>OX463223.1:80856487-81466629 GCA_949820135.1 Sylvilagus floridanus
GGGTCTATTTCTGTACTCTCAATTCTGTTCCATTGATCTATATATCTTCCTTATGCCAGTGCCACATTTTCTGATAACTGTAGCTTTACAGAAACTGTTTGTTTTTTATCTGAGAGGCAGAGTTACACACAGAGAGAAGGAGAGAGAGAGAGAGAGAGAGAGAGAGAGAGAGAGAGAGGTCTCCCATCTACTGGTTCACTCCACAGTTGGCTGCAATGGCCAGAGCTGCGATGATCCAAAGCCAGGAGCCAGGAGCTTCCTCTGGGTCTCCCACGTGGATACAGAGGCCCAAGGACTTGTGCCATCTTCCACTGCTTTTGCAGGCCATAGCAGAAAGCTGGATCAGAAGACAAGCAGCCAGGACACAAACTGGTGCCCTTACAGGATGCCAGAGCCAAATGTGGAAGCTTAGCTTACTACACCACAAAGCCAGTCCCAGAAACTAGTTTTATATTCCCTGAATATGCCAAATTATCTCGCATCTCCAGGCCTCTTGCCTAAAACAGTCATATTCTAGACATTCTTACTTCTTTTTCTGGCTTAAGCTTAGAAGATGTCTTGTCAAGAAAATATTTCTTGATTTCGAAAGTTTGAGCCACGTGTTCCTCCTTAGTGCTCCAGATCATCTTTTGATTAACCTTATCATTGTATTAGCAAATTGTATTGTACCTTCTTGTTTACTTGACTGTAAATTCCATGATGGAAGGAACTGACACTAATCCATTCAACAGTTGTATCTCCACTGCTTTGTACAGTGCATGATACATAGGACATGATCAATATTGTTGAAGAAATGACTAACTGATTCTTCTTCTGGCAATAGAAACATAAGCAATTTGGACTAAATTTCCTACTCAAAACCACAAGAAATTTTGAACAAGCTATAACATAAGAGTTTTTCAAAAATTCATGGAAGGGACAGGAGTTTGGTCTAGGGTTAAATAGCCAGTTGATGTCAGTACCTCACATAGGAGTTCAAGCCTAGGTTCAAGTCTGAGCTCTGTTCCCTATCTCAGCTTCCTGATTCCTATTAATGCATTCCCTGGGAGGCAGCAGGTGATGGCTCATGCACTTGGTTCCCTGCCACCTTCATGAGAGATCTGCATTGAGTTCCAGACCCTGGCTTTGGCCTGCCCCAGCCCCAGCCATTATGGGTATCCGAAGAGTGAACCAGCAGCTGAGAGCTCTCTTTGCTCTCTCTGTGTCTCTCTCAAATTAAAAAAAATCATGGAAAATGTGTATTACAAATAAACTATGCATGGATTTCAATAAACTTCTGTACTGAAAGAAATTTGTGTTCTAATTCTATTTTTCCACAAACGTTTTGAAGTACCCCCATACATATTTGAAAATATCTGAAATCTAACAAGGCTATGCAGTATTATGAGGTGAAGGCATCAGATAAAAAGAAAATTCACAAGATCTATTTATATCTTTTTGCAGCTGAAAGAAAGCAGAGGTTTTGACAGAATCAAGGTGCTAAGAGAACAAAAACTGGAACTCAAGACCCATCAAGGGAGCCCATGTTGTGATATAGCAAATAAAGCCACTGCATACAACACCAGTATCCCATATGGGTGCTGGTTCATATTATGATGCTCCACTTCTAGTCTATCTCCTTGTAAATGGCCTGGGAAAGCAGCAGAAGATGATCCAAGTGCTTGGGCCCCTGTTACCCATGTGGAAAACCTGAAAGAAGCTCCTGACTCCTGGCTTTCGCCTGGCTCCATGCTGGCTGTTGTAACTATCCAGGGAGTAGACCAGCAAATGGAAGATCAATCTCTCTTTCTCTCCCTTGCTCTCTTTCTCTCTCTGTAATTCTTTCAAATAAATAGATAAATTTTTAAGAAGCATAAAGAAAAAAGACTGATTAAGGAGAGAGGGAGAGAGAACCCTAGAAAATTGCCTAAGCTTTGGATCCCAACTTAGAAGAAATAGATACTAGAAGGGAAAGTAAATCAATCTTTACTTGAACTGAACACCAGCTTCAAATCTCATATTTGATTAAGGGGATGTGGAATTTCTATTCCCTAGAACCACCTGCCAGAAGTGAGCATAAATCCTTGTTGGATAAAGATAAAAACTGCAGTCTCAAAGCATTTTTACTATAATTTTCATATATAATGTCTGCCACTCAATCAAACATAACCAGGCCTCTGAGGAAACAGGCAAAGTGAGAGAAAATCAAGATACACAATTAACAATAGAACTATACCCTAGAGAAACGAGAAAATAGAGTTATCAAATGAAGATTTTTCACACAATTATGACTAATATGTCCTGAGAAATAAAAGATTTAATTGTGCATTTTGGCAAGGAATTTAATACTATTTGTAAAAGGAACCAGTGAGGGGCCGGCGCTGTGGTGCAGCAGGTTAAAACCCGGCCTCCAGTGCTAGCATCTCATATGGGCATGGGTTCAAGACATGGCTGCTCCACTTCCAATCCAGCTCTCTGCTATGGCCTGGGAAAGCAGTGGAAGATGGTCTAAGTGCTTGGGCCTCTGTACCCTCTTGGGAGAGCTAGAAGAAGCTCCTGGCTCCTGGCTTTGGATTGGCTCAGTTCCAGCCATTGGAACCCTTTGGGGAGTGAACCAGAGGATGGAAGACCTGTCTGTCTGTACCTCTCTCTCTGTGTCTCTACTTCTCTCTGTAACTCTTTCAAATAAATAAAATAAATATTTCTGTTTTAAAAGGAACCAACTGAAAATTCTAGAAATAAAAAAATAATGGGGGAGGGGACAGGTCTTGTGGCTCACCAGGTTGAGCTACCACTGCAGATGCCTGAATCCTGTGCTGGAGAGCCTGCTTCACACTCTAGCTATGCTGTGCTTATGATCCAGCTTCCTGATAGTGCACCTATAGAGCAGAGGTTGACAGCCCAAGTACTTGGGTTCCTGACACCCACATGGGATACCCAGATGGTGTTCTGGGTTCCTAGCATGGGCCTGGCACTCTCCGTCTCCCTGTCCATCTCCTCCTCCCTGTCAATCTGCCTTTCAAATAAATAAACTGTTTAAAAAATATGTGATAAGTGATATTAAGAACTCAATGGGTAAGTTTAACTGGAGATGTGAAAAATCTAGAGAAAATTAATGAATTGTAAGATAGATCAGAAGAAAATATCTAGAATGAAGTACAGAGAAAAAAAATATGTAAGAGATACAATGAGTGCTAAGAAAATGTGTGTCCCCAAAATTTGCTGAAACCTAATTTATCAAAGTGATGGTATTAGAAGGTGAGGATTTGGGAAGGTGATTAAATCATAAGGGCAAGCTCCTCACAAATGAGGTCATCACAAAACACACCAAACACCAGAGTAAGGGAAAGGGTTTATTGGGGAAAACCCAACAGACCAGAGGAGTGGGGTGGCAAAGGGGAAAAAAGGGCTGCGTGTCTGGGAAGGGGGTCTAATATACCTTTTCCAGGGGGCGGGCAGGGAGGTAGGAATTAGCCAATCCCATTAGGTTGGGGGTGGAGCTTGGCACAGGTAGTTTGGACCATGTGGCTACCTGGCTTTCATCAATGGTGGCAGAACCAGGGCATAGGATGTAAATCAGGTGTAGATTGCACCACAGAAAAGATTGTGCCATTTTCCTAACATTAGTGTCCTTATAAAATAGGACCAGGATGCTCATTTGTCCCTTCTTCCATAGAGGATAGACAAGAAGGTATCACTCTATGAATCAGGCAGTAAGTTCTCATCAGACATAGAATCTGCTATTCCCTTGATCTTGTATTTTCCAGGCTCTAGAACTGTGAGCAATAAATCTCTATTGTTTATAAGTAACTGAGTCTATGGCATTTCTTTAGTGCAGCCCATACAGACTAAGACAAAATTGTAACTGAATCTTAAAAAGACTAGAAAGAGGATAGGACAGGAACAATATTTAAGAAATAGTAGCTGAGAATTTTTTTCAAAACCAGCCAATAAGCATCAAGCCACAGATTCAAATACTATGAACTCCAAACAAAAGACAAATATAAAGAAAATCAATCATAAGTACATCATAAATATAAAGAAAACCATGCATAAGAACATGGTAAAATTACTAGAACCCAAAGACAAAGAGAAAGATATTAAAAAAAAAACCAAGAGAAAAAGGCTTTAAAAAGATAAAATACAAAAATTCCAGCTTATTTCCCAGCAGATAAAATGGAAGCCAGCATGCAAAGACATGGTATCTTCAAAATTCTGAAAGAAAAAAACTGCTAACCTAGAATTCCATACCCATTAAAGCCCTTTTAAAAAATGGTGAAATAGACATACTTGTAGACAAACAAAAACTTTTAAAAAAGAAAGTATCAACAGCAAACATGAAGGTGTCTCCAAATCAACCAAGGAAAAGGCATATTATGAAAACTATGCATGCATTTTTGCACCAAAATACCTTATCTTTTAATTCCATTTTCCATAACCTTTTTGAAGTACCCTGTGTACACCATATTTTCGTTATCTGTTTATCTGCTGATGAACAATTAGGTTGATTCCATATCTTAGCTATTGTGAAGAATGCACAATAAACATGGGGGTGCAGACATCTCTTGGACTTACTGATTTAATTTCCTTTGGAGATACACACACACACACACACACACACACACATATATGGAACCTCTATAATTTTTTCCATAATGGCTGTACTAATTTACATTCCACCAACAGTATATGAGAATTCCTCTTTCTCTACATCCTCATCAGCATTTGTTACTTTCTGTCTTTTTGAGAATAGACATTCTGATAGGTATGAAATGAGATCTCATTGTAATTTTAATTTGCATTTCTCTGATGTTGAGTGATGTTCAGTATTTTTTCATATACTTATTTGTCATTTTATGTCTTCTTCTGAGAAATTATTATACTGGTTGTTTGCCCCTTAAAAATATTTGTTTTCTAGGGGCCAGCGCTGTGGCGCAGCAGGTTAAAGCCCTGGCCTGAAGTGCCGACATCCCATACGGGCGTCGGTTCTAGTCCAGGCTGCTCATCTTCTGATTCAGCTCTCTGCTATGGCCTGGGAAAGCAGTAAAAGATGGCCCAAGTTCTTGAGCCTCTGTACTAGCGTGGGAGACCCAGAAGAAGCTCCTGGCTCCTGGCTTCGGGTTGGCGCAGCTCTGGCCGTTGCAGCCATCTGGGTAGTGAATCAGCGGATGGAAGACCTCTCTCTGTAACTCTGTCTTCCAAATAAATAAAATAAATCTTTTTTTAAAAAAAAGGGCTTTACTAACATAAGAAAAATCTGAAAAAAATTTGTTTTCTTGCTATTGAATTCTTGGAGCTTCTTATATATTTTGAGTAGTAACCCCTAATGGTGATGCGAATGTTTAATTTGAAAACATATTTTCATATAACATACATAGTCCCTTGACTCTTTTGATTGCTTCTTAGAAGTTTTTTTGCTTGCCATAAATCCATTTGTCTATCTTCTAATGATTTCATAGTTTCAGGTCTTACCTTATATGTAGATTTTTTAATGCGTTTGAGTTGAATTTTGTATATAGTGTAAGATAAGGATAGGATTTCATTCTTCCACATGTGGGTATCCAATTTCACTAGCACTATTTATTGAAGAGACTTCCTTTTCCCTATCCTGTGTTCTTGGCTCCTTTGTCAATAATCAACTGACTATAAATGTATAGATTTATTTCTGGGCTCTCTATTCTGCTCAATTAATGTATGTGTTTGTTTTTATGCCAGTACCATGTTGTTTTGGTTACTATATCTTTGTAGTATAATTTGAAGTTAGGTAATAGGATGCCTCCAATGTTATTCTTTTTGCTCAAAATTGCTTTGGCCATTTGAAGTCTTCTGCAGTTCCACACAAATTTTAGGATTTTTTCTATTTCGGTGAATACTGTCATTGTAATTTTGATAGGCATATATTGAATTGCTGTATCACTTTGGTTAGTACCGATGTTTTAACAATAGTAATTCTTACAATCCATGAACACAGAATATCTTCCTTTTTATTTGTGTCTTCTTTAGTTTCTTGCATCAATGTTTTAAAGTTTTCAATGTACAGATGTTTCACTTTTTTTATTCAGTTTATTCTTAAAAGTTCTACATCTATGAATACATCAAAAATAAGATTTAAAATCCTCCCAGAGCAAAATGGCTCCATCAATTCTACCAAACACTATGGAAGGCACATTACCAATTTACATAAATGTTAATAGTGAAAAAATAATGAAGAAACATTTTTAATTAACTTTATAAAGGACAACATAATTTGATATCCAAACCTTATAATTAGATAAGGAAAATTACAGGCTAATCTCATTCATGGATTCCCATGCAAAGATCCTAAATGAAATGTTAGCCAAACAAATCCAGCAATATATAAAATACAAGACTGACTAGAATTTATTCCAGGAGTGCAATGTTGTTTTAATACCACATTAACAGAATAAAGTAGAGAAAGCATATGATTATCTCAATAGATACAAGAAAACCATCTGCTATAATGACATATCCATTTAGGATTACGGAAAAAATCTTAGTAAACTAGGACTAGCAAGAAATTTTTAAACTGGTGAAGGTAACCTGAACAAACAAAAAATACTTAAAATGAAGATGATGCCTAACAGTGAAATGTTTAAAGTTTTTCTTCTGAAACTGGAAATAGGATGAGGATGCTTTCTATCACTACTACAATTCAAATTTTTCCAAATGTTTAGCCAGTGCAGTCAGATAAGATAGGAATTTTTAAAAATACACATAAAAAAACTTGTCATTTTCCACAATGGTATTATAGTAGTATGTGAAAATATCCCAAATAATCTACAGGTAAATGATTAGAATTAATAAGTGAGTTCAGCAAATTGCAGGATACAAAATCAATACATAAAACTACATTAATTTTTAAACATCACCAAGAAGAAAGTAAAATGGGATTAAAAAATTATATAGCCAGGGTGGGTATTTGACACGGTGTTTAGGATGCTCCTTAGGATGCCTGTATCCCATATTGAACTGCCTGGGTTTGAGTCCCAACTCCACTTCCAATTCCAGTTTCCTGCTAGTATGCACCCTAGGAGACAGAAGGTGATGGTTCAAATACTTGGGTCACTAGTACTCACATGGGAGAATTGGACTGAGATCCAGCATCCTGGCTTCAGCCTAGCCCAGCCTTCTCTGTTGTGGGCATTTGGGAAGTGAATAAGTAGATGGATGGATCTCTCTTTCTCTCTCACAAATGGATAAAAATAAAGAAATAAAAGCTTTTTTAAATTATGCAGCCCTCATGCTTGGTTTCCTGTGAAGCAGTCTGGGAGACATAGATTAGATTACCACACAGGGATTTTATTAGGAAGTTCTTTCAAAATCAACATATATGCAAGAAAAGTGAAATAAACAGTCCAAAATGACCCTAGCCAACTTCATAGGGACCTCTGGAGCTGGTATGTCCCATGAAAGTTTTCCCAATTTGAAATAAAGGGGAAGGCCTTTATAGCTGTCCATTTGTCAGTGGTTGGATGCAGGCTGCCCTTAAGAAGGCTTCTCCTTGGGTGAAACAGTTTTTTTCCACTAAAGAATGTTCAAAAAAGAACTCTCAGCAGAGATCTGTCTTCTAACAGTTCTTCCAGAATTTGAGGGAATAAGTCTTCAATTCGTAAATGTTGTTTTGAGTGGAAATCACAGAAGCCACTATAGATATCATCATGGCATCAAAAAATATCAAATTCCTTAAGATATCTGTACAGATAACTTTAAAAAGTTAGTAAGAAAAATTAAAGAAGAGCTATTTATGTAGTGGGATGTACCATGTTCATGGATTGGAAGACTAAAGATCGCAAAGACATGAGTTTTTAGAGCCAATGCAATCCCAATAATAACCCCAGAAGTTTTGCTTTTCACATTTTTTTGTGTGGATTATGACATATTGATTGCAAAATACACGTGGTAATGCAAAAGGCAAAGAATATCCAAGATACTTTAAAAGGGAACAAGGTGAGAAGACTTGCTTTATCAGATATGAAGAGCTTATTTTAGGGGCTGGAACTGTGGTGTAGCAGGTTAAGCCACTTCCTGCAGTGCCGGTATCCCCATATGGGCATCAGTTCGAGACCTGGCTACTCCACTTCTGATCCAGCTCTCTGCTATGGCCTGGGAAAGCAGTAGAAGATGACCCAAGTCCTTGGGCCCCTGCACCCACAAGGGAGACCAGGAAGAAGCTCCTGGTTCCTGGCTTTGGATCAATGCAGCTCCAGCCATTGCGGCCAATTGGGGAGTGAACCAGTGGATAGATCTCTCTCTCTCTCTCTCTCTCTCTCTCTCTCTCTCTCTCTCTCCTTGTCTCTCTGTGTACCTATGACTTTCAAATAAATAATTAAATCTTTTTTTAAAAAAGCTTATTTTAAAGTCTAGTGCCTAGTTCTGTGGTAGTAGTATGCTGTGGCTTGGAAGTGTTTTGTCCATCAAGAGTTTATATACTGGAGACTTGGTCCTCAAAGTGGTGGTGTTGAGACAGTGGAACCTTTAAAAGATGGGGCCTAGTGTAAGGCAGTTGGGTCACTCAGGGTGCTGCCCTCAGAAGGATTTATGCTGGTCTCATGTAGTGCATTGGTTCTTCCTAGAGTGAGTTAGTTCTTGCAAAAGTGGGTTGTTATAAAGCAAAGCCACTCCATGTGCCTATCTTCTTCTGCACATTCATTTCTCTTTCTGCTTCTCTGCCATGTTGTGACTCATTCAAGAGGGCCCTCAACAGAGCCACACCAATGTTGGTACCATTCTCTTGAACCTCTAAAACTGTGAGCTAAATAAACCTCTTTTCTTTATAAGTATCCAGTCTCAGGTATTTTGTTATAACAACAGAAAACACACTAATAAATGGTGCAATGACAAATAGACCAATAGAGCAAACACGTCAGAAACAATCTTGCACATATTCAGATGCCTGATTTATGACAAAGGTGACACTGCAGAGAAGTGTGAGGAAAGATACTGCTTATGATAAATGACAGTAGATCTGTTGAATATCTATATGAAAAATAAGAGATCTTGACCTCTCTATCTAACTATATATATAAAAGCCAGTTCTAGGTGAACTGCAGATCTAAATGTGAATGGTAAAAATATAAAGCTTCTAGGAGATAATATGAGAGAATATTTACATGGTCTCAAAATAGGAAAATGTTTCTTAAATGGAACATAAAACACTAATCATAAAATACTGAAATACAAGACTAACACATTAAAATCAAAAATGCTCACTCACCAAAGTATATCATTAAGAAAGATAAGACACAGAAGCAGTGTCATCATTGCTGCCTCCTAGGGTCTGCATTAGCAGAGATCTGGAGTCAGGAGCAGGAGTAGGGTATTGAATCTGGGTACTCTGATATGGGACATGGGTATTTTATCTAGTGTATTACCTGATAGGCCATATGCCTGACCCTCCTTTCACTTTTTATCATCAGCAACTGTGTCTCCACTGGGGAGAGTTTTCTAACACAAAAAATGCAAAAATGGTTCACAGCCAGAGTATATAAGGAATTCCTAAAAATTGATAACAAAGGACAGATAACTTGACAGAAAAATAAGCCAAAATCCTGTTCCAGAACTTCATAGAAGATATAAAAATGGATAATAAACGTATGAAAGGGAGCACAATCTCACCAGTCTTCTCAGAATTGCCCATTAAAACCATGAGATATTATTACACACTTACCCATCAGCATGGTTATGATGAAAAAGACTGACAATACCAAGTGTTAGTAAGGATGTGGAACAATTGGAATTCTCATACATGGCTGGGGGAGGATGTAAATTGGTATGATCGCTTAGCAAAACCATTATTGTCAATAAATAAATTGCATTCCTCATGACCCAGCAACTCTAATTCTAGGTATACTCTCAACAGAAATTCAAATACATGTAACCAAAAGACATGTACAATAATACTGGTATCAACATTATTCATAATAACTCCAAACTGGAAATAATCTATATAACTATTTTCACTAAATGAATAAATAAATAAATACATAAATAAGATTATTCAAACACTGGAAATATAAATATATATAAGTACAAATAAAAAACTACAGTTGCATACCATAGGAATGGACATCCCAAACACAGTGTTAAGCAAAATGCATCAATCCCAAAAGACTACGTTGATTTCATTTACATCAAGTTCAATGTGGGCAAAGCTAATCTGCCATGTTAGATAGGGGCTGGTGCTGTGGCATAGTGGGCTAAGCCACTTGCAGTGCCATCATACCATATGGGCACTAGTTCATATCTCAGTTGTTCCTCTTCCAATCCAGCTCTCTGCTGTGGCCTGGGAAAGCAGCAGAGGATGACCCAAGTGCTTGGGCCTCTGCATGCAGGTGGGAGACCTGGAAGAAGCTCCTGGCTCCTGGCTTCAGATCATCTCAGCTCCAGCCATTGTGGCCATTTAGGGAGTGAACCAGAGGATGGAAGACCTTTCTCTCTGTCTCTTCCTCTTTCTGTCTGTAACTCTACCTCTCAAATATATAATAAAAATTTTAAAAAACAGAAGTCAGAGTAGTCATTAACTTTGGAGAGCAAGAATGATATAGTGATAAGGATGGGGCAAAATAGGGGATGCAAGGTGCTACTAATGTTTTCTTTCTTGACCTGGGTGCTTGTAGTAATTCATCAAATTGTACAATTATGATCTGTGCATTTTTCTGTATGTGTTATACAACATTTAAAACGTACAGAAAACTAAAGAAAGGGAAGAAATGAAGAGCTAAATGTTTGATATTTATAGAGGAGTCAGATACAGCAGCCCTTTTTGAGGGCTGTCCTAAAAGCAAGGCAAACGTTTTCTCTTGGTAGTGCTCTTGGGAATTAAATGGCTTCAGAAGTTCTCCAGTACAAACAATTTTCTATATAAGGTATTTATAGATAAATTACAGATTATTGTTCATAAGATCTAAGAGAGAGAGAGATGATGAGACCTAATAGCAAGTAAAACAAAACATCAAGCGATATATTGCAGAAAGCTTTTTCTACCATCTTTGAGGTAAAGCGTGAAACTTGGAGATGGATCGCATGGTTAAGGATCTTCTCCATTCCACTTTCTCATTATTTTAGAAATCAATGGAACATTACCAGTGGTCCTATTTACTTACCTAAGCATAGCTGATAGTTCACAGGCTTTGCAAGACCTGAGGAAAACAGGCCTGTTACATAAACAGAAAATGTCTTTGTTTTACATAAACATCTCTGAGGTCCCCAAATAATATTCAACTCCACATGTATTTGATGACTCTAAATGTAACCAGCACCATGTCAGGCATTGTGGAAAAAGACAAAAAAGAAGGCAGATTTCTGAGGAGCTAGAAACTCTAATGTAAAGAAATAAGATTTATTAAAAACACAAGAGCAATAACAACTAGAGAATGATTCTGAGAGGATATGGTGGGTGAGTTGTAGTAGAGTTACCGAAAAAAAAAAAATAGATGGATATAATGAAGCTAGTTGATTAAAAGCTTTGAGTGTCACACTGAAAAGTGTGGACTTAAACCGGTAGAAACTATTTTATCTGTATCCCACCTTCCTAAAAACAAAACAAACAAAAACAACAAAAACCAGTGAGTTTATTCATTACGCTCACTTTAAATCACTTTAAGTGATTCCTAATTATTTTCTTGATTGATAATAAGTAATGTCAAATCTAGATATGTCTAGTTATACCACAAGTGTTTTGTAGAACATTCATATTGACTTCAATTATACCATCTGAAATAATTATGAAAATATTCCAAAGGTCCCCAACAATTCTGAATAAACCCTCAGCAATCTATCTATAGCTCAGACTGTCACTTGGGGCAATGAATTGAATGAGATGTACTTTTTCAAGCATTAAAAGATGTCGAATATGTAACACTGCATCTGGCACAGCAGGCTTTCTACAAGGATTTACTGAACTGGATTGTTAAATTACACCAACATATTGACCACAAAACTCATCTCTCTTATGGCTTGGTAGACTTTGATCATATCCCTCCCTCAAACTTTCTCCAAATTGAAAAAACAACTAGAAGATCTCTCAATCCTTTTGATCAATTTAATTGAGTTTCTGGGGACTTTTATCAGCTGTTAGGTTTTTCTTGATGAGCAGCTACCAGAATTTCCTCTCTGACTGTAGATGCTAGTCTACTTTTGATCTTTTACATGGAGAAGATAAAGGTTTTGTTCTATTGTTTTTGACATATTTCCTAATGATGCCTACCATATTCTTAACCTTTGAAGATCACACTCACAATTGGATCTACTTCTCCATAAAATGATCAATAGTGATTTTTATTTCAATTATTCTACTCTAATAATAATATTATGTATGTATTATCTTAAGTCAGACACTAATGAAATGAATCTAGCCCTTGAGATTATCTCCACCAAGTATTCAGATAAATCTATAGTTACCTGGCTATTCTAGTTGAAGGAGACAGTTTAGATTCTAGAAGGTCCAGAGAGAGAGAGAGAGAGAGAGAGAGAGAGAGAGATCCTATCTATCTGCTGGTTTACTCCCCAAACGCCCACAATAGCTGAAGCTGAGAGGCAGGAATACAATTTAGGTCTCCCATATGTGGTGGCAGAAACCCATTACTTGACCCATCTCTGCTGCCTCCTAGGGTCCACATTAGCAGAGATCTGGAGTCAGGGGCAAACGTAGGATATTGAATCGAGGTAACTGTGATATGGGACAAGGGCATCTTACCTAATCTTAACTGCTAGGCCAAATGCCTGCCTCTCCTCTCACTTTTTATCATCAGCAACTGTGTCCCCACTGGGGAGACTTTTCTTTTTCCTTGGAGAACTTTGCTTATCTCTCTGCTATTTATCCCAACTTCTCTATCTTCTTTTCTGTATCCTGTTTAAAAAACCTTTTAAATTGAGAGATGATACACATACATTTACACTGATTTCAAGGTCCCATTCTAGAGTCATAACTAAGAGCTCAGAGTCTATCATCTCATAAGCATGGATAGGTTTACTTTTGCCTAATTGTGTGACCTTACACAATTTATGCCTCTGACTGTTCTGCCCAATTAGGTGAGATCATGAAATCTTCCTGCATTTTCTTCTTATCAGTTTGCCTTCACTCCTTTCAGATAAACTAGTGAGAAACCTGAATGCACTGCCCATTGAAGGGTGCATATTTTTATCTTTCTTCCTCTCCATCCAAGAGTTGCTGTAACAGCAGTTGTTTGTGTTGAAAAACTAAAATATAAAAATATGACCTACGTGGCCAAATCCCACAAGGCTGTTTACTTCCTTATTTATGAATCAGAATCTGTCAGCACAACTTAGAATTTTGACTGTCAGCAGATACTGCAATTAAATGTCCCTACAAAGCCAGCAGAGGGTGCACCAGGGCACTAGAAATTTACCCAAAATGTAGCAGTATTAATTTAATTCTAGTAGCCAGTCAACTTTTTATTTTCTTTTTTTAAATTTGTTACATGCTAAGACTAATATCCTCAAGAGTAACTTAAGTCAAATCTGGACTAAAATTCCTTCGGAGAATACTACAAGTATCCTGAACATGAACGTCAGGAGAATGAGGAACACATAGTTAAACTTAGTCTATTCAAAATCTAGGTGGAATAGAATGAAATTATATAGCTCTATGCTATTTCTTTTGTAGAATTTCTACTATGGCGCTCCATCTTTTTTCCCCCTAAGTGGCCCTATAGAGGAATGATTGCTGAACTCGGAGTTAAGAGAGCAACTCCATCCTAGTTTTGACTGTAGTGGTGTGACCTTGAGCAAGTCACTTCCCCCTCAAGGCCTATGTGTTCCCCAAAGGAATCAAACAAAATGGGCTCATATGACCTTCACAACTCTAAAAAACCCACTTGATGTCAACTAATGTGAGGAGCCAGTATCCTTGTTTCTACTGCTCAAAAAGCCTAACACAGAAAGAATAAAGCACAGAAGAGAGAAAGCTGTGTTTAAATCCAGACAGAACTATTTTAATGCTATGCAAAGGGCAGGCAACTAAATGCCACTACAGACTTGTTAGAGTCCCAGGCCATCACAGAACCCCTAGAGTACAGCTGTCCTGCTAATCCTTAGTCTATAAACATAGCTCTGTCCATTCTGAGTGCCAAAAAGTCTTGGTCACCATTTGACTAAGGAAGTTGAATTCTGTCATCTTTTCACAAAATATCAATGTTCAGCAGCTAAGTATTTCTACTGGGCATTGAAAGATAGTTATATAAAGGAGCTAGAATCCTAGTTAATTATCGTTTAGCTACAGTGTTTAAAGTTTCAAGTATGAGAAGCACGTCTGCTGATTCTCTTCTTTGATAAGAGGTTATATAAATTGGAGTGTGCTAGCAAGACATTTTAAGGCTCAGGGCAATGCACATCGTAAAAAAAAATAAAAAGAAAGTGTCAATCCTAACATTACAAATGATCGTTAATGTGATGCCTCTATCAAGTGTACAACTTTGGGTGGGAGGTCAAAGTAGCACAAATCGTGTTTACAGAGTAGTGGCAGTGTTTCTGAATGTGGTGGTAAATATAGAAGGCCTGAGTCTCTCCCTTCAAGGAAGTTATTTGCACAACCTGCCCGCTTCCCCAAGAGGTACCTATTATTCTTTTCCTCAAAAGGATCTTCGCACCCTTCTCCTAACGTTCACATATAAGACAAAATATGGCAATCAAGACAATATTCCCATTATATGCACTAAACTTCCTAGAATAAAGAGGTAGGAAAAAAGTAGAAAACAAACACCAAAGCTAATGGTTTGCTAATAAAGGCACAAACACCATAAAGCTTGCGAGAAAAAAAAAAGCAGAAGAAACTGCTCTTGGGAGACTACTATTACTTCCATTGGTCGATGCCTGTTCTCTAGCAAGCAGGAGGGAAAATGCTGCACACCTACCCTTTCCACAGCACCCTCCGTCAACACACACACTTCTCACTCAAGAGTCAGAACCAGCAAGCAAAGGGTGAGTTTTATTTCCATAGATTTTTTAAATTGCTGTTCAGAAGTTGTCTAGCAAGACAGCATATTTCTACCAGAATTCCTCAGGGGCGCTGATCCTCACCAGAACGCCTAGGACAATCAGTCTCAAATTGCAGGTAAGTGTGAACAAGCCCCCGTTCTGGTCAGCGCACAAGGACCCCGCGCTGAAAAGTCTGTTCCGAAGTTGTTTCAACGGGCGTGGAGCAGTTATTACAGCTGTTTACAGCTCCAACTCCAAAGGAGAGCCTGCTAGTGCTGGCATCAGCTCTGGACACGAAAAAACAAGCACCGCGGGCAGAGAACCTCCCCAGGAGCACCAGGGCCAAGCTGTTCGCCGTTAGTCGGCCAGGGGGGCAGCGCGGGCACCTCCTCGCCGCAGCCCGGGCGGGAGCGTCGCCAACTTCGCCCGAGGCAGCCCGGAGCCCGGAGCGGTGGGTGCAGGCTAGAGTTTGCAAGGCAAGGAGGACCGGAGAGAGTGTAGGTGAGCTGGGCCGGGAACCGAGGACAACCTGCTGTGGGCAACCGCTCCCCAGCTCGCCTGCCCCCCACCCCAGTGCTGCCCTCTCACTTGGCTCGAGGTGGCAAAGTCCTCCCCCGGCCCCGTGGTGGAAGGCCCTCGCCCTTCCCACAAGGGGAGGGGGCCCCCGCCGCCGCCGCCCCTACTAGGTGACTCACCTGGTGCCCGTCCTGGGAGTCGGGGGAGAGTGTGGTTTCTCCTGGTTCCAAAGGCTGCTGCTGAGGGGACGGCTGCCCGAGGTGGCGGGTGATGGGAGCGTTGGGGTCGAGGCCACCGGGGTTGCTCAGGGTGCCAGAGGTGCCCGCGCCGCCAAGGCGGGACTCGGCTCCGCGTTCCCGCCGCAACTCGGAGCGCAACTCTAGGTAGCAGCACAACGTCAGCAGGTGGAGGGCCAGCGAGAGGCCAAAGAAACCCAGGAAGAGTCGGCAGCTGTTCCCTTCGCCTGCCCGGGCAGGGGCCCCGCGACAGCCGCAGCCCTGGCTCCCCCGCTCCCGTGGCGCTGCCGCAGGCAGGGGTTCCCTGCGCTCAACCTCGGGGTAGCCCATGGCCTCCGGAGACACCTACTCTCTGAGGCCCGGGAGCCGCTGCGTCCGCCTCAGCCCTTCACGACCCCTGACAGGCGGCTACTGTCCTGCCATCGGCTGGGGGCTGCAGGGACCCGTTCCTGCGCGACGGTGGCTGGGCGGGACGGAGCAGGGAGCAGCCGCATGTGCAGCTCCACTCCGAGGGGTGGGAAAGGGAGGAGGAGGGGCGGGAGAGAGGGGCTGCTCTCTGCCCGCCGAGGGAATGAGGGAGGAGGGCCCGGCCGACCCCGCCCCATCCCTCTAGGGGCTGCCGGGACGCCCAACCACAGGGCCCGCCAAGCCTCGGCGCCCCGCCCCCTGCCGTTCCGCCCGGGCCTCCAGCCGTGGGGCGGGGCCTAGGGGTGGGAGGGTTTGCCTCAGCCTGACGGCCCCACCCAGCTCGTCCCGCTTGCCCCGTTCCAGTTGGTGACTGCCATTGTCGTTCAGTCCCGGACTCCGCCCCAATTTAACCCTTTAGCGCCAATCCGGGGGAGGGAAGGAGGGGGAGGCTAAGAATTTGGGAACCTTGGAAAGAAAGTAGAGCAAAGAAAAGGGGGCAGAAACCAGCATTAATAGAAATGTTTGCAATTAACTGCAGTTGTTAATAACATCATCCAGTACTTATCTGTTGCTTTCAATCTTCAAAGCGTTTAACAGACGTTAAACTAATTAAAACAGTTCTGGGTTTGGAATGAAACTATGCCTGCTGTGTTTGTAATCCAATGGCTCGCCAGAAGAAAAGGAGACCCAGGAGCCTGGGAGCCAAGAGGGACTTTGAATCAGGCAGCCTCACTCCTCCAGTGAATCTGGGGACCTGCTCTAAGTCATGGAGAAGGGACCCACGCCAAGTGGAATTGAAGTGGCATTGCCCCACAGAAGGTGAAACACTCTTCTGGGATTTCTTGATATATTAATTCAGCAAATATATATTGATCCCTTTACAACGCAGCAAATGCTGTATGAAATAATCCGTAGCCAGAATAGTTTTCTCTTTACTGCTGCAAGAACATATGCCCTCAATGAGAAAATGGGGAAACAGAGGGCCAAAAGGAGGTGGATTTCTACAAGGATGGTCCATGGAATGGCCAGACACTATTGGCATCTGTATGTGCAGGCAACTGTTCTGGCCTTTCCACCCCTCCCAGCCTTCCCTTGGAGTACTCCCGGGGGAAGTTCAACAAGTCAGCCAAATGTTCCAGATGTACACTGCTGCAACTGCAGCATCTTCAACAGCTGCACCAATCGGAAACTGGTTCAGAGCAAAAAAAAAAAAAAAGGCAACTATCATAACAATAGACCCTGAAATGAAGGATGGAATGAATTACTTAAGTCAGAAGCCATCACTGACAGTCATTGTCAGGAATTACTAGTCTCAGATTTTAGAGAGCTAAATGACCATAGCCAAATAAATACATTGGAAGGTACTTTCAACAGTTGGTGGAAAATGGAATTAAAAGATGTTTATTTTAGTGCAAAAAATTTTTTTGAAATCTATGAATAATTTTTTTCATGGTATACACTTTCCATGAACATTTTGAAGACTCCTTGTATGCATCGATTTCAGAATTCTTTTGCACCAAACTAAACTTATCTTCTAATTCTGCAAACTTTTTTTGAAGTACACTCTTAGGTTCCATAGCCAGTATGCATTCTCATTCTGGTGTTTTTGACAAGTGAATAATTAGCAATTTTATTGACTTGAAGCAGGCATTTTGAGTACCATCAAGGAGACACATGAGGACCAGGAACACTCACGGTTAGGCCTAAGACCTAGGCTCAGGGTAGAAAAGAAAAACAGAAGGAAATAGAAAAGATGAAAAGAGAAATAAAACAAAATCAAAACTATGTGGTGGAGAAGTCAGCCCAAAGAGCAATAAGACTACCAGCCTTTAATGTATTATTCACAGACAATTTTTCTTCCATATTCTTTGTGGACGGTTTACGTATTTCAAAAACATCTCTTTTTAACTTCTACCCATGAAGTACAAAGTTTGCAAAGTATATCATCATCATATAGACAAGAGGTTGGGGGGGGGGGAGGAACATTTAACAACTGCTCTCAAGTCCTGCTTGTCCAAACCAGGAATTCTAGATACTAGGAAAACTGCCAGGCTGATTTACCTTAATTATCACAGCTCAGAATTATTGGGGAGAATGTTAGACCAGGAGTCATGAGACTTCATCCTGCCCACTAGTTTGCTAGGTCACTCTGAGCAAGCCACTGCTTTTTCTTAGCCTTATTTTCTCCAACAGTAAAATGAGGAATTTGAACTTGTAACAGGTATTTCATTGTGTTTTATCTGTGTTATCACTGGCTGTGTTTATTTTGTTGCACACACAGTTTAAAGAGGCTGACCCTTCTTCCTCTAAAATGAAAAGGGCATAAAATGGCAGCCCTCTCCTGGTGGTGGTCATGATGCTCAGGGGCCATACTGGTCTCAACTCAGCATGCTCTGCCAGGCTTTAACAACTTGACTGAGACCCTGGATTGCACCATGGTCCTCAGAAGCCCCAGGAGTTGCATTTGACCTGAGGCTTCACTTTGGTTCCCCTAAGGAAGAACATATGCTTTTATATGCAATAGAAATGTTGGAATGGGGCAATCCAGTGAGGAATGGATGTGGTTATATTTTAAAGCGTTTTGAAGTGTTCCTTCAGTTTGTTTCTATGCTTCCATAAGTACCCTGTACCCTACAGCTCAGGCTTCAAAATGACAGCCTGAAGTTCAGCCACATCCAGCCAATAGATATGGTGTGTTTGGTCTACTATTGGCTAAAATTTTGGCTTTTAAAAAAATCAGTTTCCAGCGTTTAGAAGTCTGGAGATTTCACATTTTTAAAAAATCCAAATTTCCTGCATCTTTATTTCAGAAAACATCAGAAGACCTGTTAACATTGGATTCATAGCCCCATGTGGCTACATTCAGTTAGAACTTCCCCCTTGAGACAAGCATGAGCAATGGAATTCCACACTGCCATCTCTAGCTCTTTCCTCCAGTCTCCAGTATTGTCCTTGTCACTCATTTACTTTACCTATCTAATTCTATGTATTACAGAAGACAAGATATCAGCTCCTTAGCATAACCCCTAAGCTGCATCTCCAACATTACCTTCTACCCTCCTACATAATAGCCATGCTCCCACACTATTAATTCCACTGATCCTTCTCATACCCCCCATGCCTTTACACAGGCTGATTTCTTTACCAGGTCTGCCCCTGCCTCTGAAACCTGATAAGTTCTTCAAGAATCAACTCACAGGTTCTCTCTGATATAGTCACGCAACCCACTGAAAACAGATTTTCTTTAATGCTTTCAGTGCACCCTGAGCATTCTTCAATGATATCACTTACTATTTTTGAATGTTTCACACAGCTTTCTCACCACTTAACTGTGAGCTCTTTGATGGTAAGAACTATGCCCGTTCCATTTTGGTATACCCAGTACTTAGCATAGCGCCTACCACATTGTAAGCACCAGTATTGTTTGTCAAATGAAGAGGACATGAAGTTGGCCACAGTAAACTAGACTATCTAGAATTCCTAAAAGGGAAATGGACCAAGGGATGATTTTCAGTACAGTTAAGAAGCACTACCCTGGGACCAGTGTCTGGACATACCACTTGCTGTGTCTGCATTCCATATTGGAATGTGGATTCTAGTCCATCTGTTCCACTTCCTATCCAGCTCCCTGATAATGCACCAGGGAAAACAGCAGATGATGACCCAAGTACATGGGACCCTAATACACATGTGGGAGATCCAGGTGGAATTCCAGACTCCCGGCTTAGGCATATTGCTGTCATTTGAGAAGTGAACCAGCAGATGGAGGATCTCTCTCTCTCTCTCTCTCTCTCTCTCTCTCTCTGTCTCTCTCTCTCTGTCATTCTGCCTTTCAAATAAATAAATTAAAAGCTCTTTAAAAAAAAAGAAAGAATTACTACCTGAGTACAGAGCTAAATAACACATGGAAAAATACAAAGAAAATAGAACCAAATGACATTTGTGTGATTAACCTCTTATTTGTGCTACTGTGACAGTTGCAGATAATCTAGAAAAATAAAAAAATCACAAATTCAAACATCATTGCTTTGTAGTATCTCACTGCCCTTTCTCTTTCCTCAAGCTTCTCTCCCTACTTTTGTTTGTCAGGACCTAATATCAAAATAATACTGGTTGACAACCCCTGAATAATAAATATTCAAAACAAGTTGTTGATCTCTGAATCCCCACCAACTGAGTGGAATATGCTAAGAAGTTGAGTAGGATGGAGGCAGTGTTGCCGCACAGTAGCTTAAGCCACGACCTGCAATGTTATCTGAAATGAGCACCAGTTTGAGTCCCAGCACCTCTACTTCTGATCCAGCTCCCTGGTAATGTGCCTGGGAAAGCAGTGAAGATGGCCCAAATGCTTAGGCCCCTGCACCCATACGGAAGATCCGGATGGAGTTCCAGGGTCCTGGCTTCAGCCTGTCCCAGCCTCAGCTGTTGTCACCATTTGGGAAATGAAGCAATAGATGGAAAATATCTCTCTCCTTCTCTTTCTCTCTCTGTAACTCTGCCTTTCAAATAAATAAATAAATAAATAAATAAGTAAATCTTTTTTTAAAAAAAACTTGGGTAGGGACTGATTTTAAGTACATCTTAGCTCTCGTTAATGCACAGAACAAATAATTGACGTAGAGATCAGAGAGGTGAATCTCTGACCCATGTAGTATTAAAGCAGATACTTGGGAAGAACACAAACTACAGACTTAGATCCTGGTTTGAATCTCAACTTGTTCCTTCACCGGCTGTGACTTAGGAAGAGTGATTTTCTTGATTTTACTCATCATATAGAATCTGAGTTTTCTCATCTGTAAAATGGAGATGGCAATTATATACTTTGTAAAATAACTGTACTCAAACAGGATGTATAAAAGAGGGAAAACTTTCCTTCTGTTCTCTGAGTTCAGCAATGGAGTCTATGAAACAAAGCAACAGGTGGCAGATGAACAGGAGAATAAGATCCTCAGATTTGTTGTATGCATGGTGACATCACATCCAAGGAAAGGGACTACTCCAAAACCCAGTGAGATCTAGCAGCTTATGTATCTTCATAGGAAGATGGGCAGGGGAGATGTAGGCAACTGGATTATTTTGGGCAAAAATGAATGGGCCCTCGGGAGAATAGGTGACAGACAGTGACAAAGCTAATCTGGGTGTGGTGTGAGCCTCCACTCTCCTATCCTGTGATATGAGTTTAATCTTCCCTGGTTGATGAGATTCCTAATTGTGTTCCTTTAGGAGGATTTCTGTTTACCCAGATAAGGGAAGTTCAGAGAAAGCTGCTGCCTGAATTTGCTGTTCCCCAAATGCCCTCAGCTTGAAGTCCAAAGCAGCATATTTTGAGGTGACAACTCCTGGAGTTCTTCAGATGCTATAAGTCAAAATGTCTTACACATAATAAATGCACAGTGAATATTATCTCCACTATGAAGACTTCCATCAAAAGGATATAAGAGAATAAACATGCAGAAGTACTCAAGAATGTGGCAGAAACATAGAAAGGCATTTATATACTTTACCTTCACCAAATAATGGCCGCCTTTATGTCATTCTTAAATTAAGATAGGACCTATATATGTTCTCAGTCCTTCCCTTGACTGGTTGGCTCATATATCCAACTTCTCCATTTTCACTTGAATGAAACTCAACATAATCAAAAGCAACCCCAAATGTATACATCTTTGTTCTTCTGCATCTCAGCAAATGACAACTCCATCCTCCCATTGCTCAGGGCAAAAACTTTCAGGTGACCTTGGAAAGAAATTCCTTGAGCACCCCACACCCAATCTGTTAGCAAACACTGTCAGATCTACATTTAAAGATATCTGGGGGTAGTTTTTTCCCTAGCAGTTAAGATGCCACTTGGCATGCCTGCATCCCATTTGTAGTACCTGGATTCCAGTTCCAACTCTGACTCCCAATTCCAGCTTCCTGCTTATGTGCACTTTGGAAGGCAGCAGGTGATGGCTCAAGTAATTGTGTCTCTGCCATCAATTGAGAGGCTCAGATAAAGCTCCCAGCTATTACAGGCATTTGGGAAAATAAACCAGAGAATGGAAGCTCGCTCTCGCTCGCTCTCTCTCTCTCTCTCTCTCCCTCATAAAATAAATAAGTAAATATTTTTTTAAAAAAAACCTAGATTTAGAACTTGACCGTTTCTCACCACCTCCCTGTTATCACTCTGGTCCAAGCCCCTTGCCCTCTCACCTGGATAACTACTAGACCACCACACACTTCTGCCAGGTCTCTCAGTCTTTGTCCTTCCCACCTATAGTTTGTTTCCTATCCTTCAGTCAGAGATATCCTGTTGAAATGTTGTTAGAACCTGTCATTCCTCTGTTCCAAGTCCTCCAGTGGCTATCTGTCACTCTGGGAGCCCTTGCCTTAGCCTACAGGGTCTTGCATGATCTGACTTCTAGCCACTTCCCAGGGCTCCTCTCCTATCACTACTTTCCTCTTCACTCACTCTGCTCCAGACATGCTGGGATCTCATCTGTTCCTTGGACCTGCAAAGTATGCTCCTGTCTAAGGGTCTTTTTACTTGCATGTCATTCTGTCTGAAATGCTATGCCTCCTTACTTCTTCTAAGCTTCTTTCTTCTTAATTATTACCTCATCAGAGAACCTTTCCTTGACCAATTTCCCATCACTTTCTTTCCCCTTATTTTGCTGACTTTTTCTTCTTAGCACCTAGCACAGTCTGACATGTTATATATTTCTTTGTTGATTGTGCAACTGCCCTGAAGCTACAACCAGAATATCATTGCCGTGAGGACAGATATTTTTGTCTGCTTTGTTCGCTGTTTTATTTAAAGGCCCAAGAATAGTACTTGGCACCAAAAAGAAGGCTTTCAGTAATGTTTGTTGATGGAATGAATGAATTCCTCTCCTAGTAGGAGGAGAGAGGCAGAACTGCTCTGATGTGTCACCAGATAGGCGAGGGCTTTTCTTCCTCTCCTTTTGAATGAGGCAAGTCCCCCAGAGAAGGATGCTCAGGATCACACAGCCGACTAGAGAGCAGAGAAGGAAGGGAAACACTGGTTGAACATTTATCTCTTGGGTGCCAGCCTTCCATACTAATCTCTGTGTGAGTTTAGCTTCAGCCACGTTTCACCAATGAGGAGATTCAGAGAGACTAAATGACTGGCTCAAATTCATACAACAACTAAAATAGTTGAGTCTGAACTTGAATCCATGTCTGAATGGTTCAAAAATGCCATGCTCTGTTCTCAGATTTACCTCTCAGGTGCTAATAGATCCAAAATTCAGCTTCAGAGGCAGTGAGATTCCTGGAGTGGCAAGAGTGCTAAACGAGCTGGAAGTCAGGGTTTCTTTTCCTTGCTGCCTGGGAGCTGCCACCACCACCTTTTTGCCCCAACTCCCAGACCACTGTTAATGCTGTGGTTAGATGAATGTGCTTAATTCTGGGTCCTATCGGCTCATTCTCTTGCACAGGATTCCTGAATAATTTCCCATTGGCTATAGATAGAACAGTAGTCTAACTCCTTAGCCTGATGCCCAAGGTCCTCCCATCTAGTTCATGGCTATGCTGCTGCTAGGCCTCCACAAACCCCTGCCTCTGAATAATTGCACTATTCATTGTCCAGGGGTCAACACATATACTCCTGCCTCTTTGCTGACATCACTCCCTTTCTTCTTTTTAATTTTCTTTCCCTTCCTCTTTGCCTATTTAAAATTGGCACATTCAAGGCCCAGTGCAAGTCCCTCCGCCCCTTGCCCCCCTCTGACGCCACACCGACCCTGCTTGCACACAGTACTGTCCACCAGGACACCTTGCCTGTACAACTCATCTGACACTCAGAGCATGTCACTCACACTCGCTAATTCCATCCTGCGTGAAGCTCTCATTTCCCTAGCTTATAGCCAATGCACCCTGAAGGACAAGACCCTGTCTGTCTGAGCCTCCACAGGGTCTACCTCAAGCGGATGCTTACCAAATCCTTGTTAATGGATTAAAGACTGTAGAGATGAATTTTAAACAGGGGTTTGAAGGCAGAAGTTTGACAGAGAGAAGACAGCTGCTCGAGGTGGAAAGCAAAGTAAAATAAAATGTTGAGTGCATTTATATAGCAAGGCTGCCAGGAGTATGCAAAAAAAAATTTCAAAACACACATTGAAGGAAGGGGGAAGAACAGCAAATCTGTTACTTGCTATAGGAAATAACTATAGCCATGACTGGCATAGAAATGTTTGCAGAAATCCATGAAGCGATGATAAAGAGAAATTCTTCTTGCTGAAAGGGAGCAAGATGGCACAACATTAGCATGGAATATTCATTTTTGCAATAAGGTCTTTGGCTACTCACGGGTGGCTGAGCATATGGGAAGGCTCTCACTCCATGAGAGGCATTTTTCATTCAAAAATAGAAGACTTGGTTGCTGGCAGAAAGTCTTGCATCTATGTCCTCTGCAATTATGTGTGAGTCCCTCTACTCAGGCCACTGAGTGGCCTGGAAACACATACCACATATTCCACGTGTGTATCACATAGCGAGATCACATATTTCAGTTTGGGAAGAGTAGGGCTTTAAGAAAAATCATTGGCAGTGTTTTTGCAGATTCTCACATCCTCTAAACAACTTAGTGTGATGGAGACAGTGGTCACTTGACCTCATTTACAGAAGCAAGTGAAGCTCAGAGAGGTAGGAATGACTTATCCAAGGTCACACAGAAAATATCGCCGAATCTTAATTTGGGTGTTTTTTTCCTGATAAAACTGTCATATTTATCCATCATACTTATGTTTACTTAGTTGATCTGGCTAAAGAGCTTAATGACTATGCCCACAATCTGCATTTCTTAATCATGAGAATTAGGAAACAGACCCCAAGGATCTGAGCCCTGTGAAGTCAGGCACTCTTCAGAATGTGATTTTGGTTCTATAATAAGCAAACTATGATAGGGTTTGGAAGAATGTGGAGTTATAATGGCTTTCCCCACATCAGCCCAGCCCCTCCCAACTAGATTACCTTGAGAGAGTACTGTTGACTTTGGTTGTTTTAAGCATCATGGCCATTCAGCAGGCATTCACAGAGTACCTTCTATGTGTCAGACATAGCTCAAAGTGGTGGGTATACACTAGAGGGCAAAAATGAAGGATTAATGCAATGTATAATTAGAACAGATATTTTTGAAAAACAAAGAACTCTGTTCTCACAAATTCCACATAACAACACAGTGCCTTTAAATGGCCTTGTCTCTCCTCCTACAACACCTCTGAGTTGGACCAGACACAGACACATTCCGATGTCCTTAAAGTTTCAGGGTCTCAAAACATTGACCAAAAGAGACAGCTTGGGTCAGTGCAAAGACTTTCCTTAAAATAACTCTAAAAATGAACAGCCCTGGGCTAAGAATGCTAGGTAAACAGCCTATTGTTAGAATTTAAGTAACCTTCTTATCTGCTTAGCACTTGCTGAGTAAAAGCCCAGGAAAGGATTCTACAAAGTACCAGTGGCTTCTGGAAGGATGGAAATCATGAAAGCCTAGGTCTAAGGTGAGCAGTCAATGCCTAAAGACAAGCTCTCAGGTGAACTGAAGATTAAGGACATCAGTGTCTCATATTTTTACACATGTGTACACACATATTTTCATTATATACATGTGTGTGCTTGTATGTATAATAGAATTAGGATGAGTAAGAAGAGATATGGGAGGATTGTTAAAATGTGAAACATTATACAAATGCTAAGATAAAAGCTACCTTGAGTACCTACTATGTGTCAGGCATTGTGCTGAACAAAAAGAATTACATTATGTTTATCTCATTTGATCTTCAGGAACAACCTTGCAAGGTACAGTTTTTTTTTTCCCGTACGTTAGAATAACAAACAAGCCTAGAGAAAAGTGAAGTGATGCTTCTGACATAGTAAATGGTAGTACGGAGATTCAAATCCAGACCTAGCCTGATGTAAAAGGCCACCTTCTTTCCATCATACCATGATGAACAATTTACTTTCCACACTTAGAAAGCCAAGGAATAGGGAGTTTTCTGTTACTTAAAGCTGGAATCCACTCAGTATTTGATATGGATACCCCTTCCTTATCCCAATATGATCTTAGAGTCTAGTGGGAAGATAAGATACTGTAGCTAAGACAAATTCGATCTTAAAACCCCAACACTAAATAAAAAAATTCTAGCAGAAGAAAATGCAGGCCCAGCAGATTACATGAGGTAAGGTAAAGAGAAATGATGGGGTGCCTAGTGGTAGAGGGGGTCTGCTACCACCAAAGAACAGCCTCACTAGTAATTTTGCAGTGGACCTTGTATTGAATCTTTCATTTGTCCACTCATTACTTCATTAATTTATCCATCCACTTTTCAAAGTGTTTTTGAGCTCTGGGAATAGGCACTCGCAGTTCACGCAACTTCCATGAACTGTGTGAACAAATGAATAAATACCCAGGAGGCGAAATTCAGAGTACCATAGGCTTACAGCAATCTTGACTGCCATCTTATTTTTTTCACACAAGTTCAGTTTGATCATTTTAGGGACTTTGTTTTTCCTGTGGACTCTATGTTCAATTAACACTGGGAATAGAGGCTTTGCTTGACTGAAATGTACTTTATAGCAAAAGCCGCTATAGAGTAAACTTCCACAAACTAACCCCTTTGCAAAGAGACTGGAAGCTAAGCTTTACCTAGCAACAGAAAACAGAATCCAAAGAAGCAGGCGTTCATACTTTAGAGAAATAATCTGCCCTTACAAATGTGCCAAATTGCTTGGGAAAGGAGACAACTGCTGAGAGGAAGGAGCTGGCACCCCAGAGAAGTTACATGATCAAGGTGACACTAGTACTCACTAGAACTTGGACCCTTGGGTTCAAAGGCCTTGGCCCTGGAAAACCAGGTGTAGCACCTCAAGTTTAACAGAGTTCCACTGTAGCCCCCAAAGTTCACTCTCATGCTCAGTTTCTGTTGCTCATTCAAGAGGTCAGAACTGGAAGGCCCTTTGGAGATCACTTAGTCAAACATAACCAAAGCACAGAAAGCCTAAGAACCTTACCTTTAAGTTAATGGATGAGCAAAAGTACAACAAATGCTTATCTATGGATAAGAGCCATCTGTGTTATTCTCAGTTTTCTGCAACTTGTGAAACTGTTAAATACCTCAATGCCAAAGAAAGACACAGATAACCCAGAAGAGTGCACACATCAGAACATCCAGTAATCTCTTTTACCATTCAGTCTTTTATAATTTGACTTGATGCTTAGAAAGAGCTATTGCAATCAGACTGCTTTAAGGTCAGCAGCCCCCATAACCCTTGGGGCCCAGATTAGGGAAACACTCCAGGGGTTGGACTAAGAAAACTGCTGGAAGTGTAATTTGACACCTAAAAGAGAATTAGCAATGCCCGTGATGGATTAAAGGAACCCAGGGTGGCTTTTCCAAAGCCTCAGGAGCCAGGAAATCTGACAAGTGTAGAGATCCACCCCTAAGACTGAAAGCAGCTGGTGATGGCTTGAGAAGGTTTGTGTAAAGGAAAACACATGTCTCCCTTTGCTACTCTATCTTGCAGAGCTGGGCTCAGGACATCTGGTTGAAATACAACACCTTGATTCTTGCCTGGCAACAAAGTACAAGTAAATACAATCCCCATGAGCAGGCTCACTGGGAAATTTCAGGAACACATTAGGGAGGACTGCGAATTCCAATTTTTCCAGCACTTCATGTGTTGTGTAACTGATTTTCTATTAAGTGCCTATACACCTTTGAGTTTTATGTATGTCTGAAAATCAGTAGAAATCCAAACCCTAAAAGCACACTGGAGCCTTTCCATTGATGGTTTTCTCCACTCTTCCGCCACATTTGACAGCTTCTTCTCATTGACTAGCCTGGTGATACCTGGCACCCTGGCATCGCCCATGTATTGTGGAAGAGCAACATGTGGCTAAGGGTAATCTGAGCACTTTTGTAGTCATCCCCCCCTTTTTTTCCCCCCAGCTCTGTAGCAACAACCCACACCATTAAGCAGGCAGATAAGTTGTGAAACACACAATTCATACACACACAAAACACGGAGTTTTTTTTTTTTTTTAAATAAACGCATCACACTAGGAGTCAGGAACCATCAATTCTAATTCCAGATCTAAGATTTTTTCTGATTTCTAGATGGTGTAATTTAGCACATTCAATTATGCTGGTACTAAAGAGCAATAATGAGATACCATTTTATTATTATTAATGTAGCAAAAAAATTTCAAGCACATGTTGGTTTGACTCAGAGGGAGAGAATGGAAAGCTACTCCCATACAGATCCAGTAGCACGACAAATTAGAACAATTCTTTGGAAGGGTAATTTGGCAACACTCATATATACCATAAGTCATAAAGATATTCATACCCTTTTACATGTTAATTTCACTTTTGATATTTTGTCATTAAGAAAACCACTCAAAAGAAGGATAAAAGTATATGTACAAAAATTTTGTAATGCCATTAGATTCATCTCCAAAAAATCAGTAATTGCCAAATGTCCGACAAAATGCATAGTTTAGCGAATTAAGACATAAACATTAAATGGAATATTATGTAGACAATAAAAATCATAATTCTGAGAATTGTAGTAAACATAGAAAAGCCCAAGAACCCAAGATCAATAAATTTGAGACAAAAATTAGAATACACAGTTTTGTAGACATTTTCCTTGGAACTATATAAAATTATATCTCCAGATAAAGGTCACAAGAGATGCATAAAAATTTATGCCTCATCATAAGATTACAGATAAAAATATTTCCTTTTGCTTTTCTTTTTCTAAAGGACTTGTTTCAAAGGCAGAGCAACAGAGAGAGACAGCTACGTGCTTACACACACACATAAACACACACACACAGATATTCTCCATCTGCTGGTTCACTCCCCAAATAGTTGCAATGACTAGGGATGAGCCAGGCTGAAGCCAGGAGCCAGGAACTCCATCCTGGTCTCTGACAAGGGTGGCAGGGACCCAAGCATTTGGGCCATGTTCTATTGCCTTCCTGGGTACATTAGCAAGGGAGCTGGATTAGAAGAAGAGCTGCCAGGACTCAAACTAGCACTCAGATATGGGATGCTGGCGTCACAGGCGGCGGTTTAACTCACTGTGCCACAACACCAGCTCTCCTTTTATTTTTTTTTCTTTTATAAGATACAGCTACTAAAATAAGTTAAAAATACATATAAACAAATAAATAAGTGAAAAAGTGCTGGTCTAAGACCTAGAAGCCCAATATTAGAATCTCTTCTCTCTGTGGACTGCCCTTCCAGATCTACTAGCTCCTGTCATCTGCTTCTAATCCTGGAGGAGAGAAAGGGAGAGAAAAGGAGTGTTGCTAAAGGAGAAGTACCCAAGGAAATGTGCCTGTGACATCCGGAAGACGTATTGTCGCTGAATCCCTTTGCTCAGGGATTGTACTGAACGGGTTGAGCATTCCAACGGGCTACAGTGCCTTCCGTGCCTCCATTTAAGTTTATTTTACAGTAGAAAATATTTGCTTTCAGTGATTGAGAGAATAAATATTTCTTTTCTGGAGGGCATAATAGTTACTTTTTATTTCCTTAAATGTTAGTTTGAAGAGACGATATAACAACAATAAAGAACACTTTAAAATCATAACATCTGTAATTCTATCATGGAAAGTTTTCCCTCTTTGAGTGTTACCGTCAATGGGCATGAATGAATTTTATATATTTGCAATTACATGTCATTTTGAATTTTATGTTTTCCCTTACCATTATATCATAAGCATGTTTTTATCCCCACAGTCTTCATAGTTATTTCAATTACTGCATATTCATGCTGTTGATGGATCATCATTTATTAAACCAAATCCTTGATGTTGGTCATCCTAGGTTATGCCCAATTTTTTGCTATACTTTCATTTCATTCCGATGAAAAGGAAAGAGTTCTTTATAAGAGTATTGTGTAGCTGATTAAGGTAAAAGCCTTCCAATCCTTTTTTGAAAGCCCATGCTTGATTTCACAATATTCTAGACAAGCGATTATCCATTTAGATGGCTCTCAGAGTGGGCAGCCAACATACAGGTTTTGGAGAGTTCTGACATTCAAATAAAGCTGCTGTTGGGCTTTGCCTTGTTCTGTCACTGGGTATACAGGGGGAAAGTTCCTTTTATTGCATAGACCAGAAGAAAAATATTAAATTTGCTTTTCTAGGCCAGAGGTTTAGGTAGATCTGGGTTCATTTAGGTATATCCCAGCTCTAGCCCTTACTGTGTGTGTGGTTGGTACACTCCTCCTATCCTCAGCCCTTCATCTGTAAATGAAGTATTGGACAAGATGATGTTAAAGTCCTCTGTAATTTTAATTCAATCTCTATTTACTCACTGGTCTGCTCTGCAATCTTGTTGACTTCTGTCTTAACCAATTCAAACATTATTCACTTCCCAAAGCCCCTGATCTGCTTTCGTCTCCCTCAGTCTCAGGAAATGACCTTGATTTCACCTCATACATCACTGAGACTCTCAAGTCATCCTCAAGTAGCACAAACTACCTCAACTTCCTTCCTCACTCAGTCTCTTCTGCTTCTTTCCTATGTCGGAGAAAGAAATTTGTTCTATTCCAAGCTTTTAATCCCAACTCCTCCTTCTGCTGTAGACTGTGCTCCATTAATTATAACCTGTCAACAACATTTTCAATCTCTCCTTCTCTTCTGCTTCCTTCCTCTGTCTATACGTGTACTCAAATATATCTCATTCCAAAAAACCCTCCCGGGATCCAGCCACCACTTCATGATTTTATCCTTCCTCTTCCTTTAGCCACCAAACTAAAAACCAGTCATTTTCTCTCCAAGGTCACCAGTATCAGTTTAATGCCACTTATTCTCTTCAATTACTTCTCCTCTGCTGACTAATTCTGTTACCTTTGCTCAGGCCTCTTTCCCCATTTCCAAAGTGTAGGCAATTCGGAAACAGTGGGGAAGTAGGATATAAGATCATATGCACACTTGCTAAAAACATGTGTATGAAAAACCTGGGAGGAAGCAATATTTCAAAATGATATAAGGGCTAGTGCTGTGACGTAGCGGGTAAAGCCACCGCCTGCAGTGCTGGCATCCCATATGGGTGCCGGTTCGAGTCCTGGCTGCTCTACTTCCGATCCCACTCTCTGCTAAGCCCTGGGAAAGCAGTAGAAGACGGGCCAAGTCCTTAGGCCCCTGCACCTGCAGACCCGGAAGAAGCCCTGGCTCCTGGCTTTGGACTGGCGCAGCTCTAGCCATTGCAGCCAACTGGGGAGTGAACCAGCAGATGGAAGCCCTCTGTCTCTCTCTCTGCCTCTCCTTCTCTCTGTGTGTAACTCTGCCTTTCAAATAAATAAATAATTTTTAAATGATATAATGCTGATTTAGGTGGTCAGACTTTTGTGAATACTTTTTTTTTCACTTTCCATATGTCCTATAATACAGTTATATTACTTTCATAACAAAAAGTAGTTTTGAAAAGAAAAATAAATAAATAAATTGGATGTTATGACAAATTCTACCCTTGTTACTCTCAGTTTTCCTCTCTTTCCTCTCTTGCTCCCTTGGTAATGTCACCTATTCATGTGCATCCAATTATACCCTCCATGACAATGACTCCCACGTCTGTCTCTTTAGTCTCTGCTCCTCTCCTGGAATTCCAGACACCTGCTAGGGACTACTTACCATCTGGCAAGACGTGCTACTCCCTCACATTCAATACTAGCTCTTTTATCTGAGACATTAACATTAACATGAAACCTTAGCATATTCATAGCACTGGCTATTTCTTTACTCTCCAAACTAACAGGTGAGCCCCTTTCACTCTAGGACAAACCAAGCCACCATCTCTTAACTGTATAGCTGCAACAGCCTTCTAACTGGCCCTTCACTTTGTTCATTGTTCTGCTCATACACCAACGTGTATGATTGGCTTACAATAAAAAGCAGCTTGTGATACTCCCCTGTTTAAACCCCTCCGATGATTTCTATCTCAATCAGAATAAAATCCAAACTCTTTCCACTGTCTACAAGGGATTTCTGCGCTCATCTCCTTTCCCTGGTGGTATACTCTGCTTTTTTTTTTTTTTTTTTTTTGACAGGCAGAGTGGACAGTGAAAGAGAGACAGAGAGAAAGGTCTTCCTTTTGCCATTGGTTCACCCTCCAATGGCCGCCACGGGTGCGCTGCGGCCGGCGCACCGCGCTCATCCAATGTCAGGAGCCAGGTGCTTCTCCTGGTCTCCCATGGGGTGCAGGGCCCAAGCACTTGGGCCATCCTCCACTGCACTCCCGGGCCAGAGCAGAGAGCTGGCCTGGAAGAGGGGCAACCGGGACAGAATCCGGTGCCCCAACGGGAACTGGAACCCGGTGTGCCGGGGTCGCAAGGCGGAGGATTAGTCTGTTGAGCCACGGCACCGGCTGGTATCCTCTGCTTTTAACTGCCTTCTTTTTTGTTCACCCTCCCCACCCACAACAAGTATGCCCATCTTCTTTTTTGCTTTAGGGCTACCTCATCTACCATTACCTCTGCATAGACCACCTCATTCTTCCACCCTTGCTACCTGAGAGAGACTCTCTCCATATCATGGCCTATCTTAATCCATTCAGATAGCTGAAACAAAACACATTAGACTGGGTGTCTTGTAGGCAATAGAAATTGACTTCTCCAAATTCTGGAGGCTAGGAAGTTTGAGGTCAAGGTCCTGGCAGATTTGGTGTCTGGTGAATGCCTGTTTCTCATTGATGGTGCCTTCTTGCTGCATCCAAAAACAATTGGAAAGGGCAAGGCAGTCCTGTTTGGCCTCTTTTTTGAAAGGGCACAAATCATATTTTCAAGCACCCTTGCATCATATCTAAGCATCTCTCAAAACCCCACCTCCTAATACTACCACATTAGGGATTAGGTTGCAGTCTATGAATTCTGGGGAGCACACAAGCACTCAGAGCAAGCAGTAATAATTTCTTCCTGCTCATCCTTCAGCTCTCAACCTCAACATAATCTCCTTAGCGAGGCCTCTCCATATCACTCTACGGAAAGGAGGCCTATCCACATTGTTAGTTATTTTAGCACCTTGTCCATTTCCTCCAGAGCACTTAACAACACCTGCAATTTCAATTATTTGCTTGCTTTCTGGTTTAACGTTAGTCTCCATGGATTGTAAATTCCATGGGGTGGAGACTGTTTATATGTTGTCCGTTACCACATAATCCAGAGTCTGGAATTATGGTCGACATGTAGTTGGCTTTCAGTAAATCTATGTCAAGCAATTTTTCCCTGAATCTTATTAACTATATAAAATATTCCAGATTAAATTACTTGATTCTTTCAGGGTGCTCTAAGTAAAGAATTTTTTTTAAAGATTTATTTATCTGAAAGGCAGAGTTACAGAGAGTCAGAGGCAGAGACAGAGAAAAGTCTACCATCTGCTGGTTCATTTCCCAGGTGGCTGCAATGGCTGGAGCTGTGCCAATCTGAAGCCAGGAGCCAGGAGCCAGGAGCTTCTTCCGGGTCTCCCACGCGGGTGCAGGGGTCCAAGGACTTGGGCCATCTTCTACTGCTTTCCCAGGCTATAGCAGAGAGCTGGGTAGGAAGTGGAGCAGCCGGCATCCATATGGGATGCTGCACTGCAGGCCAGGGCTTTAGCTGTGCCAGCCCCAGTAAAAAAAATTTTTGAAATAAACTTTTGAAGGGACAGCATTGTGATGTTGCTGGTAAAGCTGCTGCTTGCAACCGCGTCATCACATATGGGCTCCGGTTCACATCCCAGCTGCTCCACTTCTGATCCAGCTCCCTGCTAATGGCCTGGGAAAAGCAGCAAAAGATGGCCCAAGTGTTTGGGCTCCTGTACCTGTATGGGAGACCCGGAAGAAGCTCCTGGCTCCTGGCTTCATATGGGCTCATCTCTAGCCATTGTAGCCATTTGAGGAGTGAACCAGGGGATGGAAGACTGACCTCTGTCTCTGTCTCTACCTCTCTCTGTAACTCTTCAAATAAATAAAATAAATCATTTTTAAAAAGATATATAAATACATAAAATAAATCATTAAAAAGATATATAAAGTTCCATCACCACAAAGATATTTCATATTTTTCCTTTAAAAGCACACCCTACATCTTCCCCCTCATCCCTCCTCTACCTCATCTCTAAGCCCTAGCAACCACCACCTGTTCTCCATTTCTATAGTTCAATCATTTTAAGAATGTTATGTAAATGATACAACAGTTAACCTTGTGGAGTTAGCTTTGCATTTAGCATATTTCCCTGGAGATTTTCCTAAGCCATTGTGTGTATCAGTAATTTGTGCTTTTTTTATTGCTAAGAGTGTTCCATGGTGTGGATGTATGTTTTTTAGCCATTCCTCTGCCTTAGATTATCTGGGTTGTTTCCAGTTTTTTATTGTTGTGAATAAAGCTTACATGAACTTTTATGTCCAAGAGTACTTTAAAAAGTTCACGGAAATGGAATTACAAGATAAACTTATTTGGGTGCAAAAAGCTTTTGAAAGCTGTGCAGTTTTGTCCATAAAACACATTTTTGTATAAAGCTTTTGAAGGCCCCTCTTGCAAGATTTTGTGTCAACATAAATTTTCAATTCTCAGGAGCAGATGTTTAGCCTAGCAGATTCTAGATTCAGCTCCAGTTCCTGACTCTAGTTTCTTGCCAATGCAGAGGCTGGGAAGCAGTGGTGATGGCTCAAATCATTGGGTTCCTGCCACCCACGTGGGGAACCTGAGTTCGTTCCTGGCTCCTGGCTCTAGCCCCAGTCCAGCCCTGGCTCTTGTGCAAATCTGGGGAGTGAACCAGCAGATGGAAGACCTCTCTCTCTGCCTCTGCCTTTCTGTAATTCTGACTTTTAAATGAATAAATAAATCTTAAAAAAAAAAAAAACAGAATGGCTATGCCATTTTATATACCTACCAGCTGCATAAGTGATACTTTTTTCTTCTCATATTAGCCAGCATTTGGTGTTATCACTTTTTTATTTTCACTGTTCTGGTAGGTATGTGGTGATAGTTCATTGTGCCAAAACCATATGGTAATTTTCGTTGTCCCAGTGACTAAATGATGTTGACATGATTTCATGAGCTTATTTGCCATCTGTATATATTGTTAGTTTCTTCATGTCCTTTGCCCATTTTCTAATTGGATTGCTTTTTTTTATTATCGAGTTTTCAGAGTTCTTCGTAGAATAGTAGATACAAGACCTTTTTCAAATATGTGGTTTGCAAATATTTTCTCCCTGTAGCTTGTCTTCTCATCCTGTCATCTTTCATAGATCAAATGCATTTTAAATTTTGATAAAATCTAATTTATCAATTTTTCCTGTTATGGATCATACTTTTGGTGTAAAGTCTAAGAATTATGCCTGGACATATATTTCGAAATTTTTCTCTTGTTTTTTCTAAAATTTTTATAGTTTTGTGTTTTACATTTAAACATTTGATCATGAGGTAATTTTCTTTTTTAAAAAAGATTTATTTATTTACATTAAAGTCAGAGTTACACAGAGAGACAGGAGAGACAGAGTGAGAGAAAGAGAGATCTTCCAACCGCTGGTTCACTCCTCAAATGGCTGCAAGAGCTGGAGCTGTGCCCATCTGAAGCCAGGAGCCAGGAGCTTCTTCCAGGTCTCCCATGTGGGTGCAGGGGGCCTAAGGACTTGGACCATCTTCCACTGCTTTCCCAGGCCACAGCAGAGAGCTGGATCAGAAGTGGAGCAGCCGGGACTTGAACCGGCGCCCATATGGGATGCCAGCACTGCAGGCGGCGGCCTTACCCACTATGCCACAATGCTGGCTCTGAGGTAATTTTCTTAGTATTAGGCATGAAGTTTAGATAGAGGTTAATTTTCCAGCTCTTGGATATTCAGTTGCTCCAGCACCATTTATTGAATTGGTTCTATACCTTTGGAAAAATCTATTAGGTACATTTATGTGGGTCTATTTTGGGGTTTCTTTTTTTTATTTTTTATTTTTTATTTTTTTTTGGGGGGTTTCTATTCTGTTCTATTGATCTATGTGTCTATCCTTCCAATATGACTCTGGTTTGGTTACTATGTCTGTATAGTGGACCTTAAAATTAGGAAGACTGATTCCTCCCACTTTACTTTTATTTTTCAAGAATGCTTTAGTTATTCTAGGTCCTGTGCCTTTCCAAACAGATTTTAGAAAAAGTTTCTCTATGTGTACAAAAAAAAAAACATTGCTGGAATCATTTGATATAACAGCTTTGTTAGATATAATTGGCATACAACAAAATTGCACATATTTAAATCTGAGATTTTTCATACATATACAACATCACAATTAACATATTATACATCACAATAGCAATGATACGGAATTGCTAAGGTATCCATCAATGGATGAATGGATAAAGAAAATGTGGTATATATACACAATGAGATATTATTAAGTCATGAAAAGAATGAAATCTTCACATTTGTAGCAAAATGGATGGAACTGGTGGTCATTATGATAACTGAAATAAATCAGACACAGAAAGACAAACACTGCATATGCTCTCCTTTATGGGGATTAAAGAACAAAAAAATTGGGGCCGGCGGTGTGGCATAACAGATTAAGCCTCTGCCTGCAATGCCAGCATCCCATATGCACTCCACTTCTGATCCAGCTCCCTGCTAATGTGCCTGGAAAAGCAGCGGAGGATGACCCACATGTTTGGGCCCCTGAACCCACGTGGTTGACCCAGAAGAAGCTCTAGGCTTCTGGCTTCAGCCTAGCCCAATCCCGGCTGTTGTTGGGGAGTGAACCAGCAGATGGAAGATCTCTCTCTCTCTCTCTCTCTAACTTTGGGTTTATTTTTTAAAATATTTATTTATTTACTTGAAAGTTAGAGTTACACAGACAGAGAAGAATAGGCAGAGAGAGAGAGAGAGAGAGAGAGAAGTCTTCCATCCACTGGTTCACTCCCCAATTGGCTGCAATGGCTGGAGTTGGGCCAATACAAAGCCAGGAGCCAGGGCTTCTTCCGGGTCTCCCATGCGGGTGCAGGGGCCCAAGGTCTTGGGCCATCTTCTACTGCTTTCCCAGGCCATAGCAGAGAGCTGGATCAGAAGTGGAGCAGCTGGGACTTGAACCAGTGCCATTATGGGATGCTGGCACTTTAGACTGGGGCTTTAACTAGCTGCACCACAGTGCGGCCCCATTTTGCTTTTTTTTTTTTTTTTTGACAGGTGGAGTTATAGTGAGAGAGAGAGACAGAGAGAAAGGAAAGGTCTTCCTTCCATTGGTTCACTCCCCAAATGGCCCGCTACAGCCAGCGCTGCGCTGATCCGAAGTCAGGAGCCAGGTGTTTCTTCCTGGTCTCCCATGCAGGTGCAGGGGCCCAAGCACCTGGGCCATCCTTCACTGCACTCCCGGGCCACAGCAGAGAGCTGGACTGGAAGAGGAGCAGCCTGGACTAGAACCCAGCGCCCATAGAGGATGCTGGCACTGCAGGGGGAGGATTAACCAAATGAGCCACGGTGCCGCCCCCCCCCCCCACTTTGCCTTTCAAATAAATGAAAAAAGTTTGGGAAGTAGAATAGAAGAAAGTTGGGTAACAGGTTCCAAGGCACAGTTAAGTAGAATAAATACGTTCCAGTGTTCCACAGCACAGTGCAGAGGCTACAGTTCACAATAGTGCATTATATACATATGCAGAATGAACAGAGGGGATGGTAGGCTCTAAGCACACTGAATAGATAAGGAAATAGAAACGCTAATGACTTGACTTTCATCAATTCATGTTGTACACATGTGCTGAAATAATGCATCATGTTCCATTAAAAATGTACAAGTATTACAAGTTAATCAAAGTGTTTTAAAAATAAAACCACCATCCACAACAAAAAAGGTTTTGAACATAACTTTCTCAAAGTTTCCTCATGTCCCTTGGTAATCCCTCCCCATACAGCTTTATCTCAAGGCAACTGTTGACCTGTTTTCTGTCATTACACATCAGGTTGCATTTCTTATCAACGGAATCATATGACAGGAACATTTTGACTGGCTTCTTTCATTCATCTTGATTCTTTCAAGATTCACCCATGTTCTGGAATCCACCAATAGTTTCTAATTTTTTAAGGCTGATCAATATTCTATTGTACAGACATACCACAGTTTATCCATTTTCCAGCTCAGAGATATCTGAATTGTTTTCAGTTTTTGGCCAGTGTAAGCAAACCTGTTATGACACTCATGTACAAGTATTCGTCTTGGCATATGCTTACATTTCTCTTGGGTCAAAACCCAAGAGTAGGGGCTGGCGCTGTGGCATAGTGGGTAAAGCCGCTGCCTACAGTTCTGGCATCCCATATGAGCGCCAGTTAGAGTCCCTGCTGCTCCACTTCTGATCCTGCTCTCTGCTATGGCCTGGGAAAGCAGAAGAAGATGGCCCAAGTCCTTGGACTCCTGCACCCATGTGGGAGACCCGGAAGAAGTTCCTGGCTCCTGACTTCGGATCAGCACAGCTCAGGCTATTGCGGCCAATTGTGGAGTAAACCATCAGATGGAAGACCTCTCTCTCTCTCTACCTCTTCTCTCTCTATAACTCTGCCTTTAAAATAAATAAAATAAATTGTTAAAAATCCAGGAAACTTACATTGGCACAATGCGTGGTTATAAATTTATGCTGTTTTATCGCATGCGAAGATTTTTGTATCAAATCAAGATACGGAGCTCTTCCATCCCCACAAAGATCCCCCTCTTAACTACCTACCCTTTTAGAATCAAATGCATGCTTCACATCCTTAACCGTCTATAACCTCTGGAAACTACCCTGCACCCGCGTGGGAGACCTGAAGAAGCTCCTGGCTCCTGGTTCCGGATCGGCACAGCTCTGGCTGTGGTGGCCATTTGGGGAGTGAACCAGCAGATGGAATGCCTCTCTCTCTCTCTCTCTCTCTCTCTGTCTGCCTCTGCCTCTATGTAACTGCGATTTGCAAATAAATAAATAAATCTTAAAAAAAAAACAAGAATAATATAGCTGGCACAATGGTTTCAACGTGTCATCTCTAAAATTCAAGTGCTGGGGCCAGCATTGTGGTGTAGCTGGTAAAGCCACCACCTGCAGCACCGCTGTACCACAATAGGCACCAGTTCCAGTTCCAGCTGCTCCACTTCTGATCCAGCTCCCTGTTAAAATGCCTGGGAAGGCAGTGGAGCATGGTCCAAGTACTTGGGACCCTGCACCCTTGTGGGAGTTCTGCACCCAGATGGAGTTCCAGGCTCCTGGCTTTGGCCTGGCTCTGTCCTGGTTGTCACAGCCATTTGGGGAGTGAACCAGCAGATGGAAGATTCTCTCTCTCTCTCTCTCTCTCTCTCTCTCTCTCTCTCTCTCTCCCTCTCTCCCTCTCTCCCTCTCTCCCTCTCTCCCTCTCTTCCTCCTTCCCTTTAACTCTGCCCTTCAAATAAATAAACAAATAAGTAATCTTTTTTTAAAAAATGTGATTAGGTCCTGAGCATTCCTTGCTCTCATGAAAAGGATTAGTTGCTCTTAAACAAGGGCTTCATGGAGCTTGTTATTTTGGCCTTCTGCCTTCTACCACATAAGGACACAGCCTTTTGGACCTCCAGAAGATGCAGCAAACAGGATACCATCCTGGAAGCAGAGAGGAGCCTGCACCAGACAACAAACCTGCCAGTTCTTAGATTTCCCAGCCTGTAGAACTATGTATAAGAAAATAAATCTCTGTTTCTTATAAATTACCTAGTCTCAGGAATTCTGTTATAGTGACATAGTGACACAGACCAAGACAGATGGATCATATGGCAAATGTATGCTTAATGGCTGCCGCCGTGGCTCAACAGGCTAATCCTTCGCCTTGCGGTGCCAGCACACCGGGTTCTAGTCCTGGTTGGGGCACCGGATTCTGTCCCTGTTGCCCCTCTTCCAGGCCAGCTCTCTGCTCTGGCCCGGGAGTGCAATGGAGGATGGCCCAAGTCCTTGGGCCCTGCACCCCATGGGAGACCAGGAGAAACACCTGGCTCCTGCCATCGGATCAGCATGGTGCGCCAGCTGCAGCGCGCTGGCCATGGCGGCCATTGGAGGGTGGACCAACAGCAAAAAGGAAGATCTTTCTCTCTGTCTCTCTCTCACTCTCACTGTCCACTCTGCCTGTCAAAAAAATTTTAAAAAATGTATGCTTAATTTTTTTAAAGCTTTACTAATTTATTTATTTGAAAGACAGAGTTACAGAGAGGGAGAGGTCTTCCATCTGCTGCTTCACTCACCAAATGGCCACAACGGCCAGAGCTGGGCTGGTTCAAAGCCAGGAGCCAGGAGCTCCTTCTGGGTCTCGCACGCAGGTGCAAGGGCCCAAGGACTGGGGCCATCTTCTACTGCTTTCCAAGGCCATGGCACACAGCTGGATTGGAAGTGAAGCAGCCGGGACTCCAACCAGCACCCATATGGAATGCTGGCGCCTCAGGCAGAGGCTTATCCCACTAAGCCACAGTGCCGGCCCCTGGGTGCTTAATTTTTTAAGGACCTGCCGAACTATTTTCAAAAATGGTTGTACTGTTTACATTCCTATCAGCAGTGTTTGAGTGCTCCATATCCACCACATCCTTGCTAACCATTGGTATTGTCAACATTTTCATTTTATCTCTTCTGATAGTTTGTATCCTATTACAGTTTTAGTTACATTTCCCCAATGCCTAATGAGGTTGAGCACAGTTTCATTGCTTATTTGACATCTTTAGATCTTATTTGGTGAAATGACTATTCATATCTTTTGCCCATTTTTGTTATTTTTTACAATGTATTTAATTATTTGAAAGGCAGAGTTACAGAGAGAAAGAGAGATCTTCCATGTGCTGGTTTAGTCCCAAATAGCCACAAAAGCTGGAGCTGGCCTGAACTGAAGCCAGGAGCCTGGAGCTTCTTTTGGGTCTTCCAAGAGGCTGCAGGGGCCTGAGGACTTGGGCCATCTTCCACTGCTTTCCTAGGCCATAGTAGAGAGCTGGATCGGACGAGGAGAAGTTGGGACTCCAACTGGTGCCCATATTGGATGCCGGCATTACAGGCCGCAGCTTTACCCACTACACCACAGTGCCGCCCTCCCCTCCCTCAATTTTTATTCTTTTAAATTTCTTTTAAAAATTTTAACACACATAAAAGAATACATATTTAAGTGGTGTTATTTGATATTTTGATACACATTCATTGTATACTGTCCATCAGAGTAAATACATCTATCTCCACCGACATTTACCATATTTTTATGATGAAATATTTTAAAATCCTATTTTCTAGTTTTTTAAAAGACTTATTATTTGTTTGAAAAGCAGAGTAAAAGAGAGATGGAGTTAGAGTGGGAGAAAAAAAGGAAAGATTTTTTGTCCTCTGCTCAACTCCACCTTGGTCTCCTACATGGGTGGCAAGAGACCAAGTACTTGTGCGTGCCATCCTCTGCTGTCTTCCCAGGTGCATTAGCAGGGAGCTGGATCAGAAGCAGAGCACCAGGTACTGGAATTAACACTCTTATATGGGATGCCAGCATTACAAGTGGAGATTTAATCTGCTGTGCCATAACACTGGCTTCCTATCTTGTAGTTTTTCTTTTTAATAGAAAAATATAGACAATCTCACTCACATATGCAGCCTGAAAAAAGGTGATCTCTAAGGAGATAAAAGTATAATTGTGGTTACCAAGGGCTGGGGAGGGACGGGAAAAGATTAGTTAATTGGTATTTCTTTTTAAAAATATTTATTTTATTTATTTATTTGAATGTCAGAGTTACACACAGAGAGAAGGAGAGGCAGAGAGAAAGAGAGAGAGAGAGAGGTCTTCCATCCGCTGGTTCACTCCCCAGTTGGCTCCAACGGCTGCAGCTGTGCTGATCCGAAGCCAGGAGCCAGGAGCTTCTTCTAGGTCTCCCACAGGGGTGCAGGAGTCCAAGGACTTGGGCCATCTTCTATTGCTTTCCCAGAGCATAGCAGAGAGCTGGATCGGAAGTGGAGCAGCAGGCACTAGAACCGGTGCTCATATGGGATGCCGGCACTGCAGGTGGCGACTTTATCCGCTATGCTACAGAGCGGCCCCTTAATGGATGTTTCATTATAGCTAGATACGACTTAGAAGTTCTGGGGTTCTGTTGCATACTGACCAGAGACAGTGCTAATGGGCCGCATATTTCTCTTCGCCTGCTTTAAAATTAAGTTGTTTTCTGAGTGATAAATTTCAATAGTTCTTTATATATTGTGGGAACACATCCTTTATCAGACATATAGTTAGCACATTCTGAGGGGTGTCTTGTCTACTTGTTTTCTTCGCTGTGTCATTTGAAGAACAGAAATTGTAAACTTTGATACAGTCCACTTTGTCAAGGGATTTATTATGGATTATGTATTTGGAGCCATAGCTAAGAAATTTTTTTTTTTTTTTTTTGCCTAACACAAGCTCAAAAGGGGTTTTCTTGGATTTCTGTAAGTTTTAAATTTATTTCTATGCTCTTCTATCTAAAAGTATTATATTTAGGCATATGATCCATTTTGAGTTAATTTTTATAGGTGCAAGGTATGAATTCAAGTTCTTTCATTTTCACATATCCGCATCTATTGAAAAGACTATCCTTTGTCCACTGAGTTGCCTTTACACTTTGTCAAAAATCAGCTACTCATATATAGGTATGTATATATCTGGGCTTTCAATTATGTTACATTGATCTACTTATCTATCTTTGCACCCATACCACACTGTCTACTTTTTAAAATTTCTTGAAATCAGGTAGAAATAACCCTCTAACTTTGTTCTTCTTCAAAGCTGTTTTAGCTATTCTGTTCCCCTCATTTTCACATGAACTTTAGATTCAGCTGGTCAGTTTCTTCAGAAACCTGCAGGGATCTTGATTGGGGTTGCATTTGAATCTATAGATCAATTTCTCTTTAGTTTTCATTGTTCAGATCTTTCACATCTTTTGTGAGATTTATCCCTAACTATTTTGGATTAGTTATTGGATTAATTATCCCTAAGTATTTTGTTGCTATTATAAACGTAAACGTACTATTTTCTAAAGATTAAGTTATTTTTCATTGTGAGCATATACAAATGGAATTCATTTTTATATATTGATCTAACATCCTGCAACCTTGCTAAATGCTCTTAATGTTTTTTTAAAGATTTTTTAATTTATTTGAAACGCAGAGTTATAGAGAGGCAGAGGCAGAGAGAGAAAGTGTTCCATCTGCTGGTTCACTCCCCAAATGGTCGCAACAGCCAGAGCTGAGCCAGAGTGAAGCCAGGAGCCAGGAACTTCTTCCGGGTCTCCCATGCTGCTTTTTCAGGTCATAGCAGAGATCTGGATTGGAAGAGAGCAGCTGAGACTTGAACCTTCGCCCATATGGGATACTGGCACCACAGGTGGAGGCTTAGCCAATTATGTCACAATGCCGGTCCCCGTTCTGATTTTTATTATTGTTTATTCATTATTTCCTTTCTTCCACTTATGTTGAATTAAATTTGCACTTCTAGTTTTTCAAGGTGAAGTTCAAGTCTCTGATTTAGACCCTTTCTTCTTGTCTAATATAGGTGTTTTAGTGCTATACATTTCCCTTTCCTTATTAAAAAAGATTTATTTATTTGAAAAGTAAAGTGAGAGAGAGAGAGAAAGAGAGAGAGAGTCAGAGAGAGAGAGAGCAGTGTCTTCATCTGCTGATTTACTCCCTATAAGGCCACAGTGGCTGGGATTGGGCCAGGCAGAAGCCAGTACCCTGGAGATCCACCTGGGTCTCCAATATGGGTGGCAGGGTTCCAAGCACTTAGGCCATCTTCTGCTGTTTTCTCATGTGCTTAGGCAGGGAGCTGGATCGGAAGTGGAGCAGCCAGGACTTGAACTGGTGCCCATATGGGATGCAGGTTGGAGGTGGTGGCCTAATCACCTATGCTACAAGATTAGCCCCACAAATTTCCCTTTCTTCCTGCTTTAGCAGCATCCTAAAAATTCTAATATAGTATATTTTCAATTAAATCGAAATATGTTCTGATTACAAAACTTTAGAGTACTTTGATTTTTCAAGCTATTTGGAAGGGTGTTATTTTGTTTTGTTTTCAAATATTTAAAGAACTTCAAAGTATCTTTCTTATTGATTTTCTTTGTTCAATTCCATTGTGCTGAAAATACATACCTTGTATGACTTAGATTGTTTTAATTTTCTTAAATTTCTTCTGCAGTCTAGTATATATTGTTTCTAGATGAATCTCCCACATACATTTGTAAAGAATGAGTGTTCCATTGTTGAGTGAAGTGTTACCCAAATATCAATCTGGTTAAGTTGGTTGATAAATGTTTTAGTACGATTGGGCTGTTATGACCAAATATGTTAGATTGAACAATTTATAGATAGACTTTTATTTCCCACAATTCTGGATGTTAGAAAGTTAAAGATCAAGGGGTCAGCAAATTTAATGTCTGGTGAGGGTCCCTTCCTCATACGTGGGCTATTCTATGGGTCCTTCCATAGCAGAAAAGCAAAGGAGCTCCTACAAGCCCCTTTTATAAGGACACTAATATCAATCATGAAAATGGAGCCCTGCTATGGTTTGGAAGGTGGTTTGACCCCAGGGGTTCATGTGTGGGGAGCTTGGATCTCAACATGGTATTATTAAGAGGTGATGGATTCTTTAAGAGGTAGAGCTTAGCGCAAGATAACTAGGTCATTGGCAGTGCTGCCCTTGTGGGATCCCAGTTAGTTCCTGTGCAAAAAGCGTTATTATAAAAAGGATGAGCCTGGGGGCCAGTGCTGTGGCCTAGCAGGTAAAGCCGCCGCCTGTGGTGCCAGCATCCCTTATGGATGCTGGTTAAGTCAAGAAGCTGCTCCACTTAGGATCCAGCTCTCTGCTATGGCCTGGGAAGGCAGTGGAGGATGGCCCAAGTCCTTGGGCCCCTGCACCTGTGTGGGAGACCTGGAAGAAGCTCCTGGCTCATGGTTTCGGATCGGCACAGCTCTGGCTGTTGCGGCCATCTGAGGAGTGAACCAGAGGATGGAAGACCTCTCTCTCTCTCTCTCTCTCTCTCTCTCTCTCTCTCTCTCTCTTTCCCTCTGCCTCTCTGTAACTCTGCCTTTCAAAAAAATAAATAAATCATTAAAAAAAGGACAATCCTGACTCCTGAGTTAGTTTCTGGCTTCCTGTTTTGCCATTTGATGTCTTCCACATGCACTCCTACCATTTTAATGTCATCTACCTGAGGCCAAACTGATGGAGCTACCTGACTTGGAACTTTCAGCCTCCTAAGCTATTAGATAAATAAACACTTTTTTAATTTTGAAAAGTTGATTTACTTGAGAGAGGTAGGTGAGAGAGAGAGAGAGAGAGAGAGATCCTATCACATCAGCAGGTAGTCAGAATTGGGAGCAGGGGCCAGGAGTAATACACAAATATTCAGTGTGAGACTTGGATGTCCTAACTGGCATCTTAACTACTAGAGCAAATGCCTGCCTCAAAAAGATTTATTTATTTATTTGAAAGTCAGAGTTACACAGAAAGAGAAGGAGAGAAAGAGAGAGAGAGAGAGAGAGAGAATCTTTCATCTGCTGGTTCACTCCCCAGTTGGCCACAACGGCCGAAGCTGTGTTGATCAGAAGCCAGGAGCCAGGAGCTTCTTCCAAGTCTCCGAAGTGGGTGCAGGGGACCAAGCACTTTGACCATCTGCTACTGCTTTTCCAGGCCATAGCAGAGAGCTGGATTTGAAGACAAGCAGCCGGGACTCGAACCAGTGCCCATATGGGATGCCAACCCTGCAGGTGGCAGCTTTACCCACTATGCCAAAGTGCCGGCCCCAAACCTGCATGCTTTATAAAGTCACCAGTCTCAGGTATTTTGTTATAACAATGCAAAACAGACCAATACAAGTCCTCATGGCCTAATCTCCTCCCCAAAACCCCACCTCTTAACACCATCACATTCGGGGTTAAGTTTCAATGTATGAATTTCGAGGGGACACAAACATTCAGACCACAGCAATAATGTTGTTCAAATCTATATTCTTTCTGATATCTTACTTGTCCTAGCAAATGCTGAGAAGGGGATTTAAATCTCTGCTCAAAGGTGGGCATTGTGGTACTGTAGGTTAAACCACCACTCAGAATGCCTGCATCCCATATCAGAGTGCCAGGTTCAAGTCCCAACACTCTGCTTCCAATCAAGCTTCCGGCTAATGTGCCTGAAGAGCAAAGGATGATGGCTCAAGTACTGGAGTCCCTGCCACTCATGTAGGAGACCCAGACAGAATTCCTGGCTCCTGGCTTCGGCCTGGCCCAGCCACAGCTGTTGTATCATTTGGGAGTAAAATAGGGGATGGAAGATCTCTCTCTCTCTCTTACACATTCTCTCTCCCCCTCTCTCTCGGTATCTCTCTCTCTCTCCCTCTCTCTCTCTGCAACTCTGCCTTTCAAATAAATACATAAATATTAAAACAGCATGTTCCAGTTAGAATGTCTGTTTTTTGCTTCACATATTTTATTTATTTTTTATTTTTAAAAAGATTTATTTATTTAAAAAGTTACAGAGAGAAAGGGAGAGATGGGGGGGGGGATAGAAATCTTCCATCCGATGGCTCACTGCCCAAGTGGCCCCAGTGGCTAGGACTGAAGCCAGGAGCCAGGAGCTTCTTCCAGGTCTCCCATTCTCCCATTCGGGTGCAAGGACCCAAGGACTTGGGCCATCTTCTACTGCTTTCGCAGGCCATAGCAGAGAGCTGGACTGGAAGTGGAGCAGCTGGGTCTAGAATCAGCACCCATATGGGATGCTGGAGTCACAGGCGGCAGCTTTACCCACCCTGTTGCAATGCTAGCCCCTGCTTCATGTATTTTAAAACTCATTAAATGCGTAAACATTTAAGAATGTCACTTTTTTGTGATGAATTGAATCTGTTGTCATTATGAAATGGCTTCCTTTATTCCTAATAATATTCTTTGCTCTGAAATCTACTTTGATGCTAATAGCCACTCTAGATCCCTTTGACAAGAGCTATCATGGTGATATTTATCAATATCATGGTAAGAGTTATCATTTCCCCATCTTTTTGTGTTTAACCTATTTGTATCTTTACATGTACAGTGTGCTTCTTGTAGACAGAAAGTGTGTTATGTCTTGCTTTTTAATATAATTTGACAATCTCTGTCTTTTCACTCGAGTGTTGAGGTCATTTTCATTTAATGTAATTTTAGATATGCTTAGATTTAAATCTATCATCTTGCTATTTGGTTTCTATTTGTTCCATCTGATTTTTGTTCCCTCTTCCCTCTATTTATGCCTTCTTTGGGATTCTTTGAATACTTTTTTATTATTGTATTTTGTCTTGTTGTTTAGATTACTGGCTATAACTTTTTGTTTTGCTATTTTAATATTTGCTGTCCCTTCAGACATTATAATAAACAAATACTACAAGCAACTTTATGTCTACAAAATTAATACCCTAGTGGTAATGGACCTGTTCTTTGACAGATACAAATTGTCAAAACCCACTCAAAAAATGAGTAGATAACCTGAATAATAATATCTGTTAAGAAAATGTAATTTGTAGTTAAAAGCTTCCAAGACCAGATGGTTTCACTCACAAATTCCACCAAACATCTAAGGGAGAAATATTATCAGTTATGTGTAATTTCTTACAAAAAAATAGAAGAGGGGTAGAAATTCCAACTCATTCTCTGAGGCCAATGTTACCCTAACAATGAATTCAGGCAAAGGTACCCCACAGAAAGAAAGCTACAGAACAATATTCTCCATGAACATAAAATAAGACCATTCAGGATGGTTGTGTTTTTTTCCCTTGCCAAATTCAATTATGCAGATATAGAATAGGTGGAAACCTAGATTTAAGCAGACTTGGAGTTTGGCCATTTGAGTCAAAAGAAAGAGAGGGGGAGAGAGAAAGGGAACAAGCAAATTGAGAGCATATGCAGAGGAATTAATCTAATGATGGACCAATGAATTTATACTAGGAAAAGAGAGAAGGGAGTACATGAAGGAGAGTGGGAATAGTGGGGGTCAAGAAGCAGGACTGGGGCTGATGCTATGGTGTAGCGGGTAAAGTGGCAGCCTGCAGTGCCGGCATCCCATATGGTTGCTGGTTCGAGTCCTGCCTGCTCCATTTCCAATCCAGCTTTCTGCTATGGCCTGGGGAAGCAGTGGAGGATAGTCCAAGTCCTTGGGCCCCTGCACCCGTGTGGGAGACCCGGAAGAAGCTCCTGGCTTTGGATCGGCAAAGCTCTGGCTGTTGCAGCCATTTGGGGAGTGAACCAGTGAATGGAAAACCATTCTCTATGCCTCTCTTCATAACTATACCACTTAAATAAATAATAAAATAAAATCTTTTTTTAAGAAAGAAAGTTAAAAAGGAGGCCATAGCTGAATAGTGGGATGTATGTAACTCAGAACAGAGAGAAATAGTAGTTTCTAGTAATGATAAAGTCAATAGTATGACCATGTATGTTGTGACTCCAGAAGGGTGGAAGATAAGATAGAGTAAAGAAAGTCAAAGAACTGAGAAAAACAGAATCTATATGGATAGTAAAATAACAAAGAATTACGACACGGATAGTATTAGCCGGAGTGACAGTGATCCAGGGGCTAAAATCTTCAGAATAAGGGCAGGGGGTGACCTGGGATTAGCAGTGGATGGCCATGAGGCCTGATAGTGGGTGATATAATCTGATGACATGAGATGCCAGGGTGAGGGTTATTACTGAGGAGGGAGGCAGAATGCTCTGACAGCGACAGTCAGGAAGACAACCTCTCCTATTTCCAAGCCCTATGGTGCTAAAGGTGAGGGAGAGAGGACCATTTAAGAGGGCTGGAGGGAGAGAGGAGACCTTTGAGAAGTTTGATTTCAGTTAAGCATAAAGATGAAGGAAGGAATAGAGAAGCAGCTGTGGATATAGTGGAATTTGCTGATCTCTGACCATGAATTCTGGTGAGCATAGTAGAAGGATTTCAGAATTTCTGGAGTGGGGGCCTGTGTGTGATGCAGTGAGTTAGCCACCCCACCTGCAATGATGGCATCCCATATTGGAACATCAATTCAAATCCCAGCTGTCCTGCTTCTGCTCCGGCTTCCTGCTAGTGGGCCTGACAAAGCAGTGGAAGATGGCCCAAGTGCTTGGGCCCTTGTCACCCAGGCCGGAGACCTGGATGGAGTGATATACACCTGACTTGATCCTGACCCAGCCCTAGCCATTGAGGCAATTCGGGGAGTGAACCAGCATATGGAAGATCTCTTTCTCTCTCTGTCTCTCCCTCTCTCTCTGTCACTTCTGGCTTTCAAATAAATCCTTAAGAAAAAAAAAAAAAACTGGAGAGAAGAGATATTGAATCATAAAATGGAATATACAGAGATGCATACACTTGCAGAAGAAGGATAACTTGGGGGTCGTAGGGAAACTTAGGGTCACTTACCTAAACAGATAAAAGCTACAATGAGATTGCTCCTCATCAAAAGCAGAAACAATAGAAGATAATTGTGTGTGTGTGTGTGTGTGTGTGTGTGTGTGTGTGTGTAGAAAGGGAGACAGAGAAGAGAGATAGAGTTTTATAAGAAATTGGCGGGGCTGGTGCTGTGGCACAGCAGGTTAAAGCCCCAGTCTGCAGTGCTGGCATCCTATACGGTTCTAATCCCAGCTGCTCCACTTCCGATCCAGCTCTCTGCTATGGCCTGGAAAGCAGTCCTTGGTCCCTTGCACCAGTGTGGCCATTTGGGGAGTGAACCATTGGATGTAAGTCCTTTCTCTCTCTCTCTGCCTCTGCCTCTCTGTAACTCTGCCTTTTAAATAAATACATAAATCTTAAAAAAAAAGAAATTGGCTTATACAGTTGTGAGATTATATAAGAGCTGGTCAAGCATATCCAAAATCCATAAGGCAGGCAGGCAAGCAGCCTGTCAGTAAGCATTGCAGGCAGTTTAGAAACCATGGACATAGGATGAACTATTGTCTTCAGGCAGGCAGGAAGGAAAGATCATGAACAGGCTGGAACTCTTGGGACACATGGGCCAAAGCAATGGTCCACAGATGGTATTTATCTTCTTTCCTGGGGGAAATCTCAGCGCAAATTTTCTAGCCTTCCCATGGATTCAGTCAGCTCCATCCAGCATAAAAGTTCTTGCTTGAAGGCAACTGACTAGGGACTTCAGTGACACCTGCAAAATACCTCCACTGAAGCAGCTACATTAGTGTTTGATGGAATAACTAGGGAATGTAACATAACCAAGTTGGCATATCAAAGAAAAAAAAAAAGTCCTCACAGTTGAACCTAGCTATCTTATCCAATTGAACATTTCCTGTCATGTAATTGGGCTTTTTCAAGGGTAGGGAATCTTTTTTTTTTCAGCCAAGGGCCATTTAGATATTTATAACATCATTCACAGGCCATACAAAATGATCAAGTTAAAAATTAGCCTGCTCGGGGCCGGTGCTGTGGTGTAGCAGGTAAAGCCGCCGCCTGCATTGCCACCATCCCATATGGGTGCCGGTTCGAGTCCCGGCTGCTCTACTTCTGATCCATCTCTCTGCTGTGGCCTGGGAGGGACGTGGAAGATGGCTCAGGTCCTTGGGCCCCTGCACTTTGTGGGAGACCTGGAGGGAGCTCCTGGTTCCTGGCTTCAGATCAGTGCAGCTCTGGCTATTGCGGCTAATTGGGGAATGAACCAGAGGATAAAAGACCTCTCTCTGTCTCTCTCTCTCTCTGTGTGTCTGTCTGTCTGTCTCTCTCTGCCTCTCCTCTCTCTGTGTAACTCTGCCCTTCAAACAAATAAATCTTAAAAAAAATTATCCTGCTATAGATTTATTGAATTCTGAATCCTGCCTTTGGTTGCCAAGGCAAGGTCAGACCAAATGCTTTCCTGGGCCTTATATGGTCCATGGGCAGGATGTTCCCCATCCCTGGTACATCATTTACATATAAGGTCATTAGTAATATTGTTAGGATTAAATCTCTCAGGTTGTTGTCTTCTATTTGTCCCAGCTGGTTTTCTTTCCCCTTTCCCTGCCTTCACTGGATTGAGTAATTTTTATGATTCCACTTTACCTCCTTGGCTAGCTTATTAGCTCTAACTTTGTTATATGATTTTAGCGGTTGTTTTAGACTTTGTAGGACACATATTTAACATATCACCTGTCTGTCTTTAAGTGACATTATACCACCTATGAATACCGTAAGAACCTTAACATAATATATTGTCATTTCCTCCTCCTAGACCTTTTTTAAAAAAAAAAAAAGATTTATTTACTTCAAAGTCAGAGTTAAACAGAGAGAGAGGAGAGGCAGAGAGAGAGGTCTTCCATCCGTTGGTTTACTCCCCAGTTGGCTGCAACGGCTGGAGCTGCGCCTGTCTGAAGCCAGAAGCCAGAAGCTTCCTCCATGTCTTCCCATGAGGGTGCAGGGGCCCAAGGACTTGGGCCATCCTCGGATGCTTTCCCAGGCCATAGCAGAGAGCTGGAACAGCTGGGTCTCAAACCGGTGCTCATATAGGATGCCGGTACTGCAGGCAGCGGCTTTACATGCTACACCACAGTGCCGGCCCTGCACTTTGCTCTTAATTGTTTTAAAAACTCCACAATACATTGTTAGCATGTTTATTGAAATATCCGGTGATATTTTATATAGAATATAATAAGAAGAAAACAATCATATATTTAGCCATGTAGTTACCATCTCCATTGCTATTCCTTCCTTTTGTTTCATTCCATTTGATTCTTCCATGTTTCCATTTGGTGTCATTTTCCTGCTTCATGAGGATTTCATTTTATATTTCTTGTAGTGCAGGTCTGCTGGTGATGAATTTGCTCTGGCTTTTGTATGTCTAAAAAGTCTCTTTTTCATTTGTATGTTTGAAAGACATTTCCATTGGGCAAACATTGTTAGATTGAGGGGCCTTCTTTCTTTTAAGCCTTTAAATATGTTGCTTCACTGTCCTCTTGCTTGAATTTTTATAATAAGTCTGTGCTCCTTCTTTGTTCCGTTGCCTGTAATGTCTTTTTTCCTCTGGCTGTCATTAACATTTTCCTCTCCATTTAATGTGTTTATTTTCCCTTTGGTTGCAGTTAATATTTTCTCTTTATCAATGGTTTTGAGCAACTTGATTGCTTATGTTCCTTGGCTTGGTTTTCTTCTTGTTTCCTGAGGTACTTTGAGCTTCTGGAGTATGCTGGTTTATATTTCATACCAGATTTGGAAATTCTAGGCCACAATTCCTTCAAATATTTCTCTACTCCCTCCCCTTTCAGAGACACTAATTCCATGTGTAATTACATTGCTTGGAGTTGCCTCACAGCTAACTGATGCTGTTTTAATTTTTAAAGACTCTCTTTTCTCCGCGTGTTTGCTTTTGGATTCTTTTTATTGCTACACACTCACGTGTGCTAATCTTTTATTCTGCAATATCTACTTGATATTAATCCCACTCAGTCTATTGTTTTCACCTCATACATTATGGTTTCCATCTCAAACAATCTTGATTAGGATCTTTTTGATATCTTCTATGTCTCTAGATAAAATCCTTTGAACATATGTAATTCAGTTACAATAAGTGTTTTCATGTGTCTTCTGCTAATTGTAACATCTGTGTCAGTTCCGGGATGGCTTCAATTGATTGATTAGTCTTTTCAGTATGGGTTGTGTTTTCCTGCTTGTTTGCATGCCTGGTAACCTTGGATTGTATGCCAGATATTGTGAATTTCACCTTGATGTGTCCTGGATATTTTCGTATTCCTATAAATCTTCTTGAAACTTGCTCTGGGATACATTTATGCTACTTGGAAAAATTTTGACCCTTGGAGTTCTTGCTTTTATGATTTTTTATGTGGATCTGGAATAGTACTTAATCCAGAGCTAACCATTTCCCATTACTAAGGCAAGGCTTTCCCAAATACTCTGGCCAATGCCTTGTGAATTAGGACTTATTCTGTTCTGCCTTGTGAGAACGCTGTTCCTGGCCCCATGTGAGTGCTGCATTCTTTCTAATCCTTTTAAATAGCTTTTTCCCTAGCTTCAGGGAGTTCCCTCATACACATATGCTGATCAGTACTCTGCAGAATACCTGCAGGGGAACCTCTGCAGATCTTTGGGGATCTCTTTCCGTGTAACTCTCTCCTTTTCAGGACTCTGACCTATGAACTCTAGTCACTTTAATATCCCTGCACTCTCAGCTTCTCCTTTCCAATGCGAGTAGTGTTCTGGGCTCCATTTGCGCTCCCTCTCATTGTGGTGTGGTCCCAAAACTCTCTCATGGAAGTAGCTGTACAGTCCTACTAGGAATCTTTGTTTCTCATCCTTTTTCTCATTTCCCTTTCCCTTCTCATTTGTTTTTGTTGCCTAATAGCTTGTGTTTCAAAAACCCTTGTTTCATACATTTTGTCTGACTTTTTAAATTTTCATTTTTATTTTGATTAATTTTAACAGATTCAACATGATTTATAAATACAAGTCTAAGAATAAAATGACACTCCCTACCTCTCTTTATCCCTCCCTCCCATCCTCCTTTCTTTTACTTTTCTTCCTGTCTTTCTTTTTAGTTCTTGAGATAACATATGTTAAATTTACATTACAGTTAAAAGGTGGGACAAGAACCTGCCAATGGAGCCGGCGCTGTGCTGCAGCAGGTTAAAGCTCTGGCCTGAAGCGCTGGCATCCCATATGGGTGCTGGTTCTAGTCCCAGCTGCTCCACTTCTGATCCAGCTCTCTGTTATGTCCTGGGAAAGCAAGTGCTTGGGCCCCTGCACCCTCATGGGAGACCTGGAAGCAGCTTCTGGCTTCGGATCTGCTCAGCTCCGGCTGTTGCATCCATCTGGAGAGTGAGTCAGCAGATGGAAGAGGTTTCTCTCTGTCTCTACCTCTCTCTGTAACTCTGTTTTTCAAATAAATAAAATAAATCTTTTTTTTTTAAAAAAAGAACCAGCCCATATGGGATGCCAGCATCACAGGCAGTAGTTTAACCTGCTGTGCTACAATGCTGTTCCGTTCCCCCAAACCAGGTTTTCTTGAATAATGGTCAATTTCATATACTGTGATCAAGATGATAGATTGGTACAATTGTTTTTGATGAACAATTTGGTGATATATGTTCAATATTTAAACCTTTATGCTTATGACCCAGCAGTTTCACATTTAGGAATTAATTTGACATAAATACTATGACTTCTACCAAAATATGTGTACCAAGGTTTTTGTGGTAAATTCACTGGAATAAAAACAAATCAGATATATTTCAGACACACGCTGGTCAGCGGGGGACTGTAGATCCATTAAAAAGGATGTGACGGATAGATGCTGATGAGGAAATGTTCAATAAATAGTAAGCAAAAAATTAAGCAGCAGAATCAGATGTACAAGAGTGATCTCATTCATGGGCAAAACAAGGAAAACATCTATGTTTATCAATGGACAGGGTATTACTGGAATACAAACCAAAAATTACTGATGTGTGAGAAATGGAAATGAGAGCTAAATACTTTTGAAAAAAGATTTATTTATTTATTAGAGAGGCAGAGACAGAGACAGGGAGATCTTCCATCTAGCTGGTTCACTTCCCAAATAGATGCAACAGCCAGAGATGGGCCAGGCTGAAGCCAGGAGCCAGGAGCTTCTTCTGGATCTCCCACGTGGGTGCAGGGGCCCAGGTATCTTCTGCTATCTTCCCAGGCTCGTTAGCAGGGAGCTGGATCAGAAGTGGAGCAGTCAGGATTTGAACTGGTGCCCATATGGGATGCCGGCACTGCAGGCAGCAGCTTTACCTGCTATGCCACAGCACCAGACCCAGAGCTAAGTACTTTTATTTTTCATTCTATACCTTGTCTGAGTTTTTGGGCATTTTTAAGCTATTGCTTTGATTTTGTTTCTTTATTTCTTTTTTTTAAAAGATGCATTTACTTGAAAGGCAGAATAACAGAGATTGAGAGAGGTCAAGAGAAAGAGAATGAGATCTTCCATCTTCTGGTTCATTCCCCCAGTAGCTGGGGCTCATCCTGACCGAAGCCAGGAGCCCAAAATTCCTTCCAGGTCTCCCAAATGGGTATCAGGGGCCCAGATAATTGGACCATTATCTGTTGCCTCCCAGTACATTAGCAGGAAGCTGGATTGGAAGCAGAGGAGCAGGGACTTGAATCTGTACTCTGATACAGGATGTGTGCATTGTAAGCAGTGGCTTAACCTGCTGCTCCATAATGCAGACCCCAGTCATAATTTGCTAGACAATTAAAAGTTTATTTTAAAACACCATGTATACTGACTTCAAATCCAGTGTTCTTCTTTATATGCTGTATCTCTATTTTCATCTTTGTAGTTAGCGCCAAAGTCCAGCATGTTGCCTTACATATAATAAGCACTCAAATCATTGGCACAAAGCCTTCAGAAAGATGGAAAATTTGTTCCCTTTAAGAATACGCTGGGACCAGCGCTGTGGCATAGCGGGTCAAGCCGACGCCTGCAGTGCTGGCATTCCATATGGTTCAAGTCTCGGCTGCTCCACTTCTGATTCAGCTCTCTGCTATGGCCTGGGAAAGCAGTAGAAGATGGCCCAGGTCCTTGGGCCCCTGCACCTGCACAGGAGACCTGGAAGAAGTTCCTGGCTTTGGATCAGACACAGTGACCAATTGGGGAGTGAACCAGCAGATGGAAGACCTCTCTCTCTCTCTCTCTCTCTCTCTCTCTCTCTCTGCCTCTCCTCTCTCTGTTAACCCTGACTTTCAAATAAATAAATAAATCTTTTTTTTTAAAAAAAGAATATGCTAATGAGTGCCACAAAGCAAGTTACAAAAAGTGCTGTGAAACTTGTCTCTGAACAGAAACTCATTCAATTGGGATGGAAAACTGATAACAGAGGGATTAGAGTAAGTTAGAAGTGAGAAGTCTGGTTGGTTGCCAGAGCAACCTCTTCCTGATTGGAAAGAACCCTCCACTGGGAAGGGGCTGCACATGCAGGCCCTGCTGCCTCTAGCTTCTTTGTTTTTGTTTAACTTTGATCATCAGACAATGAACAAGCAGGTTAGAAGGAGTTCTGGGAGGCATTGTCATAATCACAGCAACAGGCATGCTGGGACCTTGACAGGGAGAGAAGATGGAGCAGATTGGCTGGCAGCAATGGGAGAAAGGGAGCCCCTTGGGGCCCAAACGTAAAGGAGAAAGAGGGCCATAAGTCCAGGTCACAGGCTTCAAAGGGATGAGGTAACTGCAGTCTTATTTGCACTTATCCAAAGCCATCTTGTGGTCTGAGGACCAGGAAGAGCAGTAGTGCTAATCACGGACATTTAAGTGGAAATTGATGGATTCTACAGGTTGATCTGGTTTGAAGAGGATTCAAGCCCATAGCTGAAGGCTCGTGAATTGGCCCAGGCCTTCTCCTAACCTAGGGAGAGAGCTTAGGCCAGGTCTAGGCTGATTGGGGTTGGGGTGGGCATGCAGTTCAAACCAGAATCTGCTACAGAAACTACTAGGAGTTCTATGAGAATGGGAGTTTCTCTTTTTCATTGCCATATCCTCAATGCCTAGAACAATTCTTTTTTTTTTTTAAGATTTATTTATTTGAAACTCAGAGTTATGGGGGGTGGGGAAGAGACAGAGAGAAATTTCCCATTTGCTGATTCACTCCTCCACATGGCCACAACAACCAGGACCAAAGCCAGGAGCTTCATCTGAGTCTCCCACATGGGTGGCAGGGGCCCAAACACTTTCCCGGGCCATATTAGCGGGGAGCTGGATTGGAAGTGGAGCAGCTGGGGCTGAAACCGGTGCCCATATCAGACACCAGTGTCACAGGCGGCAGCTTAACTCACTACGCCGCAATACCAGCCCCAGTTCCTAGAATAATTCTTGACTTGGGTATGCATTGCATCAATGTGTGTTAGCTGAATGAAGCCTGACTCTTCAGACTAGAACTTTCCTTAAACATGCCACATCATGTGCTTAGGGCATCAGGCTAATTCTGAACTTCAGCCACTAGTGGAAAAAATGTCATGCTATGTATGTTTTTAGGTTTGGCAGAAGTTGGGTGAGGCTGACCATAAAGGCTAAGGAAATTCAGTTTCTATAAATGGGCAAGTCTCTGGCAGGACAGAAGTAGTCATGATTACCACCTGAGCTCTTTGGAAATTGTTCCATGAGTAAATTGAACTTGAGCTTTCTGTTTAAATAATTATTATAAACTTAAATATTTATAATAATAATTATCATAATGGAGAATGATAGCTACAAAATTTCCTTTAAGTCTCAGTTCAAATTTTCAGCTTAAGATGCAACTGGATGCTCACCTTGTCATTCTTTGTCTCATTACTCTGTTTTGTTTTGTTCAGTGTGAAAACACCTAAAGTTTTTGTCTATGGATTCAGTGTCCATGTCCCTCCACTAGAACCTAAGGTCCACACAAACAGGGACTTTGTCTCATTCATTGCTATATCTCTGGCACTAGAACACATGCCTGGCACATAATAGATATGGAATAAACATTTGTTGAAAACCAGAATGGAAGAACCAGCCTAATATAAGGGACATTGTCAGGACCGGTGCTGTGGTGTAGCAGGTAAGGCTGCCGCTTACAGTGCCGTCATCCCATATGGACGCCGGTTCGAGTCCTGGCTGCTCCACTTCCTATCCAGCTCTCTGTTAATGCACCTGGGAAAGCAGTGGAAGGTAGCACAAGTGCTTGGGCCCCTGCACCTGTGTGGGAGACTCCGAAGAAGCTCCTGGCTCCTGTATTCAGATCAGCCCAGTTCCAGTTGTTGTGGCCAATTGGGGAGTGAACTAGTGGATGGAAGACCCCCCTCCCTCTCTCTGCCTCTGTCTCTCTGTAGCTCTGCCTTTCAAGTAAATGGGTAAATTTTTTTTAAGAGAGATATTGTCATGTTTCCCTCCAAATAGAAAGGAAAGCTCAAGTTTAGTTTACACATTAAGTGATTGAGCTTATGTTTATGTTTATTTCTTTTCATCTGACTCCATCCAGTACATAACTTTCTCTTCTACTTTGATTTTAGTGAGCAGATATTTTCTGTTAGCTAGAACAATTTTCAAAGAACTCAGGTGGTAATCTATGACTACGTCTCTCCATGCCTGAAGAAGGTGTGATCTCATGTGGGTAGTTGGCCTAGTGCTGCCAGATAAGATGCCCACATCCCAGATCAGAATACCTGGATTCAATATTGGGCTCTGGCCCCTTCCCGACTCCTGTTAATGCAGACTCTGAGAAACAGTGGTGATGATCCAAATAATTGGGTTTGTGAGATCCACGTGGAAAACCTGGATTTGGTTCCTGGCTCCCAGCTTCAGCCTGGCCCAGTCCTGATTGTTGAGGGCATTCCCTCCTAGAGCTGTCAGATGATGATCTGTAGGACAACCAAGGAATATACCTTTGAAACAAGCATTCCAGGTGATTTCACAGTCAAGAGCTGTGAAAGTCTGAAATTTGACCCTACTTGCAAGATAACAAATTGGCCTGTCATACTTTTATGGATACGGGTAAAAGACCTGAAAATCCAGGGTCAGAGACAAGCGTTACTATTATTTTTATTATATAGTCATTACCATTGTTATGAACAATGTAAACAGCCATAGCAGTAGCCAGGTTGTCAGCACGTGTGCCAGTTTCTTGTGCCCTGATTCTCATGGGACAACATGCAGAGGGCCGATGAATGCAAGTGTATGCAGTGGGAGGCGTTATAGAAAGAAGACACCCCAAGCTGTGGAAACTTGAATCTTGTGTAATAGGTAGTAAGTCTGCCTGATCTTTACCCTAGAAAAAAAATTACCTCTATTATATGGGACAGAAATAAACCTGCCATTTCTTGTGAAGGGAGACACTATATCTACCTCTATCGCCCAAGACTGTTCATCGTACAAACACCCTTGGAACTATAGTCTGGAGCAAAGGCCTTCTGTGCATGTGTTCTGAAGATATGCAGACACCATGGAGAATGCTTTTCCTACAATTCTGACGTACACTCAGGCTTGGCAATCATCACCCTAGAAAGGGTTAACCATATGTATAGGGCTACTTTTGCACAAGCAAAACTAGTGGGTACTGGCAAATGGTCTACTTTTTCTCTTCCAACTTGACCTAATGCTTCTCCTCCAGCCATGTTTCTTTTTTTAAGATTTATTTATTTTACTTGAAAGTCAGAGTCACACAGAGAGAGGAGAGGCAGAGAGAGAGAGAGAGAGAGAGAGAGAGAGGTTTTCCATCTGCTGGTTCACTCCCCAATTGGCCACAGTGGCCGGAGCTGCACCAATCCGAAGCCAGGAGCCAGGAGCTTCTTCCGGGTCTCCCACATGGGTGCAGGGGCCCAAGGACTTGGGCCATCTTCCACTGCTTTCCTAGGCCACAGCAGAGAGCTGGATGGGAAGTGGAGCATCCAGGACTCGAGCCAGCGCCCATATGGGATGCCGGCACTGCATACAGCAGCTTTACCCGCTATGCCACACTGCCAGCCATTATGAATGTATTTAACTGAACTGACATTCATTGAGCATCTACTGTGTCTTAGCACAGCATCAGGCACTGGAGCTATTAAGATTTATTCGTTCAACATGGATTTTTTGGAGTGCCAATTATATGCCAGCTATTGAGAATAAGCTTAATAAAAATACTTTCCTCAAGAAGATCAATAAAGGAGAAAGTTATGTAAAAAATTGTGCAACAGTATGCTAAATGCTGTAATGAAAGTAATGTACAAGATGCACGAGTGAGACTGAGAAGAAAAGAAATCAATTTTGCTCAAAAGAGGATAAAGTAGGGCAGGGCAGAGCTGGGCAAGTTTCACCATCAAGAAGATAATTGCACTCGTCTTGAATTATATGTAATCTCCAGGTAGGCATGGGATTCCAATCAGAAAGAAGATCATGGGAGCAACTGTTTTGCCTAGCAGTTAGGATGCTGGGTAAAATGCCTGCATCCCATATGTGAGTTCTTGGGTTCAACACCCAGCTCTGCTCCGGACTCCAACTTCTTGTTGGTTCAGACCCTAGGAGGCAGTGGTGATGGCTCAAGTGACTGTGTTCCAGCCACCTATGTGGGAGATGTGCAATGGGGTCTGGTGTCTGACTTTAGCCAAGCCCAACCCCAGCCACTGCAGGTATCCACGTATGAACCAGGGTATAGGATCTCTCTCTCTCTCTCTCTCTCTTTCTCTCTCCCTCCCTCCAACAAATAAAAATAAATAAATAAAGAAGAATATGGACAAAATCGTGGAGATATGGAACAGAATGATATATCTGGGGCACTTTATGTAGTTTGGCAGGGATGGAGTATGAGCTGTGAAGGAAAAGATGAAAATATGACACGGGGTAAGCAGGAGCTAGATCTTGCAAGCCCTTATCTACTTGCTGAGAAAGCTAGGTATATTCTTCAAGGTTTCACTGGAGGGCAAACTAGGAATTTCAAAATGACATTTGCACTTTAGCAAAAAGGAGCAGGAGAGGGAAAGACTGATGCATGGGAGTCTACAAAGCAGGTTTGCTAGGGAGTGCAGCAATGGTTCATGGGAGAATGTCCATGAGAGAAGGAATAGAGCTATGAAACATATTTAGGTAAAAGCTAGGGCTTTGATGTGGCCACAGTGCAGATTCATGAGTGGTGATGAAAGAGTGCTACACAGGTGGTTAGGATGGCAGATGATGGAGGACACTGGAGGGTGGCAATGTCATAAGGACGCTGGAGTCACACTGCTGGCATTTGAATACCATTTCTTCATTTGACTAGCTGTGTGCCTTGTAAAAATCAGGGGATGGCCTTAGTCTCCTCAGCTGTATAATGAGGACAGTGGAAATAATCAATGGTTTGTTTTGAGAATGAAATCATTCAACATGTAAAATCAATTAACAAGCTCCTGGCATTGAGCAAGTCACATATAAATGTAGTTACTCTTATTATTTTAAACATGTTAAGAAGTGTTAAGTCAATTTTTCGGAGGCAACTTGGAGAATTCTGATGGCCTTCAAAAAGAGATAGCATACACCAAGTAATATTTTAGGAAAACTGGCCCAATGTTAAAAGTGTCAAAGTGACATTTTAGGAAAATTGGCAGTGTAGAAGGGGAAGTGACTAGAGGCATGGAGCCCTATTAGGAGACTATGGTAGAAATCCAGTTAAGATAATAAGGGCTTGGCTAAAGGCAACGAGTCTCACGTGAAAAAGAATTTGGAGGCAAACTGACAGACCTTTAGAAGAGTTGGATAAGGGGAGTGAAGGGGAGGAAGGTTCCTATGTAGTTAGGCGGTCCCAGGCGGGTCCATGTTTGGCTGCACTGTGCTAATGTTTCCCAGCTTATGTTCTTTCCTGGTCCAGAGTCAGTGACTGCCCAGCTCTGTTAGATTTCCTTCCCTTTCAAAAAGGACTGTCCTTCCCCAACCTCAGCCCCTTCAGCACAAAAGAGTTAAGAAAACACCTGTCTGGGGGCCGGCGCTGTGGCGTAACGGGTAAAGCTGCTGTTTGCAGTGCCGGCATCCCATGTGGGCGCCAGTTCAAGACCCAGCTGCCCCTCTTCCAATCCAGCTCTCTGCTGTGGCCTGGGAAAGCAGTAGAAGATGCCAAGTCCTTGGGCCCCCGCACCCGCGTGGGAGACCTGGAAGAAGCTCTTGGCTCCTGGCTTTGGATCGTCACAGCTCTGGCGGTTTCGGCCAATTGGGGAGTGAACCAACAGATCAAAGACTCTCTCTCTGTGTAACTCTGACTCTCAAGTAAATAAATAAATCTTTTAAAAAAAGAAAGAAAGAAAACACCTGTCTGAGATAGTTGACAGAATAAAGCAGACCTGCTTAATCTTACTCAACCCCCTACAACCACTGTGACACACCTAACAAAATGAACACACACACACATACACGATCATAAAAATGGAAAAAAAATTAAAACATACTGAAAATTTCAACAGTCACAAACAAGCAAGGAAAATAAACTTTAAACTGTGAATGGCAGCCAAGAAAGGAAGGATTGGCAGAGTACAGAGCTAACTAATAAAAATTTGGAGACTGGGGGAGAAGAGGTGAAAGGAAGTGAAACCATAATAATCTTATCTTCCATAGTGTGGAGTCAATATCTCTTGAGATGGAATAATATTTATTCAGAGATTGACAATTCTTGTGGCTTCATTTCAGCCTTCTGTTAAATCAAGTAAAATTAAATTGAATACTTTTTTAATAAAACTGGCCTGCACACTATGATCCTATTTTCATGAAGCCATTTCTATCTAGCCATTCATCTCTTTTCTGAATATGTGTGTAAGGAAATGTCTGAAACGGTGTTCACTAAATATTAACACTGATCACTTCTCAGTGGTGTAGTTTGGAGTGATTGGTTGCTTTCTGTTACTAGAAAAACAATAACCTCATTTTCTTTCTTTTTTTTTTTCATGAGGAAGAAAACTCTTATTCAGTGGCTGTACTGGAATCAAATTTTATCTGACATGGCATGACATTAATGGGCCATGCAAGAACCTCATAAATGTTGAGTTCAACAGAAATATTCATCATAATATGGAATGACAGCTCCTTTTTTTTTTTTTTCAGAGAGCCTGCATTGGTCAATGGAATTGTACGCAATTACCACCCACTGTGGGCTTGACCCCATGGGAGGCTTTACAGGAGAAACATGGCTTCTGCCCTCAAAAGAACTTCCAACTGAGTGGAAGAGACAAGATTCATATTAGGGAAGCATTTCTTACCAAAGGTAGATAAGTCAAAGTAAATGAAGCATGCTCAAGGATTTTTAAAAAATTATGAATGAGTATGTATATTACAAGGAATATTCTAGATAGAGAGATACAAAGATACATAAAGCACATTGTCTTACTCAAGGAATTTATGATCCAGTTGGGGAGACAAAATGTAAAATACCTAATTCTATTATGATATGTATAATAGGATAATTGCTTGGATACAAGTATGCCAGTGATGCAGTATGAACAAAAGAATAAAAGAGGTAGGATATTGGTGTCATTAGCGCTGAAGCAGTGGTGATAGAAATTAGTAAGTTGGGTAAGACTCATGTTTATCTCTGCAAATGTTTTTGTGCCAGCCTTTCTTTCTGTTCCCCATGTTTACACTCTATCATTGTAATCAACCTTTTGCTTAACACTGCTTCTCAAAGTGAACATAGTTCTTTGAAAACCCAACTTGGCAAACATTTGAGTCCTAATATGTTACATAGGCTCTGTGATGGAGACTGAAAAATAAGTAAACGATGCTCAAAGAAGGGAAAGAAAGGAGTCACTTAACATTTACCAAAGGTCTGTGTGTTCCAGGCAGTGGGCTAGGAGATTCCTATGTTATCGCATTTAATCTTTGAAAGAACCCTACAAGATGATGTTATCTTTTCATAGAAGGGGATGCTGAGGTTCAGAAAAGTTAGGTAACCAACTGAATAAGCAGACTCCTGATAAAGAGGCAAGGTGGATATGTGAATGTATACCTGCTTTCAAGACAGTGCCCATCCAATGGGCAAAGCGGGCATTACTCAGTCTTCAAGGATGTGAAGTTATGATATCATATGAACTTATGATGTCAGCAATCTTCAAGGATACTTGCCATGAAAATGTATGACAAGGTACTCCTGAGTACTTGGAGAAGCCCAAAAAAGCCTAAAACGACTCACCTTTGAGGAGTAAAGATGAGTCCAGAGCTGGGGGGACAATCCAGAAGGCAGAAGAGAATGGATTTATGAAATACACAGCTGCCATAATGCACTTGAAATAATGACTTGAAAATTTTGACCCCTCTCCACCAGGAATCTGAGTTGGAAAAAGGTGAGCAGAATTTTCTGAACTGTATTATATCTATCAAATCATTGCAACTGTAAAGTTCTGAGTATTTTCTCACTTCTCCTCCACACCCCTCCTCAATGCAATAACCTCAAAGTGTATTGCATGTTCCTCCAAAGTAAGGTCTTGAAAACATTAATTTATACCTTGATCTCCTCTGAGGATGTAACTAGGAGATAATAATACCAGTGACTGACAAAATGGGATGACGGCTTTCTGTGCTAGGTCACGCTGACATCCATCATCCAGGTCTACAGAACACTTCAAAAACAGTCTCATTCAAGGTAGTGGCCAAAGGAGAATATTACTATCTTATATTCGTGGAAGGCAGTTCTGCTCCCTCCAAGCTCCATGCTGTAGACAATTGCTGAGTGTTTTGAGGTCTCCATGCGTCTCTTCTCTTCTCTTCCAGATTCTGGAAAGCTCTCAAACCAACCTATTTGCTCACTTATCCAACCAGTCATTCATCCAAGTCCATATTCGTATCCGTTCACCATCTTACTCACCTATACTCCACAAATATTCATTGAAAACTTATGATGTCAGGAATAATGCTATAATTCTAGGTATCTGGGGCAGAAATAAGAAACAGATTCTTCTTTGGAGACCAATTGTCCTTGATTACCCAAGACTGGGGTAGTAGAGGTTGAGAAGAGGTTCCTGGGGCACAATAATTTTTAATTAAAAACCAGGAGAGTCCTAGGCAAGCCAGGAAGAACTGGCTACTCTATGCTTCTCTCAAGGTAGTTACAATGATATCTTTATTCATTATTCACTTCAGTATATACAATATCCAGAACTTAATGTGAACTAAACATCTGTTGACGGACCTTTGATAAATATTAAGTCACGTGAGTGTCTGAGGAAAGTGCAATAAGAGAGGAATCTATTGAGAAGAGGATTCATGGGGCCAGCGCTGTGGTGCAGCAGGTTAAATCCCCGACCTTACAGCATTGGCATCCCATAACTGGCATCCCATATGGGTGCCAGTTTGAGTCCCAACTGCTCCATTTCCAATCCAAGTCCTTGCTAATGTGCCTGAGAAAGCAGCAGAGGATGGCCCAAGTCCTTGGGCCTCCACCCACATGGGAATCCTGGAAGAAGCTCTTGACTCCTGGCTACAGATCTGCTCAGCTCTGGCTGTTGTGACTATTTGGGGAGTGAACCAGTGGATGGAAGACCTCTCTTTCTCTCTACCTCTCTCTCTCTCTCTCTCTCTCTCTCTCTCTCTGCAACTCTTTCAAATAAATAAATCTTTAAAAAATAAGGAAGATTCACTCATTCAACAAGCAATTACTCAGAACCTACTATGTGACTGACACAGTGCTAACCACTAGACACACAATGATAAGTGAAACCAAGCACGGTCACTGCCCTTATGGCACTTACAGTACAATAAGAAAAATAGACATTGAAATGATCACAAGAAAAGCAGTGGATCCAGCAGAATGTCCTCTGGTTAATTGGTCAGAAGTTGACGAAGTTATGTTTCAACTGAGACTTTCAGGATGGGTAAGAAAAAAGAATGGGGTTGAGGAGAGTCAAATGATTTTTACTCAGATGAACTCTGGAGACAGACTCTCCAGCAAGGAAGAAATGGCTGTAATAAACAACCCCCAGAAACACCCTCTGGATTTTCACTTTTCTGATGGCGTGATTTCACTCTGATACTTGACATCTACTCTCTCTAGATAACCCACTCAAAGGAAGCTCCTCCGACCCTTTCCAGGTAGAACTGATCATTCCATCTGTGGCAGATTTACAGTGCTCCCCAAGTGCTGTGCCAACTATTGTCATCAGCATATCCTTAGACTGTATCTCCCAGGTCCCTTGCATCTGCAGGGAGCCAAATCGCCACATGCTGTGGTGCTTTGGAGCCAAAATAGTTATGAGAGTGTACCTTCTCCACCCTGGCTCCTTCTCCCCATATACCATTTAAGTGACCTTTAGTCATCTTCAAAAAATATTTATTTATTTAAAAGGCAGAGTAACAGTGAGGGAAAGAGAGAGAGAGTCAGTCTTCCATCTGCTTGTTCACTACCTACTTGTCTGTAATAGCCAGGTCTAGGACAGGCTGAAACTAGGGGCCTGGAGCTCCATCCAGGTCTCCCACTTGAGTGGCAAGGGGCTAAGCACTTGGGGCATCTTCTGCAGCCTTCCTAGGTGTGTTAGCAGAGAGCTGGATGGGAAGTAGAGAAACCAGGATTCCAACAAGCACTCCAATATGGGATGCTGGGGTCGCAAATGATGACTTAACCCATTGGCCAAGAAGCCATCCCCAATTCTTAGAAATCTTTAGTGGAAGATGGAAAAGACCTAAATATCTAAATAAATTTTTGGAGTGGAGCTCTCCTTCCTAAGCTCAACCACAGTAAACTTGACATGAGCAAGAAATACATGTTTTGGTGTTAAGCCTCTTAGAGTTGAGAGCTCATTTGTTATATTAACTAACATTATTTACCCTATTATACCATCCTCCACCCTGATTACATGTATATCTCAGCATAATTTTTAATTATTTATGCAGGGCTGGCATGGTGGTATAGCAGGTTAAGCTACCACCAGCAATGCTGGCATCTTGTATAAGTGTTGGTTCTTGTCCTGGCTACTCCACTTCTGATTCAGCTCCCTGCCAATATGCCTGGGAAATCAGCAGAGGATGTCCTGAGTCCCTGGGCCCCTGCACCCATGTGGAAGATGAGGAAAAATCTCCTGGCTCTTGGCTGCGGCCTCACCCAGCTATGGCCATTGTGGCCATTTGGGGAGTAAACCAGCTCATGAAAGATTCTCTCTCTCTCTCTCTCTCTCTCTCTCTCTCTCTCTCTCTCTCTCTCTCTCCCCTTCTCCATAACTCAGACCTTAAAAATAAATAAATTTTAAAAATTATTTATGCACGGCCCCAACAGCCAGGGCTGGGCCAGGCTGAAGTCTAAAGCCATGAGCTTATTCCTTATCTCCCCCATGGTAGCAGGGACCCAAGGACTTTGGGCCATCTTCCACTGCCTTCCCAGGTGCATTAGCAGGAGGCTGGATTGGAAGTAGAGAAGCCAGGACTCAAATCAGTGTTTATATGGGATACTGGTGTCACAGGAAGCAGCTAAACCCATTATGTCAGAATACTAGGTTCCACAAATGACTTTTTTGAACAAACATACCTGTTTCTTCCATTGATACTTCTACTACCTATGTATATTTGAAAGTACTCTAAAACTGTCTCTATAGTGGCTGACTTTGGGTATAGCAGTTAAGATGTCACTTGGACCAGTGTCTGCTAATACTGAGAGAATTAAAAAGGAGAGAATGATCCAACATGGGAAGTGGGATACACAGCAGACTCATAGAATGACAAATGCCCTAAACAGCACTCTGACCTCAGAATCAGCCCTTAAGGCATTCGGATCTGGCTCAAAAGCCCATGAGAGGTTCGCAGGCAGGGAAAGCTAAGACAAAAAATGACCTAAATGAAAGATCTCTGTGAGTGAGATCCCAGCAGAAAGAACGGGCCATCAAAGAAGGAGGTACCTTTCTCTGAAGGGAGGAGAGAGCTTCCACTTTGATTATGGCCTTGTCTAAATAAGGTCAGAGTTTATAAACTCAAGAGGCTTCTATAGCCTTGACAGCTCATGACAAGAACCTCGGGTAATTATTGACATCATAAATAAGAGTGTCAATTGTTAAATCAACAAACAGGAGTCACTGTGCACTTACTCCTCATGTAGGATCTCTGTCCTTAATATGCTGTACTATACAAATTAATGGTAAAACTAGTATTCAAACAGCACTTTATACTTTGTGTGTCTGTGTGGGTGCAAACTGTTGAAATCTTTACTTAGTATATACTAAGTTGATCTTCTGTATATAAAGATAATTCAAAATGAAACTTGATGAAGAATGGGATGGAATAGGGAGGAGATGGTATGGTTTGCGGGTAGGAGGATGGTTATGGGGGAAAAACACTATAATCCAAAAGTTGTACTTTTGAAATTTATATTAAATAAAAGTTTTTTTTTAAAAAAGATTCCACTCATCAGAGTGCCTGGTTCCAGTCATTTCAGAGTGCCTGGTTCCCATCCTGGCTGTTCCATTTCCAATCAAGCTTCTTGCAGTCCTGGGAGGCAGCAGATGATGGCTCAGGTGCTTGGGTCCCTGTCATCCATATGGGAGATCCAGATTGAGTTCCCAGTTTACAGGCATTTGGGAAGTGAACCAGCAGATGGAAGGTCTCTCTCCTTGTCTTTCTCACTCTGTCTCTGCCCCCACAATCTTTTAAAATCTATTTACAATGTAGTACAAAAATTTTTTCAGACTCAATGTGAAAAAACGTTTCTTTGGGGACAGGCATCATGGCGCAGTGGGTTAAGCTGCCACTTGGGACACTCACACCACATATCAGAGTGCTGATTCTAGTCACAGTTGCTCCACTTCTGATCTAGCTCCCTATTAATGTACCTGAGAAGCAGCAGAAGCAGATGATGGCTCAAGTGCTGACACCGAAAAGAGAAAGCCTTGGATAGAGGTTCTGGCTGCAGGCTTCAGCCTGGCCCAGTGGCACCCAGCTGCCAAGGTCATTTGAGGAGTGAATCAGCAGATGAGAGCTCTCTCGGTCTCTCTAACTCTGCCTTTCAAATAAATAAATAAATCTTTTTAAGAAAGTATTTATGCACCTGCTTGTGTACATGAATCTCTCCCTCTATTAGACTCTAAGTTTCTTGATGTGACTTATTCCTCTTTGAATCTTTACCACAAAGCAAAATGCCTACCACATCGAATGTTCAACTGTTTTATTGAATGAAGAAATAAATGAATGCATGATGCCCAACCCTCTGGGCTTTCCTGCTTTCCCTTTAAAACCCGGGCCCACACTGGATAAAACGCTCTCATTTTCTGTTTTTCTTAACATTGTTTATATTCTATAATGGAATTTTAGTTAATGCTAAGGGAAAACAGAAAACAATTATAGAAAATAGTAACAGCACAGAGTCAGGTTTCTATGCTACAGATTTTGAATACCACAATCCCTGTAAAAGCAGTGAAAAGCTGTCTTTACTGAGTCCCTAGTTACTCTACCTTGAAACAAATACTTTGTTTAGGCCAGTGGTTCTCTCCATTTCTCCCGCTGTCATACCTTTCGTATGCACAACACACTCCAATCCATAATAGCTCTCTTTGCATCCAGTTAACAGAGGCACACTGAGGAGGGGATGCGATTTGGTAGTTGCACCTGATCTTCCTTTCACTCCACCTGGCCCTGCACCTCACCTATCGCTTTCTCATGGGATCCTCTGAATGTCTCAGCCTCCTGACTCTCTCAACTCTGCCTCCCCATGTCCAAGCAGTAGCTGCTAAAAACCTCACTCTGCTGTTTCAGATTTCCCAGGCCTTGAAAAGGTTCGCACTTTCAGTTCTGGCATTTGTTGACAGCCATTACCTAGTTCATAGCCAGTTTGCTGGACAGGAATGATTGCCACTCTTGAATCCCCTGAACTGGTCCCTGGAATCTATGATGGGTGGTTCAGGGGAACTGTTTTCATCATTCACTGCAAGTCTGCAATATAACAAGATCTTCACCACACAATACCCAGAAAAGTCCTACAGTGAGAAGTAGAACCTATCCATAGGTTCATGTGAGAATAGAAAGATGGGGGGAGGCTGCAGAGTGGAAAGAGGGGAGACACAGACAAGCTTTAAGTGGTTACAATGTGAAAAAAATGTGCCAGACTGAGCTGACTACGCTTGTATAATTTACAAGTCTTTGTAAAAGCAAACAGCTCTTTTTTTGTGCTCACTGGGCCTGTAAACACAGCATAAACTAAGATTGAAAAATAAAACCGAATCACAGTAAACAGACCCTTATTACATGACAGTGCATTAGAATTAAATCTGGACATTGACTATGCATTATTTTCACACAGAGCCTCAAATTTGGACTTCCTCTAACGGTTCAACACAATGAAGCCTGTGGCTGAATGGATCATCGTGTTCTCTGTATGGAACCCCTAGGAGCAATCTTGATTAGTGGATAAGTTCTCAGCCAATGTTCATTCTCTGGTGAAGACCATATCCTTCAGGAATGGAAAGTTGCCCATTCGTTAATAGCTGAGCAATTCTCATCCTCACTCCCAAGGGTTCAGATGGTGAGGGAGAAGGGAAAGCAAAAGGGAAAAACCTAGGCCAGCATGGAAAACATATGGCACATGTGCTATGACTTCATTTCCCTCACCTATGGCAGACATTGCTAATCAATCACAACACTCTACCCCCTGAGTCCTTGTGCAGCCTCAGGCTACTCAATAGTCACTGCAAGCAAGCTCTACCATTCAGTTAGAGTGCAGCGGACAAGGTATTTACCGTCCTGAAGGGAGGCTTTCTTGATTGTGGAGATAGCCATGAACACAAGTCTAGAAGGAGAAGAACATATCTGCACAGTAAATCAGAAAGTCTTCTCTGAGTCCATCATGACTTTTGCGTTTGCTTGGTACTCATGGCTAAGATATGTTTCATGGATTTCTTAAGGATATTTAGATTTATTAAGGACACATAGCCAGATCATAAAGGAAAAAGTACAGGTGGAGTCTGGAGGAATTTGTGCGCAGAGGCTGTTAGAGCCTGGTAGGCCATCCAGGTCTAAAACCCCTGGGGCCCACTGAAACTAGATGTAAAAGTCCCTCACCTGGAAATTCTAAACTGCTAAGACAATGCAATGTAAACTTTGCCAGGGAGCCTTTCTGCACAACCCCTTCCCACCTTATCAGAGTCCATGTAGCCTTCTGCTCCTCCCCCAACAAGCAGCTTAAGAATGGACTCTGCTCAGATAGAATGAAGCTTGGCTCCAAAGACCCTTCCTCTTTCCGGGTGAGCTTAACCCCTTCTCCCCACTCTTTACCCTGTCCCATTCTGTCCCTCCCCCCAAATAAAGCCTTTTCTATTTTAACTGGCTTCCTCCTTCAAACTCTAAAATCTTAAAATCCAACATTTTGGTGCCAAAGCCCAGGAGACGGCAAATTTGAGGTGATTAGTCCGTGGAGAACCTCCACCTCTCCATTGCTCCTTTGATATGCCACACTGGTGGAAAACTTGGAAAGTGAGGTGAGTTGTGTGTGTGTGTGTGTGTGTGTGTGTGTGTGTGTGTGTTTTGAGTTCCAGCAGGAGGCCCTGACACATTTAATACTCACTCTGGAAATCCCAGTGCTAGGTCAGGTCCCTCCCCAGCCTCAGGAATTCTCCCTTCTGGCCTGACCTGAGCTTTTCCAACTCCAAGGATGCCTGGGGTTAAGAGATTGTTTTTTCTCCCATTTTAAGGTGGAGCAGAGATTCTGAGGATGTCCTCCAGAGAGGTGCCCATCTGCTCTGATGGATGCCATACCCCATTACACCTCGCTACCTCATATACTGCTACTCCTTGTCTCACATCCAAATTCTTGCACGAAGACAAAACCTCTGTTTCAGCCATCTCCCATAATATGCTTAATAGAACCAGCCAAGAAAACACAAGAACACTAGTGAAGTCCTGAGCAACTTCGCCTTGAAGAATGCTCCAGGCCTAGCATTCTTCTTTCCTTTTCCCTGTCTTGTCTAGTGGCAGCCAAATTCTCTTTGCCAATATTTCATGGAGACAGAGGCTTGCATATTCTCTCTTTTTTTTTTAAATAATGCTGCTTGTTTTTTTTTCAAAGATCTATTTATTTGTTTGAAAGGCAGAGTACAAAGAGGCAGAGACAGTAAGAGAGAGAGAGAGAGAGAGAGAGAGAGAGAGACAGAACTTCCATCCACTGGCTCACTCTCCAAATGGCTGCTGGACTGATCCAAAGCCAGGATCCAAGAGCCCCCTCTGGGTCTCCCACATAGGGGCAGGGGTCCAAGGACTTGGGCCATCTTCTATTGCTTTCCCAGGCCATAGCAAAGAGCTGGCTTTGGAAGTGGAGCAGCCGGGACTTGAAACAGCACCCACATGTGATGCCGGCACTGCAGGCAGCGGTTTTAAGTGCTATGCCACAGCACTGGCCCCTAAAGCGGGTTTTAAACGTTGGAGAAGTCAAATTACTTTACCAAAGTGTTGAGAACCTTAGGAGTCTCACAATAATATTTAACCTAGAAGACAAGACATTTAAGCATAGAACCAACAACTCTTTGTTAAATATTTTTGAGAATCACATTGTTGATGACAAAAGATTTGACCTAGTCATGATTACAATAACAACAGTTTATAGCATCTTAATAAGTCTAGCAGGGTTTTATAGACCTTTATACTTTATATCAGTGGCAATTGATCTGAGAGCTCTTTAGTTTAACAAGGCACATATTGTCATTGGAAAGCAGAGGAATCTTAAATAGGTGGACACAGAAACTTCTATAATTTAGCAACTGAGAAAATGTGAAAAGTTACGAGGGAGATTGGAAAACATGGCCCTGCAGAGAGTCCAATTTAAAACAAACCCTGTTATGACCAATTCTTGTCAGTGGCTTTTCAAAATGGTGGCCAAAGAGTAGGGAAACTGAGACATGTGGCATCCTTTATTTAGAAGGGAGGGCTGACTGGGACCAGGTGCTAGGCTTTGGCTGCTGAACAGATGCCAACCCCCAAAGGAGAGGGGGTAGTGAACAAACCTTGGGCAGATCAGGAAGCCAAGATCAGGAGGGCCTATGTCAAGAGTTTGAGAGAGAGCAAGTTGGTCTAGGTCTCTTGTAATATATCCTTCTTCTGTGAGTGTGGCAAAGAGACTGACAGAAAGAGCAGGCAAGGGAGAGGCCAAGGTAGCTAGGTTAAAAGAGAGTAGGAAGGGGCCAGTGCTGTGGCATAGTGGGTAAGGCTGCCGTCTGCAGTGCCGTCATCCCATATGGAGACCGGTTCGAGTCCCAGCTGCTCCGCTTCCATTCCAACTCTCTGCTTGTGGCCTGGGAGGGCAGTAGAGGATGGCCCAAGTTATTGGGCCCCTTCACCTGTGTGGGAGACTTGGAGGAGGCTCCTGGCTTCAGACTGGCACAGCTCTGGCCATTGTGGCCATTTGGTGAGTTAACAGGCAGATGGAGGATCTCTCTCTCTCTCTCTCTCTCTCTCTCTCTCTCTCTCTTTCTCTTTGCCTCTGCCTCTGTAACTCTGACTTTCAAATAAATAAATCTTAAAAAAAGACAGTAGGAATAAGCATGTTGTAAAAGGTTTGTAGAAGTTGAGTGCTGTGCAAGATAAGGATGGGTGACATTAGAAGAAATTATTTTAAAGTTAACTCTTCTGTCTTAAAAGACAGGTTAGCAGAATTACTCAATTCTCTACCTTTATGTTCCTTGCTAGTCCTTTCCTTTCTTTTTCTTTTTTAAATATTTATTTATTTATTTGAAAGTCAGAGTTACACAGAGAGAGAAAGAGAGGCAGCGAGAGAGATAGAGGACTTCCAACTGCTGGTTCACTCCCCAAAATGCTGCAGTGCCTGGAGATGCACCAATCTGAAGCCAGGAGCCAGGAGCGTCTTCCAGGTCTCCCACGTGGGTGCAGGGGCCCAAGGACTTCGGCCAATCTCCACTGCTTTCCCAGGCCATAGCAGAGAGCTGGATCAGAAGTGGAGCAGCCGGGACTTGAACCGGTGCCCATATGGAATGCCGGCACAACAGGCGGTGCCTTTACCCGCTATGCCAGGTTGTCAGCCCCGCTAGTCCTTTTCAATCAACGTTTTTCTGTGTTTTTAAAACTGACCTAAGTAGCAAAATTTTATGCACCTCAGAGAAGTTTCAAGTTTTCTGTGGCCTTTATTGGGTTTATTTGCTTTAACAATCTGAGTCTTAAAGGCGTGAATGTTGATTAGATCTGACCCACAGCTTTGGTTAAAAAGTTCAGGTTTAACTTTTGCCATGACAATACTTTTAAAGCTCTAAAACGTTGGCTTCCAGATGGATCCCAGGAACTCTCCAAAGATGAGGCCCTCAAATGGGAGAGATAATAACCAAGTTAATCTAAGTCACATAAAATACATTGTTAGCTTATAAAATGATGCCAAACTTATTAATGGGACACAGTTACAGAGTGGACCCATCCCTCATGGCTGTATACCAGACAAAGCTTGTCTTGGATGTTATGTTGATTGCATGATGGTGAGAGATAATGGGGATGCTCTCTCCCTCATCCCCAGCTTCTGACTGCAGCTGGGTCAGCGCTGGGACAAGGAACTGGCTACAGCTTCCCAACCACATTTCCATCCTTGCTAGCAATGCTGCCCTACCCTTTCTTTAGGCAGCCAAAGTCAGTTTAAAAAAAAGTTACACAGACACTTTTTGTTCGCTTTTTCTGCTTAGAAATTCAATCCTCAGCCCTGAGAGTAGAAAACATTACCATAATAAACAGAGGGGCTGGTTTGTGGCATAGTGGGTAAAGCTGCTGCACGCAATGCTGGCATCCATGGGGGCACTGGTTCGAGACCTGGTTGCTCCACTTCTGATCCAGTTCCCTGCTGATGTGCCTGGGAGAGCAGTTGAACATGGCCCAAGTGCTTAGGCCCCTGCACCTACATTAGAGACCCAAGGAGGCTCCTGGCTTTGGTCTGGCCCAGCCCTGGCCATTGCAGCCATTTGGGCAATGAACCAGTGGATGGGAGATTCTCACTCATATTCTCTCTCTCTCTCTCTCTCTCTCTCTCTCTGCCTTTCCCTCTGTCTTTCTAGTTCTGCCTTTCAAATGAAATAAATCTTTTTAAAAAAGAAAAAATAGATAGATGGTACAGAATGACACGTTTGATCCTATCTGAAAGGATTAACAGCTGTTTCATGTGGTGATCTGCCATCAAGGAGACCCAACAAGGACAGTCCATCCCCAGATAGCATCTGTTTTTGATGCAAAAAGCCAGGGCATGGAACAACAGAGGCTGGCTTCCAAAGAAGCCCTGCCCACTCTGGCCAAAACCTGGCCACTGGAAGTGAAACTGCCCGGGAGAGTCGAAGGACCCCCAGATCAGAATTACAAACCCTTTCAGCCATTCACTAAAGAAGCTCTTTGCTCACCCTATTGAGGGGGACAGCCCAGGGCCCTTGTTGGCGTTACAGGTTAAAACTCACCCCAAGTCAGGAAGATTACAACTGGGGTGAGGCTCTGAAGAGGTGGTGATCACGAACGACGATACCCACATCTCTGCTTCGCTGCTATTCCAGAAGACTCTGAAGGGATGGCTGCTCACAAAACCCTGACATAATCTTGTTCCGACCTCTCTTCAAGCTCCCACCCCTGTACCCAAGCCAAACAAGGACGTTCCCTTTCCTGTGGGACTGTTTCCTCCGGGGCGACTTTACTGAGTATATTCCTGAGCGCCTGTGTCCCTGGTTAGGCTGCTCTACTTATCCTGAGCTCTAATACCCAAAGATGATCTCCATGCTGCCTCCCTCCGGTCCATGTCCCCAAGGAGGATTTTATTGCTGCGCAACCCTTGGAATGTACTCTCAATCTCACCTTCTCACTTTTCCTCAGAGAGACCCACAAACATTTTATTCTTTATGAAAATAAACACATCGGGAGCGAACCAAGTTAATACTGCCCATGCCTCTGTGACCTCTCACAGGTGCTACATTAGTAAGCTCTCCCCGTGTCTGGGAGAACGAACCAGGAACAACAGGAGACACTGACGCATGTCAACAATCGTTATCACTCCATCTAACAACTTACTTACAAAAACAGGAGGTCCCCTTCTACCTCTGCCTCCACACTAACTAGGCCACAGTGTGCACTCTTACCTGTCTCCCAATGTTAATTTATATCATTTTCTTTAACTACAAATATTTGCCACTAAAGAGCTGCCACCCTAATACTCCACTTAACCATCTTAAAAAAAAAATCTCAAGGTCTAATTAAGTTTCAAGACCAAGTTGAGAGGCTGACGTTGTGCTGCTGTGGGTAAAGCCGCCACCTGCAACAGTGATGTCCCATATGGGCTCAGATTTGAGATCTGAGTGATCCACTTCTGATCCAGCTCCCTGCTAATACACCTGGGTAAAGTAACAGAAGACAGCACAAGTGCTTGGGCCCCTGTATCGACCTGGGAGACCTGGAAGAAGCTCCTGGCTCCTGGCTCCTGGCTTCAGATTGGCCCAGCTCCAGCTGTTGCAGGCATTTGGGGAATGAATCAGCAGATGGAAGATTCTCTCTCTCTCTCTCTCTCTCTCTCTCTCTCTCTCTCTCTCTCTCTCTCTCCCTGTCTGTAACTTTGCCTTTCAAATAAACAAAAGAAATCTTAAAAAAAAAAAAGACCACATTGATTCCTTGGTAGCAATAACCTTACAAAATCAAGGAAAATTAGACCTGCTAACAGCAGGTCTTTAGAGGTCTTTAGGTCTTTCTTTAGAGAAAAGATGTTGCTTTTATGTGAACCAAACTGGTCTTGTTCATGATGCTGCTTGCAAGCTGACAGAGCATCGGAATGCAACAGTGGATGACTGGCTCTTGAAACAACTGGTTCCAAAAGTCCTCCTATTTACCTTGGCTTACATCCCTCTTCATTCCCTTGTAACTAGTTTTCTTCTTGTTTATCTCGGGCCATGCCTCTTTCAGTTGCTGAATACCTCACTTGAACCCATGTCAACAACATCTTTCTGCTAACATGCATCCCATTCCAGCCACTGTTATGGAGACCCCAATTCTAGCAGTGGGAGAGAGAGGAACCACTCCTCTAACTACACCCCTCTCAGCAGGAAGTAGCCATTGTCCTAAGACTAACAAGAGGCCATGACTTCTTACATTTTTGAATTATTGAGCCCGCTTTGTCTTTTCTTCTTGAGATGAATTTTTGGTGCTGGTGCTATGGCGCAGTAAGTTAATCCTCTGCCTGTGGCACCAGCATCCCATATGGGTGCTGGTTCATGTCCTGGCTGCTCCACTTCCAATCCAGCTCTCTGCTGTGGCCTGGTAGAAGATGGCCCAAGTGCTTGGGCCCTTGCATCTGCATGGGAGACCAGGGAGAAGCACCTGGCTCCTGGCTTTGGATCGGCGCAACTCTGGCCATTGTGGCTATCTGGGGAGTGAACCAGCAGAAGGAAGACCTTTCTCTCTGTCTCCCCCCTCACTGTCTGTAACTCTACCTCTCAAATAAATAAATAAAATCTAATTTTAAAAGATTGATTTTCTTTTCTTGCCTTCCTGGTAAATGCCTAGTCATCCACTATCTAGCTCAAGCCTAACCTTGTCTCTAAAGCTTGTCTCCCCTTTGTCCCCATCCCAAAGACGGTTAATTACCTCTGGTCTAATTTTCTCAGTCTCTTTTCATTCATTCATCAATGTTTCTCATGTGTTTATCAAAAGGCAAACTAAGTTCTCCTATTCCTTACCTCAACCCTTTAAAAAATAGAGTTTCTCAAGAATCCGCAGTCCCTTTCCTTCCTTTTTTGTATACTAAACTTGGCCATCCTGTCCATCCTTGCGGTTTCAATGACCACCCCCATTCAGTTGACACTCACACATTTCGCTCACCTGGTCTTCAGCGCTGCATAATTACATATCCATTTGGATGTTTTGCAAACACTTTATTTTTTTAAAGATTTATTTTATATTTATTTGAGAGAGTTACACAGAGAGAAGAGAGGTAGAGGTAGAGGTGGAGGTAGAGAGAGAGAGAGGTCTTCCATCCATTGGTTCACTCCCCCAATTGAGCTGCACCGATCCGAAGTCATGATCCAGGAGCCTCCTCAGAGTCTCCCACATGGCTGTAGGGGCCTAAGGACTTGGGCCATCTTCTACTGCTTTCCCAGGCCATAGCAGAGAGCTGGATCAGAAGAGGAGCAGCTGGGGCTAGAACTGGCGCCCATGTGGGATGCCGGTGATTCAGGCCATGGCTTTAACCCTCTGTGCCACAGCGCCGGCCCCGAGAAGAATTTTTAAATGCAGGTATGATATGTACTTTTTGAGTGATCTTCAATGGATTCCCATTTCCCTGGAAGTGAAGGAAGCACGTGGCTTATAATATGCACCTGTACAGTTATGCTGCTGCTTCTCTCACCTGCCTTCCCCTCTATGACGCAACAACCACCAGCCCCCTCCTCATACTCCATGTTCCTGCCATGCTAAACTGCTTTCAGTTCCTCCAGAATACGTGCCATGCCCTCACCTAACTTCAACTCCTCCCTTATGCATGGCTTAGATATAATCCCTCTGTGAGGCCTTTCCTGACTATGCCCAATCCCCCAAGTCCGAGTCCTGAGCCCTTTCCTTCACCTCCACAAACTCTGAGCTGTTTTCCAGCAGTCACTTTGCACTAAACTCAAATCATTGGTTACTTATCCGACTCTTCTACTAACTGGTGACCTCTCTGAAGCCGCAGACCAGGACTCTTATTTTCCCTTGAATACCAAGTGCTTAAAGCAAGACCTAGTACATAGGAAGTGCTCTGTATACAAGAGGCCTTGAAGAAAATTCAAGGAAGATACATATTATAAAAAGTATGAATTTTTAAAGAGTACGTGTTCATTTATTTGAGAGGCAGAGAGACAGAGAAAGTGTTGACATCCACTGATTTTACTCCTCAGATGCCCACAGTGATCCAGACTGGGCCAGGCTGAAACTAGGAGCTGGCAGCTCAATTCAGATCTCTCACATGGGTGCAGGAATCCAATGACTTGAGCCATCGCTGCTGCCTCCCAGGGTCTGCATTAGCAGGCAGCTGGAATCAGGGGCTAGAGACAGGTATCAACCCCAAGTACTCTGACACAGGGTACAGACGTCTTAACTGGCATCTTAACTGCTAGGCTAAATGTCTGCCCTTAAACTTACCTTTTTCCCCCCCTAGGAGTAGTTTTTAAAAATTTTATATTTTATTTTTTTTAATGTACTTGAAAGCAGAATTACAGAGAGAGACAAAGAGACAGAGAGAGATCTTCCATTCCCTGGTTCACTCCCCAAATGGCTGCAATGGCCAGCATGGGCCACCCTGAAGTCAGGAGCCTAGAACTCCATCCAGGTCTCCCATGTGGGTGGTAGGGACCATAGTAACTTGAGCCACTCTGCTGCTTTCCCAGGTGTATTAGCAAAGACCTGAATCAGAAGTGGGACAGCCAGGACATGAACCAGCACCCATAGGGGATACCAGCATTGCAGGTGGTGGCTTATCCTGCAATGCCACAATGATGGCCCCTAAACTTTCCTTTTAATCTCATTTTCCACAAACTTTTTGAAATATCCTGGTATATCTGTCAACCACATGAATGGTTGGAACTCTATAGAGAAGCTTTGTCTAGACTGGGTGTAAATTTGGAAAGTTGATTTAAAAAAAAAACATTGGAAGTAATGCTTCTCTATAAATGCGGTTGTTTGCAAATGTTAATGTATAACTGGCAAGAGATGACTGGAAGCAGAACAATAGGTGAGAAACAAATTGTTCCCTGGTGTGTGTAAAGCAAGAAATGAGTCAGGAAACAATGAAGGAATCAGGATTGAATTAGCTAAAACAAAAGATTAGCATGAAATAGCCTGCAGGAAGCCGGAGAGTGGGCAAGTAGGGAAAAAATGGAGTGGAGAGCTAAGAATAACAACTAGAATAGGTTATGGTGTCTCATATTTTATAAGGCCCTTCTCATAGACTATTCACTGAGTCTTACATCGACTTACCCATAGGACTATAGTACCTCCCCCTAGATTTCAGCAGAAGAGGAAACTGAGGCTCAGAAGGTGAAGGAACCTGGCAAAGTCAGGCAAATGAGAATGTCAGAACTCTGATCCACGTGCATGACGTGCTATACTCCCTTCTATGCCCTGTGACATCTTTGGGTGGGGCAATTAAGACAAGGGAGGCAGCCATTCTAGCAGAAGCTGTTTAAGCATTCCTGAGCACCCACGCACAGCTCCCGGCCTGGTCAGGGCCCTCTCCTCTGAGGGCTCATTGCATCTTGGGACTTGGGAATCACACTCAGTACACTGTCTTCTCCATGTGCCAAATCTCCTGCTCTCTTATAAGGACACTTGTCATTGCACTCAGGGCCCAAGTCAGTTTGCTGACCTGGAATCATGCTTTTCTGTCTCCTCTGGTATTACCCTCATGCTCCCATATGTTTTTGCTTGCAGCACAGCAGCCTTAGTGCATCACACAGAGTGGGCTATACCTAAGCATACCTAAGCAGTGGATCCTAACAGGAAGCAGCTGAATGGAAAAGATAGGGCATGGGACTCAAGCTGGGGCAATTAGCTCCAGGCCAGGAACCATCAGTATCTCCAGAGAAACAGACCACTCAGCCTCTCCAAGGTCTGCCCCCAGGGAGGCCCAAATCTACAAAGATAGGGAATCTCTCTGAAGAATGCTAAAACTCTCAGGCCACTGGGTGCTTAGGGCCCTGCAACAGGCATTCAAATGAATGACAAACAGTGAACAGACTATAAACATAGGCAGAAGGGAATAGATGAAAGCCAGGGAGCTTGAATGGCCTCGTTTCTCAGGTGCCAGCAGACAAGGCAAAGGGCCCAGTGGGAACCAAAGGAGCAAACACCTTGGGGTGTGTTGGGCTGAAAAAATGGTCCCTGAAAAGTTATCCCTGTCAGAATCCTCTGCACCTGGAAATGCTATTTTGTATGCCAGAAAAAGGACATTGCTGATGTGATTCAAATTAAGGATCTTGAGATGGGGAACTTACATTGAATAGTCTACCTGAACCCTAAATGCAATGACAAGCGTCCTTATTAGAGAGCAGAAGATTTGACACATAGAAAAGACGAGGCCATGAGACCATGGAGACAAAAAGAGGGAGTGATGTGACCACAAGCCAAGAAATGCCAGCAGCCCCTGGAAGCTGGAAGATACCAGAAGCAGTGTCTCCCTTAGAGCCTTTGGAGGGAGCACGGCCCAGCTGACACCTTGGTTTCATCCCAGTGATAGTGATGGCAGACTTCTGGCCCCAACACTGTGAAAGAATAAAGTTCTGTTGGGTTAAGCCACTCAAGCTGTGGTACTTTGTTACGGCAGCCTTGTGAAACGAATACTATTCAGGGTCTGAGACACAGTCAGGTATTAGCTTTTGCAGGTGCTGTCACCCACATAGGTGATAGTCCATGAAGACAAATGCCTGGCCTTTTTCTCTCCCTTTTCACCTCCCATTAGGTAAGAAATCTCAGATCACTTGTTTTATTTTTGTCTCTTGTTCCAGAAAGACAGGGACTGAAAATTTGGGCAGTTTTGTGTTGGGTAGGACTTGACTGGACAAGGCTGAGGTGAACGTGGCTAGGTAAGGTCTGGCCCAATTGACAGGTCTTGGAGCCAAGGTTCCAGCAGCAATGGAGACTGGTATACAGTACATGGTAGGCCTGGATATTGATAAAGACAACAATGAGCCTGTGCTATACTAAGAGAAAGTCAATTTTCAGTGCGGGCCAGCTGTGAAAGTCAAGGACCTCAAGCCCAAGGTGTTAAAATATTTGGGAAAAGAGGCCAATTACTGGGAGACCATAATTGGAGAGTCCAAGCAAGAGTGGCAATAAGACAGGCTCCATGCCACACCTTGTGTTCTGCCCACTGATGTCAGGATATCCCCCTCAGGCTAGGACTGCAACAGAGTCTGTCAATGCCAAAATAGCTAATACCTCACAGTGCTTGCTGTGTGCCAGGCATTGTGCTAAAGTAGTCTGCACGTAGTAACTTATTTAATCCTTACCTCAACCCTGTGATGTAGGTACCATGGTTACTTCCATCTCGAAGAGAAATGAGACTTTGTGATATTATATAAGTACACTCCAAGGTCGCATACTTAGTCAATGGAGGTGACAAAATTTGATCTAGAATTTGAAGCCAGAGTTGGTTGGTTTCTGGGCCCCTTTTGTCACTGGATATGAAGCCTAGCTGCAAATTGGGAGCTCCAGAGAGTCTGCTTTTATGGATTAAAAGTGAGAGCTGGCTAATAAATTTTTAAAAGAAAACCCCTAAGTGATTCTAATACCAGCCAGAGTTGAGGACCATTGGACTAGGCTATACTGGCTTTTGAATGACTGATAGGACTTTCTTTGAATTCTTCCAGAGGTGTTTATTTGTTATTGAAATAACTATTTCATGGATGGAGTTTCAGGCCATGTTGGGGGACATAAAAATAACTATAATGATGGTTATAACAATACTAATAACTCTCCCTAGCTCTACAGGCTTTGTCATTTACAAAGGGGTCTCATTCACAATCTCTAACCTTCACAACAACTCTGAGTTAATACTTGTTAGCCCTAACTAACAGATTATCACGCTGAGATGCAGACAAGGTAATACATTTGTCCAAAAGATCACACAGATGACCCATGGTTTAACAAGGATATAGTCCATGAACTCATGTGGATGTTTAAATCCCAAAGTCATAGTGGAATGGTGTTGAGTGTGTGGAAATGTAATCCAAGTATGGTGCTTAGGAGGTGGGCCTAGTGGGCAAACCTTAGGGCACTGTGGCATGGCTTTGGAAAGTAACCCTCACAAGAGGAATGGTTATAAAGTCTGAGTCAGGCCCAGCCATTGGCTCTGCTTCCTGGCTCATCATGTGATCCTGGTTCTGTACATGCTGTGCCATTATCATCCAGCCATATCAGACAGCTGAACTGATGGGATCCACCCAAACTTGGACTGTGAACCTCTAAAACTATGAGCCAAAATAACTCTTCTCTCTCTCTCTCTCTCTCTCTCAGATTTATTTATTTATTTACTTCAAAGGCAGAGTTACAGAGGCGGAGGCAGAGAGAGGTCATCCGTCTGATGGCTCACTCCCCAATTGGCTGCGATGGCTGGAGCTGCGCTGAACTGAAGCCAGGAGCCAGGAGCTTCCTCAGGTTTCCACGTGAGAGCAAGGGCCCAAGGATCTGGGCCATCCTCTGCTGCTTTCCCAGGCCACAGCAGAGAGCTGCATCGGAAGTGGAGCAGCCAGGACTTGAACCAGTGTCCATATGGGATGCCGGCACTGCAGGCAGTGGCTGCACCGGCTATGCCACAGTACCGGCCCTATTTTCTCTTTATAAGTTGGTTTTCTCTGGTATTTGGTTGTAGTAACAGAAAGCTGACCAATACATACAGTAAGTAGTACAAACTTGGTCTTTTGATTTCAAAGTGTTTGCACTCTCAATTGAAGCACAGGTGTAACTTGCTGAGGTCATAGATTGGCAGAAGCAGGACCACACAGACGATAGCTACATACATCTTGCAAACTCACCGCTTCTTTTCTGTGCCAACATCCCCAGCCTCAGCCTTCTTTTATCTCAGCAAGACCATTTTGTGGGATCGTCAATTCTGGCACCAACATTCTCTGTCCAATTTACACTCTTTTTTTTCCCCCCATTTACTTGAAAGGCAAAGAGAGAAAGAGAGAGACGTCTTCCATCCTGGTTCACTCCCCGAATACCCACAAGAACCAGAGCTAGGCCAGGCTAAAGCCAGGAGCCTGAAACTCCATCCGGGTCTCCCACATGGGCGGCAGAGACCCAACCCCTTGGACCATCTTCTGTTGCTTTTCCAAGTGCATTAGCAGAGAGCAGGATCAGAAGCAGAGCAGCTGAGATTCCAACTTGCACTCTGGTAGGGCATGTGCATTTCCAAAGTGGCAGATGAACTCACTGTGCCATACCACCCACATCCTCTGTCCAATTTTCAAGGTCATGGTTCACTTTGTTTCCCACTTATCAACATTACTCTTTCCTTTGTAATGGCATAAACAGCATCAACATAAATACAAAGAAAAAGAAACCTAATGCAGTGACGGTGCCACTGCAGTGAGTCATCTGTTTTCATTTTGTATGCACCCTCTCCAGGGCTTGGCCATAGGCATAGATCATTTTTACACACTTGTAATCATAGCATAGAGGCAATTTCATATTCTACTTGTGTTGCTTAGTAGTATAATCATTTGCTATATTGCTACAGTGTCTTCATAATTATCATTTTAATGGCCACATAATATTCCATTGGGTGGATGCACCATCATTAACTTAAGTATTTCCAATTTTTCACTATTATAGATAATGCTACAATAAGCATCCTCACACACAGGGCCATTTTCTTCCTTTGGATGCTTTCCTAAACCATCCATCATGTTCAATACATCTCTTTGCATTCAGTCCTCCATTCATCTGACCATTCATTCAGTCCAGGCATCAGGGCACACGAACAGAAAAATCAGATGTGAGCCTGAGCTCAGCCTAGTACTAAGACCAGTCACTTCCTATAAATAGAATTAAACTTTATATGGGTTTTTCTTCCTCAGACATGGTTTTGTTTAATCTTCACCTAATCCTTAACATTCACACTCATCATTAATTATTAACATTAAATATAGTAGAGTTAATTTCCATTGTACAGATGAAGAGACTGAGGTTCGGAGAAAATAAATGCTTAATTAAAGGGAGAATTCCTGCTCAGAGACCAGGCCTTTGGACTTTCATTCTAACATTGTTTCTGGGTTGTAAGAGAATAACACGCTTTCTTTTCCCTTTTATTTGAAAGGCAGAGAGAGAGACAGACAGACAGACATAGACAGAGAAATATTCTGTCTACTGGTTCACTCCCCAAATGCCTGCAACAGCCAGAGCAGGTCCAGGATGAAGTCAGGAGCCAGGAATGTAATGTAGGTCTCCTGTCTCGAGTACTCGGGTTTCAGGGACCCAGATACTGGAGGCATTAGCAGGAAGTTGTCTGTCATTAGTGGCACTCTGAATCAGAAACCACACAGCTGGGACTCAAACCAGGCACTCTGATTTGGGATGAGAGCCTCCCAAGTGCATCTTAACCACTGTGTCCAACATCCGCCCTGAGAATAAAATACTTTAAAAATAGTGATTTTTTGAAAGGCAGATTTGGGGGTGAGGGAGGAAGAGGGAGAGAGAGAAATCTTCTATCTGCTGGTACACTCCCCAAAATGGCCATAACAGTCAGGGCTGGGCCAGACCAAAGACAGGAGCCAAGAGCTTCTTCTGGGTCTCCCACATGGGTGCAAGGGATCTAAGCACTTGAGCCATCTTCCAGTGCTTTGCCGGATGCATTAGCAGGGAGCTGGGTTAGAAGTGCAGAATCTGGGACATCAAATGGCACCCATTTGGGTGTTGGCATCTCAGGCTTCAGCTTTGGCTGCTGTATCACAATACTGACCCCCTGAGAGTAAAATATCTTGAGTTATCTTGTAAATATTTGTGAGGGAGACCCTCGACATGTCTAGCCTTACTTCAGGACTGTCACTGTTACCACAGATGGCTGCATCAGAGGTCTTTGTCTTCACACAAGTAAAGAATTTCATCAGAGAGACAGAGAGTAGCAGTAAGTGTGCAGCTGAAGCTTAGTGAAGGGAGTGCACCTGCTAGGCAAGGTGGCCCTCTCAACACAGAACCGAGAGCCTTGATGCGGCTTTTTGTGTCTGGCTTCTTTCACTTAGCGTAATTTTACAAGATTCATTCATATTGTACTATGTGTAAGCATTCTATTCCTTTTTGGGGCTGAATAATATTCCAGTGTACCATTATTTTGTTCATTCATCCATTGCTGGACATACGGGTTATTTCTGGTTTTGGGGTATCATGAAGTGTTCTTATACTTACACTCATGTGCAAGTTTTTGTGTAGGGCTGTGTTTTCATTGATTTTGAGTGTATATACTTAGGAGCAGAACTGCTGAATCAAACATTAACTCTATGTGTAACCTTTGGAAGAACTGTGAGAACGTCTTCCAAAGTGCATCTGTTTACCTTTTAAATTTTGCTGTTCCTCTTTGTTCTTCTTTTTTTAAAGATTTATTTATTTTATTTGGAAGTCAGAGATACACAGAGAGAGAAGGAGAGGCAGAGAGAGAGAGAGAGAGAGAGAGAGAGAGGTCTTTCATCGGCTGGTTCACTCCCCAGTTGGCCACAAAGGCCAGAGCTGCACTGATCCGAAGCCAGGAGCCGGGAGCTTCCTCCGGTTTCCCACAAGGGAGCAGGGGCCCAAGAACTTGGGCCATCTTCCACTGCTTTCCCAGGACATAACAGAGAGCTGGGCCTTGAACCGGCGCCCATATGGGATGCCAGCACTGCAGGCAGTGGCTTTACCTGCTACGCGACATTTTCTAAATTCCCATTTGAAGCTCAAATTCCCTTCAGAGCTGCCTGCAGATATTTTGACTTGGGTCATCTTCCAGGCTCTTTAGCCTAAGAGTTTGAGACGGAATTCATCATCAACTCCCTGCCCAGTACAATGTTTCCTCTTCCTCCTATGTTGCCTTTCCCTGGGTGTGTTACAATAATTTACCCAGTTGCCCAAACACCAAATACTAGATGCCTCCCCTTTCTTCATGACCCACATCCAATTCATTGCTAAATCCTGAAGTTTCTGTCTTCTTAGTAAGTCTCCACTCCATCTCTTCCTCTTCAGCCCCATTGTCACTGCTCCAATTACGGTTCAAAAGTTATAGTCCCTTGGGGACTGTGTTGTGACGTAGCAGGTGGAGTGGCTGCCTGTGACACTGGCAGCCTATATGGGTGCAGGTTCAAGTCCTGGCTGCTCCACTTCCCATCCAGCTCCTTGCTAATGTGCCTGGATAAGCAGTGGAAGATGGTCCAAGAGCTTGGGCACTTGCAACCATGTGGGAGACCTGGAGGAAGCTCCTGGCTCCTAGTTTCAGATTTACTCAGCCCTAGCCATAGCAATCATTTAGGGAATGAACCAATGGATGGAGGACCCCCACTCTGTAACACTTTTTCAAATAAGTACATAATTTTTTTTTTAAAAAGTATTCCTTCATCTAACCAAATCATCCTAAATATTACTGCTATCATGATAAATGACTTTCTTTTTTCTTTAATATAGTATTGATATCAGTCTTTTTTTTAAAAAAAAAGTTTATTTATTTATTTGAAAGGCAGAATTAGATAAAGAGAGAGAGAGAGAGAGGTCTTCCATCCACTGGTTCACTTCCCAGTTGGCTGCAACGGCCGGAGCTGTGCTGATCTGAAGCCAGGAGCCAGGAGCTTCTTCTGGGTCTCCCACGTGGGTGCAAGGGCCCAAGCACTTGGGCCATCTTCTACTGCTTTCCCAGGCCACAGTGGAGAGCTGGATGCGAAGTGGAGCAGCTGGGACTCGAACCAGTGCCCATATGGGATGCTGGCACTGCAGTCCAGGGTTTTAACCCACTAGACCACAGTGCCTGTCCCTTGGCCTTTTTTAATTTGAGAGAAGATGGAAGGAGGGAGGGAGGGAAGGAGGGAGGGAGAGAGAGGGAGAGGGAGAGGGAGAGGGAGAGGGAGAGGGAGAGAGAGAGGGAGAGAGAGAGAGAGACTCATCTATTGGTTCACTCCCCGGATGCCTGAAATGGCCCTGGGCCTGGGGCTGGGAATCAATCCTGGTCTCCCATGTGCGTGGCAGGTACCCAATCATGTGAACTAGCACCAATGCCTCCAATGATCTGTATCAGCAGGAATCTGGAATCAGGAGCAGAGCCAGGCATCAAGTGCAGGAAGGAACTCCGATCTGGGACACAGAATCGTAACTAGGCCTTTAACTGCTAGAGCCAACGCCTGCCCTCATGATGCACTTTCCTGCTGAAAACTCCCCAGTAACATGCCCCAAACTTGGGATGAATTTGACCTTCTTTGCCCTGTATGATAACATATAATGCTCCAGCGATACCGAATTAGATATGCTCTCTCATACCTCTGCGTCTTGCACATGCTCTTTTCTCAGCCTCAAAGGCTTTCCTTGCTTGTCCACCGAACAAGATCATACTTAGCTTTTAAAGGCCGGATCAGATGCTACCTCCTCTGTGAAGCCTTCCATGACTTCCTCAGGTAGACTTTGGTTTTACTTCTCCCACATTACCACTGAGTGTGGTAATGTATACACACACACACACACATATATACGTATGTGTGTGGGTGTGTGCATGTACACATACAGACTTCATTTTCAACGATGCTTCCTTAACTACTTTCTTCTTTAGCCTGAAAAATACTTGAGGGAATACCCAGCTCCTAGCAAAGTGTGTGGCACAAATACAGACACACACACACACACACACACACACACACAAGCAAGAAAGGAAAAAGAAAACAAGCTTTATTTATTTTATTGATCCTTTGACCATCTGAGGACCATGTGAGGCAGTTGGGGCCCTATGAGATTAGGTCAGGTGTATTTAGTCAAAGGCACAGGCAAAGGTGAAAGACAGAAAAATAATTGGACTCCCTAAAATGGCCTCATCAGTTCCATCGTGCCTCCATAGTCAAAACTCTCAAATAGTGTCCTGGCTATAGACCACAGTCTATCTGTCTTTCTAAGACAGATACGTTAAAGAAGTCTTTTTTTAAAAGATTTATTTATTTATTTGAAAGGCAGAGTTAGAGAGAGGCAGAGGCAGAGAGAGAGAGAGAGAGAGAGAGAGAGAGTCTTCCATCTGACGGTTCACTCTCCAACTGGCCGAATGGCCGGAGCCAAGAGCTTCCTCCGGGTCTCCCACATGGACGCAGGGGCCCAAAGACTTGGGCCATCTTCTACTGCTTTCCCAGGCCATAGCAGATAGCAGAGAGCTGGATTGGAAGTGGAGCAGCCGAGACTCGAACAAGTGCCCATAGGGGATGCCAGCACTGCAGGCAGCGACTACCCACTACGCCACAGTGCCAGCTCCTCAGGGAGTCTTTAAACCTTGTAGAAGTGCCACATCTCTCTCTAACTCAGCTCCATATTCTTGACTCAAGACGTCAGTTAGGCGCATCATAACCAACTCATTCTTCCCCTCTGGGAGTCTGATCCTCTTCCTCACTGGTTTGACCCTTCTGTGGCCAAATGCCTTTCACATGAATCAACCAGACAGGAATTTTCAAAAAGAACTTTTCTCAGGAGCTTAGAGGAACACAAACTTTTTTTAAAAAATTATAAAGCTCTAGAAATAAGTGAGTTTACAGAAGACAGATTCTTTTCCCTAATGGATCTCAGATCTTTCCACTGATGGACTTGGCTGGCACAGATTACAGGGCACTCAATCCCCATTCCTTTTCTTGGCCTCAGTCCTGTCTGAGTTGGATGCTCAACCATGCTAGTCAGACTCATTGCCTGGAAAGTTTGGGTTGGTGCCACCGTGAGGGCTGGTGGGATTCTCTGTCCTTTCTAGAATCTGTTTTGCAGCAGGAGGAGGGCAAGGGGAGGTGGGGAACATTGCCAGATTATGTCCTGGTCCTGGGAAATGCTACACTTGTCCTAAGAGCTTTTCTTTTTCCTCTTCTAAAAAAATTATTTATTGGGACCGGCGCTGTGGCACAGCGGGTTAACACCCTGGCCTGAAGCGCCGGCAACCCATATGGGCGCCGGTTCAAGAGCCGGCTGCTCCACTTTTGATCCAGCTTTCTGCTTTGGCCTGGGAAAGCAGTAGAAGATGGCCCAAGTGCTTGGGCCCCTGCACCCACGTGGGAGACCTAGAAGAAGTTCTTAGCTCCTGGCTTCAGATCATCACAGCTCCAGCCGTTGCGCCAACTTGGGAGTGAACCAGTGGATGGAAGACCTCTCTCTCTCTGCCTCTCCTCTCTCTGTTTAACCCTGGCTTTCAAATAAATAAATCTTTTAAAAAAGAAACTATACAAATTTTTTTTTTAAAAAATCATTCATTGAGTTATTTGAAAAGCAGAGATATAGATATGTGTGAGAGGGAGAGAGCAAGAGTGAGAATGAGAGTGAGAGATTTTTTTTCTATCTGCTGGTTCACTTCCCAAATGCCCACAATAGCTAGGGCCAGGCTGAAGCCAGGAGCCTGGAATTCCATCCAAGTCTCCCATGTGGGTGGCAAGGACCCAACGACTTGAACTACTGCCTTCCATGGTACACATAAAGTTGTAATAGAGCCAGGATTCAAACCCAGGCATGTGAGATGGGACATGGGTGTCCCAAGAGATGTCTTAACCACTCTGCCAGACACCAGGCCCTCCTTAGAGCTCTCCTGCCCCCTAAGGAACCATCTTCATTCTTAGCCCCTTGGGTAAGAAAAGCACCTCCTCACCTAGCCCCCAACAATGCAAGTCTCGCACTTCAGGGAGCTTAGAAGATGTTTCTTTCTTTATTTTTTTAAAAATGATTTATTTATTTATTTATTTATTTATTTATTTGAAAGGAAGAGTTACAGAGAGGCAGACAGAGAGAGAGAGAGAGAGGTCTTCCTTCCGCTGGTTCACTCCCCGAATGGCCGCAACAGCTGGAGCTGCTCTGATCCGAAGCCAGGAGCCAGGAGTACACGGAGTTTCTAAAACTCACCTTGCAGGCCTCTGTGGCCCTGGTCTGTGAAAAGCCAACCGTTACCCTACCTTGTTTCTCTCAGGCTCTTGGGTTTTCCTGGAATCTACCTGGCCGGTACCTCTTCCCGTGGTGATCTGCTCACAACAACACCTGTGGCAGCCTCTGCTGACTCTGTATCTGGTAGCTAGTCCCTCGCTCTTGTTTGTCAGTACGTGGAACTAAACTTCGTCCTTGATGATGCATAAATAACCACTGCCAGGACTCCCTTATCCTGGTCATCTTATTACAAGACGATCCGTTCACCTCACAGCGAGAGTCACTTCTGGATGTGTACTCTAGTAATTGCTGCTGAAAGCGTCTTGAATGGCACTCAGTGGGAATGGCCTGGTTCACAGAGCCAGTGGTCAGATGTGCCCCCTGTTAATCTGACCCTATCCCCTCTCTATCAACTACTGTTCCAGGATTTAAAACAAATTCTGTTCCAGGACAGCCCCATCAACTTCACTCTCCAGGGATTTTCGAACCGGCATGGGGATTCACAAAGTGTGGCAGCCCGCCATTGCAGCTCAATCTCACACGTAGTAGCACAATAAGCAGGAGGGGCCACCAACTTCTACCGTTCAGATTTTCTGAGCGGTCCTGGTTCTTTCCATTCCTGAGGATCACTCTTCCTTCTGCTGTTTATACTCAAAAGAGCCTTAGATAGTGGCATCTAAGTGATTAGACACTTAGGTGAGCAAATAGCTGCTGACTTAACAATGCCTTAGGATTTTTTGACTTGATGGCAGTGTGAACTTGACATGCATTCAATGGGAAGCATACTGGGGCCGGTGTTGTGGGGTAGTGGGTAAAGCTGCCACATGCAGTGCCGGCATCCCATATGGGTGCTGGTTCAAGTCCTGGCTGTTCCACTTCCAATCCAGCTCTCTGTTATGGCCTGGGAAAGCAGTAGAAGATGGCCCAAGTGTTTGGGCCCCTGCACCCATGTGGGAGATCAGGAAGAAGCTCCTGGTTCCTGGCTTCGGATCGGTGCAGCTCCAGAAGTTGCGGCCAATTGGTGAGTGAACCAGTGGATTGAAGACCTTCTCTCTCTCTCTCTCTCTCTCTCTCTCTCTCTCTCTCAATCTCTGCCTCTCCTTCTCTCTCTGTGTAACTCTGACTTTCAAATAAATAAATAAATCTTTAAAAAATATAGGAAGCATCCTTTGCATTTTGACCTTTTCCCAGACTAGTAGTATGCCATAGATTAGGTGTAGTCAGTACATCTTCTGACTTAGGATATTTTCAGCTCATCATGGGTTTATCAGGACATAACCACCTTGTAAGTGGAGGAGCATCCGTTGTTCTACCCATCTGTGACAGACAGCTGTTATTCTAGGACTGAAATACACACAGTTTTCATTTCCTGTGTCAAATGCTGAGCCATCAGTGGAGGTTGCCTAGTATACTCTATTAAGAAGGACTGAAATGGCATCAGTATTGATTTCACCAGGGCCACTGGACTGGGAAGTGGCACTATGTTTGCTAGGTATTTGCAGATATGGTATGGGCTGATACGGGGGACACTTCTCTCTAGTAGCTGGAAGGCCTCTTTCGGAAGCCTCTTTTCTGAAGCCTTTGTCCAAGGTCACAGAGTCACCTTCCCTTCTCTGAGCTCTAGTTCCTTGAGTAGAAAATAAAGTGGTTGGATCAGATGATCAGCAGAGCCTTTCTAGTTCTGTGACTCAGGTCAGTCCCCTCCACAGGGCAGTAGCAGACTCCCTGTTTCTTTCGGCTTCAAACCTCGCTCCCCTTCCTCCTCCCCCCTGCCCTGTTACAGCTGATTTCCAGTGTCTTCTCTGAGGGGCACCTCCAGGTCTCGGTTCATTGGCAGAGTCAAGAGGATTGACAGGTCTCCAGCTCAATGATTCATCAGGCCCACCCCAGTTCGGGTTCTGAATTCCACCTACTTCCCCAGGGTTTCTCGGATGATTCATTCAGGTACCCCTCTTCTATCCTTGGGACTGACCTTCCAGAATTTCATCTTTCCAGTCTGGCAGTAGAAAAAAAAATACTTCCCATGCTGAGTTATGGGAACAGACAATATCCATCAACAGTAAAAAGGGTTGCTCTCTCATGCCCTCCCTCCCTGCCTTGCGTCTCTCACATACACCAGTCAAGCTCATACACCACATACACTCCAGTCAAGCTCGACCCCCTGGCAGGTGCTGGCCCTCCCCGTCTCCTATCTCTTCACACACAATCCTGCATTCTTGCTCTCTTATGCCCCGACTGCCTGTCCCTCACCCCATTCCCCTCCCCTGGCCTTGGCCTTGGCCTTCCCTGCCAACACTGCCTTCACCTTCTCCCTCCCCTGCCACCCCAGCCCAGTCTCCTTGCCCCTCTTCTGGGCCTCTCCCTCTGCAGCTGCTGCAGTCTGAGTAAGCACAACCACCAGCACCACACATTGCCACACGTAGTAAAGGGAAGCGCGTGTTGGACAATGGCAGATTTCCCTGGGCAGGATTTCTGTTTGATTTTCTCCGGGTTCCTATGGAGCCTGAGTTCTTGCCCAGACCCACCCTGCCCCCACCCCAGATGTCTGGGCCTGTAAGGAGCTGGAGCCCTCTGCTTCCCTGGCCAGCCTTGGAGGACCAGGCTCCCTCCCAACCCCAAACTTCCTTGTCCACCAGGCAGGGGCCCAAGGGACAGAGAAGGCAGAGGAGAGTCAGCCAAATGGGGCAGGGAGCCAGCAACCTGTCCCGTACGGGGGATGAACTCAGAACCCCGGGGCCACACTCCCCCTTCGCGGAAGCAGAAACCACTCTTGCAGATAAACAGAGAAACAGATTGCCAGTGAATCAGGAGGGGCTGCTAAGGGGCTCGAGAGCTGAGCTGTCCTGGGTCCCACCCCTGGTGCTTCACCCCAAAGCCTAGGCCCCGGCTGTGCCCAGGAAGGCCTGGAAGGGGGATTGGGTCTCCAAAGTCAGGGCTCCACCCAGCCGTTCAGTTGCTGAGCTGGTCCAGGCTGGGGCCTCTCCCTTTATTGTTGCCCGCTTCCCCCTGGCCTCTCTCCATCCATGATCCCATTCCAAGTCTTCTGGCTTCCTGAGCCTGGGCTCTTGCCCATCTCTCCTGTATACTTCTTCCATCTCTTGCCAAACTCTCATCATTCCCCAACCACACTCCCAACACCCTCCAAGCACATTCGCCACCACGGGCCTCTCCAAATCCCCATCAGGAACCTTGAAAATGACTCCAGGTAACACTCGCTTCACCTCCACTCCTGCCCCTGGTTCTTCCGGGAGTCCAAGCAGATCTTTCCCATTTAAGTTGTTGGGGCTTCAGCCTGTCCCAATCCACTTGAGAGCCCTGCCCAATCCCCCCTGCAAGCACCCCTAGAGAGTAGCTACATGTTTTGGAGCAGGTTTGCAGTACCCAAGCTCAGGGCCCCGGAGAAATCTTCCCAGCTTGTCCCTTTCTGTCACTGTCCCCTCTCTGTCACTCCTGACACAGTCACTAGGGCAGAGTACCACACAGTCATATGCTGGGATGTGCTAACAGTGCCACCTGCTAACAGGCCCCAATAATCTGCATGCCAGGCCAGGCTGTCCACACAGGTCACAGCCTCCAGTTTTGGCAGGAGGGAAGGGATCCAGTCTCTGGATCTGCCTGGACTTTCCACACGTCTAGGTATGCTCTGTTACTACATCTTCCAGACCCAGCACCCTGTCTCACACATATATGAGGCAATCTGTTCAATTCATGGATGTAAAAATATCTAAGTGACTGGGGCCATGGCTAAGGCTCAGTAGACTCAGCTTCCTCCCGCGGTGATGGCATCCCATATGGATGCTGGTTCAAATCCCAGCTGCTCCTCTTCCGATCCAGCTGTCTGTTTTGGCCTGGGAAAACAGTGGAATATGGCCCAAGTCCTTGGGCTCCTGCACACACCTGGGAGACCTGGAAGAAGCTCCTGGCTCCTGGCTTCGGATCAGTGCAGCTCCGGCCATTGCGGCCATCTGGGGAGTGAATCAGCGGATGGAAGACCTTTCTTTCTGTCTCCACCTCTTTCTGTAACTCCGTCTTTCAAATGAATAAAATAAAATCTTAAAAAAAATTAAAGTGTACAGGTAAATGGTTCCCAGTGTGTGTATTAACTTGCTGAGATCATTGTGATGCATTAACACCAACTTAGCTCAAAACACTATTTATTAGTTCACAGTTCTGCAGATCGGAAGTCTGGGTGGATTCAGCAGGTTCTGTCTTCAGGGTCCCATGAAACCAAGACCAAGGTTTTGGGATGATCGGGCCTCTTATTAAGCTCTCTGAGTAAGAATCCACTTCCAACTCCATTTAGGTTGTTGGTAGGATCTGCTTCCTTTCAGCTAGATGTCGCTCACTGCTCTGAGAAGTCTCTTGTGTTCCTTCTTACAAACCTTCCTCCATCTTCAACCTTGCAACAGGGTCTCAAAGCCCTTCAAATTTTTTCTGCCTTTCACTTCTGCCTTCCTTGTCTACATTGGATGGAGAAAGTTCACTACTTTTAAGGGTTCAAGTGATTAAATTAAATCCATCTGGACATTCTCCTTTTTTTAAAAAAAAGTTTTATTTATTTGAAAGGCAGAACAATAGAAATAAGGAGAGAGAGGGAGAAAGGGAGGGAGGGAGGGAGAGAGAGAGAGAGAGAGAGAGAATATCAATCTTCTATCCTTCGTTTTATTCCCCAAATGGCCACAAGAGCCTGATCTGAGCCAGGCCAAAGCCAGGAGCCTGGAACTCCATCCTGGTCTCCCACTTGTGTGCGGGGGCCCAAGCACTTGGGCCATCTTCTGCTGCTTTCCCAGACACATTAGCAGGAAGCTGGATCAGAAGTGGAGCAGCTGGGACTCAAACTGGCATTCTGACATGAGATGTTAATATTACAAGAGGCCGCTTAAACCACTGCGCTACAATGCTGAACTCTCTCATTTTTTAAGTTGTAATAAAATGCGTCATAATTTTAAAGTGTAAAATTCAGTGGCAGCAAGTACATTCACATTGCTGTGCACCCATCTCCACCAACCATGTCCAGAACCTTCTCATCCTTCCAAATGCAATCTCTGCACCCATTAAGCAGGAGCTCCCAAGTCACCTCCCCTCAGCCCCTGAACACACTATTCCACTTTCTCTCTGTGAATCTGGCTACTCTAGGTAACTCATGTAAGTGGAATCATACAGTATTTGAGGTTTTTTTTTTTTAAAGATTTATTTATTTGAAAGTGTTACACACACACACACACACACACACACACACACACACACTGAGAACGAGAGCGAGAGCAAGAGGTCTTCCATCTGCTGGCTCACTCACCAATTGGCTGCAATGGCCAGAGCTGTTCCAATCCGAAGCCAGGAGCCAGGAGATTCCTCTGGATCTCCCACACGGGTACAGGGGCCCACAGACTTGGGCCATCTTCTACTGCTTTCCCAGGCCATAGCAGAGTACTGGATCAGAAGTGGAGCAGCTAGAACTTGAATGGACACCCATATGGGATGCCGGCACTGAAGGCAGTGACTTTACCCACTACGCCACAATGCCAGTTCCAGTATTTGTTTTTATAACTGGTTTATTTCACACTTAGCAGAATGGTTTGAAAGTTTATCTATGTTGTAACATGGCTCTTGGTTTCTTTCCTTTTAAAGGTTGAAAGATTTTCCATTGACTCTCCCTTTTTTTGTAAGGTCAACAGGGCAATTTAACATAGAACACACGATGGAGAGAGAGAGAGAGGGAGAGGGAGAGGGAGAGGGAGAGGGAGAGGGAGAGGGAGAGGGAGAGGGAGAGGGAGAGGGAGAGGGAGAGGGAGAGGGAGAGGGAGAGGGAGAAGGAGATCCACATTTATAGGTTCCAGGAATTGGGTTGTAGAATTCTGGGGCCAGTCTTAGAAACTCTGCCTAATGCAGCCTCCAAGTCAAGGATGTGGAGTTTTGCTGTGTTCTACCCAGAGTGAAGGAGATCAGTGTGCACAGTAACCCAAGCATGCATTGCATCTGCTGATGGTCACTGAGATGGGAAAGGGGCTGAGAGAGCCAGTGCAGAAGGGCACTTAACCTTTAGTGCAAACCTATGACATGCAGGGTGCTGACAGGTGTTCCAAGGGCATCATTTCATTAAATTCCCACCACACTTCTGAGAATTATGTACTAATACATCCAACTGACAGGTAAGGAGACAGAGGTTTATAGAGGTTCAATGACTTAACCAGGGTCTCACAACCAGTAAGAGGAAACACGTACCTGAACCAAAGTTCATGCTCTTCCCACCAGGCTGTGCTGCCTTCCAAGACTGGAAGTGAGACCGTCAAGCTTATGAAGGCATGAGCAGGTGGCTCTTGCTCCCACCTGCCGCCATGCTGTCTGCATTTGCTGGGACGCAATATGGGAGTGCTGGCAGCACAGCAGAGGGTGAATGCTAGGGACCAAATGTTGTGTCTTCCCCAAATCCATATGTTGAATGCCTAATCCTCAAGGTGACTGTATTTGGAGGTGCTGCCTGTTAGCTGGTAACAACAGTTAAATGAAATCATAAGCATGGGGCCTGGATCTGATATAGAAGGGAAAGAGACATCAGAGTGCGCTCTCTCTCTCTCTCTCTCTCTCTCTCTCTCTCTCTCTCTCAGGACAGTGAGAATGTAGGAGTCTATGAGCCAGAAAAAGCTTTCATCAGGAACCAAATCATCTGGCACCTTGATCTTGAACTCCCCAGCCTCCACAACTGTGAGAAACTTAATTTCTGTTATTTAAGCCATGCGGTATGTAGTGTTTTGTTATGGCAGCCTGAGCAGACTAATAGAGTGACCGTGATAAACAGCAGCAACAACTGAGATTGAAAAGAAAGCTCCCAGGGTAGGCATTAGGATGCCATTTAAGATGCCCACATCCCACATCAGAGTGTCTGGGTTTGAGACCTGGCTCTACTCCTGACTGCAGCTCCCTACTAATACAAACCCTGGGAGGCAGCAGGGATAGCTCAAAGTAATTGGACCCCTGCCACCCATGTGGAAGACCTGGATGGAATTCCTGGCTCCCAGCTTCAGCCTGGCCTAACCCTGGCCATTGTGGGCATTTTGGGGGAGTGAATAAGAGGATGGGAGCTAGCTCTCTCTCTCCCCCTTCTGTCTCTCGAAGGAAGGAAGGAAGGAAGGAAGGAAGGAAGGAAGGAAGGAAGGAAAGAAGGGAGAGAGAGCAAGTGAGCACTCTCAGCCTACTTGCGTGCAGTTCTACTGTCTGTCCTTGACCTTTCTGGGCTTTACTGCCAGCCTAGGTGCCCTGCTGGCCCAGATTCTGGGGCCTAGAAGAAATGGAGGAAGGGCCGGTTTCTGATACTTAGGCTGCCTCGACGCAGCTGCCTGTGAACCGAGTAGGGCTGCTGAAGCAGCTGGGGCCCTGGATGCAAGGCCACCTCCCCAGGCGAGGCCAAGCAAGTTGCAAAGGGAATTAGCTACAGCTGGAAATGTGCAGCAAGAAGCCTAGCAAGTGCATAGTGCCATCAATGTGCAATTCATTTGTGATTGTGAACAGCATATTTGGGATGTGACAGCCGACTGCAGGGTCAAGCAGCCAGCAGAGCTTGGTTGGTTTGGAGGCAGTTCAAGACTCTGAACTGAAAAATCATTTTTTGAGGAGAGAGGAAAGACACTGAGCATCTGTTTCAACTCTGAGGCTGGCTCCTCCCTCTGATGTTGCTGCTTTCTTTTGTCAGAATGTGTAGGTCCCAACTGCGGCCCCTAGAAGGATAGCTCCTCGTTGTTGAACGCCTTTTCACCCCCGGGGGCTGTTCGTTCCTTATCTTGCCGCCTAGCCAATTACTATAAATGTAATGGCTTTAAAACAACAACACGAATTTATTATCTCGTGGTTTCCATGCATCAGGAGTCTGGGCACAACTTGGCTGCTTCCTCTGCTCAGGGTGTCAGCGTGGCCACAGGGCTGCAACCCCCCTGTAAAGCTAGGGATCCACTTCCAAGCTCACTGGTTGCTGGCAGGATTCAGGTTCTTGTGATCACAGAATTTAAGCCCCCTCTCTTCTAGCTGGCTATTCCCCAGGGATCACTCTTAGCTCCTGGAGGCCGCCTTGAGGTCATTACCACATGGCCCATTCCACAGGCAGTTCGCAACATGATTGGTTGCTTCTGCAAGATCAAAAATAGAGCATCTGCTGGGGCTCTGTGTGTCTCGTTTATTTGGAAATAATCGTACAACTACAGGAAATAGCAAAGACCATAGAGAAAGCCTACGTATTCTTCACCCACTGTTTCTGAATAGATAACAAATCTGGCAAATTGACGTTGGTACAATGTGTGTGAAATTCCACGCCACTTTATTCCGTGTGTGGATTCCTGAAACCACCACTGCTGGCAACATCCACAAGTGTTTCATAGCCTCATAGGTTGCCCGTGTGCTGTCCCATTATGGTCACACATCCCCCATCCCTTCCTTCTTACCATCCTGAATGCTTGGCAATGCCTTCTCTGCTACCCAACTCTACCATTTTGTCATTTTGAGAATGTTCTACAACAAACAGCCTGTGCCTTTTTGAGATCAGCTTTTTCCTCCCTCACTCAACATAATGCCCTGGAGATCAACCCAAGCCTTTGTGTGTAGCAATAGTCCTCCACTTGCTTTTTTTTTAAAAAAAATGTTGAGTAGTCTTACATAGTACAGATGTATCACAGTTTGTTTTACTCTCCACCTAGTGAGGGGAATTTTGGTTGTTTTCAGTTCTGGCTATTACAAATAAAGCTGCTAGGAACAATCAGCTACAGATTTTGTGTCAACATGGATTTTCATTTCTCTGGAATAAATGTCCAAGAGTGCAATGGCTGGGTTCGATTGCCTACAGAGAATTGTCATGCTTTTCTCCAGAATGGCTGTACTATTTTACATTCTCACCAGAAGGAATGAGTGAGCCAGTTTCTCGCATCCTCACCAACATTTGGTGCTGTCACTATCCTTTTCAGCCTTTTGGATAGGTGGTTTTAATTAGCAATCCCCTAATGGCTAATGATCTTCAACATCTTTTCATGTGCTTACTTGCCATCTGTATAGTCTCTTCAGTGAAGTGTTTCTTCATGCCTTTTGCTTATTTTCCAATTAGATTGTATATCTGCTTTTTACTGTTGAATTCTCAGAGTTCTTTATATATTCTAGGTAAGTGTTCCTTTACCAAGCACATGGCTTACAAATGTTTTCTCACAGGCTATAGCTTGTCTTTCATCCTCCTAACAGAATCTTTCACAAAGTAAAAGTTTTTCTTTTGATAAAGCCAAATCTGTCATGTTTTTTCTTTGGTGATCATGCTTTCTCATAGAAAGTCTAAGAATTCTTCAATCTATTCCTAGGTTCCAAACATTTTTCTCTTAAAAGTTTCATCATTTCATATTTTATATTTAAGTCTGTGATCCACTTTGAATTATTTCTGTTTAAGGTACAAACTTCAGGTCAAGTTTTATCTGTCTTCTTATGTGTATCCAAACAGAGAAAAACCATTTATTGAAAAAGATTTCTTGCCTCTTTTAAGGGTTCACCTGATTAAATCAGGCCCACCCAGGATAATTCGCTTTTTGATTGCTGCAAGGGCAACTAATTATAAACCGTAATGGCATCTGAAAGGTCTCTTTTGCCATATAGCAGGATAATCATAAGAGTGACAGTGTATCCTGTTTACTGATCCCACCCACATTTAAGGAGGGGGAAGAGATTCTACAACAGTATGATCATTAAGGGGGAAGGATCATTCTAGAACTCTGCCTATCACACACTATGAAAATTCCATTCACAATTCCTCCCCTAGGTTTAAGAAAGACTGTCTAGCCCTAGGGCCTGGTCCAAGTGGGAATTGGCTAGTTTGGAAAATTCTACAGGAAGCTATGGGTAGGTATATTTGCATGTGTAGCTGCGAAGGCCCGAGCAAAATATGATTTCACTATTTCTTCCCAGGGCTAGGGCTGGGTACTGTTCACTCTAGACTGAACTGTTCTGAGGGTAAATGAAGCATGAATGGAATGGGCACAGGGTGATATCACATGAGCCTTTTCTTTGACAATAGAGTGTGGATTAACCAACTCAGAATGCAGCCTGTGCTAGGCCCAGATAACATAAGAAATGGCCACTGTCTTGCAACCTGATGCCTAAATCAATATTCTACCACTGATGTTCTGCTAATAAATAATGCTTAGGGCCCAATGCGGAGACTTCTTATAGCTGTGACTTCTTTCAGCCCTGGGATCCCTCCTGTTCCTCTGCACTTTTGAGACTTCTGTAACATATGTTCTGACTCAAAGAATCAAGCTCAAGGAACAGAATGCGAAACTGGAGTCTTGGAACCAAAGACCCCAAACAAGCCTCTGTGAATCTGAAGACCAGCCTAAATACCATGGAGATCCTGAGCTAATTCTCTGGTTTTTTTTTTTTTCAAGATTTATTTATTTATTTGAAAGGAAGAATGATATGAGAGAGAGAGAGAGACTCGTCCATCCTCTGGTTCACTCTCCAAATGGCCCCAATGGCTGTGGTTGCTCTAGGCTGAAGCCGGAAGCCAGGAACTCCATCCGGTCTCCTACATGGGTGGCAGAGACCCAAGCATTTGGGCCCACGCTCTGCTGCTTTCCCAGGCACATTAGCAGGGAGCTGCATCAGAAGCAAAGAGGCTGGAATTTGAACCAGCACTCAGATACAGGATGAGGGAGTTGCAAGCAGCAGTTTAGCTCTCTATGTCACAAGGCCAGCTCTTGATTCTCTGATTCTTTGACTGGAAGGTGGTATGATGAAATCAAGTCACAACGCGGTCCTTTCAAGCTGAGACCAACTAGGAGATTGTAAGAAGCCAGTGGCTGAGAAGGTTGAAAAAAATTCAAGAGCAAAGCTGAATTAAGAAATGCAAGGCCCCTGCACCCATGTAGGAGACCCAGAAGAAGCTCTTGGCTCCTGGCTTCAGATCAGAGTAGCCCCAGCTGTTGCGGCCACTTGGAGAGTGAACCAGAGGATGGAAGACCTCTCTCTCTCTCTCTGCCTCTCCTCTCTGTGTAACTCTGACTTTCAAATAAATAAATAAATCTTTATAAAAAAGAAAAAAACCTATGCATGGGTTACAATTTTTTGTACCAATGTAACGTAACATTTTAAAACCATTTTCACGAACTTTTTGAAGAACCCACTTATATTCCTTCTCCATTCCAGTTCCTGTTGCCACATTGGCTGATTTCAGGATTCACGTGGATGATTCCACCCCTATCTCTAGCCCAGTGGTTCTCAACCTGCAATCACTTATCAAAGTCTTTAAACATACTGATGTTTAAGAAGGTATAAATATCATATGTTAAGTAAAAAATAAATTAAAAGTACTAATGCTTGGGACCCACTCATAGCAATTTAATCTGAATCTCTGAGGATGTGGCCCAAGTATAGACATTTTGAAAGCCGCCAGATGATTCTAGCATGCCAGGATCGCAATGCAAGTTTTTAACACTTCTCTTGCTACCCCCATTACACGCCAGGATGGAGGACTGTGGTCCTGGTCTTGTGGCTCCTTGACATCCTGAACTATCATGTCTGCTACACGTCTGAAAATGAACTTCATCACCACGCCTTGACCTAGCATCTCACTACCTCTGAATTCTGCTATCCCAAGAGTAACACTACATCAATCACTTCCCTGCTCAGGTTGCCACTTCCATCTCATTGCATTGACTCCACCATTTTCTTCTAAGTTATTTGAAGTCCCTCATCTTTGCTTCTTTCTCCCGCCACTATGTATCATACAAATGCTCATTCTCACTGCTAACTTCAACACTCAAGCTCTTTTGCCTACCTGGCCCACTTGCCTTAGAAATACCAAACCCTGAATCAATAGACAATCTCTCTCCTCTGCCCTTCTTTCAGAACTTCTGGGGGGAAAACTGGATGCCACTCTGATGGGTGCCACCGTAAATACATGGTTTCTAATTTTAGTTGCTAAATACTGCTGATCCTTTAACTTCTATTCCACTCTCTTCCCCTCTCTCCCTCTCTCTCCCTCCTTCTCTCTCCCTCTTTCTCCCTCCCTCTCTCCATCCCTCCCTCCCTCTCTCTCTCTCTCTCTCCCTCTCTCTCCCTCTCTCGCTCTCTCTCTACCTTTCTCTCCCTCTCTCTCTCTCTCTCTTTCTCTCCCTCTCTCTCTCTCTCCCTCTTTCTCCCCCCTCTCTCTCCATCTCCCTCTCTCTCCCTCTCCCTCTCTCTCTGTCTCTCCCTCTCCCTTTCTCTCCCTCTCCCCCTCCTCCCCTCTCCCCCTCTCCCTCTCTCTCCCATTTTCCTTAGCCACTACTTTATACTTTTGCCCTCCTCTTTTATATAGAAGCGATGGAATACAAGCTCTCCTTCCACAACCACAGGCTTGCTTGCATCCCTTGTCCTTTTCTCTTTCCTTTGGCTCCGAGAGAAACGTTCCTTTCCTTATGTAAGGAGATTTATTCTTTCTGGGTTCTGAATCCTATCATCATGTCTGCTTCTTTATTGGATCTTCAACTTCTGCCAGTTTCTTCCCCTGAGAATACACACACACATGCACGCACGCACGCACACACACAAACATGCACACATGTCAAGTGTCTTCCAATCTTCTAACAATTCTCTCTTGGGCTTGTAGTCTCCTTCAGCTACTGTCTTCATTTGTTTGATCTCAGCTAAGCTTCTTGAAAGAGTGGTCTAACTCACTGTCTCTATTCCCTCACCTCTCACTTACTCAACTCACAGCTACCCAGCTCCCACCAGTCCTCTAACTGCAGTTAGAATTCTTCTCCACACCATCTGTCCTAACCACTTCTGCCTTTTAAAAACCCACCTTGGTTCTCATGACTCTCCTCTACAATGATTCACCTCCTATCTCCCAGATGGACTGCTTGTCTGTCTTTGTTGCTGCAACATATATAGTCTTTTGTTAAAGGATGCATTTTGATTTTTTTAAAGGCAGAAGGAGAGAGAGAGAGAGAGAGAGAGAGAGAGAGAGAGAGAGAGAATCTTCCATCCACTGGTTCACTCCCCAAATGGTTGCAACAGCCCAAGCCAGGAGCTTCTTCTGGTTCTTCTACACGGGTGCAGGGGCCCAAGTACTTGGGCCATTTTTTGCTGCTTTCTCAGGTGCATTAGTAGGGAACTGGATCAGAAGCAGAGCAGCCAAGGAGCCAGCATTGTGGTACAGCAGGTTAAGCTGCTGCCTGGGATGCCAGCATCATATATGGGCAACAGTGTGAGTCCTTATCTTTATTAGTGACACCATTATCCATTCAATCTCACAAGAGAAACCTAGGTTTATTTCATCTAAGGTCAACTCTCATGATGAGTGTTGGGTGTTCCAGTTAGGTTACTACTTGAGATATCTGCCTCCCATATTGGAGAGGTTGGCGAAGATCTTGGCCTTGCTTCCAATCCAGCATCCTGCTGATGCACACCCTGGGAGGCAGCAGATGATGGCTCAAGTACTCGGGTCCCTGCCACCCATAGGAGAGACTCAGATGGGGTTCTGTGCTCCTGGCTTAATTTTTCCCCAAGATTTATTCATTTATTTGAAAATCAGAGTTAAATAGAGAGAGAGAGGGAGAGACAGAGAGGAGGGGGGAAGGTTTTCCATCTGCTGGCTCACTCCCTAGATGGCTGCAATGGCCATGGCTGGGTTGGGCCAAAGCTAGGAGCCAAGATCTTCATCCAGGTGTCCCCCATGGGTGACAGGGGCCCAAGGACTTGGGCTGTCTCCTCTGCTTTTCCCAGGACATTAGCAGGGAGCTGGATCGGAAGTGGAGTAGCTGGGGCATGAATTGGCTCCCATATGGCATGCCAGTGTTACAGGTGGTGACTTTATCCCCTGGGCTCCTGGCTTAGACCTGGCCTAGCCCCAGCTGTTGCAGACATTTGGAGAGTGAACCAGAAGATCTTTCTCTCTGCTTTTCAAGTAAATTGAAAATAAATGAAAATGTAAAAAATAATAAAATGAGCACTTGCTGCCTCTCTTTCTCTCTCTCATTTTCAGCTCTTGTATCCAACTAAACATCAAGTCCTATCAATTGTACTTCTTAAACTGATCTCCAATGGGTCTACTTCTCTGTATAGCTACCACCTTTCCTGAGGTCTTTATCTCTCACCATGGCTCTTGATACAGCCTCCTGACCTGTCTCGCGAATGATTGCTTCCACCCAGTAGGCAGAATGGTGGGAAGCCCTTGTGATAGTACCAGACACAGGGTATTCAGGAAAGGTTTGTCGAACCAGTGGATGCCAAAAGGCTCTCTGGCGTCACTTAGAAAGCCTCTTTGTCTTGCCAGCCTCATTTCTTCCTTTGCAATGTAGATTCCAGCTAATGAGTGCATGAGTCCATCTCCTAACAAGTCTTCTGATTCCAAGTTGAAGTGTTCCTTTAACTACAGCTCAGTCCTTCAGCTTTCAGCTTTGTATTCCAGAAGTATTAAAAACTTGCTTGATAGCATTTGAATACACACAGGCAAGATGGTAAGCAATATGACCTCCCCTTTTCACTTCCTGTAAAGGGAATCCTATGATATTAGACCTACAAGGGCTGAGAGGAGATAGATTTTGTAGCAGTCTAAAGCATGGAAGAATTCAGGCCGTCATCACTGCACTCGCCAAGTCGTCCATGTAACTCAACAGACATTTACTTCATGCCAGGCTGAGTGTCAAGCCTTGAGGATTTGATGGTGGGCTCCACTGCCTTCAAGGGATTTGATCAATGCTGATGGGAACTTGGAACGTAGCAGGAGGAAGAAGCAGATGAGCCTGTGAAAAGTGAGCTCAGTGGTGGTGGGAGACAACATCTCCCCATCCAGGGAGAACGGCCAAAGAGAGCTGCTCCAGGGTGTGGTGTCCTGGCCCATGGCAGTATCAAGGCTACGGGAAGTCACGAGACGGTGGGAAGAGAGGGTGTGCCTCCCCTCCTGTTCTCACCTCCCCTTGCAGCAATAGTAATGCCACTTCTCTAGACGCCTCGGATGTGGCCCTCGAGATGGGTGGCAGCATAAACTTTGGCAGGCAGATGTTATTCTGTGGAATTAAGCAGGGCTCACTGAGGCAGAAGTTCCCCGGGATTCTCTGAGGGTCGCCCCCACCAAGCCCTAGCTCTTCGGTTGTGACTCACCCACATGCCCCTCCACTGCCAAGGAGGGTCTTTCATCCAGAATCCTAGAATTTCTCTGGCCTGGCACTGGAAAAGCATATTACGAGTGAAAATCAGACAACAGCCGCTAGTGCTGTTTTGTAGAGATGGAGTGGCCCCTCACACAACGGGTGGCCTTGACCCCTACTGCAAAGCCCATGGGAGTAGAAATGCCTGCTGTCTGCCTTTGGTCCTCTGCCCAGAGGTCCTGCAGAGCTGGGCTCCCCTGAACCCCACCCCACCCCCTCCCTCTCTGGGGAGGGGCTGTACCAGACCCAGAAGACACTGCCCCAGGGGCTCATAATCTGAGCGAGACAGTCCAATTATCTACAATTTATGGAGCTCCATTGGAGGGAGTTCAGAAAAGAACACCCTGAACAATTAAGGGAGCAGAGGGCTTGGCTTCTGGGGCGAGATAAAAGGCAGGAGGTCTCAGGCGGCAGGAGTGGTTTCAGGGGGAGGGGTGACTCAGGGGGGAGGGCCCAGAAGGCTGTCTGCCAGCAAGGGACTGTTACAGGGTGTGGCTGCCTGGACTGGAGGGTGCTGGCTGAGCAGGAACAAGGGATGTGAGCCCCCAGCAAGGGTGAGCCAGAGGCTGAGAGCCCAGGCCCAGCCGTTGGGAGTCATGCCATGTTGAACAAGCACTAACTTTGGGGTTTCCTGGCCCAGGTCCTGGTTTGAAAGAATCCCAGGAAGCCCCTGTTCCCCCCACCCACTCCCCACCCCACCCCCACCCAGCCAGGCCAAGACCACAGCAGGCAGCAGTGTGGTACCTCTGCCAGAAAGAAGCCTAGACCAAGGGCCTAGGGAAAGTGGCCCCACAAGGAAGCCACGTGATGGAGAAAATGGTGGGCTGCTTGAGCTCCTGAGTAGCCTGCAGCATCCATTCCAGATCCCATCCATTGCAAAGACCCCATGGCAAAGGAAGGCCCTAACCCAACTCAATTAAATCTGAGTTAGAGAGAGAGAGGGAGAGAGATAGAGAGCGAAAGCTTCCATTTGCTGGTTCACTCCCCCAGATGGCAGCACTGGGCCAGGCTGGAGAAGCCAGGAGCCATGAACCTACTGCAGGTCTCCCACCTGGGTGCAGAGACCCAAGCACTGGGGCCATCTTCCAATGCTTTTCTCAGGTACAATAGCAGGGAGCAGCTGGTGCTCGAACCGGCACCCAAAGGGGATGCGAGTGTTGCAGGCAGTGGCTTAACCCACTAGGCCACTATGCCGGCAGGGCCCCAACTCAATTCTTCACTCAGACTTTGTCTTTGATGCTTAAGAGGTGTACTGTTTGGGAGAAAGCCCTGCTTCTGATCAGATTGTACTTATTACAGGCTGTGTGACATTGGGTCAGGCTTCTCCTGGCTCTGGGTCTGTCCCCTCCTCCATCAAACGAAGCAGACCTATTAGGGCCCAACTCTCTCCCTTTGTAATGAAAGCTTACACAGATGCCTATGTAAAGTCAACAGAAGCAGCACTTTCCTTCCCTGAAATGTGCTCCTTTAATTCAAATCCATGTCATCCAGCTCATGATGAAATGAATCAGTCCAAGTTATGGGGTCATTTAGATCAAGCCAGTGGTTTGGAAGCCACTACTGTAGCTGTCAGTTGCTGTCTGAAATCAGCCCCCAAGGCCATATTTGCAGATCCCCTGGAGTTCTTCTGGGATGCCCAAGGGTACCACGGCACTCTGGGAGGAAGCCATCTTTAGTTGCCTCGCTGGATTTCTTTCAACTTCCGCTTTTTCAGTCTACCTTATGGGTCCCCAGAAGGCAAGCACTCTGTCTCTTTCACTTGGGGTCCCTGGTGCCTCGGGACATGGACATTTGGCCTGGAGCTTTGTATAGGATATGATTTTTGAAGTCTGTGGAATTGAATTAGGGGGGCTTCAGGCAGGTAAAGCAGGTATGTCCTGGCTGGGCAGTTACCCTACCCACCCAGATACCATGGCTCTGCCCACTTTTGGAGCTTCCTCCCCACAAGACTGGGAGAGGCACTTTTGGAGAAGGAGAAGGGTTTAAGGTTCTCATGGCTGGGTGTACTGCTCTTGCCAAACTCATTTTCACAGCTACAATTGCTAGGATATCTTCACTTCTGGGTGCCAACAAAGCAGGCCAAACCAGCCGTTTTTCAGTACTTGAGTGGGCTAAAGTTGACCAGAGCGAAGGAGGTGGCCTAGGTGAGAAGGAGCAGAGTAGGGCTGGCGCTGTGGCATAGAAAACTAAGACTCTGCCTGCAGTGCCGGCATCTCATATGGACACCGGTTCAAGTCCCAGCTGCTCCTCTTCCAATCCACCATCCCTGCTGATGGCCTGGGAAAGTAGTAGAGGATGGGCCCCTGCACCCACATGGGAGACCTAGAAGAAGCTCCTGGCTCCTGGCTTCAGCCTGGTCCAGCTCCAGCCATTGCGACCATTTGTGGAATGAACCAGTGGATGTAAGACTTCTCTTGCTTTCTGTGTTTTCCTCTCTTTGTATCTCTGCCTTTCAATATAAATAAATGAATATAAATAAATAAATGATAAATGTAATATAAATGATAGAGGAATATAAATAAATGATATACACATATGATATAAATGATAAATAAATGAATATAAATAAATAAATCTTTAACAAAAAAGAAGATCATCTTGGGATGGCTACTGGAGAGGCTCTATCAGAATGCGACCTTTCTCAAAATTACACACATGATGTAAAACTCAAAAGAATTCCAATGTATATGATAAAAAAAATTATGTCTTCTTCTTTTCTTAGCTATAACAATTTCTTCCCCTAGAGGCAGCAATGGTTACCACTTTCTTGACATATGCATCCACAGATTTTTTTTTGTCTACACAATATGCATGTACCTGCTCAGAGATATTCTGTACAAATACACACAAATGCAGATGTGTGTTTATAGTTCCCATTCCCTCTCCTCACAAAAATGAAAGTACCAGCATACCTCAAAAAGTTCATGGAGGGGCTAGCATTGTGGCAACAGCGGGTTATGGTGCTGTTGGTGAACCCAGCATCCCATATCAGAGTACTGGTTCAAGTCCCGGCTGTTCTGCTTCCAGTCCAGCCCCCGATAACCCACCTGGAAATGTGGTAAAAAATGGCCTGAATACTTGAGCCCCTGCCACTCATGTGGAAGACCCACATAGAATTCTTGGTTCCTGGCTTAAGTCTGGCTCAGCTCAGGATGCTGTGGCATTTTGGGAGTGACCCAGCAAATGCAAGATCTCTCTCTCTCTTTTTGTCTCGTCCTTCCACCCCCTTCTACTCTGCCTTTCAAATACAAATTTTTTAAAGTTCATGGAAATGAAATTAAATTCAGTGCAAAAATTTTTGAAAACCATATACACTTGTAGGTGCATGCTACTCTTTGGGTTCTTTTTTATGACTGCATAATATTCCATTGCATGTATGCATCAAAATGTATCTAATCAGTCTCCTATTGATGATATTTTGATCCTACAATAACTACTCTTTTTTAAACAAAATATTTCTTTATTTATTTTAAAATAAGAGTTACAGAGAGAGAGGGAGAGACATACAGAGAGAGATCTTCCATCCATCGGTTCATTGCTCAGATGGCCACAATGGCCAGGGCTGACTAAGGAGCTTCTTCCGGGTCTCCCACGTAGGTAGCAGGGTAACCAAGCACTTGGGTCCTCTTCCACTGTTTTTCCCAGGCCATCAGCAGGGAGCTGGATTGGAAGTGGGGCAACCAGAACACCAACTGGCATTCATATGGGATGCCGGCATCTCAGGTGGCAGCTTTACCCGCTGTGCCACAATGCCAGCCCTGACATAATTATTCTTGTAGGTACATAATTTGGCAGCGATGTGAGTATAGCTTATGACAGAGTCCTGAGCCAGGTCTGAAATCCAACTGGGAGGCTAAAAGAGACAATGCTCTGAAATGCTCCAGCCTCATTTTGCCCGCCTTTACCAGCTTTGCTGTTTTCCTTGACTTTCAAGCTGGTGCGACTAAGTATCCTTGTGCAACATCAACGAAGAGGCACACAAGGGCTCCTGAGTGGCTTGGTAGGGGTCTCTTAGGATGTCCCCATTAGCTAATAATTCCTGCCTGGTGACATTACTTGCCCCCCAAAGCAGCAGCCAGCAATGACAGCCTGGTCTTGGAGGTGAGGCAGGTGAGGCAACTGACACCTGGCTGCAGTGTCAGGAACCCAGTGGGGATAGATGGGGGTAGGGCTGACCGTGAGACAGCGCACCTCCACCTAAAGAGGACAGATTCCGTTCCTGCTCTCAGTGGGGGCCCGGGACTGCCAAATCTTCAGAAGATTTCAAGAGGCACCAGAAATTTGAGTTTTATGTGAATTCTCCATGGTTTGTTAATAGTAAAAATAATAATTAATGATGATGTTGATGATGATAACACCGACACAGTTCTTACTCTGTGTCAGGCATTGTCCTAAGAACTTTAGGCATGAGAACACTTCAAAAATCATGGAATATGGAACTGTTTGTTTTGGTGCAAAAAAACCACAAAATTTGAAATGGATGCATAGAAAATATCTTCACAAAGTTCGTGGAAACTATGGGAGGGAGGGGAAACCCTTGCATGGATTTCAAAATTGTTTTGCATCCAAGTAATTTTTGAACTTCATTTTGCCACGGACTTTGAAAAATGGCTTAATTTTAACTTTATTGATTTTCATTTTATTTGAAAAACAGACCAGAGGAGGGAGCTATCTCCCATCTGCTGGTTCACTCTCCAAATGCCTGGAAGAGCCAGGGATGGGTAAAATTGAAGCCAGAGGCCCAGAACTCAATCCGAGTCTCCCAAGGGGGCGGCGGGGCTACCAGCACTTGAGCCATCATCTGCTGCCTCCCAGGGTGCGCATTGGCAGGAAGCTGAGGAGCTAAGGCTTGAACCAGGCACTCTGATGAAGGCGTGCAGGCATCCCAAGAGGCATCACAGCTGCTGCACAAAACGCTTACCCTTCTACGAACCTTTTAAAGCCCCTTCATATAACTCAGTATTCGTTGTGACTCTATGAGGTAGAGGACCATTGTTTGTCTTCATTTTACAGATGAGCGAGACGGAGCACAGAGAGGTTTTTTTTTTTAAATTATATTTAATTAAATTATAGATTAATTAAATTAATTTATTCAAAAGTCAGAGTTACACAGAGAGAGGAGAGGCAGAGAGAGAGAGAGAGAGAGAGAGAGAGGTCTTCCATCTGATGGTTCATGCCACAAAATTGGCCGCAAACGGCCGAAGCTGCACCGATGCAATGCCAGGAGCCAGGAGCTTCTTCTGGATCTCCCAGGCAGGTGCAGGGGCCCAAGGACTTGGGCCATCTTCTACTGCTTTCCTAGGCCACAGCAGAGAGCTGGATTGGAAGTGGAGTAGCCGGGACTAGAACCGGTGCCCATATAGGATGCTGGCGCTTCAGGCCAGGTAGATAACCCACTGCACCATAGTGCCGGCCCCCGGAGCACAGAGAGTTTAAGTAACGTCCCTACAGTCACACAGAACCAGTGGCAGTGCCCTGAATAACTACGCTATTCAATCTCTTATTGAGGAGATCCAACTCAAATGAAACACCGCATAGATCAACACTGCTGCTCCAAGCAAAATGTTTCTAGACGTTTCTTGGTGGAGACTTCTGTTTTAGAGATGGCCTGCACGAGGCTGGCTGTTGCTCTGGTGGGCCTGCAAAACCTCAAAAATGAACTGAGTTTCCCTGCCATCATTCATCCTCAGGTCAGTTGTCAGCACAGCCCTGGGAACCGGGGGAAAGCCCTTGACCTGGCTTCAACCACACTGCCTTTTCGATGGCTTCTGAGAGCGGGTGAGGGTCTAGAGTTGGGGCCAGCCGGCCTAGCTTTAGAGCCTCACCAGGTCATGCAGCTGTAGACAGGTGTTGCCATTGGCCTTGGAGCTGGAATTCTTGGCTTCTAGTCCCGGCCTTCTGCTCTGCATTTTGTTTGTTTGTTTAGGGTTGGTGGATCATTTGATTTCTCTGAGCCTCAGTTTCTTCTTTTTTTTTCTTTTCTTTTTTCATCTGTTAGACCCAAACTAATAATCTCTACTGCTGCCCAGGGCTGTGGTGAGGATTAGCAGGACACTGCGTGTACACAGGCAGGACAAATGGAAGAGGATTTTCTTAGCAGTCGAGCTTGTTTAGGGGACAGGAAAGCTGTTATTTCCCAGGGACCCTGAGAGGCAGCCAGAGAAAATGAACTGTCATCTTCCCGGCATCTCACCCTTCCCAGGATCATTTCTGTGATCCCTAGCACTTTCCACCCAGGCCACATCCAACACTATGAATGAGACCAAACTGACCCTGAGCAATTGATTCCTGGAGTCCAAGGACCCAGGACTGTGCGTCTTGATCAACTATTAGGGCTTCATTTGCCAACAGTTTTTCCGGTTCTCTTGTATGCTTCGTTACGTTCCTTTACAGGTTTGTGTGCTGGGTTCCATAAGGCTAAGCTCAACATGAGTCTTTGTGCTTTCCTTATGAAGAGGTGCCTATGGTCCTGAGCCTCTTGTGCGTATTGGGCTCTTCTAGAAAAACAAAACAGCCAACTGAGGCTGGCACTGTGGCGTCGGGTAAAGCTGTCACCTACAGTACCAGCATCCCCTGTCCCAGCTGCTCTGCTTCCTATCCAGCTCCCTGCTATGGCCTGGGAAAGCAGTAGAAGATGGCCCAAGTCCCTGGGCCCCTGCACCTGCATTGGAGACCCGGAAGAAGCTCCTGGCTCCTCGCTCCTGACTTCAGATGGGCCCAACTCTGGCTGTTGTGGCCATTTGGGGTGTGAACCAGCAGATGGAAGACACCCCTCTCTCTTTGCCTCTGCCTTTCTGTAACTCTGCCTTTCAAATAAATAAATAATTCTTAACACACACACACACACACAGCCAACCAAGCCCACTGCTGGAAACGAGACTTCACATCATGGAGAAACCTGGTCACACATCTCTTCAACCACTGTGTGACAGGATGGTGGGTGCTTATTGAAAATAAGCCTCCAGTACCAGCAGGAAAGCCGGGAGGGAGCAATGGGGCCACAAAGAAGGAACAGGGAGGGAGAGAGCTGGCAGGAGAGGGGAGGGGAAGGGGGGAGGAGCAAAGCACTAAACAAGGACGTGCTTCAGTGCTCTGCACCTCCCCAGTCTTGGGACAATGCACTCAGGAGTTGAGGCTGCTCAAAGGAGTGCCTGCAGAGCCTGGGACAGAGTCTTACAGCGCCTCCCGCCGGGCGCTGTTCCTGTTCCCATCGCTCTTCCACTCAGGGCAGCCCGCCAGGGGGCAGGCCTTTCACCCTGGGTGGGAGTTGAAGCAAGTCAGCCTACTGAGGTGGGTTGGTGGTGGGGGTGGGGGTGGTGAGGATGGGGCTGTCCGGGCGGGGCGGGGGTGGGGCAAGAGTGCGGGCTTTCGAATTTCCCAAGCAACAGGGCAGGCATTACAGGGGCTAGGTGCCGGGCCAGAGTTCCAGGAGGTTCCTAGCCCTGTGCAAGGGTGTCTGGGCTGCAAGGGCAGAAGGCTGGGGGCAGGGAAGCCAGCTGGGAGGGAATGAGGATCTGACAATAGCTGTGAGGATGAAGGCATCCGTTTAAGATGCAATGTGTATGTATATATGTGTGCATACAATTTATACTATAGATACACTGCGTATATGTATTTGGTAGCATATATAATTTTTATAATACACATTTCCATGAACTATTTGAAGATCTTTGGTTATGCATGGCTTTCAGTCTTTGCACTACAATACACGTATTTTTAAATTCCATTTCCACAGACGTCTTGAAGTTCGTGTGTGTGTGTACACACGCAGGGAGACAGAAGATAGGCTATCTGGGTCATATGGTGAGAGACTGTCATATGGCAGAGGCCAAAGGAGGAGTCCCAGATGACTGGCTTCTCGCCCCAGGAGCCAGGAGAAAATGCTGGGCTATTTTTCTAAATGGTGACTTGGTCCCTTAAATGCTTGGGGCCCTCTCTGCATCAAAAGGGTGCGCCTGCAGCCCTGAGCTCCTTTGAGTTCGGGCCTTTGGAGGGGCTGTAGCTGGAGCCTGCGGGAGCTCTGGCCCCTCCCTGGGGTCCAGGAAGGAGCCTAGGCCTGAATGGGCTGAAATGGGAGGGCGCCACCCGGGGCCAGTCCCTCCTGCGCCCTGCCCAGGTCCCAGGCTCTGGGTCCCCTTTGGCCTGGCTGCTCCGAAAGCTAAGGACGGTCTGAGACGGTGAGCAAGCGACGACAGTCAGGGGTAGGGGTGAGGTGGGGGCGGGAACCGGCCTGCACGCGAGGGAAGCACGCATTGTGCAAGAAAGGCGCAGACTAGGAAGAGCCCTCTCTGCCAGCGGCGCTGGACCCCCGCGCCCGGCTGAGTTGGGCGGCTGAGCCTCCGCCTCCCTGGCGCCTCCAGTACGGGTAAGAGGAGACACAGCGCCACCCAGCGGTCGGTGTCGGGGAAAGGCAGTCTGGGTTCTCCCGTGGCCTGACAAACGTTGGGGAGCCGGGTGGGAAACGGCATAGGAGGAGAGCCTGGAGCAAAGCAAGTGCATAGGCAGGGCACCTAGTGGTTGTTGGGTTCTTAAACCAGACCCTCCATTCACTTTACCCACCAATCCATCGGTCACATGACACCAGATGACTCCTACTCTAGGTCAGCTGGTAATATTCCTCTCAAGCTCAACAATCTTCCACAGCTCCCAATGGATCACCTAGAAAGCCCAAGTCCCTGGCCTGACCCGCAAAGCTTTGCAGGCTTGGACCTTGGGCTCTTTTTCAAGCTCAACTCTTGCCACCCATGCCACATACGCTATACCACTCGTTCTCATCCAAACGAGACATTTACCATGTCTACATCCATTCACTCAGTGAGCTGACTAAGGCAGTGAAGAATTAGCGCACGTGACAGACAAGATTCTTGTCTACTCAGAGCTTACCTTCAAAGGGGAAGAAAGTTAAGGCGCATGTGAGATCATTTCAAATAGATGCCGAGCACCAGATTATATAAAAAGTAAGACAGTATGGTAAGAGGGCCTGGCATGAGAAGGCTTACTGCTATACCTAGAGGAGTCAACCTTCAAAAAATATGGGAGAAGAACCTTTCAGGCCGAGGAATATCATGCACAAAGGTCCTGAGACAGAAAAAAAACAGCTTAGCGTATCCAAAGAAAAGAAATGGCTGGGACAGAGTGAAGGGAGGGTCCTTGGTGAGGTTTGGGAGGTGAGCAAGTGGACATTCACAGTAAGGACTTTGGATTTTATTTCAGTCAAAACTGTGAGAGGGTATTAGCAAGGCAAAGACGTGATCTGGTTTCCATTTTCAAAAGATCGCTCCAGGTGGATGTGAATGGAGGTACAAGACTGGAAGCAAGGAGACCAGCGAACAGGTCATTGGCAGTGGCTTGGACGAGGTGGTGACAATGAAGCTGGGAGAAATGGGCAGATTCTAGAGGTAGTTTCTTCATGACTTTTCTCGCCAACCAACTGAGGAGTTCCTTGATGGGAGATTCCACGTCAGTGATCTGTGTGACTATCCTACACCCCTAAGCAGTTTGCCTCACCCATGTTCAGTGTGGGCTCCATGGATCTCTGTATTGCACCCTGGTGAATGTGACAGAGGTAACGGCAGTAGGGCAGAAACTGGGGACAGGCTCATAAAGTTCTGGGACTTCCTTTAGCTGTACTGATGCACCCTTCCCTTTGTCCGTCTTTGTCCTTTGGTGTATCCTAGAAGAATCTACAACTGCTGGGGTGGGAGGGCAGATGTGCAGGAGGTCAGGGAGTTGCTCTCCTGTGCTAGCAAATAGAGCTCAGTGCCTTTACATCTGCATAAGGGGACTTTGAAAAGAGCATGGGAAAATGGAATGAAAAGCTAAGGTTTATTTGGCTGCAGCGTTTTTCGAAATTCATGCATCTTTTTTTTTCATAATATACATTTTTCCATAATCTTGTCGAAGATTCCCCTCATATAACCTTTCACTTGAGTTCCTTTGTGCAATCTTTCTGACGTCTCATCCCATCCCTTCATTGTAGAGACAAGCAGATTAAAAATCCAAAAAGGAAAAGGGATTTTGTGAAGTTGGGTAGAAAGGCAGAGTTGGAGCAGCCTGAAACATTTACTGTCTTGAATCCCACAGAAGCCCCTCCTCCCATTTCACACCTCAGTACTGTTTATCTGCATTCACCATGGTTAGTATTATGCGGTGCAACTAAATCTCAGGGTGCACCTGTAGGTCTTCAAAAAGATTTGCGGTGTCACCAAGTCAGAGAGAGAGCGCAACATCTCCTGTGTCTTGGTGAAGGGCGATTTGCCAGGTATGGCCCCGTTAGCACTAGTGGAAGAGAAAACTGACCTAGCTAATGACAGGATCAAGGCTTGGGAGAGAATTATTCAACTCTCAAAGGATCACAAGAGGTCCTTGGGATAATTGAAGAAGCTCTCTCATGGTGTGTGTGTGGGGGGGGGGGAAGCCCCATTTACGACTGCGCTGCAAAAGTCAGTATTACACTCTCATGCACTTTGGGCAGGAAAATTACATTGTCCCCTAATGCTTGATTCCTTGTTTGTGCATCCTAAGAATTAGGGCAGATTCTCTATATGTACATGCTTTAAATGGTAAGTAAAATATTTTCTATATTTCTAAAGTCACTTCTTGAGATAAAGTTCCAAGCAAACCCTTTCCCCTTTCTTCCTCACTCTGCTGTGAAATGTTGCTCCCTATTTCAAGTGGATTCCTTGCAAGGGGCCTTATTCTAGTACCACTTGTCCTCAAATCACTAGGACTTCATGTAGCCCTAGCCTTCTCTTCACCCAGGGATCCTGAGGCCTGGCTGCACGTTAGAGTCACTTGTGGAGCTGCCTAAATTATACTGAAGCAAGAACCCCTACACTAGCCTTATTAAGTCACGCTGTCTGCTGGTGGAGCGCCAACTCTCTCCAAGTGACTCTGATGCTGTGAATCATTCTCTTCCTCTCTCCTTGCCCAGACTGAGTTGAACTCGACGGAGATCTGAATGGAGAGAACCAGGGCTGGGGTCCGGCCACACGGGGGCAACCCAGAGGAGGCAGCTGCAGGGAATGCCGGCTTAGCTCAGGGGTCAGAGGGTGAAACATGTCTCCTAGAGCTACTTCCTTGGAACAGCCATTGCGCCGGTCACTCCCTCATTACTGTGAGTGCTTGTCCCCTCTTGCCATTGTGGGTAGTGGGTTAGAGGGGGATCTCTGATCCTTTAGCTCTCTTTCCTATATGCAAGACCACAAGAGCCTGGCTGACTCCCTGTTTGTGGACATGCAGTGAGACAAAAGTGCTGATATTGTGAGCATACTGTTATGGCTGTCTGACATATAAGGTCATGTGATCTGGTACATCTATGTCTGATTCCTGTTGTACTGCCTACATTCTGCACGGGGCTTGCCATCTAGTCATTGCTCGATAGCACGTGAATCAAACACACACAGGATGTAACGAGTATCACTATTAACATACAAAGTGTTAATTGAAGTACAAAAGATGAGAGGTTGCTTCCAGCTTGGGAGAGTGGGGGAGATGTGGACGTCTTCAGAGCAGAGGTGGCATTTCAGCTGGACTGTGACAACCAGGGATGTCAGTGGCAAGCGGGCATGGAGAGTGCGCGTTCCAGACAGAAGAACCAATGTGGGCAAGAGCAGAAGAAGAGATGGTACAGAGCCCTTTCTGCGAAGGAACAGCAGGGAAGTGGGGCTGTGATTGGGCGTGTCTATGCTGGGAGATCCGATGGGTCTTGAGTGCCATACTCTCAAGTTGTACTTGATTCTACAGGCAATGTAGAGCCACCTAAGATCTTGGATTTCTTGTTGTGGTATTTTGAGGGTTATAATTAGAGGCTATTTCAAAAAGTTCAGGCAAAGAAAAATTAAATGGAAAGTTTGTCTTGGTACAAAGGAAAAAATGAATGTCTGGTGTTGCAGTATATTGGGTTAAGCTGCTGCTTGCAATGCAGGCATCCTATATCAGAGAGCTTGTTCAAGTCCCAGCTGCTCTGCCTCCAACCCAGCTTCTTTCTGATGCACCTGCAAAAGCAGCCCAAGTACTTGGACTCCAGCCACCCACATGGGAAACCTGGATAGAGTTTCAGGTTCCTGGCCTTGGTCTGACCTAGACCTGGTTGTTGCAACCATTTGGGGATGAACTAGCAGATGGAAGAGCTTGCACTCTCTCACTTGCTGGCTCTGCCTTTCAAATAAATACATAAATTAATCTTAAAAATATTGAAATCCATGGATGGTTTTTTCATACTGTGCATTTTCCGTGAACGTTCCAAAGACACGCCCCCCCCCCCATGTGTTTGCATTAGAAGAGATTAGCTGTGTCCTTCGAGAAACTCAACCACAGAAGCAGTTCTTGGCCAAGATCCCTATCAAGTGCCTCCCAAATGCCTGACGCTGTGAGAGGCGAAGGAGGGGCTGGAGATGGAATAAGTAGACGAGACAGCCATGAGGCTACTGGAATTGTCCAGGCAAAGGCTCCTGAGGGCCTGAAGTTTCTTCATGGGAGCTGAAGTGGGAAGGATCTGACACATATTACGGAGAGAGGAAGACAGAACTTGGTGAGCATTTTAGGAGGGAGTGAAAGAAAAGAGAGGACAAACTATCAAAGGAAGGTGGTGGCTAGACTCTGAACTCTCACAATCCGCTCTGGAGACCAGGCCCTAACTCCCATGGTATTCTGCTTTGGGGGTGTCTGGGGGACGTGTGTTTTCCTGGCAGCAAAGCAATGCAGTGGCTCGGCCAGGACCCCTAGACATGCTCTCCTTTCCCCCATTTATGTGAAAGAGGTGGTGGTGGTGGAGGGCCCTATCTGGAGGCCTTTTCTCTTGTGGTGGGCAGATGGGCCTGGGATAGTGGTGGAGGAGAGAGGAGGCTGCTGGGCCAGAACCTAAGGCTGTGGCAAAGGCACACAACTGGCACTCCCCAGGTCATGCGCGGCTGGCAGACGTTTAGCCCACATGGAGGTAGGTGATTGGTTTGCTTTTAGACTTGAGCCAGCAATCAAGAGTTGGGAGGCTTCTCATCCACATCCCGCGTCCTGACTTTCCCTGAAGAATGAGAAGGCCTGGAAACAAGACCAGCCAGGGCTAGAGTTGCCCCCTTTTCATGTGCTCTGCCCTTTTCCCCCAGCCCTGCCCACCCGCCTCCTTACAGTTATCTGCCTGATCCCAGCAGGCAGTTGGCTTTGTGTTTCTTTGTCAAGAACAGCCTACTATAGAGTTTATCCGTGCCCCCAGCACCAAGGAGCAGGGCCAGGGATGGGATTATTATCCCCTGGTCCCACCCCTTCTCCAAGCCACACATAGATTGTTTCCTAGGGCAGGCAGCTCAACGCCACAGAACAAAGCCAGCAAGGGAGGGTTATCATCAAGTCTTACCATTTATTTCTTTATGGGATTAAACAAGAGCAGAGAGGCCTCTGCCCCACAATGCAACAAAACGGAAAGCAGTACACATACAGAGACTCTCACTGAAACACAGAGGCAGGGATAAGGGAATGAAGGGAAGGGCAGAGACAACTGAATCATAGCTGGGTGAGGGAGGAAGGGACGGGGGACTACTAGGAAACCAGCTTGGAGACTCAGTCATAGGAACTAGTGCAAGAAAGTCCTACTCATGAAGCACAGTGTAGAAAATGGCATAAGAAAGCTGCCCGGCTCTGCTGCCTGCGATGGAGGGCAGGGGCAGCCGGAGAGGTGGCGGAAGATCAGGGGGGTGGGGCGGATGGGGGCAGTCAAATGACTTTGAGGTGGAGTGTGGTGCCCCTTTCCCCTGCCACTGGGCAAGGCCTTGGGCTGGTCTGAGCCAGGGGTCTCCTGGGCACTTGGTGAAGGGGACGAGAGGATGGGAGTCTCCAAGGGTCCATTTCCCTGGGGCCGTGTGGTCCCCTCTTTACTTCCCAGTCCCTTTTCCCCTCCTGAGGATGCAGGAGTTAGAAGGCAGTACCTAGGGTCTCTCTGGAGCCCAAGCACCTGCCCCTTCACTTAACACGTAAGCATGTCTGGAAAGGAGCCAGCACCTCTTCCCCTCCCCAGCTGAAAAGAGCACTCTAGGGGTGGGGTATGTGGCCAGGCCCAAAGTGCTGAGGGCCTAAATAGGGGAGGGTGTAGGCAGGGCACGGGAGTGGGGGTGAGGAGGGCAGGTTGTGAGAAAATGAGAAAACTGGCAGGGAGGGACTCCCTAGGCTTGCCGACCCAATTTGGGACCTAGTCAAGGCCCTTGTGTGACACCCTCTTCACTAGGGAGGCCTCCCATTCATTGCTAAGTCAATCAAGGCCAGTTCTCCCCTTCCCCAAGTCCCCTTCCTAGTTTCATTCTAATGCAGCTCCAAGTCTGCCCCTCACCTTCACTCACTTGCTCGCTTGCATCAGATCCTAGAAGGGCCTACAAGGGCCTGCCTGTACCAGGAACATAGTTCCGGTTCCCTTCCTCACTGACTCTCATTGGCTTTTGGATGTCCCAGGCAATGTGGCCTCCCCCTCCCAGCGGACCAATGCCAGGCTGATGACGCCCAAGGGACTCTAGCTGCTTCTCCAATCCAGCCCTCTAGCCCGGCTAATCGGTTCAAGTCTCTCCTCCCAGGGATGACAGCGCGTTGTCTCGAGGCAAAGGGCCCTCTTGCCAGTCTTTGGACTTTTATCCAGGAAGGGGCGTGGGGTGACTGGAGCAAGGGACCCGCTACAGGGTGAGAAGGAGTCTGGTTGTTCCACAATTGGATCAAGGATGGGAAGGGATGAATACTCTTTGGTAGGCTGGGGATGGGGACAGGAATGGGGATGGGGGAAGGCTCATCTCTGGAGAACTCTGAGGCAGGGCCACCAGATTCTCCTTCATGGAGGCCTGGGCTAGGACAAGATGGGGGAGTATGAGGACCCAGGCCAGGCCTGACCCACTTGGGTTTAAGTCCCTCCTCCCCATGGAGATGGGAAATGGAAAGGTCTTTGGCCCCAAGGCCAAGATCTCCAGGGCAAGAGCGGCCCTTGGGAGTGTGTGCACCTTCTGTAAGATATGGCCCTTCAGACAGCGGCAGTCGAACCATGTGCCCTCAAGCCTCCTGTTTCTGAGGCCCAACAACTCAGTTCCTGGGCTCTTTCCCCCCAGAGATCTCCTTCTACCACTCTCTCGTTTGGCCGGCAGTTCTTAGATCACACCTCAGCACTGCTCAGTCCACCTCCCCAATGCCAGGCCAGCCACGACCCACTTGGCTATCTCTCCCAGCCCGTGTCCACATCTTTCCTTTCTTCTCTTGCTACCTGAGCTTCACTCTCTTTCGCCACTCATTCTGGGCCCCATTCCTAACCCCACCCCCACCCCCTGTTGCCAAGGGTGCTGGGAGACAGCTTAACTGGGGCCCCCGACCTAGCTGCAACTGGGCGCACCTCATCACCCAGCCAGCCCACTGCTTCCCCTGTGCCGGCCCGACGTGGGCCGAGGTGCGCTGATGTGGCAGGAGGGCCGTTGCGCTGTCTGCCGACGCCTGTAGGGATATGGGCAGGAGGGAATTAAGGATCTTGGCAACAAAAGGAACGCGGAGGGGGGGAAAGAGCTTCTCCCCTCTGTGCCCCCCAACATTCCTTGCAGGGCTGAGGCTGGGTGAGCAGCCTCCTTCCCTGGGGTCAGGGCTCTCGGCAGGGGTAGAACGTTTCCAGCCCCTGCTTCCCCCTCCCATTTTTTTGCTAAGCCCCAATCAATGGAGGCCTGGGAGGGGGCACCTGCTGCTCCTGCCTTTTTCTCCTGGATGAGTTTTGCAGCTCCCTGGGGGGCCCTGTGACCCTTCTGTTGGAGCTGCTTTTTGGGGCAGGGGGGCAGATTGGGAGGGATGTGTGGTCCCCCTTCTCCCTCCGCCCCCCACTCCCCCACCTAGTCCTACATCCCCCATGGGAGGAGCCCCCTCTCCCCCCCACCTGGGGGGGGCTGCAGCTGATGCCAGTGGGTGGTGGAGATCTGTCCTCCCTCCATGCTGTCATTCTTCCCGTGGGAGGCCCTCCTCCAGGGCAGGCAGTGTCTCCAGCCCCAGTCCCCCACCACCACCCTGGTTGCTGGAGAAGGACACCACGGTATGGAGGAGCATGAGCACGAGGACACAGAGCCGGATCCTACTGGGGCTGAGGCGCGAGCCCCCAGAGACCGTCAGCAGGGAGGGCTTGTGGCTGACGCGGCCTGGGGGGTCATGGCGGGGGTGATAGTGGTGGTACTGTGGGTGGTAGTGGTGGAAATAGGAGTGATGGAATTGCTGGTGGTGGGTGTTGGGGGCCTCAGTCTCCTTGAACTTCTTCTTTTCCGACTCACAGGAGACCCACTGCACGTCACAGCACTTGGTTTCCGGCCGCTTTGGTGAAGTATCCAGCAACCCTGCCAACGGATAAGGAAGGGGTGGACGGGGTGCTCAGGGGGCCGGTGGCTAGGCCTTACCTGGAGAAGAGATTTTTCAAAGCTTTGTCTGAGCCTCTTCCCCCCTGGCCCTCAGCACTGTTGCTTTTGCAGCCCTTCTCTCCAGAGAAACCCAGCCAGTTTCTCTGGCTGAGTGTGTTCTGAGTAGAGCTGGCCACTCTGGTCTTTACTTTTTTTCCCCTAGTCTACTTGAGCCTGTCCCAACCTGGGGACCTCACGCCCCACTGCTCCAGCCACCCGGCTGCTAGTGTGTCTGCCCTGTTGTCCTCCCTGCTCCCACTCCTCAGAGCTGCCGCCTTCCCTGGGTCCCCAGCCTCCTCCCCCTTTCCCAGCGCCCTGCCTTTACCTGTACAGATAAATCCAGGGAGCCCTCCGTACACCATTTCTTCATTGTCAGGGAGGATAAAAGGGCACCGGGTCTGCACCTCCAGGCAGTATTGCTTGCAGGGCACCCAGCGCTGGCATTCCTGCTGGGTCACGCTGAAGTATTCTGAGCACAGCCAGGCCTTGTACACAGCCTGTAGGGAGAGGAAAGAGCATCAGCTCATATGCCTGTCCCTTCCCATCTCAAAGGAGAAGTGGGGGGAGAGTGTCCTGTGGTCTCTCCAGGCAGCTTCATTAACCTAACTCTGCAATCCTCTCCAGGGGTGAACAGGAAGAAATGTTTGCATCAAGGCCCCTAAACACTACCCTAAGATCTCCCATGTCATAGCCAGGACTCCCTCCATCTACAGTCATCCAAAACTAAGAAGTTGCTCACTGGCAAAAAAAAGAAAAAAATCACAAGATTACTCCTACGTGAGAGCTGGAAGTAACCTCCCTAACTGTTCCATCCAACCCTATCACTTTACACTTGGTCCAAAGAGATGTCCTGACTTGCCCCACTATATATATATATATATATATATATATATATATATATCACCATATATATACATTTCACTTGTACATATATATATGTGTGTGTGTGTATACACATACATACATGCATGCATATATATATACACACATACATACATACATGCATATATACAATGATGCAAATTTCAATTCCATTCAATTCCATGAACATTTGTTTGGTTGATGGTGTTAGATTTCTAAAGTCAAGAAAGAGTTGGAGAGAGTAATCCATGCTCTAGCTTATTAGGGTGTTGTGTGGAGCAAATAATATGGCACATATGAAAATGTTTTGGAAACTCTAAAGTGCAATGCAAATGTGAGGGGTTGCTTTTATAGAAACACAGGGGCCGGTTTGTGCTGTACTGGGTTAAGGCTCTGCATGCAATGCCGGCATCCCATGTGGGCACCAGTTCAAGACCTGGCTGCTACTCTTCCAATCCAGCACTTTGTTAACAGCCTAGGAAGGCACTGAAAGATGGCCCAAGTGTTTGGGCCCCTGCACCACGTAGGAGAGCTTCAGAACCGCCCAGCTCCCACCATTGAGGCCATTTTGGGAGTGAACCAGCAGATGGAAGACCTTTCTCTCTGTCTCTGTCTCTCTTAGTCTGTAACTCTGCCTCTGGTGTGGAGCAGACATCATGGACTCTGCCATATTTCACCTGGCATCTTTGCTTTGCAGTTTCACGTCACTGGTATACTCTACTCTTGGCCCTCTCCTAGCCCACCCCGGCCAAGGCCTGCTCCATGCCCTGGCCATCATCAAGCCCAGTGCTTATGGCAGTGATGTTACTGACATCTGGGGCTGGATAATTCTTTGTTGTGGGGGCGGTCCTCTGCTCTGGGCAGCATCCCTGGCCTCTACCTACTAGAAGTCAATAGCATTCTCCCCAGTTCCCCATTGTGACAACCAAAACATGTTTCCAGCTCTTGTCAGATGTTCCCTGGAGGGGAGCAAAAATCATCTCCTGTTGAGACCCACTGATCTAGCTCCTTGCTACTCAAAGTGCACCTGGACCAGTAAGGTCTCAATCATCTACAAGCTAGTGAGAAATGCAGACTCTTAGTCTGCCAAGTCAGGACTTGTGTGCTAACAGGGTGCCCAGGTGACTATCGGCCCTGGGGCTCAGGGGTTCCCCGCAGCTTCAGAGTTGCTCCCCACAGCAGTGGTTGTCACATTTCACAGTGTGCCGCAGAAGGCTCTGGGGTGTTTGTTCAATATTCAGATGCCTGCCCTCCAGTTTGGCTTCCAGAGGACTGAGGTGGGCTTGGGAGTCTGTGGTTTTGAACAAAGGTCCAAGACTTAGAAGAACTGTGTCAGGGCCAGTGCTGTGGCGTAGTGGGTAAAGCCACCACCAAAAGTGCCAGCATCCCATATGGGAGCCAGTTCAAGTCCTGGCTGCTCCGCATCCCACCTGCTATGGCCTGGAAAAGCAGTAGAAGATGGTCCAAGTGCTTGGGCCCCTGCACCAGCATGGGACACCCGGAAGAAGCTCCTGGCTCCTGGCTTCGGATCAGCGCAGCTCCAGCCATTGTGGTCAATTGGGTAGTGAACCAGTGGATGGAAGACCTCTCTCTCTCTCTCTCTCTCTCTCTCTCTCTCTCTCTCTGCCTCTCCTTCTCTCTCTGTGTGACTCTTTCTAATAAATAAAATAAATCTTTAAAAAAACAAAAAAGAAGAACTCTGTCATAGTTCCTGCACTGATTTTTTATTTTATTTTTATTTAAAATTAATTAATTTGAAAGGCAGAGTCACAGAAAGAGAGAGAGGCAGAGGTACAGAGAGAGGTCCTCCATCCACTGGTTCACTCCCCAAATGGCCACAAGCTGCAATGGGTGGAGCTGTGCCAATCTGAAGCCAGGAGCTTCTTCTGGGTCTCCCATATGGGTAAAGGGACCCAAGGACTTGGGCCATCTTCTGCTGCTTTCCCAGTCCATAGCAGAGAGCTGGATTGGAAGTGGAGCAGCTGGGATTCAAATTTGTGCCCATATGGGATGCCGGCACTGGAGGTGGCAGCTTTACCCGCCATGCCACAGCGCTGGCCCCACCTGCACTGATTTTAAGCACTTTCACTAAACTACAAATAACTGCTGCCAACAAGGACTGTGGCAATGCAGTGCCACACTGGCTGTCATCAAAGCAGCGGTGGCGGTGGCAGTGGTAAGGGGCTTGTGGTGCAAATCAATTCCCCAAGGAACAAAAAGCATTGGTTGGGACACTAGTAGCCCTTAGGCATCTCAAATGGAACATGCTCTAATTTTTGACATGTGGTTCTTGATTCTTTTTTAAATCTCAAATCCACCCTCAGCTTCAAGTCTTGCCTGTTGGAGTAAGTGCCAGGAAACCTACATGTCAGCCTTCATCCCTGTCTTTCCCTGTATCTCCACAGCCAGTCCGTCAGCCAGCCACGTCAAATGTAGCTCCATGGGTGCACCCTGTAGACAGGCCATGATCATCTCTTACCTGGATGACAGGTTCCAATCTGGCCTCACCACCTCTGCTCTTTCTAATCCACTGTCCACAGGGGAGTGAGAGAAGTCTCACATTGCAATCAGATCACATTACTTACTCCCTTGCTCCAAACCCTTCAATGTATTTAGACTAAAACCTGAACTTTGCACTGCAGACTTCAAGCCCCTACATCTCTCTCTCTCTCTTTCTTTCTTTCTTTCTCTCTCTCTCTCCCCAACCTCATTCTTATCCACCCCCTTAAGCTCCTCATGCTCCAGAGGATTTCTTTCTTTTCCCTGAACATGCCCTACTTCTTCCCACCTCAGGGTCTTGGCAATGCTGTTCTCTTGGCCTGCAATGCTCCCCGACCCCCCTCCCCACTTGGCATGGCTGGATCTTTCTTATCTTTCCAGACTCAGTTTAAATAGCTGCTCTTCAGAGAGGGCCCCCTGACCATTCCTGCCACCCTCATTATCCCCTTTCCCTTAATTGTTTCTTCACCACAAATGTTACTTGGCCTGCATCTTTGTTTTCTGTCAGTCCCACTAAAATGTGAGCTGCATATTTGCAGACATTGGTTTGTCGTAACTGTGCACTCAGCACAACATACATGAAAAGGTCTGTTGACTGAATGAACAGAACAAGCAAATGAGGCCATGTCTCACTCTCACGGGAATTCCAGTTTCATGGGCAGAAGAAATCTAACCAGCAAATAGGGTATATGATTTGTACTACAGGAGAGATCAAATCATGGGCCAGGGGAGCAAAGCGAATAAGGGAGCCAAGAGAAATTTCAGTGAGGGGATAATAATTGATCTTGGGCTCAAAGTAGGGCTCTAAATGGTATGGGTAGACATGAGGCAAAAGGGCATTCGAGGTTGAGGCAGTGGTCTAACCAAAGGCATGGAGGTAAGCAAATGCATGCTGTGCTAAGACAACAGAAACATTTTCTCTGAATGTAATGGAAAGGGTCCTGATCTCCCGGCTGCAGGTCATTTGTTTCCGAGTTGCCACTGCTATGAACAATGCTCTAGTGGATGTCATCGTGCACACACCTCTCTCACATTTGTGTCCAGTCTTTTTATATAAATTCCTAGGCATGACATTACTGAGATAAAAGGTATGTGCAAAGGAATGAGAAGGGAGTGAACTGAGCATAAAACAGAACAGGTGACAGTTAAGAGAGAGGGTAAGAGAGAGCTGGAGGGGCAGAAGATGGCAGTAAAAGTGGGCATTAATGGCTAAGAGTCAGTGTCAGTGGAGTAAGAGGGTAAAACAGAGCAGGTGTAGGGCAGACTCTGGCGCAGCAGTTAGTTCCCTGCCTGGGATACATACATCCCTTATTAGAGTCCTTGGACTCTAGTTCAAGCAAGTCCTAGGTCTGCTTACGGTCCAACTTCTTGCTAATACATAACCCTGTGAGTCAGCAGGTGATGGTCCAAGTATTTGGTTCTTTGCCACCCATGTGGGAGATCTCGACTGAACTCCTGGCTGTGAGCTTCAGCCTGCTCCAACCCAGGCTGTCGTGGGCATTTGGGGAGTGAATCAGTGAATGAAAGATCTGTCTGCCTTTGTATTTCTGCCTTTCAAAGAAATAAAACAAACAAATTAGAATTTTAAAAAAGAAAGGTAAGAACAAGCAGGGGGTTGATAAGAAAGAATAGGGTGGATGATAAAGATGGGAGTATAAGAATGCAAGGTTGGGGCTGGCCTTGTGGTATAGCAAGTTAAGCTGTTGCTTGTGATGTCAGCATCCCAGGTGAATGCCGATTCGTGTCTCGGCTGCTCCACTTGTGAAGGCAGCAGAAGATGGCCCAAATACTTGGGCCTCTTCCACCCATGTGGGAGACCTGGATGGATTTCCTAGTCCCTGGCTTCAGCCTGACCTAGTCCTGGCCATTGTGACCATTTGGAGCATGAACCAGTGGAAGATCTCTCTCTCTCTCTCTCTCTCTCTCTTATAAACAAACAAACAAATAAATAAATCTTCTTTTAAAAAAGAATGCACAGTAAAGAAGGAGGGATAAGAGTAGAAGAAAGGAAGCAGAATGAAAATAAGACAAGAAAGAAAATAAAATCACAAGAACTAAGGGTTCCAGCACTTTGGAGGTGCCCCTCCATCTTTCGGGCTCCAGAATGCTAAGATGAGTCTCTGTCCACAGCTACTGCCCCCATCTCTGCTTCCTGAGCCCACAGCCACTGCACTGTCAGCTCAAACTGTGTGGAATCGCTCCCTCTGGTGCCCAGTGGTAGGCTCAGGGGTCTCTGGGTGATTCTCTGTAGCCTCTTCCAGTTCAATGTTCCTGCTCCCTAGGTGAGGAGGCCCCAGTGGATGGAGGCTGGGCACCCCTCTCATCTGTTTCTGGGGGGAGGGAGGGAAAGAGAGAGGGGCAGTGGGGGGTGAGGGGGACAGGGGAGAGGGGTGGCCTTACAGTTTGGAGTGAGGCCTTTCTCCTTAATTAGACGACCCCCTCTCAGTCTCCACACCCCCAGCCAGAGTCACCATGGCAACAAGTGGGTGAGCAGATTGCCTGGGGAGGACACCAGCCTGTGGGTGGTGAGGCAGGAACAGGCAAGGAGCTAATGAGGGGAATGGAGGAAGAAGAGCTACACTGGGCTCAGAGGTAATCCAACTCCTTGGCGCCCCAGTCAGCTGGCTGAGGCCACTACCGACCCAACATGCTTCAATGTGGCCTACGGTCCTTCTCAGATGAAAGGTCTGACTCCTAGTGCTCCCACATGGACAAAAAGGCTACCTTATCCTCTATAGTCCTGTTCTCTATTCAGGCCTAGGCAGTTTGCCCTGTCTCAGCACGGAGCCAGGTTGCGTGGGTAGTCACAGGGGGCCTTGGAATTGTCACCTACAAAGATGAGAAAGATCCAGGAAGGCCAGGCTTAGGAGTGGGACTTCCTGGAGGTAGGGCATGTAGGGAAAAGGAAGAAATGTCTCAGACCCAGATAACAGTCAGTTGGGAGCCCGGTGGAGACCTTTTGCCCTCCAGATGGGAATCACTCAGAGAGCTTTTGAAGACTACTCTGGCCTGCCTCACTCCACACACCCAGTCTCACCAAACACCTCAGGCAATTTTGTCCACAGCCAGGTTAAGAATCATCAGCTGCTGGCGCCGTGGCTCACTAGGCTAATCCTCTGCCTTGCGGCACCGGCACACCGGGTTCTAGTCCCGGTCGGAGCACCGGATTCTGTCCCAGTTGCCCCTCTTCCAGGCCAGCTCTCTGCTGTGGCCCGGGAGTGCAGTGGAGGATGGCCCAAGTGCTTGGGCCCTGCACCCCATGGGAGACCAGGAGAAGCACCTAGCACCTGGCTCCTGCCATCGGATCAGCACGGTGCGCCAGCCGCAGCGCGCCGGCCGCGGCGGCCATTGGAGGGTGAACCAATGGCAAAGGAAGACCTTTCTCTCTGTCTCTCTCTCTCACTGTCCACTCTGCCTGTCAAAAACAAAACAAAACAAAATCATCAGCTAAGTTCTACTGCACCATTTTATAGACAGGAAAACTGAGGCTCAGAAAGGGGAGGGTGGGGGAGGAGAAGTTGTCTACATAATAAAGTGACAGATGGGAAGAGAGGAACTTGAAACCTGCCTTCCTGCCTTTGACTCTAGGGTTCTTGCCACTGAACAAGCCTCCCAGCCACAGAACATTCTAAACTCACGGGCAGGACACCGGGCACGGCTTGGGGGAGGAATGCTGCAGCGATTCAGGCCTGCTTTGGGGTTTCAGGATATTCAAACTTGAGCCCTGGCAGCAAGGGATTCTCCATCGTCCCTGTCCTCTGAGCTGAGGTATTTTAGGCTCTTGAGGTAGCAGCAGGGGATGGGTGAGGTGGGCAGCCTTGACCTGGCACTGCCCTCTTTTCCCCGACTCTGTCGGGCCACTGCTGGGCTCAATCAAGTTCTGGCTGCTACAGCCCAGTTGCTATGGGAACTGGGAGGGGAAGGAAGCAGGGAGTAACTAGAGGGAACACCAATTAACCCAAAAAGGAACCTGGGAAGGCTATTCCCACCCCTCCTCCCAGCAGGGCTGCAGAGCCATCCCTGACACGGGAAGGGCAATACAGGGGGATCCCCATTCCTCCTGGGCTCTGCAGTTGCCAGTTTGGGGAGGAGTGAGAGGACCTGGAGGGCCTAACCTTCCGGCTCCTTGGCTTGCAGCCCTGGCCAGGGCATTCTCATCTCTCACTCTCCACTGGCAAGAAGTGCCTGACTTGTCCAGAGTGCTGTGAGAACGCACACTGTCGCACTCCAAATCCGGGACTTGGGGCCACAAATTTTAGAGACAGGAAGCCTTCCTGAGCTCTTTGGTTTTGGGGCTAGAAAATCTTCCAGGGAAGAGAGCTTCAGTTCTTGCCAACCAGGAAGTCAGCAGTTTCCTTCTCGTATTCAAACGTGCTTCCCTCCCTCGGGCCTGTTTCTCTTTCCAAATCCTCCCTGTAGACCTTCTCTCCATGGCTGCTTTTCTTCTTAATGTACCCCTGGGACCCTTGGCCAGGCGCTGCAGCCATGGCATTTGGCAGCAAAGCAGCCATCTGGGCTGGGCTTGTCCACAGACACCATAATACACAGGTAAGCACTCTACCCTCCAGGGAAAAATGATGCCCAGGGAAGGAGGATGGCTTAACCAAGTCAGACACATGCAGGAAAGCAGCTAGGACCAGGGTTAGAAGGAAGGTGTCCTGACTGCTAACCTGATGCCTCTTTTCATTGCATCCATCAGCACAACTGGACTTTCAGAGAGTTGAATCAGAACAGGGTAAGGTCAAACAGCCTCCTGAACCAGAGGAAAGGAGATCATGAACGTAACTCTGAAGACAGCAGTAGTTCCTTGGGATTGGCAGAATCCAGCTGGGATTACCGGCATTAAAGGGTAAATCCAGGTGGATGACAGGGCTTTACTTAAGTGGTTGTAAAAAAAATAAGCAACAGCTGTCCTGCTTCTCAGAATGAGCAGTCATGAGTCAAAGTGGCCTGGCCTTAAGGAAAGGCAGGGGAGGTGACTGGAGAGGTAGGTGAGAACCTAGAGCCAGCACAGCTCCAGAGGGTCACCCAAAAAGTGGATGTGAGAATATATATCAAGGAGGCAGGATCTCCTCAAGTGACAGTAGCTGGGTGGGTCTGGCTTGGCCAGAGGTGGTGGTGGTGGTTGTTTTTTAAACTCTCTTGGTTTATGATTGCTTCAGAATGGAAACGATCATGACAGTCACCACTCGAGCACCCTAATCTGCTGTTGGAATCTCCACTTGAACATCGCAGCCAAGTACTAAGCAGCTTCTGACTGTGAACCTTGTCACAGGGAGCTCACTCTGTCCTGGGGCAGTCCGTATCTTCAGACAGCTCTAGCAGGCCAAGAAGTTCTTCCTTCGAGTTGCGATGATGTTTCCCTGTGGCTTCACTCCTGACTCTTACTAGCTCTTCCGGGGTGCTACAGAACAGTTGTGTTCTGGTCACCACTTGCCAACCATGTAGGTATTAGTAGACTTCTCTAAAACCAGTCTGCTCGTTCGTTTGTTAATGCAAATACTGCCTGGACATCTTCCGAGTGCCTGGCACTGTGCTGTGAGCTACAGACACTGGAGATAGGTAAGACAAGATTCCTATTTTCAAGAAGCAGGGGAAGACCCGTGTGAATCAATCATTACAAGTCACTGTGATAAGTATCATGGACTTAGTACAGTGGTAGCATGAAGAAAAGAGTGATCAACTGTTTTGAGAGCTGAAGGACAGGAAAACATTTCCACGTGGAGTAAGCTTGAGTTAGGGGCTTGGAAGAAGTGAATCCAGGTTCATTTAGCTGGACTAGGGAGGGAATAAGTGTACTGCCTGTAAAGGTATCAGTAGGCACAAAGGTTGGGAGGTGTGAAATAGTGCTGGTTTCAGATACTGTATGTAGTTGTTCAGCATAGTGAAAGGGTGCAAAGTGGGACACGATGGGGACGAGGCTACAGAGGAAGGTCATGGCCATAACATAATATGCTCTGGATGCTGAGGAGGATCTGGGCTTCAACAAACAGGCAATGGAGAGCCTCTAATGGGTTTTAAAACAACTCTGTGATGACTTTTTCCGATTTCCGTCTGAAAGTGGATGATGGCATATACGCATCAAGACTGGAGGTAGGGAGATCAGTAAGGAGACTATTGCAACAATCTGAGAGAAGAACATCTCAACATAGGCAGCGGCAGCAGAATTAAGAAACAGAGAAGGATCTGGTGGTGTGGCATGATGGGTTAAGCCTCGACCTGTGACACTACCATCCCATGTGGGTACCAGTTCATGTCCTGGCTGCTCTGCTTCAGATACAGCTCCCTACTGATACACTTGGGAAGACCTCAGTGGAGTTCCAAACTCCTGGCTTTGGCTTGGCCTGGCCCAGCCCTGCCCATAGTGGCCATTTGGGGAGTGACCCAGTGGATGGAAGACCTTTCTCTCTTCCTCCTCTCTCTCTCCCTCTGCCTCTGTAACTGTGCTTTTTGAACAAACAAACAAATAAATAAATAGGGGCCGGCGCTGTGGCTCACTTGGTTAATCCTCTGCCCACAGCGCTGGCATCCCATATGGGCACTGGGTTCTAGTCCCGGTTGCCCCTCTTTCAATCCAGCTCTCTGCTGTGGCCCGGGAGGGCAGTGGGGGATGGCCCAAGTGCTTGGATCCCTGCACCCACATGGGAGATCAGGAAGAAGCACCTGGCTCCTGGCTCCGGATTGGCACAGTGCAGGCCGTGGTGGCCATTTGGGGAGTGAACCAACGGAAGAAGACCTTTCTCTCTCTCTCTCCCTCTCTCTCTCTCTCTCTCACTGTCTATAACTTTACCTGTCAAATAAATAAAAAATAAAAAAATTCTTAAGAAAAGAGAAATGGGAAAGAGGGATGGATGTGAGAAAGATATCAAGGAGGCAGAATCAACAGGGTTAGGGGAATTAGGGACAGAAAGGGATCTGGGATGACTTCCAGGCTTCTGGCTTTGGTGGCTGGATGAATAATAGTTTCATCTATTAAGGAAGGGAAAACAGGAGAGGTGTAGATTTGGGGGTGAAGGGGATGAGTTCAGTTTTGAGTTATGTTCATTTGGAGGTATATGAGTATATGTGGGTCAGCTAGCAGGAAATGTCAAGGAGGCAGTTGAACAATACTATGCTCAGAAGGAGGGTCTGGACAAAGGGCTGGAAGCCATCAAGGTTAGGGGGCTACAAGTTAGGTATGGACATATGGCTTACATTGGCCAATGAAGTATGAGTTGAATTGACATGGATCACTTGTGTGGAGAAAGGTTCATTGTTGATGTATGATTTGCCCTATTCTACTTCCTCTGGCTACTGCAGTGTTGAGTTGGACCCTCTACTACTTTGGGTTTTTAATGAGCTTCATGAACAAATGCTCCCTACTGACCTGTTTTGGATGTGTATTGGGAGCAAGAAATAACCATTTTTGTGTGTTTTTGTTACCACATCATAACCTGGCTCACTCTTATATAGTGAGGTGTAAGCACACATGGAGGTGCTTGCCAAGTCCTTGTAAACCAGGCTTCCAGAAACTAGCCCATATTGGAGCAATGTGGATAGTTCCAATTAGAAAATAGAAAATAATGGGTTATGAATGTGTTTTCGTGTAATTTAGAATTCTGATGAAGAAATAGATTATGTCTTCGCCAAAAGTCATAGAAAACTAAGCAAATAGAAAAAAGAGGCAATTGTTAATTCCAGGAAAACAAGTTGACAAAGGAAAGAAACATAATTACAGAATTCTACACTATTCAGCTGTAAATAACATTTATAATCCTAATAATGTAAACATGGAATACTGTTAAAAACCAGAAACTGAGATATGCCAATCCAGAGTGTATGGGGAGGGGAAGCATGTGTACATGCAAAGTGCCACTGGTAGCAAGAGAGCTAAACCTCCCTCTAATCAAATAAAAAAGTGAAGAGATATTTCAAACTGAAAAATCAGGAAATAAAATATTGGTACACCACTTATAAATGTAGAGGAAGTAACTTAAAAGAATTGGAAGTATTTAACTCTGAAGAAGGAGGCTCAGGGGCAGAGCAGAGGGCTACTATTTTAACGATAAGTCTTGAGATCTATATGTATCATTTATAATATATACATAGGGATGTTGTGGTGCAGTGGATTAAGCTACTGCTTGCAATGCTGGCATCCCATATCAGAATGTCACTTCATGTCCCGGCTGCTGGCTTCCCATCCAGCTTCCTCTAATATACCTGAGAAAGCAGCTTATTTTATCTATTTTAAAGGCAGAGTGACTGAGAGGGTGAGGAGAGAGAGAGAGAGAGAGAGAGAGAGAGAGAGAGAGAGAGAGAGAAGTCTTCCATCTGCTGGTTCACTCCCTAAGTGGTCACAATGGCTGGAGTTGGGCAAGATCAAATCCAGGAGCCTAGAACTCCATCCAGATCTCCCATGTGTGTGGCAGGGGCCCAAGTACTTGGGCCATCTTCTGCTGCTTTCGCAGGCACATTAGTAGGGAGCTGGATTGGAAGTGCAGCAGTCCCGGCCTCCAACTGGTGCTCTGATATGGGAGTGCCAGCATCACAGGTGGTAGCTTAACCTACTGTGCCACAACGCCAGCCCCAATAAATCAATCTTTAAGAAAAAGAATATATCTTAAAGGATATGTACAAGCTACCAAGATGCATATATTTGACATATATATGTATACACACAAACTTGTATATATTGTATAGTCTATACACACACACACACACACACACACACATATACACATGGTCAGATATTTAAAACAGAAAAAATCAAGAAATAGCAATATTGGCATGTCATTTATAAATGTGGAAGTAAATATTAGAAGAAATGGCCAAGAGAGTTTCAAGTGTTTAAAGAGTGAGGTTCAGAGATATGTGTGTGTAGATATGTATCTGGTAAATCAGTAAAAATTATGGAATATATTGCTTTGATAAAACCAAAAATTAAAAACAAGCTGATAAGCAACCATGAACCTCATAAAGAAGCAAAACAAAATCCCCAAGACGTGACCTGACAAACCTTGCTGGACTCCATCTACACTGTCCTGCCCCATGGCCCCAGGCCCTTCACTGCCCTGCCCTGGATCATCTACTCTATCACGATGTCTAGGATGTAGACATGGGTCAGGCAAGCGTAATAAGCCAATTGAGCTAATGGAGGCTCGGGGTGGGGGTCCTATAGCCAGTGAGAGGAACTGAGATGCAGAGAAGAGAGCTTTGGGAGCTTCTGCACATAATGGCTATGCAGGTCACAACAGGAATGATGCCAGTGTAACACTGACCACCATATCTTCCTTTGTTCTGCACATACTCTGGTCTCCCAGGCACACCTGTTAGCTACACAGAACTAGTCTTGTGCCCAGGCTTGGGCAGCAATCTCTAGCCTTCTGCAGGGGTCACTGTGAAGGCAGCTCTCTGCCCCTGTATCTCCTCCTCCAAATGCTGTGCCTTGCTGGATAGATGGGCAGCTGCAGAGGTCTCTAGTGATGAGGTAAATCAAGGACTTTGGAGTCCTTCCATCTCCCCCTCTGCCTCTTCCCTCCCCTATCTGTATTCTGTATTCTCACTTACTAGAATCTCTCTAGTTGCCTTCTGGATCCTAATTCCCCATGTCCACCTAAGACATTTTACCTCTTGCTCCCAAATCAGCTTTTCCTACTCCTAAGCAGCCCACCTCAGCAGTTTGAGTCTCATTTGAGCATGAAACAATCAATTGGATTAAATACATCTAATGAAGTCAAGAATAATAATAGCCACCATTTAGTAAGTGCTTTCTGTATGCTGGGCTCGGTCCAGATCAGTTGACCTTGACCTTTATTAACTTATCAAATCCCCAAATCCCTTGATGTAGAGACACATCTTTACAGGTGAGGACAGGGAGGGTCAAAGAGTTTAAATAACTTTCCTAATATCCACAGCCAACAACAGCAACAACAATGATAGCAGTGGTTAGCATTTGCTGAGCACCTTTCATCTTGTGGGCTCTGTGCTCTTAGGAGATTTCCATGTGTTATATCATTTATGCTTCATAATGACCCTGGCTCCTTGGTTTCAAAGGTGAGGAAGGTGAGATTCCAAGGGATATTAAAGAATATGTTCAAGGTCTTAATAACTGTTCTACAAGAGAAGACAGATTTCAAACTGGAAATTGAAGTCATGTTTCCTGAACTTCAGTGCCCAAGTTCCTGTACACCATCCTGCCCTTGGGATGGCCTCTTCAATGTACTACCACAAATGAAGCTTGTTACTCAAACAAACCTCTTTTTGATGGAATTTCAGGTCAAGGTGGGGAAATATTTCTAAGTTTTCATGGCGGGGGGCTGTTTTTCTAAAATCAATTTACTCAGTTAATTCCCTGTATGAGTAAGGTATTCTGTATTGAGTAGATGTGAGGGAAGGAGCATTAGATAATAGGGGCTACAAATGATCATTTCCATTCCTCTGTCAGTGCAGTCTTTATCCACTTTACACACACGCGCACGCGCGCACACACACACTGCTTTGCTTCTTTCACACCCACTAACTTCCTACCCAGAGCCCAAGGCTCACTATTGCTGCTCTGATCTTTGGCAATTGGTTGAAGGGAGGGTAGCTATCTCAAGCACAAAGGTTTTTAGGGCTTCTGGAACAGCCTTGCTCTGGATGACTCTGATGCTGGAGTCTAATCCTTCATTAAAGTCTCAGGGAAGCCATTTACTCTACCTAATTTCTCATTCGTCCCCCTGCCCTCACTTACTCCATCAATGCTCTTCACCAAGAAGCCACTGATCCAGTCAGATCCAGGTTCAGATTCTGACTCTGCCACTAGTTAGCTCTGTGGATTTGGATGTCAGCTGTAAAGAAGGAATTCTGTCACTATTGCAATGTGACTGCCAGTCAAGCACTTTTCCTCTCTGGGCCTCTGGATCCAAGAAAAAGGCCACTGGGGAGGCAGCACGTATGACATGGTCAAATATCTTTAAACTCAAACAGTCCTGCAGTCACAATCCCAGGTCTGCTCTGTCATTTATATAACCTTAGGCAAGAAACTTGACTTCCTTGATCCATGCTTTCCTCCTTCTTCAAAATGGAAAGAATAAAAGGACCTACCCTTATGTTTCTGTAAATGGTATCTGTAAAGCAACTGGCACAAAGCTTTACCTATGGCATAATTACACCAGCACAGATTGCGGACTCTCATTGTCTGCCAGAATTCAAATCCCAGCTCCAATTCCTACCAGCTGGATAACCTTGAGCTAGTCGTTTAACCTCTCTGAGCCTGTCTCATCCTCTGTAAAATGGAGATAGTATGAATGTATTTCATAAGGCAGATGTAAGAATGAAATAAGCTAAAGTACATGAAGTGCCGTAAAGTTCCCTTCCTTGCTGTTCCCTCCTTTTAGCTCTTAAAACATCAATAACAAATGAAGAAAAACTCTGCCATAAACGTGATTGAAGAAAGGTTAATGTCATTAATACATATAAAAGAGAACATATAAATCAAAAAGAAAAATTAAAAAAAAAAACGCGAACAGAAAATTCACAGAAGAGGCAAAACAAATAGGCCATAAATAAGAAAAACAAATGTCTGACCTAAGGAATGCAAATGGAAAGCCAGCATTAGAACATTTTTCAACTACCAAATTAGTAAAGCTTTGAAGACATGATACTCAGTATGGAAAAGTGTGGTAAATTAATCTCACACTTTTAGAGAGGATATAAACGGGAATAATTTAGTAATTTGAAAGAAATTTGGTAATGTATGGGAAGAGCCTTTAAAAAGTTAATACTCTTTGCTTCTGTAAGCCTACTTCCAAAACTTCATCCTGCAGAATTAATGTTGATGCTCTCATTTGTATGCAAAAGCAAGAAAATGTCATTTTGTGTGTAGATGTTTATGTAAGCCTACAAAGAGAGGTAGAAAAATATATATCAAATTGTTAACATCAGTGGCCTCAGGGCAATAGGACTGGGAGGGGAGTGAATAGGAAGATTATTAATGTTTTCTTTATAAACCTCTGTATTGTTAGATTTGCTACAATGAACATGCATTATTTTGTGATTTAAAAGCCTCAGCAAAGTAGAGAAATAAAAAAAAGATTGCGATAGCATTTAGTAATAAAAAAGAATATGATCTGCCATAAATTTATGAACAAAGGTATTCATCACAGCATTATCTATAATAGCGAAAAGTTGGAAGTAATGTAAATATCTAACAATAAGAGGCCAGTTAAATAAATTATATTATATTCATATGATAGACTACTGTACATTCATCAATAATGATATTTATAAATACTTAGCTACATGGAAGTGTACTCAATGTAACAACAAGTTAAAAATAACAAGGTAAAAAACTGGATGATTTCGCCTATGTAAAAATGTATAGTCACACCCATCAGGATGGCTATAATTAAAAAAAACAACAGAAAATAGTAAGTGCTGGCCAGGATGTGGAGAAATTAGAATCCTGGTGCATCTCAATATATATGCTAAATGTAATGTAATGTAAAATGATGCAACCACTGTGGGAAACAAGGTGGTACTTTCTCAAAAAACTAAACATAGGGGCAAGTGTTTGATGCTGCAGTTAAAAGGAGCCTAACTCCATATTTGAATTCCTAGGTTCAAGTCCCAGTTCTGCTTCTGATTCCAGTTTCCTGCTAATGCACATCTTAAGAGGCAGTAAGTGATGGCTCAAGTGGTTAGGTTCTTGCCACCCACATGGGAGATCTGAATTGAGTTCCTGGCTCCTGGCTTCAGCCTGGCCCAGCCCTGGCTTTTGAGGGCATTTGGGGAGTGAGCCAGTGGATGAGGGGGATCTCTCTCTGCCTGTCTATCTCTATACCTTTAAAATAAATTAAACAAGCAATATTTAAAGATTTACTCTATTTATTTGAAAGGCAAAGTGACAGAGAGAGGGAGAGATAGAGAAAGAGAGATTTTCCAACCATTGATTTACTCCCCAAATGGCTTCAAAAATCAGGGCTGGGCCAGGATGAAGCCAAGATCCAGGAACTCCATCCAGGCCTCTCAAGTGGGAGGAAAGGTGCCAAGCACTTGGGCCATCATCCACTGCTTTCCCCAGTGCATTAGCAGGGAGCTGGACTGGAAGTAGAGCAGCTGGGATTCGAACCAGCACTCCGATATGGGATGCTGGCATTGCAGGCGGCTTAACCCACTGTGCCCAAATGCTGGCCTCATAAAAGATTTTTTAAAGTTAAACATAGAATTACCACATTATCTGGCAATTCCACTTCTGAGTGTACACCCAAAAGACGTGAAAGCAGAGGCTCAGACACATTCTTGTACATCAATGTTCTCTGCAACATTACTCAGAATAGCCAAAAGATGTAAACAACTCAAATGCCCACCAAGAAATAACTGGATGAACAAAATGAGGTGTGTACATGTAATGTAATATCGTACAACCACAGAAAGAAATGAAGTACTGATAGATGCTACAATATGGATGAATCTTGAAAACATCAAGATAAGTGAAATAAGCCAGACACAAATGGACAAATAGCATATGACTTCACTTATATGAGAAGTACCTATAATAGTGTAATTCATAGACACAGGAAGTAGAAAAGTAGTTACCAGGGGCTGCAGGGAAAGAAGAGCAGGGAGTTGTTGTCTACTGGGTGCAGTTTCTGTTTGGGAAGATGAAAATGTCTTAGAAGTGAACAGTGGTGATGGCTGTACAACACTGCAAGTGCACTTAATGTCACCTTCTCTGTGCACTTAAAAATGGTTAAAATGGTAAAAAAAAATTACACATATAAAAAAAAAGATTCTGAGTCTATAATAATTCTGAAGGATTAGCTGGGATCAAAGCTTCAGTTAAGTTCAACAATAAACAGTCATGCTCACTGTGCAAATATCAGCTAGGTAACCATGCTAGCTACTTAAACCCAAGTAAGACAAGAAACACTGGGTAATACCCACTACTACCACGTGTCCATCTAGAGCAGAACGTAGTGGGTTGGCACTTCCTTCAAACTCCAAAAGAAGCCTAGGTATCCAATGCCAAAGGCTTACCCAGGTCTCAGCAGGCTCTGGGATATTCCCCTTCCCTTCCAGCTCTACCAGCATGTGCTTGGCAGGGCTCAGGCTTGCGTTAGGCCTGCTTGAGATACCCTCTCTCCTCCTGTCCTGGTTGGTTCCTCCAGCACACTGAGGCTAAGAAGATGCCAGAGATACAAGGGTATTTCAAAAAATGTGTGGAAAATGTAACTAAAAATGAGTTTATTTTGGTGCAAACATGTTAGAAGTTCCATTTTCCATGAGTTTGCTGAAGTGGCAATATACCTTCTCTCTAGGCAAGAGGAGCCCAGTTCCTCTTATCTCTTTTGCAAAACCAGAAGGAGGAGGAGGGGAAGAAACACCTTCCTTACTCTCATCCTCCTGTTGGCATCCCAGAGGATACAAGTGACTGCCACCAGATCTCAAGGTTAAGGCTGGGATGTTGAACAAAAAAGATGTTGGTGGGTCCTCGCTCTGGATCCGAGCCAATCTAAACTTCCAAAAGGATCTGCCAGGGTTCCTCTCCAGTCAGCCCGGCTTCTAACACCAGCAGTTCAGTAGCCAGCTGGGCACTGCCTTCTGACAGCTGGAGGAGATTATTAGCATTTTCTTTATACATGTGTGCACTGGAAAAAGAACAGACAGACCTGGGTCTGAATCCTCCCACCTTTCAGCTGTGTGGCCTGGGTAGATCATTTCCTCTCACTGAGCCAAAGTTGTCTCATTTGTAAAATGGGAACAATAGTATTTGCCTGCTAGAATGACTGTCTGGATTCAATGAGTTCATAAACATATATCAAGTCCCTGGCATCTCCTAGGCATTCAAAAGCTTGCCATTTTCTTTGTCTCTTTCCTTTTCTCATCCCTTTCTTCTTTGGAACTGGTTGCCCTCATCTTCTGGGCCAGAGATTTGTGGCTCAGGTTCAGGCTCCATTCTCCAAATTCCATTCTGGTTGGAGCTGTGGCCATGGCAGTCCCTGTCACTCCAAAGTAACTCCTTCTCCTCCCAGAGCCAACTTTAGCTTAGCTGGTGCCCTTGCTGCCTCCCCCTCTAAGTACCTACCTGGTTCAATAGCTCAAAAATTCAGGCTTTTCTGAGCTCTCTCTTAATGTGCAGAGAGAAAAGGCTGGTCCAGCAGCCCTGGTCACCTGCACACACCCAGTTCTGTGTACCTGTAACCACAGGAACTCAAATATACCCATTCCCCAGAGACCTCCCAGGCTAGCATTGGATAATGGTGCTTTTAAGGGTTCAGGTACATCCAGAGCCCTGAGAAGCAGAAGCCTCACCCTCACCCCCTGCTTTCAGCAAACAGCTGCAATGTGCAATCAGCATGTGGCTGCGGAGATGAGCAGACGAGGGCAGGTTTGATGCCCAGTCTGCATGGGCACACAGCAGGTAAACAGCTGCCGGGGGTGGCAGCACAAAAGAATTGCCCCGAGGGAAAAGTTGTTCTAGGGCAAACTGCCACCCCTGAGTTGGAGGCATTACCTACTTTCCCATCGACACACCAAAGAGTGGGTGTGCCCTTTCCCTGAGGTTCCGATGTTTGCCGAGGGGACCGGCACGCACCCTCAAGGCTTAGATGCTCTCATGCTTGGGCTGCGTTTGTTCAAGGATCCTTGACCTTCTTTGGATGTCAGCCACACCCATTGTCTTCCCTTCCCCTATCCCTACTTGGACTGTGTTCAGCAGACTTTGCCAGCCAGGCCATGATACTGGGTGGGAGGCTGCTGGGCTCCCTTTCCTCCTCTAATCCCCCCACCCCCACTTTCAGGAGATACCAGTATATCCTTCCTGGAGGTTCCCGTTGCTATGGTGACTATAGTAGTCAGGCACCAGCCTGCGGGAAGGATGGGAAGTAGCCATGAAGATTGGGGGATGTGTGTCTGGTGTGTGTGTGTGTGTGTGCGTCTGTGTCTCGGTGTGTGCATGCACGTGCACATGCACACAAGCACACACGGACGCACACACACACACACGTTTACCCTGGATGGGAAGGAGAAAAGGGAAGGCAGAGAAAGTACAGAAGGAACAGGGTAGAAAGGGGGAAAGGTGGCAGAACAAGAGAGGTCTGGAAGATGAAACGGGGATAGGAGGAGGGATGGGGACATTGGGAAGTCAACTGTGAGGAGGGTATAAGGGGTGAGGGGGTACGGAGGCATGAAGAGCAAGAGGGGTGAAGGACAGAGGTAAGAAGAGGGTTGGGGGGGCCGGTGCCATGGCTCACTTGGTTAATCCTCCACCTGCAGCGCTGGCATTCCATATAGGCGCCGGGTTCTAGTCCCGGATGCTCCTCTTCCAGTCCAGCTCTCTGCTGTGGTCCAGGAAGGCAGTGGAGGATGGCCCAAGTGCTTGGGGCCCTGCACCCACGTGGGGGACCAGGAGGAAGCACCTGGCTCCTGGCTTCGGATCGGCGCAGCACTGGCCGTAGTGGCCATTTGGGGAGTGAACCAACAGAAGGAAGACCTTTCTCTCTGTCTCTCTCACTGTCTAACTCTGTCTGTCAAATAAATTAAAAAAAAAAGAAGAGGGTTGGGAACTGGGGTAAAGGCTGGGAGGACTGTGACGTGGGAGATGGGAGGGAAAGGCAGTGGAGTGGGATAGGAGAGCTGGCTGTTAGGTGGGGGTGGGAAGGAAAGGGTTGATGTGATTTGGAGGTAACTGTCTGGAGAAGTAGGTATAGGGATATGGTTACACACTGGGGTGCGAAGTGTTGTCTGGGGAGGTTCTATGGTGATAAACAGACAATTGGGAAGGTTATGGGGTTGGTAGGTGGATGAGGGGTGTTAGAGATGGACTACAATGTGGAAGGAACATGGGGGTTGGGGGGGTGAGGGGGCTGGAGGGGTTTGAGCAACAGGAGGCCGCTTTCCCATTCCCAGCCTTAATTCACTATGTTCTTGTCCTCACTATAAACCTCTTGTCTGTCCCTGCTCCGGGATTCCCTGTTCCTGCCCCTTCTGAGAACCTCCTGTTAGCATTCTCTGATGATGAGGAGATGAGCTTCTGCGGCTCTGGAGGCCCCTCTCCCAGGGCAGGCTTTGTCATGGCTCCCAGGTGGCTGCTTATTGACTGTCTCTTCTTCTTCCATCCTCAAAATAGGGACCAGGGCAGCCTTTCTGGCTGCAAGAGCCCTGGGTCTGGAAAGCTGTCTACAGGGTACTGTGCTCTTCTTGCCAGCCTGGGTGACAACAGGGAACACTGGGCAACGTGGGGCACCTGACCTTTGCCCAATACCCTCAGTTCCCAGTTCTCAGCAATCCCGAAACCCAGCATTAGCCCCAGAGTCCTGCTTGGCAGGAAAGCTGTGGCAGGTGGGAGGAGAGAGGAAGGCAGTGAGGCAGAAACAGCTGCCAGCCGGAGTGGAGGAAGAGCAGGCCCCCAGCGGGTACGGGCAGAAGGCGAGGCACTGGCTCTGGCAGCCCCCCACCCTTTCCCGTGTGTGGGTGTTAGGCTCAACCGCCTTCCCCAGCCCTCCCTATGCAATGCTGCTGTTCAGGGAGCAGACTCTGCTCACAGGCCTAAACTCTGAGGCGGAAGGAGACCACACAGGTCGCCTGGTCCAACTCTCCCCATCATCTGGTGTTAGAGTCACATCCACAGCATTTCCCCCAGGGGTCTATTTGGATCAGGCTTAGACATTTCCTGGAGCAGAAGCCCACCTCCTGTTAAGGCAGTCGGTTTCTTCTTTGGAAAGAAAAAACTGTCAACCCAGCAACCCGGATGTGCCAGGCCTAGGTGTTGTACAGACTTCTCATTAATAATGATCTCATATGGCTGTTAGGATAGGGTAGCCCCATTTTACACATGAGAAAAACAAGGCTCAGAGAGTGGACTCCATAGGTTACGGTCACTCGGCAATAAATAAAAGCTAGCTTAGAACCTAGAACTTTCTACCTACAAAGGCACAGAGTAGGACATGCTTCCTCTTTAGACCCCTGACAACTCCTCTGAGGTGTGGAGACAGAGATACCATCCTCTCGAGTCTCCTCTCCAGGTGAAACAGTTCCTTTGACTCTCTCTGAACTGGGGTCCCAGCTCCCTCCTCAGCTTGGTCAGTGTGAGACCCGGAACCAAACACATAGTCTGCCAGGTGGGTTTGGGCCAGGCCAGAGTAGCACACAACCATCAACATCCTTCCTGGGGCTAACCTTAGTTAATGCAACCCGGCAGCCAGTACCAATGCTGAAAATCATCCTTCCCTGAATCACCCTAGCCCCTCTTGGATCAGGAGCTACGAGAGCAGAAGCTAGGGATTTGCTCCCATCTCTATCACTCCTCTCGGTCTGAATGCTGTGAATCAGGAGCAAGAAAGAGGTGGAGGTGGGGGAAGAGGCCATTAGAACCAAGCAAGTCTACAGCATAACTAGGAGGATGGAAAGTTGTGGGGCATGAGGTGGTCATCTAGTAACCCTTGGCAGGGGCATGGCAGAGGGAGAGTAAGACTTGGGGGGGGGTTGTATGGGGAGGAAAGGGCTTGGTGGGGCACAGCGCCAGGGGTTGAGAGAGGCAAGGGTTGCGATGCATATGGCCCTGCCTAGGTTAACATCGCTGTGCTGAGAGAGAGGAAGTCAGTCGCACATTAAGGAAATGTCGCAGCTGGTACTAAATTGGGAGGTGTCACAGGCAGCAGTGAGGACAGGTATGATTCTTGGGGCCCTGTGTGGCCAGAAACAGGGGCAGACATTGCAAAAGGAAAGAGCCGGGTTTCTGGAGCCGCCCAGGAAGGATGTGACCGAACCATTCACTGTAGGGCTCTGGAGGCAAGGGAGGGCCTCCAGGCTTGGTTTCCTGAAGTAAAGGAAGCCTCCTCATTCTGGGCTGGGACTTTGGGTCTCCCCTTAGGAGAAGCGCTGATAGTGGGAATCATTTCCCACGGATCCCAATCTGGGCGGGAGCGAAGAGGGCCTACGAGGGAGGTAACGTGAAGGATTGTGGAGACAGGCTGGAAGCAGGGCTGTCTTTCCCCATAGTGCCCATAATACAGCTGGCTTGGAGAGCCTTCGGGGCCTCAGTTGAAGAGAGAGAGAGTACTGGAAGAGAGGAAAGACCGGAAGAGAGCTATGGAGCTGGCACTGCCCTTCTGCCAGCACAGCCGGCAGCAAGAGGGCAGGAGTTCGCTTGCTCACAGGAGAGAGAGGCAAGGAGACAAAGGAGAGGAGGGAGGGCCATAGGGAACTTGACGGAAGGCCGTGACAATAAGCAGGAGCTTAGCATCGGAACATGCCACTTGGAGCCTCACTCCTGCTCTCATTAACGGAGTGACCCTAAGGCTAACTGCCTGACCTCCCCCTTCCCCGCACCTCAGTCTCCTTGTCTGGAAAGTGGGAGTGATGGTGCTAGTATTACCGACCTCCCTGGGCAGTTGTGATCTCAAAATGTACGTGAGAGGGCTTGGAAACCCCAAGCCTTACATCAATGTCAGGTGTTCACATTTCTGTTACAAAATATTACCAGCTACCTCTTTCCACTCAGACCTCACAGAAGACCCAGGACACAGAAAGAGAGCAAGGATTATTGTTCCTGTTTGACAAATGAGGAAACGAAACGTGTAAGAGGAGTGAAGCGACTTGCCCAAGGTCACACTGTTAACAAGTCATAGAAGTGATAAGGCCTCTTGAATCGGAGAGATCCGTTGTCTTTCTCCTATATCACAACTGCTTGGGAAACAAGCAATCAATGTGAGGGGCTGTAATCAGTCAGAGCTTGGCGCCAGCTATCACATGGAGAAAACCCTATGGGAAAGTTGTGGCATGGCTTTCATTCATGTTGGTGATTGAGAGGAAAACAAAAAGCTCTTGGGCGCATGGGGTTGGAGGATCTATCCTTTACTCTGTCTGCTAGTGAACCACATCCGTCTGCTCCCATGGAGTGTATGTGTCTGTATCCCGATATGACAAAATGGATCCTTCTTCAGGTGGTAATACTTTGCCTGTGTGTCTCTGACACTGTGGGGAGATGTGCATGTGTGCGTGGCATGAGGGCTACTTGTATGGTTCTGTAGAGTGTGACACTCTCTGGATGACTTTCCCTAGGTGTGGTGGTGGCTTGGCTCTGTGTGTGTGTGTGTGCACACGTGCGTGTGCATGCATGTGTGTGTCTGTGTGTCTATCTGCCTGTGCACCTTTAAGAAGTGGAATATCTCATTTGGTAGTGTGAGTGAGGCAGTGAGTCAGCTGAGGCTGAGGGAGGCGGGAGGGAGACTGCTAGGTTACGAGAACAGGAAAAAGGAGAAGGAGAAAGTGAAGTCAGGAGCAAAGAGCTGCCTCTTTCCTCCTCGGTCCTCTACCCCAAATCCCTCTGGAGCCCACCAAGAGCATGGAAGCCTTGCACATGTCCATGGGGGTCATGCCAGGCAGAAAGGGGTACTTTCTTTCTCTCCCCAAAGCCTGGGAAGGAAATGAGCTAGCCTAGGCAAGTGTTTCCCTCTCCAGTTTTTGGTCCCTAGCTCCAGGATGTGTGAGGCCACCACCCCACCTGGTTTCCTTGTCACTTGACCCTTTGACCTTGCTGTTCTCTTTCTTCCCAAAGGCAGGCCACCTGGCCAGGCCAGAAGAGCGGGGCAGTGGCATCAGGTCCAAATGTTTATAGCCCTCACCCACGGGCTGTCCAGAACAGTGCTGCTGCGGGTGAAGTTTCTTAAGGCTCAGTTCTCACAGGCAGGCGGGTCTGTAGCTGCCTCACCTAGCCTCTGGATGCCTGGCTGCCATTCTGGGGTGCTGCCATTCTGGGGCGCTGGGAAGGTACCAACCTTCCGTGGCCCTCCAATGAGCTCCTGTTCCCAGCTCCTTCTTTTGTCAAGGGAGAGCAATCCAGCAAGATCCCTCCTTGGGACAGGCCAGGTACCCCTAGGTTCCACCTGGCGGGCCACCTCCGGTCATATGAGGTCAACAGAGTGGTGGGCCCTACTCCCCCCCCCCCACGCATGCTCCTCCTCTCACCCATTGGCAGGATCCAAAGGATGAAGATTAAGTCAACAAATATCCTTCCTCCCGCCTTTGGCCTTCCTCCCTACCAGCCAGTCCCAGGACTTCCAATTTCAGCCCAGGGAAGGAGGAGGGCCCGGCTGGCTGAGGATGAAGGCTAATGGAACACAATCCCTCCTTCCACCCCTTTGGCAGCCACCCCCCCTCCCCATCGCCCATGAGCCCTCCCTCCTGGTGCAGAGGCGGGACACCCACAAGTGCCAGGTGGAAGGTCCCCAAACGCAGAATGAACAGAAGTTGGCCAGGTGGTTACCTGACCCGAATCCCTGAGGCCCCCTGCGCTGGGGGAGGATCCCGGAGTGGGAACCACCGGGTGAGTGGTGGGCTGGGTGCAGAGGAAGACCTCCTTTTATTCTGGCGGTCCCCACCGCTGCCGCGACCGCCGCCACCCAAGGCAGTTTGTTGGGGCCGCAGACGCTGGACCCTACCTTACAGCCATTCGTGCACGACCGGATTGAGTACTCTTCCGCCTGTAAGTATTTATGCAGCACGAGGTCGAACTCGTCATATTTTTCCTGAGCATGTCGGTCCAGCCGCTGGTACGCCTCGATACAGTTGCGACATGCCTCCCAGGCCCCAGAGCCCGGGCTGGCCACCACGGCCAGCAGGTCCCCCAGCAGGGTGTCCAGACTGCAGTCCAGGCTGTCGGGACGGTCCATGCCCAGCAGCAAGTCCCAAACCGTGTAGGTGTCGCAAAAGGAGAGAGTGAAGTTCCGAAAGTGGCCTTTGAGCAAGTTTTTTTTGGCGGAGGGGAACTCGGCCGGGGTACGGGAAGGGGCGTCAGGGGGCCGCAGAGGAGGGGCCGGGGTCGTCGGTTCGAAAAGTCTCTGCAAAGATTCCAATTTGGTGCAAGCTGCGTCCAGCCCCGTGGGCTCTGGGACGCCGCCGCAGACCGGTCCGGGGCCGGCGGCGGGGGCGGCTTTGGTCAGGTTGCTGTATCGGGGGCCGCAGGTGCCCGGGGACGCACTGGCCTCGCCGGGCGACGGCGGCGGCAACGGCAGCACCGCGCGAGGAGGCACCGGCTGCCGCTCGCGGCCGGCCCCCCAGGGCGGCCGCATGGCGCTGCTCAGCTCCCTGGCCCGGGGCCGGGCCCCCGCGCACAGCCACAGATGGTCAGCGAGCAGCACGGTGAAGAAGAGCAGGGACGCCAGGGACAGTCGCCATCGCTGCGCCCGCTCGGAGTCGGCGCAAGGTTTGTCGCTTGGCCTGGGAGCCCAGCAGCAGCAGCAGCAGCAGATAGTCAGCGCGGCGGCGTCTTTCCCGGGCCACATCCAAGCGCCCCTGAACATATTTCAGGGGGGTCCGGGCTGGAGGGAGTAGGCAGGAGCGAGGCCGGACGGCCGTCTCGGGCGGGCGGGCTGCGCGCCGCTCGGCGCTCCTCGGCGCCGTCCAGGCTTTACCTCGGTGGATGCATGGTGAAGCAGGCAGGCAGGCCGGCCGGCCGGCCCGGGGCGCCGCTCAGGCCGGAGTCGCAGGGCGCTCTCGTGCCGTCCCCGCGCCCCTGCCGCGCTCCCTCGCTCGCAGCCCGGGCGCCGCCGCCCGGCCCGCTAGGCGCTGCCCGGCGTCCCGGCGGGGGGCGGTGCGGGGCACTGGGGCGGTGGCGGCTGCGGCGGCGGCGCCGCACTCCTCATAGTGTCGGGCCCCTCAGCTGCCCTCGGCTCCGCGCCACTTCACTCCACGCCGGCGGCCGCCGGGCTCGCACTCTGTTCCGGCCGTCTCGGCTCGGCGCAGCTCTGCGCCCCTCAGCGCCGCCGTGCGGGCCCCGCCGCGGCGCTCCGCTCCGCTCCCCTCCCGCCCGTCCGCCCGCTCGCTGACCGCTCCGCGCCGCTCCCTGCCTCGCTCGCTCCCTCCTAGGCCGGCGGGCCGGTCCGCTGCTCGGCCCTTCGGGCTTCGCTCCCGCTCCGGTCGTTGGCTGGGGTCGGTCCCGGACCGGCTCCGCTCCGGCTCTGCACCCGCTGCTCCCGGAGTTCCGGCTCGGGCGGGCCACCTGGCTCCCGGCAGCGCCACAGGCACCGGACGCGGACACCGGGCTTTACTTAGTGCGCCTCTCGCTTCCGCCTCTGGTTCGCACCGCTGTGGCGGCCGCCGAGCGGCACGGCCCCGTGGCTCCCGCTGGCTATACCCCCTCAGTCTGTCGCCATCTTCCGCTGTGCGGAGAACACCTTGAGAGCCCGTGTGCGAGTGTGTTTGGGGGGAGCGGGGCGGAGAAAGAGGCACCGAGAGGAGGAGGGAACGGGACTGGGGCCCCGACTGCGCCTGCGCCTCAGGACTCTGCCCCCCCCCCCCAACACACACACCCCACCCCGCCCCAGCCCCCGCCGGCCGCAGCCTGTGCTGTTTGGGGATGTTTCCAGTCCACCCCCAACTCCATTCACTTCAGCGCCTCCGTTCATCCGCCCGCTCCCCGCGTGCAGACGCCACACGCTGAGTCCCAGGCCCGGGCGCTCCCCCTCCCCCACAAGCCCGGGCGCCCTCCTCCCTCCCCGGGGACGCTCCTGTCTGCTCCCGAGGGCTAAGGGACTTCTGTGGGTGATTGTCGGAGGCAAGAGGCAGCAGACATATCACCCATAACGTCTCCGCTGCCTCCCCGGGTCGCCTCCCCCGTCCCCGTGACTAGGAGACGCTGGAGCCGGCTGCGGAACGGACCAGTCCCGTGTCCCTAACTCTGCTGTCGCCCTCACTGTCCTGCCCGAGGCCAAGGCGGCCCCTGGTGCTGAAGGACAGCTCCCAGTTTAGATGCTGAAGAGGACTGAGCTTGGAGAGCGACCTGGAGGGGGCACGGCGGTGGACTAAAGATGGGTAGTAGAGCTGGGGTGTCGTTTTTACCCTTAGGAAGATTGCCAGCAGCCTCCCCCCAGCCCCCGTCCTGGCTTCCTGGCTCCCCCTACAGGCTGCTGAGAATAGCTGAGCGAGAGTTAGGGAAGCTGCGCCGCCGGCATGGAACCATGTGCTTGGGGCCCTCACAGTCACATGGCACTAGGAACTCGGACATACGAACGTCCTGTCGCGGTGCCGCTAACCTTGTTTGGACTCCGCCAAATCTCGGACTTGTCCTGTGGTCTACTTCCTCTCCTCACTTCTTCTGACTCTCAGTCACTCTCACAGTCTCATTTTTAATCAACCCTTGACAGCAAAAAAATGATATAGGAAAGAGCCCTGAATGAGCACATGCTATATGCTAAGGTACTGCCCTCGACACTTGCATTGCTCACCTTATCATCACAGCAGCCTTATGAGATAGGGACTACGGTTATCAATATTTACATATGGGGAAGCTGATTAAGTTGCACGAAGTAGCCAGTGCAGCCAAGATAGTTCAAAACCCTGGCAGGCTGGTTCTAAAGCTCTCTTAACACTCCAACAAAGCACTAGAAAGCTGAAGGGATGGAAGAAACACTCCTATCTTAGAGGAACATATAGTTTGTAAGAAGAGACAAGACATACACGTTGAATTGTGGGAAGACTCATGGACTGGAGACTTGAAATCAGCTAGTAGTTCAACCATCGAATAAGCTGTACAGGCTTGGGTGAGCGTTTTTGTTTCTGGGTGTATTAGTTAGCTTTTCATTACTAAGATGATTTAAGTACCCAAGGCAGTGAATGTATAAGGGAAATGGGGTTATATAGCTCACAGTTGTAGAGGTTGGAAGTCCAAAAGGCATGGTGCAGGCTGGGGCTCAGGTCTATGAGGAATGGCTGAACACATTCAGAAGAAGGATCACTTGGGGATCCAGAAAGCAGAGAGAATAAGTGGGTCCAAACTCAAAAAATCACCAGAGAGCTGCCTCCCAGTGTGCTCACCCCAATGACTTAAGGACCTCTTGAGAGTTCCACATCCACCAATAACACCAGCTTGGGGACCAAGCCTTTAATGCATGGGCCTCTGGGGGGACATTCAAAATCTGAACTGTAGTACTGAGTCTTGCTTTTCCCCTAAGTAACATGAGTGGATGCCAAGGGTTAAGAGATATTGGAAAGATTTGTTACAGTGCTTGGAAATGGGCTGGCTGGGTGCATGGGTGCACAAAAGGTTTCTAGAAGAGAAAGATTTGGAGTTAGTTACTAAATAAGTAGCAGGGTTTGGATGGGTGGATGGGAAAGACACCGCAAGTAAGAGGAATGTGGAAATGTGAGTGAATGTTTTTAGGCACAAGTAGCTGCCTGTATGTTCTTGAAGCCATCAGTGTGACAGTTTGGCTATTCTGATGGTGAGAATCTGTGGGGGAAAAATTAGAAGGAGATGAGATAAGGAAGAAAATTCTCAGCCATTTGGGAAGAGCGTTCATTATGTTCTGAGCACTGTGCTGGGGGCTAGGAAGGCTACTGAGGTGGATCAAGCATAGCCCTGCCATTGAGATGCTCACAGTTAAATTAGGGAGCCAGGCATGTTAAAGAAGGAATTGTAAGCCAGTGCAACTTGGGTGACACTGAGGAGAGGTCTCCCTCCCATGGAGGAAACGATCAATCAGCTCTGCCAGCTTCCCATAGAGATGATTTTGGGTATAGCCACTTGAGTTGGGACATTACATTCATGCATTTGTTTGTCAAACATCTATTCAGGATCAGTTATGTTCCAAATGTTGTACTCAATATCAGTGATGTAGACATGAATAAAATACGTGTCTTGGGCTGAAATAGTTCGGTTTCAAGGGATGCAGAGGAACTGACTAGACAGATAGCAGAGAAGGTGGTGTGTGAAGGATGTTCCAGGCAGACGCAATGTCATGTGTAACAGCCAGGAGCAAGGCCAGGCAATGCATGTTCTGAAACCTGCAGAGCAGTTCACTGTGACTAGGTGTGAAGTGGGAGCACTGCCAAAAAACCGAGGCTGAGGAGTTGGCAGGAGCCAAAACATGAAGGGCCCTCAGTGCCATGCTAAATAGTTTGGACTTTATCCCAAGGGTACTAGGAGCCACGGAAGAGGTTGAAATGTTTGCAGCAGAGAGGTGACACAATCAGCTTTGTATTTTTAGTAGATTGATTTGGCTGCAGCCTGGAGACTGGGTTGGAGGGAGAGGGGATCCTGGAGACAGGGGAACTGGTTAGCAGACTAGTTAGCAGCCCTGGTGAGAGATGGTGAGAACCTAGCAAAGGCAGGAGCAGTGAGGGCAGAGAGCAGAAATGCACAGGGATAGGAAATGAAAGAGGTAGAATTGAAAGGACCTAGACCCTGCCTGGATGTAAGGAATAGAGGCAGGGTTCAAAAAATGAGGGTAAAACCAAAGAATTCCAGGACACTGGCAGGACTGCCCCTGCACACCTAGGAACTGTCTTTTCTGAGCCATTCTTTGTTTAGTCCTTGGAGGGTTCAGTGTTCTGTTTAACAAAGAAGGCTAATCGCTTACAGACACCTAGTTTAGAGCTGATTGGCAGGGCCATGGTGACTGACACCCTTGAGTGCCAATGAAAGTACAGCCTGCCAGGCCTAGGCTATCAGCTCTGAGCACCTCTGGAGCTTTCTGTGAGAAGTCACTCAGGCAAGACTCCCTCCCTCTCCCCCAGAACACACAGGGTGAAAAGTGTCTCACAAAGGTCCATTTATCACAGGAGCATAATATAACAATAACTTACCTACACAGTACCCGCTGCGCACAAAGGAGAGGTGGTAGCACACCGGCAGGCAGAGGAGGCTTTCATTCCCTTATTCTAGATGACACACGAAATTAGGGAGGGGGGGAGCACAGAAGACATTGGCCTCTAATCAACCCCTGAAGCGGAATAACCAAAGGAGAGAGGGAGATGGAGTGGCACACTGCTCCACACAGCTGGTGAGCCCTGACCAGCTCTCTTGTCAGCCTTTCCTCCCCACCTGCTTCCTTGTCAGCAGAGGCGAAAGCTAGAGGATAAAGGTGGGTCACTCCTGAGGGACCCAGCTGCCCGGGAAAAGTGTCTTCTATCCAGGCAGAGTGTGTGTTGAGGGAGGCGGAGGCAGGGTAGACAATTTGGAGCAGAAGGAGGAGGGGAAGATTTTCCTCGGTGAAATGCTGACAATTAGGAAAAAGACAAAGTGGAAGTCATTTAGAGAGACCAATGTGGTTATACAGGGAGCTTTTTGTTAAGCTCAGGTCTTAAAAGGTCATGTGCAAAAGCTGGAAAGACAGGCCTGTAATTAAGGGTGGATCTAAGAACCAGTGAGAAGAGTGTCAGGATGGCTAAAGCGCAGCTTGAGCTGAAGCTTGCCAGGCTTTGCCTGGATCCCGCTGCCTGCCCCCTCCTCCCTCCATAGCTGGAGTAATTTTCAGCCTACCTGCAGGATGCACCTTTCTGGAGACAGGAAGGATTGAAATAATCTTAGCTTGCATTAAGCCATCCCTTTGCTGCTGGTCTGAGTCTGATCTCAAGTTTTCATAGAGCCTCTACCTCATCCCCAACTTCTGATCTCCAGCCTTCTGTCTCATGTCCTGTATCTTAGTTCCCCAGTAATCTTGCCTGAGCGAGTCATGCTCTTTTAATCACCATCAAGGGAGGGAGTCCAGACCCTCCAAAATCCTAACCCAGTGACCGATGCCTAGGGAGTCTCAGTCACTAGACAGCTCCTTTTGATTCTAACTGCTCACTTGTATTTCTAAGTGCCCACTCCTTCTGGATTCCTATAGTCTTACTTGCCTTCCCATTTGCAGCCCCAGTTTTTCTGTTATAACCCTATGTCTGCTAGGAATGCTTTTGAGTGCAAATAGTAGACAATTCTGCAATGGTGGCTTAAACAGATGGAGGTCTATTTGTCTCAGTTGACAAAAACTCCCTTCATAAGGAGTGGGCATTATAGCCTGGCATTAAGATGCTGATGTTCCACTTTAGAGTACCTGGGTTTGATTACCTCTAATGTCCTGCCAATACAGACCCTGGGAGATAACAAGTTAGGCTCAAGTAATTGGGGTTCTGTCATTGTGAGAGACCTGGATTGTATTCCTGGCTCCTGACTGTGGCCCCAGGCTAGCTCTAGCCATTGCAGGCATTTTGGAGAATGAGCCAGAAGTTGAGAGCATGCTCTTTCTCTGTCTCTCTTTGTCTCCCTCTCTCTGTCTCTGTCTCTCACTTTTATAAATTTAAAATAATTCCCTTGAGGGGTGGTTTTTATACTGGGGTATGTTTGCTGGTTCAAATTCTAGCTGCTCAACTTCTAATCCAGCTTCTTGCTAACACACCTAGGTAGGTAGCAGAAGATGATCCAAGTACTTGGGCCTCTGCCATCCATGTGGGAGACCAAGATGGAATTCCTGGCTCCTGACTTTAGCCTGGCCAAGACCTGCCTGTTGCAGCCATTTAGGGAAGTGAATCAATAGATGAAAGCTCTCTCTCCATTTCTGTCTCTGTCTCTCTCTGTCACTCTGTCTTTTGAATAAGAAATGTTTTAAAAAATGAAAAAATAATTCCCCTATAGATAATCCAGGGCTGTTTTTTTTAAAGATTTATTTATTTATCTTAAAGTCAGAATTACACACACAGAGAGAGAGAGAGAGAGAGAGAGAGAGGTCTTCCATCTGCTTGTTCACTCCCCAGATAATTGCAATGGCCAGAGCTGTGCTCATCCAAAGCCAGGAGCTGGGAGCTTCTTCTGGGTCTCCTGAACATGTTCAGGGACCCAAAGATTTGGGCCATCTTCTACTGCTTTCCCAGGCCATGGCAGAGAGCTGGATGGGAAGTGGAGCAGCTGGGTCTCAAACCGGTGCCCATATGGGATGCTGGCACTGCAGGCAGTGGCTTAACCCACTATACCACAGAGCTGGCCCCTAGGGCTGGATTGACAGTTCAATGATGCCATCATCCCCTTGTTTTACATCTCTACCATCCTGAAGGAAGACTGTCATTCACTTGGTTTTTCGCCTCATAGTCACAATACAGCTATTGCTGCTCTGGGCCTCATATCTGTATTCTAGACAAAAGGTAACATGCTAGGGACAAGAAAGCTGAGGACAAAGGACCTTTAGATAGTCTCTGAACACTATTTCTAGTGACATCCACCTATATCTCTTGGATTGGAACTGTTCATATGGACATTCCAACTTGCAAAAGAAGCTGGGAAATCCAGTACTTTTAGCTGAGCACATTGGTACTATGAACATAGTTGATATTCTGTAAGTGAGGAAGAAGAAGGAAATCATTATTGGGAAGGCAACCAGTAGCATCTGCCATGAACCCCAATTACCAAATGCTTGCGTGGACCACTTTTCCTTTTTTACCAAATCCTTCAGATACTGGGCTTTTACTGCTGAACTTGATTTTCTCCTGGGAACTACAGGGATAGAAGGCTTTTCTCCTTTACTACAAGACAGAAGAGACCTGCCTGGTTTAACAACAACACATGTGAAAAAGATCTTGATTTGATTATAACGCCAATGTGAGCCAACAGAGTGATGATGCTGCCAAAAGAGGTAATTAGATTTTAGACTGCATTAATAGAAGTATAGAACCAGCACAAGAGAAGTGATGGCTTTGCCCTTCTATAGACTTGTAACATCTCACCTGAAGCACTGTGATCCATTCTGGATAACCCCTTTAAGTTGGGATGCAATGACAAAATTGAAGGTATCTGAAGGGGAGCCACTAGGTTGGTACCACAAGCCATGCCATATAAGGAACAGTTGAAGGCCCTGGGCTTATTGATTTGGAGGTAAACAGACTCAGGGATGATCCCATGCAGGGGAAATATCATAAGTGAATTATTCAGAATTATAATAATGATTATTATTCAGGGAGATTTTAGCAAGCAGGGTGGTATCAAGTGATTGAGTAGGAGGATAGAAGAGAAAATCAACAGCAGTAAAAATAAAATCTTACATAATGCTTAATATGTACCAGGTACTGTCCTATACATTTATATGTATTAAGTCACTTAAACATCCATGTCAATTCTGTGAATAGGAACTATTATTACATCCATTTTCCATATGAACATGTGGAAGTGCAGACAGGTCACTTGCCTAAGGTCACACAATTTTCAAGTGGCTGAGGCAGAATTTGAACAAATGCATTCCATTCTGATCCCAGAGTTTGTGTTCATCTTACCTCCTCAAAAAAGATTAGTGATTATGGGAAATTGCCTAGATTTGAACACAAAATAACATCTTCAGCTTCTTGGTTGTTCAGCAGTCACGGGTAGTGGGGACAGATGGGACTGAGAGATGGGGGATCCGATCTTAGAACTTACAACCCAACCCAAGGAATTCTTCCTGCATATTTTGACAGCTTCTCAGTGAAAACCATGAAAAGTAAATATCAACATTTTGGACCACATTCAGCTTTTCCTCTCACTTCCAGTTTCTGATATAAGGAATCCAGCCTCATCCTTAAGGCAATTGACAGAGCAGCCTCACCCTAGGAATGGTTCTACTCTAGGCCACACAGGTACAGAGATGGCTACCTTTGGGTCACCACTACCCAAGAGATTGTAGTGAGCAGAGAGTCTGCAACTATATTATCACCAGCCCCGGCCAAGAGGGCCAGTTTCCTGGCCACTAGTCTCAGTGCCAACTTCCTTAAAGATACTCAGTCTCAGTCTACCTTGCCCCACTTCTTCAATAGTCACAAGTCAACTCTTAAAGCTATAAGCCTCATCTTCACCCTCACAATGATTCTCACATTGTTCTGTTTTTCCCTTTACCCAGCTAAAGCCTCCAACTTTTCTGTGCTGCTCCAAGCTTTCACTGGTGCTAGAAGCTTGCCCAGTTAGTTGCTCCCTAATCAACATTCTCAACCATTTTCACCTAATACAAGCAAGAAGCCTAGCTCTACCCAGAGAGCTGTTTCCCTTGCTGCTTCCTTATGAGAAACTTGCTTATTGTCTTTTACAGTTCTTTAGGATCCAGATGTGGGGCAGATGTCTTATTGCCTCCCCCATTACCACTTCAAGAACATTTTCTTTCCTTTCTCTTCTTTTTTTTTGACAGCCAAAGTTATACAGTGAGAGAGAGACAGAGAAAGGTCTTCCTTCCGTTGGTTCACCCCCTAAATGACCACTATGGCTGGTGCGCTGCACCGATTCAAAGCCAGGAGCCAGGCGCTTCCTCCTGGTCTCCCGTGCTGGTGCAGGGCCCAATCACTTGGGACATCCTCCACTGCTTCCCGAGCCACAGCAGAGAGCTAGACTGGAAGAGGATCAACCAGGACAGAATCCAGCACCCCAACCGGGACTAGAACCCGGGGTGCTGGCACCGCAGGCGGAGGATTAGCCAAATGAGCTGCGGTGCCAGCCCTTTCCTTGCTCTTACAAAGCCTATAGCTCTTTTTTAAAAATATTTTTTAAAGATTTATTTATTTATTTGTTACACAGAAAAAAGCAGAGGCAGAGAGAGAGAGGTCTTCCATCTGCTGGTTCACTCCCCAATTGGGCACAATGGCTGGAGCTGCGCCAATCTGAAGCCAGGAACTTCCTCTGGGTCTTCCCACACGGGTGCAGGGGCCCAAAGACTTGGGCCAGCTTCTATTGCTTTCCCAGGCCATAGCAGAGAGTTGGATCGGAAGTGGAGCAGCCTGGTCTCAAACCGGCACCTATCTGGGATGTCGGCACTGCAGGCAGTGGCTTTATCCGCTACACCACAGTGCCAACCCCCTTATAGCTTTTTTGTCTTACATCATTTTGATATATCACTGTCTCCTCATTGCTGTCATGTATAGACCTCCTGATCATATCCTCTGCAGTGAATTGAATTGTGTCCTCCAAAAAGACACGTTGATATCCTAACTTCCAGGACCTGCGAAAATGATCTTAATGGGAAATAGGGTATTTGTAGATGTGATTAAGTGAAAATGAGGTCATGTGATTAAGTGAAGATTAAGTCAAATAGGATTGTCCTGGACCCTAGACCTGTAACTGATGTCCTCATAAGAACAGTAAATCTCTTTTTAATAAAAAAGATTTATTTGAAAGGTAGAGTTACAGAAACGGGGGGGGGGGGGTAGAGATTCCTTCCATCCTTCCAGCTGCTGGTTCACTCCTCAAATAGCCATAGGCCAGGACTGGGTCAAGCCAAAACCAGGAGCCCGGAATTTCATCCAGATCTCCCACATAGGCACAGGGACCCGAGCACTTGGGTCATCCTCTGCTGCTTTCCCGGGCACATTAGCAGGGAGTGGATCAGAAGTGGAGCAGCCAGGACACGAACTGGTGCCCCTATGGGATGCCAGCTTTGCAGGTGGCTGCTTAAAACACTATGCCACCATGCTGGCCCCTAGAAAAGGAAATTTATATACAGATACATACATAGATTGGAGATAGCCATGTGACAGCAGAGGCAGAGATTGGAGTGATGCAGCCACAAGCTGAGGATGGATGACAACCACCAGAAACTAGGAGAAAGTAATAGAAAAGATTGTCCCTCATAGCCCTCAGAAGGAATCAACAATATGAACAGTTTGATTTAGGACTTAGGTCCTCCAGAGCTATAAGACAATAAACTTCTGTTGTCTTAAGGCACCCAGTTTATGGTAATTAGTTGGGGGTAGCTAAACAAAATGATACATCTTTTTTCTCAATGTAGGCTTTTCTCTGTGTCTCACTGCCTTCACTCCTTCCCACTACGAAGCCTGCTATCATCCTAGTGTACTCCACTACACAAGTTGATGATTCAGCCATCATCTGAGCCTCCTGGTCTCTTTAACTCTACTTCAACCAGCTACCTCTAGTGTAACAAACTCCACCTGCTCCACTATAAATCACCAATTTCAATCAAACCCTCAACACTGTTTCACAATCCTCTAGTGCTGAATACTTTTAAGTATACTTATTTATGTCTCTAAAAGGCAGAAAGATAAAGACTGACAGATAAACTGATAGAGCTCTCATTTGCTTGTTTACTTTCCAAATGCCTGCAACATCTGGGGCTGGGCTAGGCTGAAGCCAGGAGCCAAGAACTCAATCCAGGTCTCCCGCATGGGTGGCAGGGAGCCAACTACCACAGACATCACTTCTGCCTCCCAGGAGTCCCTTAGCAAGAAACTAGAATCTGAAGAAGAACCAGGACCCAAACCCTGGCACTCTAATATGGGATGCTGGCATCTCAAGCAGTGTTTATTTTGTTTGTTTGATTTGGTTTGTGGTTTTTCTTTTGGCTTGTTTTGTCAAAGAAATTTATTGATACATTAGATTCTCAGGTTCACAGGAAATGCGTAACTACTGCAATACAATTCTCATCAATTCTCATGTTAATATTAATACAAAGAGAACAGAGCCCATAAAGTTCATAGATAGAGTTCTAAAAATATAATGTACTTTCCTCCCTCCCTCCTTTCCTTCCTTCACTCCTTCCTTCCTTTTTTCTTCTCTCCCTCCCTCCCTGTCTTCCTCCCTCCCTGTCTTCCTCCCTCCCTCCTTCCCTCCTTCCCTTCTTACTTCCTTCCCTCCTTCCCTCCTTCCCCTACAAGCAATGTTTTAGCTGCTCACCAAATGTCTGTTGCTCTTTAGTACTGATAACTCAAGGACAATGATTTCAACTTCAGTCTTTTCTCAAAACTCCAACTCTTATGCCCGCCGTTTAACTCTTAGAACATAACCTTATTACCCATTTCACTGAAAAAATGAAAGCATCAGACACATCTTCCTGGCACCATATCTAATTATTACCTTATCTACATCCTCCACAGAATTTCCCTCCTGTAACAGTGGAGAAGGTATCCCTTCGCCTTCCTCACCTTCTCACACTACCAGCTAGCCCTTTTCCCTATTATATATTCGACTTCCTTCCCCCAACTGGACCATTCTCAGTAGCAGGTGAAATAGTCTCTCTCATCTTTTTTTTTTATTTGACAGGGAGTGTTAGACAATGGGAGAGAGAGAGACAAAGAGAGAGAGAGAGAGAGAGAGAGAGAGAGAGAGAGAGAGAGAGAGAGAGAGAAAACCCCAAATGGCCACTACGGCCGGCATGCTGCGCCGATGCGAAGCCAGGAGCCAGGTGCTTCTCCTGGTCTCCCATGCAGGTGCAGGGGCCCAAGCACCTGGGCCATCCTCCACTGCTTTCCTGGGCAACAGCAGAGAGATGGACTGGAAGAGGAGCAACCGGGACTAGAAGCCAGCGCCCATATGGGATGCCAACACCGCAGGTGGAGGATTAACCAAGTAAGCCACGGCGCCGGCCCACTCTCTCATCTTATAATAATGCCATCCTTATTCCCACAAGCTCTCCAGTTTGCACTCTCTTCTCTCCTTCCAAATAGACTCCTCAAAAGAATTGTCTGTCTTCACATCTAGGCCTACCCCTGTCACCTGAAAGTGTTGTAGCCAAGTCACCAATGACTTCATGTCACTGAACCCAAAGAATGCTTTCAACACTTACCTCACTTGATTCCTCATTAGATGTTACCGACTACATCCTCTTGATTAAGACAGTCTCACCCCCCCCCCATTCATCTCCTTTCTTTGTTTTTTCTCCTACCTCTTTGAGAATTTCTTAATTGGTCTCCTTTGAGGACTCATTTGTCTTTAACCAGCTTTTAAATGTTAGAGTTCCTCAGGGCTGCCTTCTCTTCTCACTTGTACTCTCTCCCCAGGAAGTTTCATTCATGCCATTGGCAGGTGTCTCATATTTACATGTCTGCTTGGATGACTTAAATGCAACTCAGATTCGGTACATCCAAGAATAAGCCATGATCTTCTCCTTTAAATCTGGTTCCCTAAGAGTTCCCCTTTTTAGTGAATGGCATCTACAACTCTCCAATTATGTAATTCAGAAATCCAGGGGTCATGCTTGGTAGGTCCTCTTCCTTAAATCCGGTCTATCACTAAGTTCTATTTATTTTACTTTATAAAAGTATTTGCTTCATCAGCATGTTTGCAGTTACACTGTCAGCCACAATCTTTATCCACATTACTAACATCTCATTTTATCTATGACAGTGGTCAGGCATCTAAACACTCGGGCTACTATCTTGCAATCCATTTTCAACATAGCAAATCAGAGTGTTTTCAAAAAAATCAAACATGATCTTGTCATCATCTTCCATAAGAAAACTCTCTAATCATTTGCTATGAATCTGACAAGGAAGAATGATTAACATGGCCTGAAAGGGCCTGCAAAGTCTTACCTAAACTCCAATCTCAGCTCATACCACTTTCTCCCTCATGCTCTATGCTCCAGCCACACTGGATGTCTTTCCACTCCAAATACGCCGTGTGTTGCTGGCTGTAGGACCTTTGCACAAGCTAATTCCTCTACCCACAACGCTCTCTCCACTTCTTACCTCTAGCCACTTTGCTTGGCTAAGCTTACTTAAAACTCAGATCTCAGTTCCCGCATCATTTCTTCAGGGAAGATTTCCTTGACCAGTTCCTCCAGGCTGTACCTATTTCCCTCATTGTATTTCTCATAGAATTGTCTTTGTTTTTCTAATATCTGTCTTACTTGCAGTTACACCATTATTTGTATGATTTCTTGGTTAATTACTGTTTCTCCTGCTACACTCCAAACTCCATCAGAACAGGAACCATGTCTATTTTTGTTCCTCTTTGTTTTTGTAGCACCATGCACAGTTCCTAGAACACAGATTCTCAGTATTTATTAAATGAGTGAATGAATGAACAAGTGAATGAATTAATGAATAGGTACTTCAAGTGAGACCATACCCACTCCACCAAAGGGATATGGATTTACCCTACCAGATCTGCCAGTATGTCTGTGTTTTACTACTGAACATAAACTACAACATGTGAAATAACATCATTGCCTCATGGCTGAATCTAGAGATAATTAATTGCCCTCAATAAAGGTATCTTTGAGCAGGCACATAAACATAGGTCGAATGACTACTTGTGCTATCGCCACAACATGGACTAGATGACCTAGAAGATTTTGCCACCCAAAGTCATGATTCTAGGATTTTGGTGCATAGAGAGGGTAGCTTTAGTGAAGAAGATTCAGATACTATTTGGGATGGGAAAACCAGGGTAAGAAATCACTTTAGGGTCCCAGCCCCATTGAGGTAAACTTATTCATTGCCTCCTCTTCCTAGAAGTTTCTCTGTCTGTCCATATTTTGGAATAACATCAATTTTCCTATATTCAAGATTTCCATAGGGGAGCTGGTGTTGTGGCACAGTAGGTTAAGCTGCAACTTGTGATGCTGACATCCTATATCAGAGTTCCAGTTAGAGAACCCTATTGCTCTGCTTCTGATCCAGCTTCCTGTTAATGAATCTGGGAAGGCAGTGAAAGATGTCCCAAGTACTTGGGTCCTTGCCAGCCACATGGGAGACCAGGATGGATTTCCAGGCTCCTGGCTTCAGCTTGCTCCAGCCCTGGCTGTTGTGGTCATTTGGGGAGTAAACCAGTGAGTAGAAGATTGTCTCTGTGTGTGTGTGTGTGTGTGTATGTGTGTGTGTGTGTCATGTGTATGTCTCTCTCCTTTCTCTGTGCTACTCTGCCTTTTAAATAAACACAATAGATCTTTTTAAAAAAGATTTATTTATTTATATTTATTTGGAAGTCAGAGTTACACAGAAAGAGAAGGAGAGGCAGAGAGAGAGAGAAAGAGAGAGGTCTTCCATCCTCTGGTTCACTTCCCAAATGACCACAAAGGCCAGAGATGAGCCGATCCAAAGCAAGGAGCCAGGAGCTTCTTCCGGGTCTCCCATGTGGGTGCAGGGGCCCAAGGACTTGGGCAATCTTCTACTGCTTTCCCAGGCCATAGCTGGGAGCTGGATTGGAAGCAGAGCAGCTGGGACTTGAAATGGTACCCCATGGGATGCCGGTGCTGCAGGCTGGGGCTTTAACCTGCTGTGCAATCGTGCTGACCGCTTCTAAGTAGTTCTTGATACTGATGCTTCCTGATTTCTCTACTGCGCCCAGGAAAAACTAGAAATGAGCTTTGTGGCCCTCTCAGGCAAGAGTATTAAAAAACAGCAAGAGTGACACATACCTGGGCAGGGTATGTGGCCAAAGGGGAAAGAAGAAAAAGACAAAGCCCTACCATAGTATGCCCTCCTCCCCAAGATCTTTCCTTCAATCTAGGGACCTTCACATTCTGTTATACAAGAGAGTGGCAGTGGTAAGATCGTAGTGAGACCTAGGGCCTTGAGGGAGAAAGGAGAGATTCACAGGGCCAAAGCTGCAGTCTGATCATAGTCTCCACCCCCCATGGGGAGTCTCTCTTCAGTGCTATGAATTTATCCTTGCATGGGGAAATGGCTTCCTTCTTCACTGGGTACTTTATCATACATCAACAAGAGACTCACCTGTTAAGGCAGAAGTAGTGGTAGTGGACAGATCAGAGCCTTTCCAACACTGCCCTTCAGATCTCCTCCAGAGCCAGCCCCCTAGATATGGCAAGGCCTTAGCCAAAGGGATCCTGGTTAGAAATCAGGTGCAGAATGCTTGTAAAGGCCAGAAAGAACCCCCTCTGCAGCTCACTGCCTCTTGGCACCTGAGGGAGCTGTCTCATGACGGTGGTGAAAGATAAGCCTAGAGGGTACAGAAGGAATTCCATCGTGGACACCTCAGTGCGAAGTCATTGTCAGCTTCATGCTCCGCCACTTGCCCAACTGGGTGTAGAAGGGAGCTTAAAGAAGCAGACCTGCAAGTCTTAAGACAGCAGGCCTGGGCCGAGCACTAGAGTCCAAGTCTCGTTAGACACTGACCCATGTGTGGCCTGAAACTTTGGGCTAAAGGCAGGTTTTGTTGCATGGACACAGTGACTTTCTCTGTTAGCCTCTCCCTCATTTTACTCCTTCACTGCTTTCTGGGAAGGCTGTACTTTGGCTCTGTGGCTGTCCTGTTCCCTAGAGGATCTTTAGTTCTCCTCCTGCGGCTTGGTGGTGGTCTAATGGTGTCACAGTTGCCTGTACTAGTTACCTGTGGCGTCCCGGTCTGTGGCTCTGAGAGCCCTTCAACTCTCTTCAGAAAGTAGCACATTGGGAGTGGGCACATCATCTACTTCAGATCCAGGCAGGCCTGGGTTAACATCCCAGGCTAGCACTTCTGAGCACAGGTGATCAGGGGCAGTTTCCCTATCAGTAAAAGGGGGGGTGGGAACAGATAGTTCATAAGGTTCTTGAGCGCATACCATGTCATGACGGCTCTAAAATGTCTCCTACCTGACCCCTGGTGCATGAGTCCATTCTGAGCTGTTCTTTGTAGGACAAGGTAAGCACTGCCTTTTTTCTTCTCTCTTGATGTCTTTCCACTCTGTTGTTGGAGACACATTCAGTAGCAGGTGATTAAGTCTGGTTCACTGCTGGGAAGAAACTCCCAGAGGGGCCGATTTCTATGTATAGCAGAGGCTTGTGGGTGGGGTGCTCCTCCCCTCTCTCTGGGGTTCACAATACTCAGAGACACAGATTCCCCATGTAGAGAAAGGCGGACTGCATGTCCTTGCTTCGGGTACGGGTTGGGAGAAATGTGTGTGGGGGAAGAGATCCCTTCCCTCAGAATAAGGAAAGCAGAGGGAAGAAGCCTAACAGAACCCAGTGTTCAACTCAGGAGGAGGTCAGGGGATAGAGCCTAAGTGCCAGAGTACCTGGGAACTTTGGAACATGGAACCTTTGTTATTTTTTAAGGCTTATTTGTTTATCATTTGGAAGGGGGATACAGAGTGGGGGTGGAGGGAGAGAGACAGAGACAGAGAGCGAGCCAGAGAGCTGGGGCTGGGCCAGGCCAAAGCCAGGAGGCAGGGAGACCCGGATGGTCTCCCATGTGAGTGACATGGACACTCCCTCTTGAGCCATCACCTGCTGCTTTCCAGGATTAAATCATCAGGAAAGTGGATCAGAAGTGGAGTAGCTAGGATTCAAACCAGCTACTCCGTTATGGGATTCAGGCATCCCAAGTAGTGGCTTAACCTGCTGGACCACAATGCTGGCCTCAGCCTTTGTCGTTTTACGTATATGCCACCATAGCAATTCACCAAACCTAGGATATGCAATAATATGTCGCTTTTGTGGCCTCTGTTCTGTTTCGTCTCGGCAGTCGTCTGTAGATTCATCTTTGCAGAAGCGCCAGGCTGACTTCATCTTCCTCCGAGCCAGTCCAAAGAAGAAGAGCTGCACCTGCCCAAAGGGCTCGAGTGCTATAACAGCAGCTCTCAGGGGGAAAGCAAAGGAGGCTGAGGCCCCTAGGACTGTGAGGAAGGAAGTCCTGGGACCTACTGGAGTCGGTCTGAACCTGACACTGGGGGCAACTTCCCCAGGACATCCCTCAGGGAAACTCCAGCACCTTCACTGGCTGATCTAAACTCCTGTATGGCTCTGTTTATTCTGTCAGCTATCAGGTCTGCAGAGCAGATGGCGATGGCAACTGAGGCTCGGATATGTCAGTTCACACATTGTCATTTTCTGATCCGAAGTCTCAGCTCACTTCTGCCCTGCCCCCTCGCCTCGCCTCCCCCACCCCAACTCCGTGACCTCCTCCGGTTGTGAGAGCCTGTCTTTCAGGAGTAGCCTTCTGAGTTTAGTAACTAATCAAGTCAGCACTGGCTACCATACTCACTCTTTTCCCCCAGAAAAATCACTGATGGCTCACCCTTCTGGTGTACCCAGGAGGAGGATGGAAATGCTCCCTAGTTCCCCGAATTGCATCCTTATAATATCTGGATACTCTAAATTCCACAGGCCATAAGAGTAAGAAAGGTGACCCTTGGCGGCCAAAGAGGCCAGCGTGGTGGACATAGAAAAAAGTCATTGACAGGATGCTTTGGGGTAGAAGCTGAGCAGAAATTCTTCCAGGCAGGGAGAGCTCAGCTTAGATGATCAAAAGTGGGGAAGAATATATCTGTGAGTGTCAGGGAGGGCGGGAGGGCGAGATTTCTGTGCACAGACAGGATAAGGACAGTACTAAATGATATGCACGTAACTGCCTCCTTCACTACCATGTTTTGGATTTCTCTATGATGCATTTTTGGCTCCCAAGGCTGCCCCACTGTTCTGGAGCCTTTTCTTTTTTCTTTTTTTTCCCTTGACTTCTCTGGCTGCTCTTTGGACTCTCACCAACCTGCTGGACCGGGTCTGTACTAACCTGGAGGAAGGTGATGCCGGCCTGGGATTGACATGACCCTGAACATGACTCCCTGCACACACTCAAACCTTTTAACCCAGGAGTTTCCAAGTCCAAGCTCAGGGTTCTGTAGATTGGGCTCTGCTGCCCCCCCATGGTAACTGAGGTTACTTTTCCTCACCCGAGATGACTTCTGAAAAAAGGCTGTCCATCTTCCAAATTTCTGGCCCCTTTCCCCAGCTCCTCATAGCCACCTTCAGACTCTCTGCAGTGCTTTCAGGAACATGGCTGTCTCTCGGTCACATCCTAACACTGATGAAGTTCGGGCCGTGGCTTGAGAGCAGTGCTGCCCCCTTTGGCCTGCATCCAGATTCCCCAGATCTCTTTCAGGGATTTGGGAAGTGAATAGATGAAGAAGGAGGCACAGAACACTGGAAGTAGGATGATTTCTCTGAGAGGGTGTTCAGACTCAAAGCCATCAGTCTGGAGCCCCTAACATCCCCAAGCTCCCATCTCAAAATCTGAGCACATGACCTTTCCCAAATGTGCCTTAACTGAGGAACATGGCTCAGCTTCTCCTGCTGTTTGCCTGGTAGCTCTGACAGGTCAGAGGTGGCCCAGAGCCCAGCAGACCCACCTTTCCTGCTCTGGGCCCTGTACACCTTTGGGCATCGGGGCATGGAAAGAAGAGGGAGCAGGATCTTAACCAGATGCAAATAAATAAATAAATCTTTAAACATTCTTTCAACAATATTTTATAAAAAAACAATCTGTTTGGGAATATATTTCCTAAGAGTAGATCTAGCAACTTTCACCCTGGACTCCAGATCCAGCCCTCAGCATGCTGGGAAATTGATGCTCGCCTTACTTCCTGTTCCTTTCATTAGATATCCCTCATACAACTTGTTTCTCTATCTAAGACCCCTATCCCATCCTAGAGGCAGTGCAAGACCTATCCAGGGGCTAAGTTAGAAATCTGGGAGTCATGATTTTGTTCCTACAGGAACTTTACATGTATTATTTCATTAATTCTCATGAAAACTTTTGCATGTGAAGAATCCATGGAAGATTGTGAGAGGTCCCACAGCTTGGGTTTGGAGGAACCTCTTACATATTTACCTGGATTTAAAGACAAGATCTTTACAGGATCTCACTCTTTCACCTTCTATTATTGAAATTCCTTTTTTCCCTGGTCTTTTCTATGCAACCAAATGCCAAAACTAGTTTGTAAATATCTCCCACTCCTCTTTCTTCATTCTTGTCAGTTTCCTCTCCTCCTTTCTCTAGTCTCCTATATCCTCTTTTAATCAAAGTAAAATTTATATATGGTGAGGTGTATATATCCTAAATGTGAGGCTCAATGAGCTGTAATGAGTATATGCACCCTCATTCTGCCACTGTAAGTCAAGTTGTACAACTTTGTCATTGCCCTGGAAAGTTCTCTTCCTTCAGTTTCACTTTTTTTTTAATTTTTGACAGGCAGAGTGGACAGTGAGAGAGAGGGACAGAAAGGTCTTCCTTTGCCGTTGGTTCACCCTCCAATGGCTGCCGTGGCTGGCGCACTGCGGCTGGCGCACTGCGCTGATCCGAAGGCAGGAGCCAGGTGCTTCTCCTGGTCTCCCATGTGGGTGCAGGGCCCAAGCACTTGGGCCATACTCCACTGCGCTCCCGGACCACAGCAGAGAGCTGGCCTGGAAGAGGAGCAACCAGGACAGAATCCGGCACCCTGACCAGGAATAGAACCCGGTGTGCCGGGGCTGCAAGGTGGAGGATTAGCCTAGTGAGCCGCGGCGCCGGCTAGTTTCACTTTTAATTAGCCCTCTCAAAGCCACCCCGGTTGTGTTTTTCCATCACCATAGATTCCTCATCTAGAATTTCATATGAGTGGAGTAACACAATACATACCTTTTGGCATCTGTTATTTTGGTAATAGACTGTTCTCTGTATTTTATATGCTTGCAAAACAGTTATGTCATTGTCTTTTTTGGTAATAGTTGTATGGAGACATCATTCATATATTGTACAATTCACCCATATAAGTGTATAATTCAATGTTTTTTGTGTATTCACAGAATTGTACAACCATGACCACAGTGAATTTTAGAACCTTTTTATTATCCCCAAAAGAAACCCCTCAACTGTCCTCCACCTCCCCTTTTGTGTCCCCAAGTCCTAAGCAACCACCACTCTACCTTCTGTCTCTATGGATTTGTCAATTCTGGATATTTGGAATCATATAAATGGAATCATAAAATACATGGTCTTTTGTGACTGATTTCATTTTTTTAAACTTTTTTTAAAATATTTTTTGACAGGCAGAGTGGACAGTGAGAGAGAGAGACAGAGAGAAAGGTCTTCCTTTGCCGTTGGTTCACCCTCCAATGGCCGCCACGGCTGGCGCACTGTGGCCGGCGCACCATGCTGATCTGATGGCAGCAGCCAGGTGCTTCTCCTGGTCTCCCATGGGGTGCAGGGCCCAAGCACTTGGGCCATCCTCCACTGCACTCCCTGGCCACAGCAGAGAGCTGGCCTGAAAGAGGGGCAACCGGGACAGAGTCCGGTGCCCCGACCAGGACTAGAACCCGGTGTGCTGGCACTGCAGACGGAGGATTAGCCTATTGAGCCACGGCACCAGCCTGATTGCTTTCATTTAACATAATGTTTTCAAGGTTCATCCATGTTGTAGCATGTATCAGTACTAATTCTCTTTTATTGCTGAATAACAATATTCCAGCATATGGATATACCATATTTTGTTTATCAGTTGATGAACTTGAGGTTGTTTCCGCCTTTTGGCTTGAATAATGCTGCTATGAATATAAATGCAAATGTTTGTATGGGTGCATGTTTTCTTTTCTCTTGGGTATATACCTAGGAGTGGAATTGCTGGGTCACACAGTAAAATCTATATTTAACTTCAACAAGTTACAGGCATTCTCTCAGAAGTCTCTTTATCTATCTTCTGGGCAAATACATAAAAGTAGATTACTGGCTCAGGAAGCTGGAATCAGAAGCCAGAACTGAGAATCAAACCCAGATACTCCATTATGGGACCCTGGCATCTTAGTTTGCATCTCAATCACTAGGCTAAACACCTGCCACATGGTATATTTTGATGAACAGAAATTTTAGATTGAGATTAAGTATGAAGTGGTCATTTGTCCTTTTAAAGTTAGGCCCTAAGATAACATTTCTTTTATGTTGAGGGCCTAACACAGGACCTGGGCCAAGGCACTTGATGTGGTGGCTTGCCTCTTGCTTAATAGTGCTGCCTGCTGCTTGATACAGAAGGAAATTCTGGCTCTGTGGTAAAGGAGAGTGCTTCCCAGCCAGGCACTTGTTGTGGCAACATTCTTGTCTAGGGGAGACTGAAAGTGCCCCCAGCCTGAGAGTTTGTTCCAATGGGATGTTTCACATCGGTGCCTTGCTTCTGGGTGGGGGCAGAGGAGTCTCAGACTTAGGGAGACAAAGAAGTTTCTTGTTCCAGTTTGCTTGTTAAGGCAGCCTGCTCTATTGATACTGGTTAGTCCTACTGTCTCTCCCTGGAAGAGGAGAGCCTTGGGCCTGTTGTGAAAGCCGTGATTTCCTCTGTCCACTCATTATCAGGGGGTATCCATGTTGACCCCCCCATTGTCAAGTTCACCTGAGGTTGTTGCTGGGACTCTTGTTCCATCTGGGAGAGAAATGAACCTATCCAGGCCCTCTTCCTTCTCTAAATTGAGATCAGTTACTGTTAAGTCTGGGTTAATGACTTCTGTTGAGTTGGGTGACAGATGCCCTGCTGATATGTCTTTTGTCAAGTTTTTGGGTCCCTAACCAGTTGGCCATCTTCTTCCCACCATGCAAAACTTTGGCTACCTCTTGCACTGTTTGTAGTTGCATTCAGTTAGCAGAGTAACAATGAATGAGTCTGTACCATGCTTGAACTGGAAGTCTAGATAAATTATTGAAAGAACCAGATAGACTTCCTGAAATTAAAAAAAAATACTAAATTTTAAATTTCTAACTACAGGTTAAAATAGCAAATTAGATAAAAATAAAGACAGAGTTAGTGATCATATAGATCTGAAGAATTCAGGAGGTTGGAGAGGAGAGAGAGAGAAAAAGGTGGGGGGGAGCTATAAAATATAGAAGATAGCATAAGAGTTTAATTGCATTTCTATGAAAAGAACGCAACAAATGAGAAATATGTAAAATTTAAAGAATAATGGCTGATAATTTTCCTTTACTAATGAAAGGTATCAATCCTTAGATTCAGGAATTACAACAAATCCCTGGCAGGGCAAATACAAAGCAAGTCTCATATAGGCATAAATGTGGTAAAAAGAGAGAATATCTGAAAAGGAGCCAGAGAGAAATGATGAGTTACATTCAAAGGAATAATTATTAAACCGAGAGAAGACTTCTCCCCTCCTGTAAAGATTTATTGATTTATTTGAAGGGGACTGTGGCAGAGAAAGAAGAGAGATTGAGACAGATCTTAAAGCATGGGTTTGTTTACTCTCCAAATGGCCACAATAGCCAGGGCTTGGGCCAGGCCAAAGCCAGGAACCAAGAACTCCATCCAGGTCTCCCATGTCGGTAGCAGGGGCCCAAGCTCTTGGTCCATCTTCTGCTACTTTCTCAGGCGCACTAGCAGGAAGCTGGATTGAAAGTGGAGCAGGCAGGACTCAAACCAGCACTCTAAAATGGGAGCAGACATCTCAAGAGCAGTGATCAAAGTCAGAAGAGAGAGGAATGGTGTCAAGGTGCCAACAGATACTGTCTGTCAAGCTAGGATATTAGCTCTTGAAAAGCTAGTATTTTAAAATGAGCTAAATAAAGAATTTTCAGAAATGTGAAATCAGATCTTCACTTAAGAAATATTCTGAAAAGGATTTCTAGAAGGAATAATGGAATGAAAGGAAGAATAATGAGCAAAGAGATTTGTGAAATTTAAATAAACGTAAGAAATCATAACAATATAATGGTGACTAAGTTGAGTCTAAAAAATGGTAAAACTAAATTATTGAACAAAAATCATGAGGAAGATGAAGAGGAGTGGCAATGATTGGCATTAAAGCATTAGAATATCTTTGCACCATTTGAGTGGAAGACAAATATGTTGATTAATTTTATATTTGGTGTATTTAACTATGTATAGTGAATTTTAAAGACAACTGCTAAAAGAATAGAAATAAAGTCTATGAGGGGGCTCTTCAAAAATTCATACAAATGCATATTATGAAAAATCTATGCATGAATTTTAAACTTTTTCACACCAAAATAAACTTATCATTTAATTTCATTTTTCCATGAGTTTTTTGAAGTACACTCATATAGCATACAAACCAGTAGCAGGAAAAGTTGAATAATAAAAACTTAATTATACAGAAGACAGAAAGTGAAAAAAAGGATAAAAGTAAAGATAAATATAAAGCGTTAAGTTAGATAATATGGATAAATAAAGTGTATCAGCGATAAAAACAAATATAATTAGGTGAAACTCACCAAATAAAATACTGAAATTAAAAATTGATTTTTAAAAAATTCCAGTTGTATGTTATTATAAAATGTCTAAAATATAAAGAGCATATTTTTGTCACTATGCAATTAATTTAGAAGTCAATAGCAAAAAAAAGAAACTTAAAATGTACATAGAAATTTAAAAATACACAGTTGGTTAACTCTTGGGTCAAAGAACCATGTGTAAACTAGAAAACAGTTAAAACAGAATTCTACTAAAAATACTTCACATCAAAACCTGTGGGTAAAGAAAGGGAAGACTGCACTTAGAGAGCAATATATAGCCTTAAATACCGTTATTAGGAAATAAAAAGAATGAGCATTAAGATGGCCCAGGTCCTTGGGCCCCTGCACCCATATGGGAGACCTGGAAGAAGCTCCTGGCTGCTGGATTTGGATCTGCGCAGCTCCAGCCATTGCAGTGAACTAGCAGATGGAAGACCTCTCTCTCTCTTTCTGTAACTCAAATAAATAAATCTTTTTTTAAAAAAGGCAAAGCTATTTTAAAAAGTGATCATTTACACATTGAGTGTCCAACTGAAGAACTTAGAAGGGGAACAATAAAGTAAACCAAGAAAGTAGAAGGAAGAAAACAATAAAGACAAGAATTGAAAACAATAAAATAGCAAATGAATTACAACAGGGAGGACTTAACAAACTCTCAAACTGGTATCTGAAAAGGTCAGTTCTTTGAAAATAGATAAATCTTTGACAAAAATGATCAATATTGAAGGCAAAAAATGAAAAGTGTTCATAACTAGGAGCACAGAACTACAAGAGATTAAAATAATTAGTTATTACCTTGAACTAATATATGCAAATAAAGCTGAACTTTTAAACAAAATGGACAACATCCTGACAAATAAAACGTAAGAAAAATGACTGAAGAATAAATGTAATACCCAAATAGAACTATAAACTTTAAAGAAATGAAGCAATAGTTAAAATTCTGCCACCCTACCCCAACTCCCACAACACAAATGATTTCACAGGTGAGTGCTAGCAACAATCAAGACCAAATTCAATATCACACAAAACTGTTCCAGGGAACAGAAAATTAAGAAAAAATATCCCAAACTTATTTATGAGACTTTCTAACCTTCATAACACAATGAACTAGAATATTATAAGAAAGATAAAGATTACAGGGCAAGCTCTCATGTAAATATAAAGGCAAAAAGTTCCATGCAAAATACTAGAATCTCAGTGGAGAAAATGCTAAAGTTTTACTGAAAGTAAAGACATCTAAATAAATGAAGTATGCCATGTTCTTGGGTATAAAGACTCAAGATTTAAAATGTTAATGATCTCTCAAATTACCCTAGAAATTAAATAAAATTACATTTATTTAAGTTCGTGCAGCTCCACTTCCACTCCAGCTTTCTGCTGTGGCCTGGGATAGCAGTAGAAGATGGCCCAAGCTCTTGGGCCCCTGCACCCACGTGGGAAATGTGGAAGAAGCTCCTGCCTCCTAGCTTTGGATCTGCACAGCTTCAGCTGTGGTGGCCGACTGGGGAGAGAATCAGCAGATGGAAGACTCTCTCTCTCTCTCTCTCTCTCTCTGCCTCTCCTTCTCTCTCTGTGTAACTCTGACTTTCAAGTAAATAACTAAATCTTTAAAAATAAATAAAATTACAGTCAGAATCCAAACTTAAAAAGAACTTAAAAAGTTGATTCTAAAAGTTATATGAAAGCACAAAGGACCAAGATTAGCAGCTGACAGTTATTGAACAATGACTATGTTTCAGGCAATGTTCTAAGCATGTGCTACAGATGGAACAACTCATTTAATGTCCACAATAATCCTTTAAGGTAGATACTATTTTGGTGCCAGTTTTATAAAACTGAGGCATGAAAGGTTAAGTCACTTGGCCAGGTTCAACTAGATACAACTAGATACTACTGAAGAATGACTGGAGGGAGTTCACTAGATCTGACATCAAGACTTACTGTCAAGCTACAGTGATTAAGACAGAGTGGCCTTGTCCCTAGAGTAGGCAAATAGGCCAGTGGAACAGAACACAGAGTCTAGAAATAGATCTAAGCGATCAATCTTAAAAGGATAGCTATAATTATAATTTATTTAACAAATGTTTATAAAGTTCCAACTGTATAGGAAACACTGGAAATGTAGAAGCAACCAAGAAACAAATCCCTTATCTTATGGAGTTGAGGGGGGCAGAATGTAAGCACGTAAAAGCAGATCATAATAGTGAAGTGCAATGTGCTCAAGAGAACCCCAAAGATCCATGCAGAACATGCTGCTGTAAGGTGGAAGGGATGGTTTATGATTTCAGAGATCTGGAATGGGGCTGGCAATGGTTTCTCTAGTTTGCATTGGGATTGGTTCAGGCAGGTAGGGCAGGAGGAGGACCAGACTAGGTTTCCTAAATATTCAGCACCCCCTAGCTTGAGGAATACTTTGTCAGCAGAATTGCATCATGAACAGTAGTCTAGAGCTTCCCACGCCATTGACCTTGGGAAGAGATCGGTAGGGCAGGGAAGTGACAGCAATGGCATCTCTCATTATCAAAGCCCAGGGATTCTGGATGAAGTAGAGCAGTCATTCAGGACATCTAGTTCAGTCTTTGAATCTAGGGTATCATGTGCTATGAGCAGGAAGAAATGTCCTGTGAGATATGAAGCCACCAAAATCCCAATGGATTATATTCAGGATTTTTACTGACCACACACATGAACTTCTGTAATAACCTTATAGTAAGGATTTCAGCCACACTACCCCTCCTGTGTCCTCAACAAACTTCTTATTCCTAGCTCAAGGCATTGACACTTGCTGGAATAATCTTTGTTTGCACCTTTACAATATTTCAACTCAAGTATGACCACTGTAAGATAGGCCTTTTTTTGACCACACAGTCACTCTAACACCCCCTTGTTTACTCTTCTTAGCACTTATCGCTATCTCAAGTTATCTTATTTAATGTGTCTGTTTACTATCTACCTTCTCCAATTCAAATGTAGTCTCCATGAAGACAGAAACCATTTTTTGGTGGATCATTGCTTTATTCTCAGTGCTTGGTATAGTGCCTGGTATATAGTAAGTGCTCACTCTCGCCCTCTCTCTCTCTCTCTCTCTGGTAACTGCATTTCAAGTGTGTGTGTATATATATATATATATATATATATATAGAGAGAGAGAGAGAGAGAGAGAGAGAGAGAGAGAGAGGGAGAGAGAGAGAGAGAGAGAGAGAAATATCTTCCCCTATTGGTTCACTCCCCAAATGGTTGCAAAGGGTGAACCAGGCCAAAGCCAAAAGCCAGGAGCTTCATCTGGTTTCCCATATGAATACTAGAAGTCCAGGTACTTGGACCATCCTCTGCTGCTTTCCCGGGCACATTGGCAGGGAGTTAGATTGGAAGTGGAGCAGCCAGGATGTGAACCGGCCCCCCTATGGGATGACTGCATTGTAGGCAGTGGCTTAACCCACAACACTGGCTCCCAGCGTTCAACAGATATTTAATGAGAAAGAAAGAAAGCAAGTGAGGGAGGGAGGAAAAGAAATTCGAAGTCCTGTGAATTGACTCCTTGATCTCTGCCAAGCAAAGCTGTGTATGGACTTTGCCACATGTCTGTGCAGGCTTAGTGCCATTCTCTGAAACCAGAATAACAAGTCCTCGAACCTTTCTGGTCAGAATTTCCCAGGGTAAACCTGTACTATTACCCCCCAAACTCAGGCTTCTGAAAGAGGGCATCTCTACCCCTCCCTGCTAGAGATTCCTATTGTCTGGCTGCCTAAAGGAATCAAACAGCTGGAGGATATTATACTTCTGGCATGAGCTGCAATTTTTTTTCTTATCTTAGTTGTTCTGGATTGCCATGATCTGTTATACAACTCAGTGTATTAACATTAGTTAATGATTTATCTCAATGTGTTTATTGTTACAAATGTGAAGATGAGGAAAGAGACCACTTTATTCCACTAGACCTCTTTGTATACTACATATTTTATTAGATACATTTCATTTCTTCCTTTTTCTTTTTTTAAATTCAATATTGTGTTTGGAGTAACAAAACGATGAGATTATATGTAAAAATATAAACTTTATGCTCTGAAAATCTTTTGTTTTTTTCAAACACACTTGGTTTCCAAAGGCAGGCGTCTGAACAATTTCAGAATACAAAACAGACAAAAGTTATTGTAAATCTATTTGTTTTCACATTTCATGTGGGATGTAATGTCAAATGCACTATATACCCAGGTAACATTTTAGATAAAATTGACTTTTTATATAAACTGTTAAAATTCACAGATTGTATATAAGAACCTTACATATGACAAATTAAAAAAAAAAAGAAAAACAAGGGTGTTGTATAGTGTGAACAGTGAAGAACTGAGAGAGATGCTCAAGATAATTTTAGCAATAGGTGATAGTTACCATTTCATTTATCTATTTGAAGGGCAGAGTTATAGGGTGGGGAGAGAGAGGGGTCTTCCCTTTGCTGGTTCACTCCCCACTTGGCCACAATGACTGGGGCTATGGCCAGGCTGAAGCCAGGAGCCAGGAGCTTTTCTGATTTCCCACATGGGTGGCAAGGGCCCAAGCACTTGGGCCATCTTCTGCTGCTTTCCCAGGCCATAAGCGGAGAGAGCAGGATTGGAAGAAGAGCACCCAGGATTTGAACTTGCGTCCATATGGGATTCTGGCACTTCAGGCAGCTGCTTAATCTGCTACACCACAGTGCCAACCTTCAAGGCATTATTTTAAATGCTTTGTCCGTATTAGTTTATGGAATGTTGTCAACAATCCAGTTGGTAAGTACTATTATTATCACCTCCTCCCATTTTACTTATAAGAGAAACGTAGCATAGAGATATCAAATTACTTGTCCAATGACATAGTCAGGGAGTGGTGGCACTTGAATTTATCCCTGGCCCTCTGACCCCAGAGCCCTTTCTCTTAACCATACACTCTTGACTGCAAATAGCTCCGTTGCCTACTTGAGATAATTGCGCTCAGCTGGAGAAATATGCTCAGCAGAGGAAGTAACAGGAGCCTGGTTCCCCTGGAGACAAAGTGCCCCCCCCCCAACACACACACACTCTTGGATGTATAACAGAGATTCAAAAGTTTCCTGGAAAACATGCATTAACTTGTAATTCACTTTATTTTTAAAACTTTATTTATTTATGAGAGAGAGAGAGAGAGAACACTCCCATCCTTTGGTTCACTCCCCAAATACCTTCAACAGTCAAGACTGGGCCCAGCTGAAGCTGGGAGCCAGGAACTCTCTCCGAGTCTCTCACATGTGTGGCAGGGGTCTAACTACTTGAGCCATTATCTGCTGCCTCCCAGGGTCTGCATTATCAAAAAGCTGGAATCAGGAGCCAGAGCAGGGACTCAAACCCAGGGGCTCTGATATGGGATGCAGGCAGACATCCTAATGGTGTCTGAATTGCTAGGTCAAATGTCTGCTCTTGCGTTATCTTTGCATTCCATTTGCCCATAAACTTTTTGAAATCCTCTCATATTACTGCATATAGACATATTCGTGCAAATTTATTTATTTCTGCTTCAATACCTTCATATTTGCCAGTAATTTACAAAAGCCCAAAATAGAATGGTGAAAAAGGTTCAATTGCTAATTGCAATACCAGATATAGATTACCTAGGAATATAAATTTAACAAAAAAGGTGCAAGACTCGTATGAAAAAGAGTATAAAACTCTACTCAGGAATAGAAAATGAGACTTTAATGCCTGGAGAAAATACCTCTTTTTTTAAGGTAGAAAGATTCAGAAATATAAATTGTATCCTTTCTTCCTCATTAGCTTATAAATTAAAAACTTTCCCTGTGAAAATTTTAATTTGGGGGGATTTTTTTGATTTTGTGACACTTTAAAAATGACATTAAACAAAGGAAGTTTTATAAAATAAAACTGAAAGAGTATTTGCCCTACTAGATATTTCAATTTATCACAAAGCTGTAATGATTAAAATAGTGTAGTACTAGTCCAAGAATAGAGTGAAAGATCAGTAGAATCAGAGCAGAAAATCCAGAAATAAACTCAAATGTGGAATTGATTGCGTTACGAAAGAGTCATTGCAATTGACTGTTCAATAAGCACCACAGAGACAACTGGTAATTGTTTAGAAAATAAATTAAGCCAGATTAATGCTTCACTCCTTATAGTGTACACATTTTTGTTATAGCAATAAAAATGTAAAAAATGAGACAATAAAACCAGTAGAAGGAAATATGAGTGAACGTTTTTATAATCTCAGGGTAGCAGGGGCCTTTTCAAGCATGATATGAAATGCACGAACTATACAGGGAAGATTGACAGATTTGACTACATAAAAATGAAAAATTTTTGTGCAGCCGAAAATGTCATAAACAAGATTGAAAGACAAATGACAAATTAGGAAAGAGCACATCTGACAGACAACGGTTAATTTCCTTCATCTTACAATCTATTAACAAAAATATAAATACTCCAATGGAAAAGTGGTCACAGACAGGAAAATCAAAAATATGCATGGACAGTAAACCTGTGAAAAGCTGCTCAGCGTCGCTGTTAATCAAGGAAATGCAAATGAGAACCACCATGAAATTGACTTTGACACCTTTTGGCTTATCAAATATTTTCAGATGACTTTGTGTTTCAGAAGAGTTTTACATTTACAGGAAAAGTGAGACGGCACTACAGAAGCTGCCCATATACTCTGCACCCCATTTCCCTTATTAGTCACATATGACATGCGTATGGCATGTTTGTTTCAATCAGTCAACCAATGCTGCTCCATTATTGTCCATTAAAGTCCTCAGTTTCTTTGCATTGCCTTAGTTGTTGTCTAATGTCCCGTTTGTGTTCCAGGATCCCCTTCAGGATACCACATTGCCTGTATTCATGTTACTCTTTAGGCTCCTCTTGACTGTGGTGGTTTTTCAGACTGTCCTTTACAATTTTGGAGCACTGGTTTGCTGTTTTGTAGGGTTCTTTGCTATAGCAATTCGTCTGCTGTTTTTCTCAGGCAAGGGACAGCGTAAGACTGGGGGTATGGACTGTTGGCAGGAAGAGCACAGAGTTCAAGTTCCATTCACATTCCATCATATGAAGGACACATACTATTTGGGATATATACACCATGGAATGATACACAGCAGTAAAAATAAATAATAAGATCATTTGCAACAAAATGGATGAATCTGGAAAACATCAAACTTAGTGAAATAAGCCAGTCCCAAAGGGACAAATACTACACGTTCTCTGAAACCAGAATAACAAGTCCTCGAACTTTCTGGTCAGAATTTCCCAGGGTGAACCTGTACTATTCCCCCCAAACTCAGGCTTCTGAAAGAGGGCATCTCTGCCCCTCCCTGCTAGATTCCTTATTGTCTGGCTGCCTAAAGGAATCAAACAGCTGGAGGATATTATACTTCTGGCATGAGCTGCAATTTTTTTTCTTATCTTAGTTGTTCTGGATTGCCATGATCTGTTATACAACTCAGTGTATTAACATTAGTTAATGATTTATCTCAATGTGTTTATTGTTACAAATGTAAAGATGAGGAAAGAGACCACTTAATTGACCTGTGATAACTAAAGAGCACCTAAAAGGCAACCTGTAGAAGTGAAATTGACACCTTGAGAAGCAATGACATTGAACAGCCCATACCTTGACTGTTGAGGAATGATTTTGTTTTTTGTATTTTTCATTTTTTTCTCCTTTCTTTTGATTCATCTTATTTTACTTGCCCTTTTTTTCTTTCATACTAATGGTTGAACTTTTTATTTAACATAGTTAATCATATATATACAAAACTAATTGAAAATAGATCTTAATTAAAAATAAGAGTCAGAATAAGAGAAGGAAGAGGAAGGGGGACAAGAGTGTGGGTGGGAGGGCAGGCGCGGAGGGAAGAATCACTGTGACCTTAAAGTTGTAATTGTGGAGTGTGTGAAATTTGTAACTATAAAGCTGTATAGTTCTGTACACATTCCTACAGACTTACTTATAAGAGTACAGCTTAAAAACATGCCAAGGGATCCCAAATCCCCTTAAGCTGGATGGTAAAAATAGCATTCAAAGTATTAGAGAGATCATATGGATAGGATTAAGTATTAAAGTGATCACATAGATAAGATCAAGTGTTTAAGTGATCATATAAGTAGGATAAGTGTTTGATAATAATAATAGACAGAATTAAAAAGGAGTGAATGCTCCAATATGGAGCAGCAGACTCATAGAATGACAATTGCCTTAAGAAGCACTGGGACCTCAGAATTAACCTTTAAGGCATTCTGGTTTGGCTGAAAAGCCCAGGGGAGCATTCCACACATGGAAAGTCAAGCCATTGTGGCAAAAAATGTTCTACATGTAGGACCTCTGTGGGTGAGACCTCAGTGGAAAGAAGCAGCCACCAAAGAAGGATGCACTTTTCTCTGAAGAGAGGAGAGAACTTCCACTTCACTTATGGCCATATCTAAATACTGAAGGAGTTTGTGAGCTCAAAAGGCTTCCATAGTTTAGGCAGCTCATGTCAAGAGCCTCAGGTGATCACTGATGTCATATATAAGCGTCAGGGGTCACTGTGCACTAACTCCCCATGCAGGACCTCTGTCCTCAGTGAGTTGTACTATTAGAGTTGACAGTAAAACTTGTTCTCAAAGAATTATGTCATCTAGTGTATTAAGTGGAGAACATTCTTATCTCACACAAATTATAGTTATGTCTAAGTGCTCACAAAAGATGTACCATTCTTGAGATTCTCTTTAAAGATAAATAAGTTTCTAAAAAAAAAAGTGAAATTACCATCGAGATGCAATGACTTTGAACAGCCCTTGTCTGGACTGTTGAATAACAGCTTTTGTTCTTTTTTATTTTTATTTTTTTGTTTTTAGTGTTGTTTTTGTTTGTTTTTATCTTTTTTCCTTAATCTTTCTTTTTCTCCATCATGCAAAGTGCTGAACTCTTTACCTAGAACAGAGTTAATCTGTGTATAAAGTTAAATGAAAATAGACCTTAGTAATAAACAAAACTGAAAACAGGAGAGGGAAGAGGAAGAGGGGTGGGAGTGTGGGTGCAAGGGTGGGTACGTTGGGAAGGATTACTATGTTCCTAAAGTTGTATCTATGAAATGTAAGCAAATAAAAAATTTAAAAAACAAAGATATTGATTGGAAAACTCCAGAAATACCCCAAAATGATATATACTATTACGAATAGAACTTGTCTCTGTTGATGGTGATCTGGCTTCGATAGTGTTGTTAGGTTTATCTACTGTACAGCTACACTTTTTTTAATTTCCCCTGCTGTCCTCTGGAAGGAAGTCACTGTGTACAGCCTGCACTTAATGAGTGGCCCCAGTCCTTGAAAGGGCAGAATATCTATGAAAGTCATTCGGGATTCTTCTGCAAAGGAGATTTGTTTCTTCCTCTGCATTTCTTTCTTTCTTTCTTTATATCAATATGGACTCATGGATATTCATTTTATACTTTGGGTTATAATCCAATACTGCTTTTATTTCTTTTGCTGTTCACATTGGTCCTGTTTTGGCCATTATAACTCTTTCAGTGGATTGTTGTGCTCCTTTGACATACTCCCATCAGTGTGTGTGTGTGTGTGTGTGTGTGTGTGTGCGCATGCTCACTTTCTGGCATTGCCAGATGCCAGGCTTATCTTAAATATTCTCTGTCCCAGTCCTAGTCTCAGCTATTTCTCCAAGAGCCTCTCATTCCTTGTATTGGAGAAATAAAGCTCTGAACGCTGCGTGTGTTTTTGTTTCTATAGTGTTATTGCTTCAAGGCCTTCCCAGCTACAGAACAAGAAATGCATGCATGTATACTAACCTGTGTATATTCACACAGTGTTAAACACGTCTGCCTGTAACTATCTGTATCTGTATTAGGTTAAACATGAGTTCATACTGGTATCTCCAACTGTAATCTATTACCACATGGATCATTTTGGCCTCCTCTTCTCGCTTATCTACAAATTCCCATGCCAAAAGTGACAAACTCAGTTCTCACCATCTGTTAGCTATTTAGTTAATTGTCCAATTTCAGTATACATGCAAAGCAGTATCGGAATTGCTAACAAATACCCCTGTGGGAAACAGACTTTATCAACTGGATTACAACGTTGATGTGCAGTTGCTTGTGCTAGTCTTAGATATTCCACAGTTTTCCAAAGTGACTTTTGTCAGGACCTATTCTCTCACTCTTTTCAGTGAACTGGTTTCACATCAATGTAGTATAGATTCTCTTGTCATAGTCTGCGTTCTTTCTTGGGTTCCATGACATCCCACATGATGTTTCAAAACCGTGTGCATTAAGGTTCACTCTTTGTGCTGTAAAGTTCAGAGTCCCTGGCAAATGCTGATTTTTGTATCTACAGTTGTGCCTTTTCCATAATGTCAGTCATATCACTGGAATAGCACAGGATGTAGCCTTTTCAGACTGAATGCTTTCACTAAACAATATACATTTAAGTTTCTTCCATATATCTTTGTGACTTGATAGCTCATTTCTTTGCTGCACTGAATAGCATTCCAAGGTATGGACTACCACAGTTTGTTTATCCATTCCCCTATTGAAGGGTGTCTTGGTTGGTTACAGTTTTTGGTGATTATAAATAATGCTGCCATTCAAGACACTCTGGCAAAAGAAAAAAGAAAAAAAAACCTAAATGAAAGGTCTCTGCGAGTGAGATCCTAGTGGAAAGAATGGGCCATCAAAGGAGGTACCTTTTCTCCGAAGGGAGGAGAGAACCTCCACTTTGACTATTAGAATTAGTACTCAAACAGTACTTTATACTTTGTGTTTCTGTATGGGTGCAAACTGTTGAAATCTTTACTTAATATAAATTGATATTTTGTATATAAAGATAATTGAAAATGAATCTTGATGTGAATGGAATGGGAGAGGGAGTGGGAAATGGGAGAGTTGTAGGTGGGAGGGAAGTTATGGGGGGGAAAGCCACTGTAATCCAAAAGCTGTACTTTGGAAATTTTTATTTATTAAATAAAAGTTTAAAAAAATGCTGCCATAAACATGTATGCAATAATGCCGCCGTGAACATGTATGCCAATCATTGTGTGAGCATAGGTTTTGAAGTCAATTGGGTGACTATCTGAGCATAATTACCATAACTCTATTTAGCTTTGAACTGTCTTCTCAATGGCTGTACCATTTTGGATTCCTTCCAAATACTGTAGTTCTACACCCCTGCCAGCATTGGTATTGCTGGCTTTTGGAATTTTACCATTCCAATTGGTGTGTAGTGGTATCTTCTTGTTGTTTGAATTTTTAATTGCCTAATGGCATGATAATGAGTATCTTTTCATATGCTTGTTTTCCATCTGTATATCTTCTAAGGTGGGGTGTCTGTCAAAATTTTTACTCATTTCTTATTTGAGTTGCTTATTTTCTTATTGTGAGTTTAGAGTTCTCGGTATATTTTAGATGAAAGTTCTTTATCACATATGTGGTTTGCAAAAATATTTTCTCCCCGTGTATGGCTTGTGTTTTGATTCTCTAAACAGTGTCTTTCACATAGAGAAATTTTATAATTCAATTAGGTCTAATTTATCAACTTTTTCTTTCATGGGTTGAACTTTTGGTGTTGTATCTAAAAACAAATTGCCAAATCCAAAGTCATATAGACCTTCTCCCATATTATCTTCTAGAAGTTATATAGTATTGTAATTTATGTTTAGGTCTATGCTCTACTTGGAGTTAATTTTTGTGAAAGATGTAAAGGGTATATTTGTAATCATTCTTTTACATATGGATGTCCAATTGTTCAGTGTTGAAAAAACTAACTTTTCACTGTTGAATTGCCTTTTCTCCTTTGTTGAAAATCAGTTAACTAAATTTGTAGGGAGGCATTTTCTGGACTTTTATTCTATTCCATTGATCTACTGCATTTGTCTATTCTTTTAACCATGAGGCACATTGACTCAATTACTGTAGTTTTATTGCATGCCTGGAAGTAGGGTAGTGTTAGTCTCCCAACTTTATTCCTTTTTTCCAGTATTGTTGGCTATTTCAGATGTTTTGCTTTTCCAGATAAACTTTAGAATGAATTTGTCAGTACCTACAAAACATCTTGCTGGTATTCAGGATTGCATTGAATCTATAGATTAGGTTGAGAAGAATGGATGTTTTAACAATGTCAAGTCTTTCAGTCCATGAACACAGAATGCATCTGTTCATTTAGATCCTCTCTGATTTCTTTCATCTGATTTTTTTCCCATCTGATTTATATAGTTTTCTCCATGTAGATCTTGTACACATTTTTTCCAGCTTCATATTTAATCATATTTTTTGGTACTATCATAAATGGTATTGTGTTTTTTATTTAAAATTCTAGTTGTTCATTTCTGGTATCTAATTGGTATCTAATTGTTCATTTCGGATTGGCACAGCTCCGGCCGTTGCAGGCATCAGGGGAGTGAACCTCAGGGGAGAGACCTCTCTCTCTCTCTCTCTCTCTCTCTCCCTCTCCTTCTCTATGTGTGTAACTCTGACTTTCAAATAAATAAATAAATCTTTTTGAAAAATTGGAGAATGTTCTTTTTTTTATCTTCTGGAAGAGATTGTAGAGAATTGGTATCCTTTCTTCTTTAAATGTTTGATATAATTCATCAAATCATCAGCCTTTTAGCTTCTTTTTTTGTAATGTTATTGATTATTGACTCATTTTCTTTATTTGATGTAGTCTTACGCAGATTATCTATTATATATTGTGTGAGTTTTGTATTTTGTGTCCTTCAAAGTATTGGTCCATTTCAAATAAGTTATCCAGTTGTGAGCATAAAGATGTTTATTATTCTTTTATTATCCTCTTACCATCCAGAGGCTCAGTAGTGATGACCCCTCTTTCATGTCTCATATTAGAAATTTGTATCTTCTGTTGTTCTTGGTCAGCCTAGCTAGAAGCTTCTCAATTCGATTTACCTTTTTAAAAAACTCAGCTTTTGGTTTTGTTGATTTACTGTGTTACTTTCCTGTTTTCAGTTTTATTGATTTTTGATCTAATTTTAGTATTTATTTTTTCTGCTTGATTTAAGCTTAAATTTCCCTACTTTCTAGGCGGAAGCTTAGATTATTGATTTTAGAGCATTTTTTAATTATATGTATATAATGGTATTTCCTTCTGATCTCACTTCCTCCTACAAACCTTGGAAAGTTTAATTTTTATTTTTCATTTTGCTCAAAATGTTTTTAAATTTCTCTTGAGATTTCATCTTTGACTCATGTGTTATTTAAAAATGTGTTCTTGGGGCCGGCGCTGTGGCGAAGCAGGTTAAAGCCCTGGCGTGAAGCGCCGGCATCCCATATAGGCACTGGTTCGAGTCCCAGCTGCTCCTCTTCCAATCCAGCTCTCTTCTGTGGCCTGGAAAGGCAGTGGAGAATGGTCCAAGTCCTTGGACCACTGCACCCGTGTGGAAGACCTAGAAGAAGCTCCTGGCTCCTGGCTCCTGGCTTCAGATCGGAACAGCTCTGACCATTGTGGCCATCTGGGGAGTGAACCAGCGGATGGAAGACCTCTCTCTCTGTCTTTCCCTCTCTTTGTAACTCTGTCTTTCAAATAAATAAAATAAATCTTTTCAAAAATAAATAAAAATAAAAATGTGTTGTTTATGGGCCGGCGCTGTGGCATAGTGGGTAAAGCTGCTGCCTGCAGTGCTGGTATCCCATATGGGCACCAGTTTGAATCCCAGCTGATCCACTTTCGATCCAGCTCCCTGCTGGTGTGCCTCGGGAGGCAGTGGAGGATGGTCCAGGTGCTTGGATCCTTGAACCCATGGAAGAAGCCTCTGGGACTCTTGGCTTCATATCAGCCCAGCTCCAGCCATTGCGGCCATTTGGGGAGTGAACTGGTGGATGGAAGATCTCTCTGTCTGCCTCTCCCTTTCTCCTTCTCTTTGTAACTCTGCTTTTCAAACAAATAACATAAATATTTTAAAAATGTGTTGTTTAATCTATAAATATTTGGATATTTTTCTAGATATCCTTCTGTTTTGCATTTCTATATTAATTCCATTGTAGAGTGAGAATATGCTTTGTCTGATTTCTTTTTTTTTATTACTCAGGTGCTTTTTATGACCCCATAATGTGATCTAATTAGTGAATGATCCATGTGTGCCTAAGAATGTTCATTCAACTGTTGTTGGATGAAGTAGTCTATAAACATTAATTAGATCCAGTTGACTGATGGTGCTGTTCAGTTCAACTATATGCTTACTGATTTTCTGCCTGCCTGATCTATCAGTTACTATAAGAGGCCTGTTGAAGTCTACAACTTTAATAGTGCATTTGTCTGTTTTTCTACGTAGCTCAATTTCAACAGTCTATAGTTTGATGCATACATATTAACGATTTCTGTGATTTCTTTTAAAATTGAGTCCTGATTCTCTGTGTTCTATACTTTTTTGTCTGAAATTAAGTCATTCCAGCTTTCTCTGGTTAGTGTTAGCATGGTATATAGTTCTCTGTCCCTTTAATACTAATTTGAGTAACAATCCTGGCTTTATTTTTCTTTGCATTTTTAAAATGGCAAAACACATAACAAAATTCACTGTCTTAATCAGTTTTAAATTTAAAATTTCATGGAATTAAATATATTCATTTTTTATTTTCAGAATATTTCCACCATCCCAAACAAACTCTATACTCATTAAACAATAACTCCCCATTCCTCATTTCTCTTGGCTCCTGGTAGCCTCTATTCTATCTCCATGAAGCTTATAGTATAAGTATCCCATGGAAATGGAATAATATAACATTTATCCTTTTATGTCTGGCTTACTTCACTTAGCATATTTTTAAGATTTACCTCTTCTATTTTTACCTGTATCATAATTTTCTCTTTTTAAGGCTGAGTAATATTCCATTGTATCTATTTACCACATTTTGTTTATCCAGGCATTTGGCACAGTGGTTATGCTGTGGCTCAGGATGCCTGCATCTCATATCAGAGTGCCTGGTTCAAATCCCAGATATTCCTCTCCCAAAATAGCTTACTACTAATGTGCACCCTGGGAAGCAATGAGTATTTGCTCAAGTCCTTGGGTTCCTGCCACTCATATGGGAGAACTGAATTGATTGCCAGGCTCTTGCCTTTGGTATGATGCAGATGCAATGGGCATTTGAGAAATGAACCAGTAGAGGGCAAATTTCTCTCTCTCTCTCTCTCTCTCCCTCCCTCCCTCCCTTCCTGAAACAAAATGAAAATAAATAAATAAAAATTTAAGGGACGAGAATATCTCACAGTAGTATAATCACAGCTGTCTTCTCACTCAATTCTTGTGTACTCTTTATGATCTTGCTTCTTAAAAGTTCCATATATGATGTCTGAACCCAAGCCTTGGGCTATTTTCAAAGAGCCCAAATTTTCATCAAGTAAAATCTCCAGAGGGTCTAGGGAAAGAAAAATAAGAATGTCTTCCAGATTAGATGCAGTCAATTCCCACAGGTTCAACCTCTGTAATTTACCTATACCTTCCAGAAATGTATGAGTTGTGGTAGAGAGGGCAAAGAAGGGATAGAAAGTGATATTTTGCATAATTACATCTTTATAAACTCTTTGACTTCACCCAACACAAACATATCTAAATTTTGTTAGTGCATTTACATTAATATCGCCACAAGGTGAAATTTGAAGGTAAGTGTTTAAGTGCCTTAGTCTGGATTCTCTTATTTGCAAACCACAGAAATCCAACCCCAAATGGTAGAAGATGAAAGGAGAAGTAGTACAGGGATACAGTTGCTTGTATGGCTGAACCCAGGCCTCAGGCTATAGCATCAGGTAGCTCTGCTTCCTGCTTGCTGGGTTTCATCCTTTCTTTTGTGGTGATAGTGATGACCTCTCTCAGCTCCAGGCTTCCATGGTCCATTAATGTCTTTGATTTCAGAGAGAAAACGGCATCTTTTCCAATATTTCCAGTGAAAATACAGAGGAGGAATTTCATTTGCAAGGCTTCTATGAGCCCATGTTGGAAAAATTACTATGGCCAAGAGAAGAAAGGATTCTGATTAGCCAGGCTGAGGACATTTTCCCAACCGTAAGAGTGTGGCAGATGGGGTGATTTTCTCCATGTGAATTACATGAACTAATTTAGACAGAATAATCCTCTAAAGAGATGCCGAGTCAGAATAAAAACATGTGACCATAATAGCCATTGTGGAATTCCCTCTTTCTACAGGTGTTTTATATACGCCCTTCCTATCAGTTATGATTTCACTCCTACAGCTTGAAAAAAAAAAAAAAAACTCAGGTGGAGCACAATCCACAGGCCCCTTGGGCAAGGTGTCCAAGTAGCCTGGAAGACCAGGTTGAACCAAAAGTGAGGGTAAGAAGTTACCTTAAGCAGCCAAAGACAACAAAGCCAGAGGAATACTCTAGATTGTGGCCAAATGAAGAAAGAAAAATATCAAAACCAGAATAAAATAAGGAGTGTGACCAAATAAGGTGTGTAAAGGTATCAGTGCTGAGGTCTGCACTCAGGAAGATAGGAAGCAGATGAATAAGTATGAGATAAAGAATATGGCTCAAAACTACAGCCCTGTATGATGAGAAAAGGCGTGCTTATCCATGGTGCCTGTTGTGGGCCATGGAGGTGAATGTGATCATTTCCGTTTGTTATACAGTATCATGTGACATTAAAGACTCCTCATGAAGGACATTTCCAGGTTTTAAATCTCATGCTGATTCGCTTAACACACCTCCAGAAAGGACAACATTCTGGTCAATACAGTCATGTGTTACTTAATTTTTTTGTTTAAGATTTATTTATTTATTTATTTGAAAGGCAGAGTTACAGAGAGAGAAGGAAAGGCAGAGAGAGAGAGCTCTTCCATCTGCTGGTTCACTATCCAAATGGCTGCAAGGGCTAGAGCTGGTCCGATCCAAAGCCAGGAGCCAGGAGTTTCTTCCAGGTCTCCCACGCAGGTGCAGAGGCCCAAGGACTTGGGCCATCTTCTACTGCTTTCCCAGGCCACAGCAGAGAGCTGGATTAGAAGTGGAGCAGCTGGGACTTGAATGGGTGCCCATATGGGATGCCAGCAATGCAGATGGTGGCTTTACCCACTACACCACAATGCCAGCCCCACGTGTCACGTATTGACTGGAATATGTTATAAGAGACGCATTGTTGGGTGATTTCATTGTTGTGCAGACATCAGTGAATGTACTTACACAAACCAAGATGGCTATAACATCAGTAGTCGATATAATCTCATGGGACTGCCATCATAAATGCAGCCAGTTCTTGATCAAAATACTGTTTATGTGGCAAATGACTGTAACTGTGTGCCATGAAGCAGCTACCCTGGTATCTCAGTAGGTTTCTAAACTGATACGTTAACCAACACCATAAGTACTAATTTGTCCCAGGAAAATATTATGTCCTTAAGACATAATGTTCAGGGCTAGCTCTGTAGAATAGTAGGTTAAGCATCTACTTGCAAGCACCGGCATCCCATACAGGCGCTGCTTTGAGTCCCGGCTGCTCCACTTCTGCTCCACCTCCCAACAGATGGCCTGAGAAAGTGGTAGAAGATGACCCAGATGCTTGGGCCCCTGCACCCACATGGGAGACTTGGAGGAAATTCTTGGCTTCTGGCTTTGGATCAGCCCAACTCTGACCATTGAGTCCATTAGAGGAGTGAACCAGAGGATGTACAACCTCTCTCTGTGTGTGTCTCCCTCTGTGTGCAACTGCCTTTCAAATAAATAAATAAATCTTTTAGAAAAAGACATGGTGCTCATGATTTTCACTTATGAAAGTGAAACCAGAGAGGCCAGGACTACAAACCCATGTGGGACAAATTCCTGGTTCAAAAACTGGCGTCAAGAGGCTGGCATGTGGTATAGCAGGTAGATTCACCCCCTGCAACACCGACATTCCATATGGGCACCAGTTCAAGTCCCTGCTGCTCCTCTTCTGATCCATCTCTCTGCTTTATGCACCTGGGAAAGCAGTGGAAGATGGTCCAAGTGCTTGGGCCGTTACACCCACGTGGGAGACCTGGAAGAAACTCTTGGCTCCTGGCTTTGGCCAGGCCCAGGCTGGGAGTGAACTGGCAGATGGAGTCCCTCTCCCTCTCCCTCTCCCTCTCCCTCTCCCTCTCCCTCTCCCTCTCCCTCTCCCTCTCCCTCTCCCTCTCCCTCTCCCTCTCCCTCTTTCCCCTTTCCCCTCTCCCCTCTCCCCTTTCCCCTTTCCCCTCTCCCTTTTCGTTTCCCCCTCTCTGTGTAGGCCTGCTTTTCAAATAAATGAATAAGTCTTTAAACAAAACTAGCAAACAAAAAAACAGAGTCAAAATCTAACATGATATTGGGATAGAGGGCAACAGCAGTCATTCAAATCACAGGGATGAGTCAGAGATGAAACAAAACATTTTAGATATTTAAAGTGGAGGAAATTTAGTATGGGAAATTGATAACACAGGTTATGGAGGAGCTAAGGAGCCAAACAGAGGATGACAAAACACATAGAGATCAGGCACAGCAGGAAGACTCTGGAAGAACACAAGGGAAGAGGGAAAGCCAAGGAAAGCAGGTGGGATCTGGGACGGTGACAGAGACTCTAGATGTTCAGTGGGGAGCTGACATTGTGGAGGAAGATACAAAAACTGGCAGAAAGTGCCCCCTAAAGGAAAGAAGGGGAGAGATACCTTGGCCTGTGAAACATCATTTTACAGGAGAACACTGAATGAATCTGGAGCAAACAGGTAATGCCTGGCACATCATTCATTATTGCTGGGATGCTCAACCTGTATCACTGTGTACTTCTTTGTAACTGATCAAATCTTGTGCTCCTCTACACTTTTCATCCACCGTGGCCCTCTGAAACTCCCACCCTGTGATCAGTGAAATCCCCTCAGCCTGTTCCTGAAGCATTCCATCAACCTCCTGCCATAATCTGTGACCTGGAAGGTATTGTAGCATACCACATCTACATGATGTTTCTTTCATACCATAAGCATCAGGAAGATGAGCTACCTGTCCTTCTTTCTCTCTGTTTTCCTTTATAAGCCACTGTTTTCAATCTTCGCATGAAAAAGTCTGCTCGTGAAGCTCATGCCATCAACAGTGTCACCCCACCCCCTTCAGCCTACTGTTATCTGCCAACATTCCACTAAGCCCCTCCTCCTCTCACACTCTGTTCCACTCCCCCTGCCACACACACATTCATTAAAGACTTTGGCATCTGCCTCACCCTATAAGTTGGGTTGCTTTGGCAACATATAATAAACTGACTTGAACAATAAATGTATTTTCTCGCTCCTAACAAGAGCTTAGTGACAGGGAAGTTTCCAGGCAGCTTAATTCAGAAGGCCTTGGATATTCCTGTCCTTTTCTCTGCCGTCCCAGCCATGATGCCACCCTCGCCACGTTCTCTTAGATTGGGTCCCCTTGTGGTTGGAAGACATGCATGCAAATTGTACCCGTGCATTCTCTCACATGCAGCCAAAGAGTAAAAGAAGTCAAAATTACAGTGAGAAGCTTAGTTAGTGAATATGAAATAAGGGACTTGGCTGTATAATGGAAATATATAAAAACACCTGGCTGAGAAAAGTGGGAATCTTTCTCTCCACAATGCATATACAGGTTATCAGGGGTGCGTCCTCAGGCCAAGGTATCATATTCTTTGGAAAGTGTCTGGAGGGAACAACCCTGTGGTTCTTTTTCTGTGTGTACCCATAGCTGCCTAGCTGCCCCTCTGTTTGGCACATTATTTCTTTAGCTATGCCAATGACTTCCATGCAGCTTACAGTCAAACCTTGCTGGCTTATTAAGGTGTCATTGCATATCTCTGTCAATACTCATCTTATGTTTTTTTTTTTTTTTTTTGACAGGCAGAGTGGACAGTGAGAGAGACAGAGAGAAAGGTCTTCCTTTGCCATTGGTTCACCCTCCAATGGCTGCCGCGGACAGCGCGCTGCGGCCGGCGCACTGCGCTCATCCGATGGCAGGAGCCAGGTGCTAGGTGCTTATCCTGGTCTCCCATGGGGTGCAGGGCCCAAGCACTTGGGCCATCCTCCACTGCACTCCTGGGCCACAGCAGAGGGCTGGCCTGGAAGAGGGGCAACCGGGACAGAATCCGGCGCCCCGACCGGGACTAGAACCCGGTGTGCCGGTGCCGCAAGGCGGAGGATTAGCCTGTTGAGCCATGGCGCCGGCCAACATCTTATGTTAATTCAAACAGTTTAACTCTCAGGGGGTGATCTTAGTTCCTTCATTTCCAAGTCCCATAAATATACTTTGAGTCAGAGACAGTAGAGTATAGCCTAAATCTAGACTAGCATTACTTTCTACTGCTTAATATCTCTGAGCCACAGTTTTGTGATCAGATTATAGGGGTATTTGTCTCAGAAAGTTGTGGTTAACACTCAGTGAAAAGGTACTTTCAAAGCTCCTACCACAGCACCAAGCCCACCAAATTAGCTTAATGAATTTTGTCTATTAAAATTATGATTGCTGTATACTTTGTTAAATTCTTTTTCTCATTTGTTTTAATAACAGGGAGAAGGCAAGGCCTTCAAAGGTCCCAGAGCGAGGCATCAGGGTATAATTGAAAAACTGCAAGGAATTCAGTATGCTGAGAAGATAGATATGAATAAGAATGAGACATTGTTCAAATATAGAGCTGAATAGATAAGCAGGAGCCTGGTCATTCTAAGGAATTTTGACTTTAGCCTCTATATATTGTGGGAGGGGGGGAGGCAAGGTCACCAAAGAATTATAAGCAAGGATACTAGAATCAGATGTGCATCTTCAAAATGCACTCAAGCAGCAGGGCATAGCATGGTTGGCAAGAGCAACTGGAGGCATGGCAGCCAGAAAGGAGTCTGCTACAATAGCCGAGCTCAGAGATGATGAGCCTCTAAGTTAAAAGAGGAACACAAGGAGTTCTGCTTCCAGAAATAGTATAATAGGGTGTGACACACTCACCTTCTCACTTCCAACAATTATAAGCTCTAGAAAAAATATTTTGAAATTTACTGTTGGAAAGTAACCCAACTATGTGAATGCATTGGGAATTGAACAAACACAGGCAGAAATGGAAAAAAGTTTGACCCTTAAAAGAATGGACTCTCACTAATTGAGATCCACAATTTCGTGTCTTTTTGCCTGAGAGAAAGCCCCACTTTTTGTGTCACACAAGATGACTCGAACTTAATCAGAAAGTAGCATCACTTTTGGGTTGAAGTCTCAGGGGACAGCGGCACAGCATCCAGAAACTCGAGAGGGAGGTCTGGCAAAAGGGAAGCCATGAAGGGAGCCCCTAAAATCCCTGGTTGAGCCTCGCTATGTGTAAGGTCACACCAAGGACCCGGAAGAAAGGAACAGCCAAAAGGTCAAAACATCCTGAGCTGAGATCTCAGCTGCTGCCCATGGTGGGGAAGACAGGGTTTAGAGTTTGAGTACCGCCAAGTAAAAGAGGTAAATAGATCTTCGTAAACATTTCAAGCTCTAAAATGAAAGCCAGAATTTGAAAGACACACTATGTACAATGGTGAAGAGATTTATCTCAAGATCAAGGGCAAATTATTGAAACATACCCACCGTAAAAATATAAGACCAGACCTCTGCAAGTTCTGTGTTATCAACTAGTGATTTATCTACCTACTAGAAAAACACTCTTCAGAGGGCAAACAAAATCTACAGTCTGTATACTGTATGATCCACAGGGCCAAAGATGAAATTCAAATATTACTAGACACGTGAATCAGAAAATGTGATGCTGTGGCGTTACAAGTAAAGCTACTACCTGGGATGCCAGCATTCCATATGGGCACCAGTTCAAGACCCAGGCACTCCACTTCTAATCCAGTTACTTTTTAATGTGTCTGGGAAAGCAGCGGCCCAATTGCTTGGGTCCCTGCACCCACCTTGGAGACCCCCAAAAAAGCTCATGACTCCTGACTTCAGCTTGGCTCAGCCCTGGTCATTGTGGCCATTTGGGGAGTGAACCAGTGGATAGAAGATCTCTTTCTCTCTGTCCCTTTTTCTGTCTGTGTAACTCTGACTTTCAAAAAAAAATCTTAAAAAGTAAAAAGAAGAAAATGTGACTCAATATCAAGAGAAACAAGTCAGTATACACCAACCTGAAGTAAGTCATATGTTGGAATTTGTAGACCAGGAAGTTAAAGCATTTTTTGTAAATAATAAAGTAAAATGCACCCATAATGATTGAACAGATAGGGAATCTGAACAAAAAATAGAAATTATTAAAATAAAACAAATCGGGACTTCAGATCCAGATAAAATGACATAGAATTGTTTCTCTTGGGAAAGGTGATATAGACTCAATGATAAGATACTCCCAGGAAATAATGCAAGAGACAATCAAAAAAGCACACTGAAAGGTGGAAAGAGGAAGGTGAGGGCCAGCATTTTAGTGCAGTACTTGGAGTTCTGCTTAGGACATCTGCATCCCATGTCACAGTGCATGGGTTCAGGCCCTAGATCCACTCCTGACTCCAGCTTCCTGCTGGGGTATTTGGCACGGTCCATCTCTGGCTGTTGTGGGCATTTCTCCCCACCACCATGTGTGTGTGTGTGTGTGTGTGTGAGTGTGTGTGTGCATACACAAGCTTGTATGTATCTGCCTTTCAAATAAAATATTTAAAAAGGAGGATGAACTAATCAAGGACTTAGGACTGGAAGCAAATGCAACAGGATATCTTATGACCGCAACCTGAAAGAAAGCTACCCAGGCATACTGTCTACTGATTTCCCATTAGAAACCGAAGGAAGCACAGGTGGACTCACCATTACCCTAGATGAAATGGGAATCCTGATGACCAGCCCCGGTAAAACTGGCAACATCAGCAGCGCAGATCCATCAAAAAGACCTATTGACACTAAAGGTCAGGAGAAACACCTTTTTTCTCTATAATGCCTGGTACTCCTGCTCTACATCAAGACAAATCAAGTGGCTGAGTGACGACAGCAAGGGAGACCCCACCACAACAAGTGGCATAGCCTAGGAGATGTTCGGCATACTTATGGGACAGCCTGGGAAACTCCTTATGCATTACCAGCAGCAACCTGTGGGAGTCCAGAAGCACTAAGCAAGTCAAGATGATAAAAATAGCACTTTTAAAGGGCCCTGAAATTGAATTGTAGTTGGAATCAGAGTTCCACAAAACTAGGCCAGGACCTGTATACTATACCTAAACCGCTGAATGCCTACTAAAAGATTTATATAGGACTCATAATTTCCTAAAATCATAGACAAAATGTGTGGGATACTGTGGTGGAATGAGAAGGCCATGCCAAGGTGGCCGCTGGCAAGCGAGCATCAGTTACTCAGGAATGGCTTTGAAACCCACCTGGCAACGGAGCCTGCCTGGCAACAGGCTGTGATTGGATGGCTTTGAAACCCACATGGCAAACAGAGCCTGCCTGGCAACAGGCTGTGACTGGATGGCTTTGGAAACTGCCTGGCAACAGGCTGTGATTGCTTGGGGCATAGACTGCCCCTTGACCGAATTGGCTGGCCTTGGCTATATAAGATGTTGTACTAACTGAAATAAACAAGTCTGCGGGCTGCTTGCCTCAAGCCTGCTTTCACCCGACTCCTGGCGTCTGTGCCTCTTGTCCCTACCACACACCTCCTCTCAGAAATGAATCCACTGCAACATTGTTGAGAAATCAACTGCAACAGGATACAATGAAAACTCATCCATTGTAACAAGAATCAGGGTCATCATAACTTTGTTTTTGTAGAAAATTTTATTTATGAGAGAGAGAGAGAGAATCTTCCATTCACTGGTTCACTCCTACCCACATGGGAGAATGGGAGACCGGGGCTAAATTCCCAGCTCCCACCTTCAACCTGGCCCTGTCCTAGCTATGGTGGGCATTTGGAGAGTGGGTGGGAGGGATACAACTATGTGAGTCAGCACTGCTATCTCCCAAGATGTTTATTAGCAGGAACCTGGTGTCAGAATCCAGAGATGGACTTCAAACCAGGCACCAGATATGGGACATGTGAATCTTAACTGGTGTCTTAACCACCAAGCTAAACACCTGCCCCCAAAATCACAGTGAAAAAAAGACAACAAATGCCAACATTGGAATGTTGGAATTATCTTACTAGAATTTTAAAGCAATCATCACAAAAATATTTAAACAAACAACTAAAGTGTATTTGGAAATAAATTAAAAACAAATTATCATAAAGGAGATAGAAATGATAAAAAAGAACCAAATAGACATTATAGAACCAAAAATAAAATAATAGAAATTAAATACTTTCCAAGTGGGTTCTGTATTTGAATGGAGATGACAAAGAATGAAATCAGTGAATTTAAGGACAGGTTAATGTAATTCATCCAGTCTGAACGATATAGATAAAATGAATACAGACTCATGTCCCTTTGGGACAATGACAAAAATCAAACATTGATGCTGAAGAATATTTAAAGAAATAATGGGGAGCCATGGGGCCGGCGCTGTGGCGCAGTGGGTTAAAGCCCTGGCCTGAAGCACCAGCATCCCATATGGGCACCGGTTCTAGTCCTGGCTGCTCCACTTCTGATCCAGCTCTCTGCTATGGCCTGGGAAATCAGTAGAAGATGGTCCAAATCCTTGGGCTCCTGCACCCATGTGGGAGACCCAGAGGAAGCTCCTGGATCCTGGCTTCGGATCAGCACAGCTCTGGCCGTTGCAGCCATGGGGGAATGACCCAGTGGATGGAAGACCTCTCTCTCTCTGTCTCTACCTCTCTCTGTAATTCTGTCTTTCAAATAGATAAAAATAAATCTTTTTTTTAAAAAAAGAAATAATGAATGGCCTGTGTTGTGGCATGCAGATTAAACTGCCACCTGCCAGCCTCTCATGTGAGCGCCAGTTCCAGTTGCTCCATTTCCAATCTAGCTCCCTGCTAATGAACTTGGGAAGGCAGTGGAAAAGAGGCCAAGTACTCGGGCCCCCACCATCCATGTGGAAGACCTGGATGGAGTTCTAGGCTCCTGTGGTTGCAGCCATTTGGGGAGTGAACCAGGGGATGGAATATCTCTCTTTTTCTAACTCTTTCAAATGAATTAATATTTTAAAAAGTAGATAAAGAATGACAAAAACTTTCAGGAAACTGAGCAACCCACAAAAAGGTAACCCACAAACAAGTGCACCCTGATACATATTGGGAAACAATGACAAAAAAAGGAGAAAAATGACAGATTATCTATATGGGAACATTACTTCAAATTATAGCAGATTTTCTCATCTGAAATCATGAGGACCAGAAGGAAGTGGCATATTTTTCAATCGCTGAAAGAAGAAAAAAAAAAGCTGTCAACCATGAGTTCTATATCCAGTGAAACTAGCTTTTAGGAATAAAGGCAAAATAAGGACATTCTCACACTGAAGATGACCAAAAGAATTGGTTACTATAGACTCCTCCTTAAAGAATTGCTAAAAGTACTTTTTCAAACAGAAAGGAAATCATAAAAGAAAGAATCTTAGAGTATTTGGGAAATCATATTTTCTTATTTTCCTTTGCTTTGATGTTCTGTCATCTGGGACCTTGCTGGGGAGAAACTGCCCCTCCTAGGACTTGGCCACTTCCTAGATGTACACTCACCGAGAGAGCATACCTTTCACATGCAAACTAAGGAATCCAGAACCCATACTCTGAACATCTCCTCTAGCTGGCTTTCACACTCCATGTGGCAATATTCCTCTGTCCTAGTAACCCCCGGGCTGGGTGCTAGACACATGAGGACCATTCTGTAGCACAAAGCCTGCTCAGCTATCTGCCCTACCGTGCCCATTCCTTCCCATGGAAACCACAATAAACTTTTTTGTCCAGTTTCCTCTCACTTTTTCTGCCTTCTGACTGATCCTGATACTTCTCCATGTGGCCCTATGTGGCATGACGTGCTTGCTCCTCTTGGGAACTGTAACAATCTTTTTAATGATAATCATCTGCCGCTCTGTTGGCCTCATCATACCTCAATTAAAAACAAAATCTTGGGGCTGGTGCTGTTAATGTTAATCCTCTTCCTGCAGTGCCGTCATCCCATAAGGGTGCCGGTTCTAGTCCTGGCTGCTCCACTTCGATCCAGTTCTCTGCTATGGCCTGGGAAAGCAGTGGAAGATGGCCCAAGTGCTTGGGCCCCTGCACCCATGTGGGAGATCCAGAAGAATCTCTTGGCTCCTGGCTTCGGATTGGCACAACTCCGGCTGTTGCGGCCAATGGGGGAGTGAACCAGCGGATGGAAGACCTCTCTCTCTCCCTGCCTCTCCTCTCTCTGTGTAACTCTGACTTTCAAATAAATAAATACATCTTTTAAAAAATGTTAATGGTATAAATATGCCATTTAAAAGACAGAGATTAATAAAGTATTGCTTTAAATAACCTATTTGCTGTTTACAAGAAACTCAGATTTATCAACATAGGCAAGTTGAAAGTAAAACAGACATCACTCAAATCAAAAGACAGGAGTGGATATGTTAAAATTTTAGAAAGTATATGTCATAGCAAAGGAAATTACTAGACATAAAGAAGGATATTGCATAACCATAAAAGGATTAATATACCAAAAAGGCATTGTGATACCATATGTGCACTCACCAAAACAAGCCTCAACTCATGTGAAACAAAAACTGATAGAGCTAAAATTATAAATAGAAAAACCCGTAATTATAGCTGGGACTTCACCACCCTCTCAGCCACTGACAGAACTGCTAGACAGAAATGGGAAAGTATATAGAAGAACTCAACTGAATAAATCCATAAACCAACATGATCTAATTGAAATATATTTAGCATTCCTCCTATCAACAGTGAAATACACTTTTTTTTCCAAATGCCTAGGGAGCATTAACCAATATAGACCACATACCAGACCATAAAACAAGTTTCAAACTTTTAAACAATTGAAATCATAAAGTATAACCTCTGGCCATAATGGAATCAAACTAGAAACCAATAAAATACAAAAGTAAAATCTCTAAAGTAATGAAAATTGAAAACACAGGTATCTAAATAATCCATGGTCAATTAAGAAATCTCAAAGGAAATTTAAAAGTACATGGAATTAATATGAAAATACAACATATCAAAATATGTGAGATGCAGGTAAAGTAGTGCTGATTGAGAAGTTTTCAGCATTAACTGCTTGCCTTTAGAAAAAGAGAAGATATTAATCAATATCTAAGCTGCTTCCTGGTGAAACTAAAATAGAAGAGCAAAACAAACCCACAGCAAGCATAAGGAAACAATAAAGACAAGAGCAAAAATCAATGAATAGGAAAAAGGAAAACAATAGGGAAAAATCAATAAAACAAAAAAAAAAACCTTGTTCTTTAAAAAGATCAATAGAAGTGGTAAACCTTTAGCAAGACTGATAAAAAGAAAAAGAAAAAAGACACAACTCTCCAATAATGGAAAATGGAATGGGAGAGGGAAAGAGAGTGGGGGTGGGAGGGCGGGAATGGGAGGAAGAAACACTATACCCCTAAAAGCTGTACATATGAACATTCTTATTCATTAAATAAAATCCTTCAAAAAAAAAAAAAGAATGAGACGGGATACCAATGAAGACCCTAAAACCATTAAAAAGATGATGGATGGGTGGCAGTTGACTTAGCAGTTAGGATGCTGGTTAGGATGCCCATGTCCTACACTGGAGCACCTGAGTCTGATGCCTAGCTCTTGTTCCTGACTCCAGTTTCCCGTTAATGTGAACTGTGGTAGTCAGCAGTGATGACTCAAATAGATGGGTCCTTCCTCCCACGTGGGAGACTGGGATCAGGTTCCTGGCTCTGGCTTTGCTCCCCTGGTCTTGGCGGGCATTTGAACCAGCATATAGGAGCTCTCTCTCTCTCTCTCTCTCTTTCTCTCTCTCTCTCTCTCTCTCTTTCTATTTGCTTATCTTTATTTCTCAAGTAAACAGAGTTATAAAAATATCTTTTAAAATGTAAGATGAAAATACTATGAGCAACTTTACACTCATAAATCTAACAACTTAGATTAAACAGACCAGTTTCTCAAAAACCATACACTATCAAAATTTACCCAATAAAAATAGATATTTTGAATATTCCTATAACTATTAAAGAAATTTAAAAGCCTTGATTTAAAAACCCTCCAGCCCTATATGGTTTCACTGGATAATTATAGAAATTTTAAGATTATATTAAATATTAGAAATATTTAATATTAAACATTGGAAATAGTTAATAGGTTATATTAAATATTGGAAATTATACCAATTTAAAATTGTTTTATTTTTATTATTTTTACTATTTAATGAATGCATTTTTACATAGATGCAACTTTAGGAATACAGTGGTTCTTTCTCCCATGTCCCCTACTCCACTCCCATCCCACCTCCCATTCCCTCGCCCATCTCCTTCTTCATTATGGATCATTTTTAGTATGATTTTATATACAGAGGACCAACTCTATGCTAATCATAGATTTTAACAATTTGCCTCCATGCCCACATACAACATATAGAGTACAGATTGGGGGGAGAATTTGCAGTCCATTCTCATATTGCAATTCAACAGGGACAGAGGTCCTACCTGGGGAGCAATGCACAGTGACTACTGTTGTTCCTTTAACAATTAACACTCTTTTTTATGACGTCAGTGATCATCCAAGGCTCTTGTCATGGGCTGCCAGGGCTATGGAGGCCTTCTGTGACCATAGACTCTGTCGGTATTTGGACACGGCCATAAGCAAAGATGATGGTCTCGCCTCCCTTCAGAGAAGAGTGTCTCCTTCTTCGATGACCCTTCCTTTCCTCTGAGGACTCGCAGAGATCCTCCGTGTAGGATTTTTTTCCCCACAGAGTCTCGTCTTTCCATGCCTGAGATGCTCTTGCAGGCCTTTCAGCCCGACCAGGAAGCCCTATGGGTTGATTCTGAGGTCAGAGTGTTATTTACTGCAAAAGTCATTCTAGGAGTCTGCTGTGTGGACTGCTTCCCATGTTGGTCCTTCCTTCCTTTTTTAATTCTATTAATTTTACCGGGTACTTGATGTTACTTATGTCATCACTTTTAAACTTAGACCAGTCTATCTGTTGCCTTTAACATTTAATATCATCATTGTAACAGTGAGGATGGTGTTCACACCAACAATTCTTATGGGTTTGGAGCCCCATGATTAGTTCTTAGGCTGTACCCTGAGAGGTAAGTCTATATGCCTGTATGTAGAACTATACTGGCTTTTTAATTTATATTATTTTTTATTTATTTGACAGGCAGAGTTACAGAGAGAGGTAGAGACAGAGAGAGGTTTTCCATCCACTGGTTCACTCTCCAGATGGCTGCAATGGCCGGAGCTGCGCCGATCTGAAGCCAAGACACAGGAGCTTCTTCCAGGTCTCCCACGCAGGTGCAGGGGCCCAAGGACTTGGGCCATCTTCTACTGCTACCCCAGACCATAGCAGAGAGCTGGATCAGAAGAGGAGCAGCGGGGACTAGAACTGGTGTCCACCACTGAGAGACAGCGCTGGCCCCAGAACTATACTGTTTTACAGTTTTGGACTACCTCCTCCATCTCTTATTCCCTCCCTTGTTTTTAACCGGGATCTTTTACCAATTGCTTTAAAATACATATAATTAACTCTGTGTTACATAGAGAGTTCAGCATATAATGTGAAGTAGAGAGATGAGAGAGAGAGAAAGAAAACATGGGAAAAAAACCGACAAAATAAAACAAAAAGGATATGCACAGTAAGAAGTAACAATGGTTAACTGTCTCTCAACAATCAGGTCAAGGATTCTTGAAGACATTAGTTCTAAAAGTGACTATTTCATTTCTATAGCTTTCATTTTAGCTGTTCTATTAATTCTGCCATATCAGGGAGAACATATGGTGTTTGTCTCTTTGGGACTGGGTTATTTCACTAAGTATGAGGTTTTCCAGCTTGCTCCATTTTGTTGTGAAGGACCAGATTTCATCCTTTTTTACTGCTGTGTAGTAATCCACGGTGTACGTATCCCACAATTTCTTTATCCAGTCTTCAGTTGATGAACATTCAGGTTGCTTCCATGTCTTAGCTATTGTGAATTGAGCTGTGATAAACATGGAGGTGCAGCTAGTTCTTTTGTTTACTGATTCCATTTCCCTTGGGTAAATTCCCAGTAGTGAAATGGCTGGGTCGTATGGTAGGTCTACATTCAGATTTTTGAGGTATCTCCATACTGCCTTCCATAATGGCTTTAGCAGTTTACATTCCCACCAACAGTGGGTTAGGGTACCTTTTCCCCCACATCCTCCCCAGCATCTGTTGTTGGTAGATTTCTGTATGAGGGCCACACTAACTGGGATGAGGTGAAACCTCATTGTGGTTTTTATTTGCATTTCCCTGATAGCTAGAGATCCTGAGCATTTTTTCATGTGTCTGTTGGCCATTTGGATTTCTTCTTTTGAAAAATGTCTGTTAAGGTCCTTGGCCCATCTTTTTATTTGGTTATTTGTTTTGTTGTTGTGGAGTTTCTTGATCATTTCATAGATTCTGGTTGTTAATCCTTTATCAATTGTGTAGTTTGCAAATATTTTCTCCCATTCTGTCAGTTGCCTCTTCAGTTTTTTGACTGTTTCTTTTGCTGTAAAGAAACTTCTCAATTTGAGGTAATCCTAATTGTTCATTTTGGCTTTGATTACCTGTGCCTCTGGGGTCTTTTCCAGGAATTCTTTGCCTGTTCCAATGTCTTGAAGGGGTTCCCCTATGCTCTCGATTAATTTGATGGTGTCGTGGCATATATTTAGATCTTTAATCCATGCTGAGTGGATTTTTGTATACTGTGTAAGATAGGGGTCTTGTTCTAGTATTTAACAGCTTCAATGTGGTTTGTAGATACAATTCTTTTTTTAAAAGATTTATTTATTTATTCGAAAGTCAAAGTTACAAAGAGAGAGGATAGGCAGAGAGAGAGAAAGAGAGGGGGGTCTTCCATCAGCTGGTTCACTCCCCAGTTGGCCACAACAGCCAGAGCTGCACCAATCCAAAGCCAGGAGCCAGGAGCCAGGAGCCAGGAGCCAGGAGCCAGGAGCCAGGAGCCAGGAGCTTCTCTGGGTCTCCCACGCTGGTGCAGGGGCCCAAGGGCTTGGACCATCTTCTACTGCTTTCCCAGGCCATAGCAGAGAGCTGGATTGGAAGTGGAGCAGCCAGGACTCGAACCAGCACCCATATGGGATGCTGGCACTGCAGGCAGTGGCCCTACCTGCTACACCACAGTACTAGCCTCCTGTAGATGCAAGTCTAAGAACATAGTGATATTCCCTTCCTCGCTCTCTCCCTCCCTCAGCCTCTCTCCATCCTTCCTTCTCCTCCCCTTTTTTTTTTTAGTTTCTGATATTACGTATTTTAAATTTCACATTACAGTAAAAAGGCTTAATACGCCACTGAATAGGAAGTTTAACAAATAAAAAAGCCAAAAAAAAAAATAACCCTGGTTTAGTAGGAATGTAGACAACAACTATAAACAATAATTGAATGGCAAAATGACCGTTTTACCCATTGAGAGTAAATGTTAAAATAATCACAGATCAATAAAACTATAGTAGTAAAACATTCTTAACCACTGCTTTCACAAAAATATCAAAGTTTCACAAAACTATATTTGCATATAATGGAGAACATTCAGTATTTGTCTTCCTAGGTCCAACTTATTTCACTCAACATGATATCCTCCAGTTGCATCCATTTTGCTGCAGATGGTAGAATTTCATTCTTTTTAAATAGCTGAATAATGCTCCATTGTGTATATATGCCACATTTTCTTTATCCATTCATGTGATGCTGGACACCTTGGTTGTTTCCAAATTGTAGCTATTGCGAACAATGCTGCTATAAACATTGTGGTGTGGGTATCTCTTTGATACATTGCGTCCAAATCTTTTATATACCCAGTAGTAGGATTGCTGGATCATATGACAAGTCTGTTTCTAGTTTCTTAAGAAATCTCCACACTGCTTTCCACAGTGGCTGTACTAATTTACATTCCCACCAATAGTGTCTGAGTGTTTGCCTTTCTCCACATTCTCGCCAGCATTTGTTACTCTCTGTGTTTTGGATTTTAGCCATTCTGACAAGGGTGAGGTGATATCTCATTATGATTTCGATTTTCATTTCCATGATGGCTAATGATATTGAGCATTTTTTTCATATATTCGTTGGCCATTTGTATTTACTCTTTTGAGAATTGTCTGTTGAAGTCTTTTGCCCATTTCTGAACTGAACTGGATGGTTTTATTTGTTGTAGTTGTTGAGTTATTTAAGTTGCTGATATATTTGGGATTTAATTCTTTGTCAGATAGGTGGTATGCAAATATTTTTTTCTCATTCTGTTGGCTGTCTTTTCACTCTATTGATCATTTACTTTGCTATGCAAAGGCTCCTGAATTTGATATAGTTCCATTTGTTTAATTTTGCTTTTGTTGTCTGTGCTTTAGGAAGTCATTCCCCCAATGTCTTGAAGTGTTTCCCCTAAGTTTTCCTCCAACAACTTCATAGTCTCTGGTCTTAAATTTAGGTTTTGCTCCATCTTGAGTTGATTTTTGTATATAGTGAGAGGTATGGATCTAGTTTCATTCTTCTACGTGTGTGTATGTATGAGTGTGTGTGTGTGTGTGTGTGTCCAGTATCCAGTTTTGCCAGCATCATTTGCTGAAGAGATTATCCTTACTCCACTGTACAGCCTGAGCACTTTTGTCAAAAACCAGTTGGCTGTATGAATGTGGATTAATTTCTGGCCTCTCTATTCTGTTCCATTGATCCATGTATCAGTTTTTATGTCAGTACAGTGCTGTTTTCATTACTATAGTTTTGTATTGTTCTTTGAAGTCAGGTATTGTGATGCCTCCAGCTTGATTTTTCTTGTTCAGGGTTGATTTAGCTATTCTGGGTCTTTTGTGATTCCCCATGAATTTAAGGATTGCTCTTTCTACCTCTGTGAAGAATGTCATTGGAATTTTGATGGGGATTGCATTGAATCTGTAGATTGTTTTAGGTAGTACTGATATTTTAATGATATTGATTCTTCTGACCAATGAGCAAGGAATATTTTCATTTTTGTGTCCTTGATGATTTCTTTCATCAGTGTTTGATAATTTTCATTGTAGAGATCTTTCACTTCTTTGGTTAAATTTGTCCCTAAATATTTTATTTTTTTGTGGCTGTTGTGGATGGGATTACTTTCTTGATTTCTCTTTTTGTGAGTTCATCATCAGCATACAAGAAAGCTACTGGGTTTTTTGTATGCTTACTTTGTAACTTGCAAGGCTGTTTAATTGATTTATCAATTCTAACAGCTTTTTGGTGCAGTGTTCAGGTTTTTCATGTACAATATCATGTCACCTGCAAACACGAATAATTTGACTTCTTCTTTTCTAATTGTAATGCTCTTTATTTCTTGCTCCTCCTTAATTGCTCTTGCTAAAACTTCTGGTACTATATTGAAGAAGAGTGGTAAAAGTAGGCATCCTTGTCTTATTCCAGATCTGAGCACAAATGCTTTCAGTTTTTCCCCATTCAGTATGATGCTGGCTGTTGGTTTGTCATATATAACCTTTATAATTTTGAGGAATGTTCCTTTTATTCCTAATTTGTGGAAGGTTTTTTATCATGAAGAGGTATTGAATCTTATCAAGTACTTTCTCTACATCGTTTTTAATTTTTTTAAATTTATTTGACAGGTAGAGTTATAGACAGTGAGAGAGAGAGAGAGAGAGAGAGAAGTCTTCCTTCCATTGGTTCACTCCCCAAATGGCCACCATGGCTGGCACTGCGCTGATCCAAAGCCAGGAGCCAGGTGCTTCCTCCTGGTCTCCCCTGCGAGTACAGGAGCCCAAGCACTTGGGCCATCCTCCACTGCCCTCCCGGGCTACAGCAGAGAGCTGGACTGGAAAGAGGAGCAACCGGGACTAGAACCGGCGCCCATATGAGATGCCAGCACCACAGGCAGAGGATTAACCAACTGAGCCATGGCGCCAGCCCCTCTCTACATCTATTTGTATGACTTTATGTATTTATTTTTACATTCATTTTATTTTATTTTTAATTTATTTTTAAGTAATACAAATTTCATAAATACAACTTTAGGAATATACTTATTCTTCACACTATACCTGCCCTCCCACACACAATCCCACCTCTCGTCCTCTGCCTCCTCTCCTGGCCTGTCCCATTCTCCACTAAGATTCACTTTCAATTAATTTTGTACACAGAAGACCAACTCAGTAAAATACTAAGTAAAGATTTCAACAATTCACATACACACACACACACAAAAAAAAAACTGTTTGAGAACTAGTTTTACAGTTAACTTTCATAATAGAACTCATTGAGGACAGAGGTCCTGTATGGGGAGTTAGTGCACAGTGACTCCTGTTGTTAATTTAATAATTAACACTCTTATGTATGATGTCAGTGACCATCCAAGGCTCTTGACATGAGCTGCCTAGGTTATGGAAGCCTTTTGAAGCCACAAACTCCATCAATATTTGAACAAAGCCATAAGCAAAGTAGAAGTTCTCTCCTCCTTTTAGAGAAAAGTACATCCTTCTTTGGTGGCCACTTCTTTCCATTGGGCTCTCACTCATCCTTCATGTAGAATACTTTTTGCCACAGTGTTTCAGTTTTCCACATACATCTATTTTTTAAGACCATTTATTTATTTATAGACAGAGAGAAGCAGAGACAGAGACAGAGGTCTTCCATCTGCTGGTTCACTTCCCCAAATGGCCACAATGCCAGAGCTGCGCCGATCTGAAGCCAGGAGCCAGGAGCCAGGAGCTTCTTCTGGGTCTCCTACGTGGGTGCAGGGACCGAAGGGCTCAGGCCATCTTCTACTGCTTTCCCAGGCCATAGCAGGGAGCTGGATCAGAAAAGGAGCCGCCAGAACATGAATCGACGTCTATATGGGATGCCAGCGCTGCAGGAGGAGGCTTAGCCTACCATGTCACAGTGCTGACCCCTCTCTGTATCTGTTGAAAGGACCACATGGTTTTTGTTCTTCATTCTGTTTGATGTGATGTATGGCATCTATTAATTTGTGAATGTTGAACCACCTTTTCATTTCCGGGATAAATCCCACTTGATCGTGACGTATAAGGTGCTTTTGGATTTGATTTACTAGTATTCTGTTGAGAATCTTTGCATCTTTGTTCATTAACGATATAGGTCATGAGGCCAGCACTGTGGCATAATAGCTAAACCTCTACCTGTGACATGGGTATACCATACTGGTGCCGGTTTGAGTCCTGGCTGCTCCTCTTCTGATCCAGCTCCCTGCTTATGGCCTGGGAGGGCAGTAGAGGATGGCCCAAGTGCTTGGGCACCTGCACCCATGTGGGAGACCTGGAGGAAACTCCTGGCTTCAGATTGGCCCAGCTCAACTGTTGTGTCTATCTAGGGAGTGGACCAGAGGATGGAGCACCTTTCTCTCTGTCTCTCCTTCTCTTTGTAACACTACCTCTCAAAAAAATATAGACTTTTTTAAAGGATATAGGTCTGTAGTTTTATTTTCGTGTTGTATCTTTGGGTTTGGTATGCTGGCCTCATAAAAAGAGTTTGGCAGAGTTTTACCCTATTCAATATTTTGGAATAGTTTGAAAAGCATTGAAATTAATTCCTCTTTGAATGTGTTGTAGAATTCATTACTAAAGCCATCAGGTCCTGGCTTTTCCTTGATGGAACACTTTGATTACTGCTTCAATCTCATTGCTTGCTATGGATCTGTTTAGATTGTTTGTATTCTCTTGAGTTAATGTTGGTAAGTTATATGTAACTAGGAATTTATCCATTTCTTTGAGGTTTTCCTGTTTATTAGTATATAGTTCTTCATAGTAGTTTCTTATGATCCTTTGTATTTCAGTGGTTTGGGATGTAATGTCTCCTTTTTCATTTCTAATTTTATTTATTTGAGTTTTTTTCTCTTTTCTTTGTTAGCCTGGCTAGAGGATCATCTATTTTGTTTTTCTTAAAAAATCAACTTTTTATTTTGTTCATTTTTTTTAGTTTCCGTTTCATTGGTTTCTGCTCTGATCCTTATTATTTCTCAACTCCTGATGATTTTGGGTTGATTTGTTCTTGTTTTTCTAAGTCTTCAGCATGCATAATTAGATCTTTAGTTTGAGACATTTCTTGTAATATAAGCACTTAATGCTATAAAATTCCATCTTACTACTGCTTTTGCTGTATCCCACTGATTTTTTGTTTTGTGACAGGCAGAGTTAGACAGTGAGAGAGAGAGAGACAGACACTGAGACAGAGACAGAGAGACAGAGAGAAAGGTCTTCCTTTTTCCTTTGGTTCATCCCCCAAATGGCTGCTGCGGCCGCCGCACCGCGCTGATCCGAAACCAGGAGCCAGGTGCTTCCTCCTGGTCTCCCATGCCGGTGCAGGGCCCAAGCACTTGGGCCATCCTCCACTGCCTTTCTGGACTACAGCAGAGAGCTGGACTGGAAGAGGAGCAACCAGGACAGAACCCGGTGCCCCGACCGGGACTAGAACCCAGGGTGTCAGCGCCACAGGTGGAGGATTAGCCTAGTGAGCCGCAGCGCCGGCCCACACTGATTTTTGATATGTTTTATTTTCATTTTCATTTATTTCAGGAAAGTTTTTTATTTCTTTTTTGATTTCTTCAGTGATCCATTGATCATTCTGTAGCATGTGGTTTAACTCTCAAATACTTATGAGTGTTCTACTGTTCTTGTTGCTGATTTCTAATTTTATTCCTTTATAGTCTGAGAATATACACAATATGTGTTGAATTTTTTTTAATTTGCTGAGACTTGATTTGTGGCTTAATATATGGTCTGTCCTAGAAAATATTCCATGATGAGAAGAATGTGTATTCTGTAGCTGCTGGGTGAAATGTCCTATAAATATCTGTTAGATCCATTTGTTCGATAGTATATTTCAACTCTGATTTGTCTTTATTGATTTTTTTGTCTGGGTGATCTGTTCATTGATAAGAGTGGGGTGTTGACGTCACCCACTACTGTTGTATTGGGGGTCTGTCTCTCCCTTTAGGTATAATAGTATTTGCTGAATGGATCTGAGTGGTCTTTTGTTGGATGCATATATATTTATGATCATTATTTCTTATTGCTGTATTGAACTTTTAATCAAAATATAATGTCCTTTTTTATTATTGCTTTTTGCAATTTTTCATTTAAAGTCTGTTTCATCTGATATCAGGATCACTATGCTTCCTCGCTTTTGGTTTCCATTTGCCTGGTATATCTTTCTCCAGCCCTTCAATTTTAGTCTATGTATGTCTTTGTGAATTTCTTGGGGGCAGCATATAGCAGATTGTGTTTTTTTTAATCCATTCAGCCAACCTATGTCTTTTGGTTAGTGAATTTAATCCACTTACATTCAAGGTTAATATTGATAGATAAGAACTAACATCTGTCGCTTTGTTGATTGGATAATGTTTATACTTGCTCTGTTAGTGAATTTGGTGGTGTCATGAGTTTTCATGTTTACTTCTAATGCAGGATGGTTTGGAGAGGCGCCAAGAAGTCAGAATAAGGAGGGAGCTTACTGCTCTAGTCTAGGGGAAGATAGTTTAAAAAAAGTGGAGGGACTGCAATCTCCAGGAAGTTATGGAGAAAATAGCAGAGGAGGCCGGCGCCACAGCTCAATAGGCTAATCCTCCACCTTGGGGCGCTGGCACACCGGGTTCTAGTCCCCGTCAGGGTGCCGGATTCTGTCCTGGTTGCCCCTCTTCCAGGCCAGCTCTCTGCTGTGGCCCGGGAGTGCAGTGGAGGATGGCCCAAGTGCTTGGGCCCTGCACCCCATGGGAGACCAGGAGAAGCACCTGGCTCCTGCCATCGGATGAGCGCGGTGCGCCGGCCTCAGCGCTGCCACGGTGGCCACTGGAGGGTGAACCAACGGCAAAGCAAGACCTTTCTTTCTCTCTCTCTCTCATTGTCCACTCTGCCTGTCAAAAAAAAATAGCAGAGGAAAATCCACGCAAATTACAGGAACACTGTGGATCTACGTAGAGGCTGTGGACACCCACAACTCAGGACCCCAGCAGCCGAGAGTCTCAGCACCAACTTTGGAGAGTGAGATGAGACCAGACAGCAACAGCCCAAGCCACTAGAAATAAAGTGTGGGAAGAGCCTGGCATTAGTCTGGCTTTGAGCCCTGTGCAAGACAGTTTACCTATCAACCTAGAGGGGGAAAAGGGAGCATGTTTCTCTCCCCCCACAACCAACCAGCACCGGTGTCCTGTAACAAGCTGAGAGAGGGGTGGCGCCATTTTGGATATACATAACAGCTACACCAGCTCATGTTTGCACACCCAGCAATCATCTGGGAAGAGATGCCTGAGACTGGCTGAGAGAATTGAAGGGTGCTAGGTGCTCATGACTGTGGGAGCCCTGTGTGCTGGGACTGTGAAAACATTGTGGCTGGGTGGAAGGGTGCAGGGTGTGGCTGGGTCTTTGGGCAGTCACTGTGGGTTGTTCCAGATGCTCAGGGCTCCCTGATTCCATGGTGAGGATCATTGCTGTGGGACCCATGCTTACACCAAGGACTGCACAGATCCTTTGTGTGGTTCTTGTGGCAGTGAAGGTGAATATGGTACCCACTGGGCAGGCGCCCAGGCATTAGTCTCCTTAGAGGAGAGGAGGTGAGCATGAGACCATGCCAACAGAGCAGATTAAATCTCCCTTCTGATTTAAAAGAAAGAGAGAGAGAGAGAGAAAGGGAGAGAGATTTACCACACCAATTTGGGAGTCACCTTGGACACTCCCCTCACCCTGGAGCACTGAACAGAGCTCCCTGGCCACACACAGCACATGCCTCAGGGTACTCACTGAAAGAACAGACACTCCACTAATCCACAGAGGCATAGTCCAAAGGTAAAAGACATCACAGGAAAAAAATAAACCAATAAATAACTCCACAAATGCCTAAAAATAAATACAGCCATTGAAGAAACAAGAATAAGGAAGACAATATGATGCCCTCAAAGGAACACGACAACACTGCAATACTAGAATATGAAAGTGAAGAGAGTGAAGAAATGCCAGAAACAGAATTCAAAAAATTAATCATCTGGGGGCAGGGGAGAGAAGGAATCTTCTATCTGCAAGTACATTCCCAAAACGGTTGCAACAGCCCAGGTTGTGCCAGGCCAAAGCCAGGGGCCAGGAACTCCATCCTGGTCTCCCACATGGGTGGCAGTGAGGCCATCATCTGCTGCCTTCGCAGACATAGTAGCAGGAAGCTGGATTGTAAGTGGAACAAATGGGACTTGAATTGGAACTCTGACATGGGATGCCAGTGCTGGCTCCTGTCCAGCTGATTTTTGATGAAGGTGAATCCAATGTAATGGAGAGGAAGGAGAGTCTTTTCGCCAAACAGTGCTAGAACAGTTGGACGGTCCATAGAGGGGAAAGGGGCCATGACCTTAAAAGTAAAACAACATATCTGTAAAACTTTTGCAAAAACAGGAAAAAAGGGCTGGTGCTGTGGCTTAGCTGGTAAAGCTGCCACCTGCAGTGCCGGCATCCCATATAGGCGCAGGTTCAAGTCCCACCTGCTCCACTTCCAATCCAGCTCTCTGCTGTGGCCTTGGAAAGCAGTAGAAGATGGCCCAAGTGCATGAGCCCCTGCACCCACATAGGAGACCCAAAAGAAGTTCCTGCCTGGCTCCTGGCTCCTGGCTTCGGATCAGCCCAGCTTAGGCTGTTGCGGCCATCTGGGGAGTGAACCAGCAGTGACGACCTCTCACTCTCTCTTCTTCTCTGTAATTCTGCCTTTCAAATAAATAAAAAAATCTTTCTCAAAATGTTATAAAAAGAGCAAAACAAGAAAAAATCTTCAGGATCTAGATGTTTCAGAATCATGACGCAAAATAAAAAAATTCATTTTGCAAAAGTACCTGTTAAGATGGTAAAAAGATAAGCAACAGGCTGGGAGAAAATATTTGCAAATGATATATCCAATAAAGGACTAGTATCTAGAAATATTAAGAACTCTCAATACTTGGCAGTAAAAAATACAAAACAAGCAATCCAATTAGGAAATAGACAAAGACATGAAGAGACATTTTAACAAAGAGGATATACAGATGACAAATAAGCATGTGAAAAAAATTCTCAGCATCATTAAGCCATTAGGGAAATCCAAATTAAAACCATACTATGATATCACTGCACATATATAAGAATGACTAAAATTTTTAAAATGTGACAGCAAGAGATGCTGGTGAGGAGGCAGAGAAACTGGATCCCACATACATCACTGGTGGAAATATTAAATGGTACAGTCTGGAAAAGAGTTTGGCAGGTTATTACAAGACTGAATGTGCAAATATCATGTGACTCAGCAAATAGAATCCTATAGGCATTTACCCCGGAGAAATGAAAGCTTATGTTCACACAAACGCCTACACATGACTCTTCTTCATAGCAGCTTTATCCATGATAGTCAAAAACTGGAAACAACTCAGCCATCATTTAATGGTCAAATGGTTAAACAAAGTGTGGTACATCCATACCATAGAATATTACTCAGCAACAAAAAGGAACACATTATTTAAAAAAAAAAAAAAGATGTATTTATCTACTTGAGAGGCTGAGTTACAGACAGAGAGAGAGAGAGAGAGAGAGAGGTTTTCCATCTGCTGGTTCACTCCCCAAATGACTGCAATGGCTGGAGCTGAGCTGATCCGAAGCCAGGAGCCAGGAGCTTCTTCCCGATCTTCCACGTGGGTGCAGGGGCCCAAGGACTTGGGCCATCTTCCACTGCTTTCCCAGGCCACAGCAGAGAACTGGATCAGAAGTGGAGCAGCCGGGACTTGAGCCAGTGCCCATATGAGATGCTGGTGCCACAGAGGCTTAACCTACTACACCACAGCACTGGTCCCAGGTACCCACTATTGATAAGCACAAGCACTTGGATGAATCTCCAGGGCATTTTTCTGAGTGAAAAAAATCTAACCCTGGAAAGTTCTATACTATATGTCTATTTATATAGCATTTGTGACATGATAAAATTATAAAGATGGAAAACAGATTAGCGAGTGCTAGGGTTATGTATGGAAGAGGGGATAAGAGAGAGGTGGGCTGTGAAGGGGCAACATGAATAATCCTTATGGTGATGGCAGTGCGTAAATTTAAATAAAATCTTTGGTTTGTTTCAATGTCAATACCTTGGTCAAATTTTACTGCACTTATGTAAGGTGTTACAAGGGAAAATTCAGTAAAAGATACATGGTATCTCCCAGCTCTGTGTTGATATGCCTGGGAAAGCAGCCAAAGTCCTTGGGCTCTTGCCACCCAAATGGGAGACCCGGATGGAGTCTCCTGACTTCAGCCTAGCCCAATCCCAGCCATTGCTGCCATTTAGGGAGCGAACCCCAAAGACTCTCTCCACCCTCCCACAACTGTCTTTCAATTTAAAAAATACATCTTTAAAAAAAAGATACATGGGATCTCTTGCAAATGCACATAAATCTACAATTATCTCAGAAGTTCTGGTTAAAAAATGAAAACAACTATTTGGTCTTTGCAAGTAGTGTATTGGTCCTTTTCCCTTTTTATTTCTTTAACCATTGTAGACTCTTACATATTCTTTTTTTTACTTTCTTTTAACTTTTATTTATTTAATATAAATTTCAAAAGTACAGCTTATGGATTACAGTGGCTTTTCCCCCTCATAACTTCCCTCCCACCCACAACCCTCCCCTCTCTCATTCCCTCTCCCATTCCAATCACATCAAGATTCATTTTCAATTCTCTTTATATAAAAAATATCAATTTAGTATATATTAAGTAGAGATTTCAACAGTTTGCACCCACACAGAAACATAAAGTGTAACATACTGTTTGAGTACTAGTTATAGCATTAATTCACATTGAACAACACATGAAGGACAGAGATCCTACATAAGAAGTAAGTGCACAGTGACTCCTGTTGTTGACTTAACAAATTGACACTCTTGTTTATGGCATCAGTAATCTCCCTAGGCTCTTGTCATGAGTTGCCAAGGCTATGGAAGCCTTTTGAGTTTCCCAACTCCAATCTTATTTAGACAAGGTCATAGTCAAAGTGGAAGTTCTCTCCTGCCTTCAGAGAGAGGTACCTCCTTCTTTTTGGCCCCGTTCTTTCTACTGGGATCTCACTCACAGAGATCTTTCATTTAGGTCTTTTTCTTTTTTGCCAGAGTATCTTGGCTTTCCATGCCTGAAATACTCTCATGGGCTTTTTAGCTGGATCTGAATGCCTTAAGGGCTGATTCTGAGGCCAGAGTGCTGTTTAGGACATCTACCATTCTATGAGTCTGCTGTGTATCCCGCTTCCCATGTTGGATCGTTCTCTCCTTTTTAATTCTATCAGTTAGTATTTGTAGACACTAGTCTTGTTTATGTGATCCCTTTGACTCTTAGACCTATCATTATGATCAGTTGTGAGCTGAAGTTGATCACTTGGACTAGTGAGATGGCATTGGTACATGCCACGTTGATGGGATTGAATTGAAATCCTCGGGCACGTTTCTAACTATACAGTTTGGGGCAAGTCTGATTGAGCATGTGCCAAACTGTAGATCTCCTCCTTCTCTTATTCCCACTCTTATATTTAACAGGGATCACTTTTCAGTTAAATTTAAACATCTAAGAATAATTGTGTGTTAATTACAGAGTTCAACCAATAGTATTAAGTAGAACAAAAAAATACTAAAACGGATAAAGTATTAAGTTGTACATCAACAGTCAGGAAAAAAAGACCTAAATGAAAGATCTCTGTGAGTGAGATCCCAGTGGAAAGAACGGGGCCAAAAAGAAGGAGGTACCTCTCTCTGAAGGCAGGAGAGAACTTCCACTTTGACTATGACCTTGTCTAAATAAGATTGGAGTTGGGAAACTCAAAAGGCTTCCATAGCCTTGGCAACTCATGACAAGAGCCTAGGGGGATTACTGATGCCATAAAACAAGAGTGCCAATTTGTTAAGTCAACAACAGGAGTCACTGTGCACTTACTTCTTATGTAGGATCTCTGTCCTTCATGTGTTGTTCAATGTGAATTAATGCTATAACTAGTACTCAAACAGTATGTTACACTTTATGTTTCTGTGTGGGTGCAAACTGTTGAAATCTCTACTTAATATATACTAAATTGATATTTTGTATGTAAAGAGAATTGAAAATGAAACTTGATGTGATTGGAATGGGAGAGGGAATGAGAGAGGGGAGGGTTGTGGGTGGGAGGGAAGTTATGGGGAGGAAGAAGCCACTGTAATCCATAAGCTGTACTTTGGAAATTTATATTTATTAAATAAAAGTGGAAAAAACCCATAATGTGACATGTCTTCATATGTATTAGAATGGCAAAATGTGAAATGACGATAAAATCCAGTATTAAAAAGTTTCAATTAAAGTGGAACAATTGGAGCTCTTACACACTACTGATGGGAGGGTACATTTGTATAACCACTTTGGGAAACTATTTGGCAGTATCTGCTGAAGCTCTATATACATATACCTTAGCCCTCAGCAGTTCTGTATACACTTAATAGAAACATATGTGTGTCTATCAAAAGACATGTGTAAGACAATGTTTTCGCAGTATTATTATTTGTAATAGCTTCAAACTGAAAAACCATCCGAACCTTCACCAGCAGTAGAATAAATGAACTGTAGTGTATTCATGCAATGAAATACTATACTTGGGGCTGGCGCTGTGATGTAGTAGGCTAAGCCTCTGCTTGCAGTGCGCCCGGCATCCCATATGGGTGCCGGTTCGAGTCCCGGCTGCTCCTCTTCCGATCCAGCTCCCTGCTTATGGCCTGGGAGGGCGGTGAAAGATGGTCCAAGTCCTTGGGCCACTGCACCCACATGGGAGACCCGGAGGAAGCTCCTGGCTCATGGTTTTGGATTGGCCCAGCTCTGGCCATTGTAGCCATTTGGGGAGTGAATGAGCAGGTGGAAGATCTTTGTCTCTGTCTGTAACTCTGCCTCTCAAATAGATAAATCTTTTTAAAAAAGAAAAATTGTTTTTTATTTTTGTTGAGATTTTCCTTTAAAATTGCTTAATCATGATCAATATCAAGGAGATTTCCCCCTAGGATATTTTAAAGATTTATTTGTTTATTTGAAAGGCAGTGTTACATAGAAAGAGGAAGAGGCACAGAGAGAGAGGTCTTCCATCTGCTGGTTCACTCTCCAAATGGCTGCAATGGCCAGGGCTGGGCCAGGCTGAAGCCAGGAGCCAGGAGCTTCATCCAGGTCTCCCACATGGTCACAGGGGCCCAAGCACTTAGGCCATCTTCTGCTGCTTTCCAGGCACATTAGCAGGAAACTCATCAGGGATGCTGGCGTTGCTGGTGGTGGCTTAACCCTCTGTGCCACAACTCTGGCCCCTTCTCCTGGATTTTCTTCTAGGAGTTTTAATTTCATGTCTTATACTTAAGGTTTTTATTTTGTTTTGTTCTCTTTTTTACATATTTTGGAGCAAGTGCTTTGGTACAATGGATTAAGCTGCTACTTGAGATACCCACATCCCATTTTAGAGGGCCTGGTTTGCGTTCTGGCCACTCCACTTCTGATTCAGCTTTCTACTGATGCATTCTGGGAAGCATCAAATGATGGTCCAAATGCTGGGGCCCTTGCCTCCCACATGGGAGACTCAGGTGGAGTCCCTGGCTCCTACTTTCTGGGTGGCCCTCCCCTGGCTGTTGCAGTCATTTGGGGAGTGAACCAGTGAACAGAAGATCTCTCTCTCTCTCTCTCTCTCTTCCAAATAAGATGAAAATAAATAAGTATTCTAAGTTTTAAACTAATTTCGAAGATGGAAGATCTCTGTATGTCTCTCTACTACCCCCCCCCATCCCCCCGCACGCCTGTCTCTGTAACTCTGCCTTTCTTACTATTTGTTGGACTCTTTTCTTGCTGTGGAGTTAATCTTATGAGAATAGAGTAAACCAAAAGAGGATCATTACAAAAATTAAGAGATGGAATTAGAGGGTAAGGAGGACGAAGGGTGGGAGCGTGGGTAGGAGGGAGGGTAGAGTGGAAAGTATCATTAAGTTCCTAAATCTGTATGAAATACATGAAATTTGTTTAATTTAAATAAAATAAAAATTAAAAAGAAAGGAAAACTATCTGCTTTGATTTCTACAACCATAATTTGATCCATTGAGAATAAATCCTGATGTATTTGAAAAGCCTGTATTTTTCTCAACTTTATTTTGATAAAATTTATGGAACTAAAATCTATCAGTTTTACCATTTGACTCTTGAAAATTTCACAGGAATTAAATGATTTCTAGGTTAGGAGGGGGCCTTAGTTGTCTCTGTATACTCTTTAGATTTTAAATTTTGTATCTTTTTAATTACTCAAAATGGAATAAAATGCAATTATCAATAGAAATAATAAATAATGTAAGGAAGGGAACAAAGGACTTGAACAGATGTTTCTCCAAAGAAGACACACAAATGGCCACTAGCTACATAAAAAGATGATGACTATCACTAATCGTGGGAGAGATGCAAAGCAAAACAGATAGACAACCTCATACTAGCTAGGATGATTGTCATCAAACACAAAAGTGTAACAAGTGTCGGTCAGAATTGGAGAAATGGGAACCCCTCTGTATGGTTGATGGGAAAATGATGCAACTGTTGTTGAAAGAAAAGTACAGAGGTTTCATAAAAAGCTAAAAACAGAAATACGTTATAATCTAGCCATCCCACTCCTGAGTATATAGTCAACCAGAATCTCAAAGAGAGATGTGCATTCCTATGCTTGCTGTAGCACTATTCGCAATCAACAGATTATGGGGAAAAAACCCAAATGTTCATTGATGAATGAGTAAAGAAGGTGTATCATATACACTCAATGCAAAATCACTTATTTTTTTAATGAAAGTCAGAGTTACAGAGAGAGAGGAAGAGACAAAGAGAGAGAGATACCTTCTATCTGTTGGTTCACTCCCTGGAATGACGCATCGACTAGGGTTGGGCCAGGCCAAAAGCAGGAGCCAGGAGCTTCTTCCAGGTCTTGCACGTGGGTGCAGTGGTCCAAGAACTTGGGCCATCTTCCGCTGCTTTCTCAAGTGCATTAGCAGGGAGCTGAGTGGGGAAGTGGAGGAGCCAGGACTGGAATCGGCACCCATATGGGATGCCGGCATTACAGGTGACAGTTTTACCCTCTACACCAAAACAATAGTAGCTCATTGAGTCTTTAAAAAGGAGATCCTGTTATTTGCAACAATATGGACTAACCAGGAAGACATAATGCTAAGCAAAATAATTCAATCACAAAAGTACAAATATTGCAAGAAGTAGAAAATAGAACTGTAGTTACCAGGGACTGAGAAAAGGGAGTCTAAGGTTCCATTTAGGCAAAGTGAATTAGTTCTAGAGATGTACTGTATAGCTTAGTGCCTATAGTCAACAATACCATATTGTACACTCAGCAGTTGGTTAAGGGGCCAGTGCAGTGGTATAATGGGTAGAGCCACTGCCTACAGTGCCAGGATCCCATACATGTACTGGTTCAAGTCCCAGCTGCTCCACTTGTGATCCAGCTCTCTGTTATGGCCTGCGAAAGCAGTAGAAGATGGCCCAAGTCCTTGGGCCCTGTGCCCACATGGGAGACCCCAAGGAAGCTCTTGGCTCCTGGCTTCGGATTGGCCCAGCTCCGTCCATTGTAGCCATCTGGGCAGTGCACCAGCGGTTGGAAGACCTCTCTCTCTCTCTCTCTCTCTCTCTCTCTGTGTGTGTGTGTGTGTGTGTGTGTGTGTGCCTGTGCCTCTCTGTAACTCTGCCTTTCAAATAAATTTTTTAAAAAGTTGATTAAGAGTGTAGATCTTCTGTTATTACCACAGAAAGGAATGGGGCAGTGGAGGACACAAAAAAACTTTTGGAGATGATGGATATGGGTGATGATTTTGCGTGTGTATGTGTATTTCCAAGTGCCTCAAACTCTACCCATTACACATGTGCAGGTATACCTCAACAATGCTGTTAAAAACTAAAAGTGGTTAATTGTGTAATAACAAAACATACATGATATTAAAAATAAATCCAAAAGACAAAATTGCAAAGCATTTTTTAAATAATAAATGTGATGTTTGGTGGTATGGCCGTCCCTGCAAACCAGCAATAAGAAGGTTCAGAATAAACAAACCCAAACCCCTTCCAAGTCCACTTGGTTAGTAATCTGTACTGCCTCCAGGGCACTCATAAAGCAGCATCAGCCTAGGGCTCTGCTTTTAAACTGGGCACTTTGTTTTGGCCCTGAGGATTTTGCTTGCCTCCTTTTAATCTCAGCAATGTATTTAAAAGGATATTTGTGATCTTTTTTTAATTCAGTATTTCTAGGTGTTTTGTTGGAGGAAGTCACTGTCTGGATTTCTCACGTACAATATTGCTATAAACATGGAGTCCCATTTCTATATTCTGATAACTCTGGAATTTCTGTCTGTCCTCCTGACGTCGTCGCAGGGAGCTTCTGACGCACATTCAAGGGAAGTCTCATATATCCTGCTTAATATCCCCACTTGGATGTTTCAACATGCCATGTTCAAGACAGAACTCTCTGGGCTGGCGCTGTGGCACAGCAGGTTAACACCCTGGCCTGAAGCACTGGCATCCATATGGGCGCTGGTTTGAGACCTGGCTGCTCCACTTCCAATCCAGCTCTCTGCTATGGCCTAAGAAAGCAGCAGAAGATGGCCCAACTCCTTGGGCCCCTGCACCCACATGGGAGATCCGGAAGAAGCTCCTGGCTATTGGCTTCAGATCGGCAATGCTCCAGCCACTGCAGCCAACTAGAGATTGAACCAGTGGATGAAAGACCTCTCTCTATCTTTCTGCCTCTCCTCTCTCTGTGTAATTCTGACTTTTGAATAAAGAAAGAAATCTTTAAAAAAAAAAAAAAGCAGAACTCTCGGTTCCCCTCTCAGTCCAGTTCTTTCTCCAGTCTTCCCCATCTCAGTGAATTACAGAGCTACCTACCTACTAAAATCAAAAACCCAGCTGTAATCTTAGATGCCTCATTTTCTCTCACTCCCTGTGTCAGTATACCCTGTCACTTCCCCTCCAAATTACATACTTTATTCCTGTATTGGCTTTTCTTCTCCACTGGAACTTATTTCCATGACCCCATCAATCCCCTACTTGCAACCAGCCCATGTGCTTTGAACAAAACTCTAACTCCTGTTAAAAAGGAAACTAAGACAGGGATGGGCATTCGGCACAGTGGTTAAGACATTGGCTATGACAGACATCTGCCTCTCATGTTGGAGTACCTCAATTCAATACCCAGCTCTAGCTCTTGACTCCAGCTTCCTGCTAATGCAGATCCTGGGTGCCAGCAGGGATGGCTCGAGTGACTGGGATCCTGCTACCGACGTGGGAGACCTGGATTGAGTTCTGGGTTCCTTCTTGGGTAGATTCTGGTCCTGGCTTTTGCAGGCATTTGGTGAGTGAAGCAGCAAGTCAATTTCTCTCTCTCTCTCTCTCTCTCTCTCTCTCTCTCTCTCTCTCTCTCCCCTTCTCCTTCTCCTTCTCCTTCTCCTTCTCCTTCTCCTTCTCCTTCTCCTTCTCCTTCTCCTTCTCCTTCTCCTATAAATACATAGTTACTTTAAAAAGTACACTGAGGCCCAATGTGATCTTAGAGAGTTTATTTGAACAAACAACAAGTCATAAGTTGGGAAACTCCAAACCGGAAATGGTCAGGTACTTCTCCAAGGCGACACGGGGGGAGGTTTTCATGGAACAGACGCAGAAGTGAAGAAAATAGTTGTTTACAATTTTACAGTTGTCTTACTTGGTTTATCACAGTGAAAAACCCTTAGTTATATAATTATAAGCTTGTTGACTGCTTCCGAGTGGCTGAGCTTGAGTTCTACTTTCTTTAATAACACACGTCACATTTATAAGTAATAGCTCAAGTTGTCTTTTTAAGATTTATTTTATTTTTTGAGAGCTAGAGTGACAAAGAGAAAGTTAGAGACAGACAGAAAGAGATCTTCTATCTTCTGGCTTACTCCCCATATATCTGGAACAGCTGGGGCTGTACCAGGCCAAAGCCAGGAGCCAGGAACTCCCATTGGGTCTCCCATGTGGGTGGCAGGGGCCCAGGTTCTTGGGCCATCTTCTGCTGCCTTTTCAGGTGCATGAGCAGTGAGTTGGATGGAAGCAGAGCAGCAAGGACTCAAACCGGTGCTCTGATACGGAATGCTAGTGGTGTAGGCGGGGGCTTAGCCCATTGTGCTACAGCACCAGTTCTTCAAGTTAAGTTTTGCTTGCGTTTGCAAATCAAGAAAGATTTGGGTGACTTGAGGCCTCAACTGACTTTTTTTTCTCAGAGATTCTTCATGTCTGGTCTCCATTTTAATTTACTTTAAGACTTTTACCATGTACAACACCCTAAACTGTTGATTCAAAACTCCAAGGCCAGTTCCTTGCAGAGTACATAACCCTTTCAAATGGGGCTTAGCTACTCCGTTCCAACAGATTGCCACTTTGCCAAATATGGATCCACTAGTTGTCAGCTCTTTTGATTTTTTTTTTGCAAGTATGTGGAATCTTCTGATTTTTAATTATTGGCTATTAAAAACAAAACCAAAACAAGACCAATGGAGGGGCCGGCGTTGTGGCACAGTGAGTTAAAGCCCTTGACTGAAGCGCCGGCATCCCATATGGGCACCGGTTCTAGTCCCGGCTGCTCCTCTTCCAATCTAGCTCTCTGCTATGGCCTGGGATAGAAGTGGAAGATGGCCCAAGTCCTTGGCCCCTGCACCTGTGTGGGAGACCCAGAAGAAACTCCTGGCTACTGGCTTCGGATCGGCTCAGCTCCGGCCGTTGCAGCCATTGGGGAGTGAACCAGTGGATGGAAGACCTCTCTCTCCCTCTCTCTTGCTGCCTCTCTCTGTAACTCTGTCTTTCAAATAAATAAAATAAATCTTAAAAAAAGACCAATGGGAAAAAGAGAAAACACTGGCTACTAGATGTCAGCTGATCTTGACTCCTGCTTGACCTCCCTTTCCTACCTCTGGTCCAGGCTACCAGTTTTTTTTTTTTTTTTAAAGATTTATTTATTTATTTGAAAGTCAGAGTTACACAGAGAGAAAGGAGAGGTAGAGAGAGAGAGAGAGAGAGAGAGAGAGAGAGAGAGAGAGGGAGAGAGAGAGAGAGGTCTTCCATCCACTGGTTCACTCCCCAGATGGCTGCAATGGCTGGGGCTGCGCTGAACCAAAGCCAGGAGCCACGAGCTTCTTCCGGGTCTCCCACATGGGTGCAGGGGCCCAAGCATTTGGGCCATCTTCCACTGCTTTCCCAGGCCATAGCAGAGAGCTGGATCGGAAGTGGAGCAGCCAGGACAGGCTACTAGTTTTAACAGATACTGTCAACTACTTCTGAGATGCCTCGGATTTGTTACTTCTGGCCACGCTTCTCATATCTTTTGTACCTGGTTGCATTTTGGGAAGTTTGGAAGGTTATTCTGCTCATGGCTCAACTAATGACCCAAGGAGGCTGAGGTCGTTCTGACACATGTGTTTTGCCCCACTTGCCAGGGTTTCCTCCAGGTATGAAGAGTGTCACCCACTGTGTCACTAGCTCAGTAAGGTACCCTTTTCTGGCTGCCTTCCCTTCCCTTTGCTTTGCCACCACTTTAACCGCCATTCCCACAGTTGCCAATAAACCATCTGCGTTCACGTTTTGGTCTCAGGGGCTGGATCTGGGAGGACTGGCCTGAGATGATGACCTTCTTCCACTTTCTCCACCAGTCTTGACAGTCCTTTGCCTGTGTTGTGCCTTCATTTGTCTGCTCTTCCGTCGGATGTTTGAATGGCTCACCTCCTCGCTCTGCTCGTACTCAGCTCAAAAGTCACCTCTGCAGTTCGGCTGTCCAACACTCCCCCACCTGCAAGAGCTCCTCCCTCCCTTTCCTTTCTATCAGTTTTCTCTGTCATTCATCCATAATTGACACCTGAGTCTTTCCACTATGTGAATGCACCTTTGTTATTTACTTGTTCACGTGTTTATTGTTTATCTACCCTCAATACCAGCTCCATGAGGGCAGGAAACTCACTGCCCTATCAGCAGCGCAGGGCACTAAATGAAAAGGCAAATGATGACTTTCCCCAGTTCGTGGAGTCCATGTTCATTTCCCCTAATGCTTCCTCCTTGGAGTCTCTGTTCTTAACCTGACATTCAGGATGCCACAAAGTTGGTGCAGGTGGGCAAAGGAACACCTGCCTAGGGCAGGTAACCTAAATCCTCCTATTAGAGGTACATCTTTAGAATGGTGCATGTATGTATTTCGATGTGAATCCCTTTCCTTTAAGTCTTAGAGATAGCTTTGATTTTTTTTCCCCTTTATTTCTTTGTGTTAAAAAATCTCCATGTGCTTTGTTTTCGGCTCTTACTCTTCACACTGGCATATTGACAGTCGAGGCTGGAAGTGCCATACCCAATTTCCTTCTCAGTCATTTTCTCCTGGAAATCACTGGGTGTCTCTCTCGCTATTATTCTTCCGTAGTTGACATGCCTGCCGCTGTCTATAGTATCTGGCCTTACAGTCTCAAATGAGCATGTTTGGCTGTGGCTCCCCCCCCCCCCCCCCCAGTTAAAGTCATCTTGATCAGATCGGCAAGTCTCCAGGCAACCACATTCTTCCCTAGTGAGATGCACTCGATCTTTAGCCAAAAGCCTATCATTCCAGTATTTAAGCCATCATCTAAGAAATAGATCTGTACAGCTTCAACCCTTCCTTGCATCTCCAGCTGTGCTGGCTGCAGGCACCCCCACACCTAGCCTCAAGGGACCTCTGACCTCCAAGCTCGCCTTGCAGTGACTGAGATGTAGACAAACGCTATTCCCCTTGATTCAAATGAGACAATATTGAAATTTCTCAAAAGGAAATTTGCTAGGAAACCGAGTGAAAAACAAACCCAGGGAGAGGGAGGGCGAGGGAGAGAGGATGCAAAAGCTTAAGAAAGGAGACATTACAGAGCCTCCATTGCTTATCCTAAGATAACTACATTCTGGCTGCAGATTGGCTGGGCTGGCACAGCTCACGGGGCACACAGGATATGAGAATACAATCCTTCAACCTTTCCCAAAGGGGCAATGGGGATGGGGTGGGGGAAGAGTTTACAGATAGGCAGAAAGTGTCTTTGTATGTGTCAACTGTTTCATTCTATGGAAACAGTACCCGAGGAAGTATGAGGACTCCTCTAACAGCTCTGGGAGAGAAAGGAAATGCTATCCCCTAGCCCTGGAAGCACTCTGTAACTAACTTTGCTGCACTCTCTTATTGGTTCTCAAAGTTTTTAGTGGATTGTTCAGGATTTTCTATATATACGATCATACCATCTACAAATAGAGATACTTTCTTTCCAACCTGGACATCTCGTGTTCTGTTTTCTTGCCTAATTGCGCTGGTTACAACTTCCAGTACAACACTGAATAGAATGGGCAAGGATCTTAGTGGGAAGCTTTCAGTCTTTCACCATTAAGTATGACGTTAGCTGTGGCTTTTAGGTAGATGCAGTCTCACTAACTCTTTTAGTGGCCCAAGTTTTATTGTAAAGTTCTGCTATGCTTTATTGCACTTGCTTTGTTTCATTTTTAGCCTCCATTACTTTTTCTACATTTTCTTTTGAGAAAAACTAGGTTGTCCCTGTAGCACCAGTGGAATCAAAGGGAAAGACATGATTGTCTTTCATTACTCTGGTCAACAAGAATTTCTTAAACTTCTACTATGTGCCGGCACTGTCCCAGCTTCTTGGGGACACAGTGTTGGACACAACAAAGTCTCAATCCTCTGGAGCCCCCTTTCGAGGGACGAACTTAGATGATAAGTGAATAGTAAGACGATTACCAAGGAGAGACAACCACTGAGAAGGAAGAAATCTGGATATGGGGCTGGCGCTGTGGTGTAGTGAGTAAAGCCACTGTCTGAAGTGCCAGCATCCCATATGGGGGCTAGTTCGAGACCCGGCTGCTCCACTTCTGATCCAGCTCACTGCTATGGCCTGGGAAAGCAGTGGAAGATGGCCCAAGTGCTTGGGCCCCTGCATCCAAGTGGGAGACCGGGAAGAAGCTCCTGGCTCCTGGCTTCAGATCTGCACAGCTCTGGCCATTGTGGCCAATTGGGGAGTGAACCAGTGGATGGAAGACCTCTCTCTCTCTCTCTCTCTCTCTCTCTCTCTCTCTCTCTCTGCCTCTTCTTCTCTCTTGGTGTAATTCTGACTTTCAAGCAAAATAAATAAACCTTAAAAAAATAAATCTGGGTGTTATGAAAGGGAGGGCTCCAGGGGCTGCGTTATAATGAGTGGACAAAGAAGGGTTCTCTTGGGAGGTGACATTTTGGCTGGGATATCAATGATAAAGGAGAAGAGCTTGGAGAAGAGTGTTCAAACAGAAGGAAAGTTCCAGAGACTTGAGTCAGGAATGAGCCTGGTGAGGGAGGAGGGAAGGGCAAGGAGGAAGGCAGTCCAGCATGGATGAAGCTGAGGAAAGGTGGAGGAGAGTATGCGAATAATGACAAAGCCAGGCACTGAACTTGCAGACAAAGATGTTAGTTTACTGAACATGATGAGAAGCCACTGGAGGGTGTCAAACAGGGGGCACTGTCAACTAATTTATTAGTAAAAAAAATCCTGGTACTGGAACTGCGGCTTAGTGGGCTCTGCCTTTACCTGCAGTGCTGGCATCCCATATAGACATCAGTTCGAATCCCGGCTACTTCACTCTGATCCAACTTTCTGCTATGGCCTGGGAGAGCAGTAGAAGGTGGCCCAAGTCCTTGGTCCCTGGCATCCACGTGTGTGACCCAGAAGAAGCTCCTGGCTCCTGGCTTCAGATCAGCCCAGCTCTGGCAGTTGAGGCCATTTGGGGACTGAACCAGAGGATGGAAGACCTCTCTCTCTCTCTCTCTGTCTCTCTCTCTCTCCTCTCTCTGTGTAACTCTGCCTCTCAAATAAATAAATGAAATCTTTAAAAAAAAAAAAAAAGAAGCGCCCTTTGGTGCATACCCTGGATACTAGGACTTTGTTGATCCTGAAGGTCAGGGTCAGACGAGGGCCTCTGTTGGCCTCCACAGCCTCCCCTCACACAGCAGCCAGAGGGATTCTTCCAAAATGGAAGTTGAATCAGAATCACGCCCTTCCTCTCTTCAAATCCTTCTTATATCTCTGTTTCACTGAAAGTAACTACTCTCTTGATTGCCTACAGGGCTATCATAGTTCGCTTATTGTTGCTGTAACAGAATGCCACAGACTAGATTCTTGGATCATTTATAAACATCAGGAGGAGTTTGTTTTGGTCACTGTTTGGGAGGCTGGGAAATCCAAGTTCAAAGGGCTACATCTCGTGAGGGCCTTCTTGCTCCATCATAACATACAGGAAAGTATGAAAGAGACAGAGAGAGAGAGAAAGAGAGAGAGAGAGAGAGAGAGAGAGAGCGCCATTCTTTTTTTAAAGAATTATTTATTTATTTATTTATTTATTTGAAAGGCAGAGAGTGACAAAGAAAGAGGGAGAGACACAGAGAGATCTTCCATCCATTCTTTCACTCCCCAAATGGCTGCAATGGCCAGGGCTGGACCAGGCTGAAGCCAGAAGACTAGAACTCCATCCACGTCTCCCATGTGGGTGGCAGGGGCCGAAGTACTTGGGCCATCTTCGGCTGCTTTCCCAGGAACATTAGCAGGGAGCTGGATTGGAAAGTGGAGCAGCCAGGACTCAAACTCATGCTCATATGGGATGATGGTGTTGCAGGCAACAGCCTAACCAACTGTACCACAACGAGTTCCAAAACCCATTCTTTTATCAGGCAGCCACTCTATGGTAAAAGTATTAATCTAGTCACGGGGTCAGAGCCCTCATGCCTAAGCACTTCTTATAGGTTCCACCACTTCAAGGGCCTACCTTGCAGCACTGTTGCCCTGGAGACTCAGTTTCCAACCCATTAGCTTTGAGGGACACTCCCCAACCACAGTGAAGGTGCTGCAGTATTGGCCCCTCCCTGTGAATCTGCCAGCCTTGCTATCCCTCTCAGTCTGGCTCATTCTCTTCCAGCCCCACCAGCTCCCACGGCTGTTCTGCAAATGGGCCAAGCATGTGCCTCCTGCAGGGCCCCAGCACTGGTTTTTCCCTTTGTCTGAAATACTTTTTTCCAGATTTCTGCTCCAATACCGCCTTCTCAGAGAGGCCTTCCCTGACTAACACCATTTCCTCCCTGGCCTCTCATTCATTTGCTTACTTTACACAAGCCACAGTGGCCTCCATGCTGTGGTTCCTTAAGGTTAGCAAGCACGATATCACCCAGGGGCCTTTGCCACCATCTCTCTTGCTCTAGGCAGAGCTACAATCTACAGTGGGACAGAAAATGGGGAATCAGATAAGAGGAATGATGAGAAGTGGAAGATGGCAAGTGGAACCTGGAGGGATGCTCTGAGACACTTGGTCCATGATAAGCTACAGAAGATTTTTGTGGGTTCATTAGTCTGATGTGAATTGTTTATATTTTGCAATCATAAACATGGTAGACAGTCATAACAGCAACTTCAGAAATAAGAACGGTAAGAGTCTGGCAGTGGATAGAAAGTGAAACGTAAAGTTATGATCTAAGACTGTGACTCTACTCCTACTTGTCTGCCCAAGAGAGATATGAATTTGTCCACTCAAAGGCATGCCTGTTGGGGCCAGCGCTGTGGTGCAGTGGTTAATGCCCTGGCCTAAAGCGCTGAATCCCACATGGTGCCAGTACTAGTCCCGGCTGCTCCTCTTCTAATCCAGCTCTCTGTTTTGGCCTGGGAAAGCAGCAAAAGATGGCCCAAGTCCTTGGGCCCCTGCACCCCATGGGAGACCCTCAAGAAGCTCCTGGCTCCTGGCTTCAGATCGGCTCAACTCCGACTGTTTCGGCCATTAGGGAGTGAACCAGCAGAAGAAAGATCTTTCTCTCTGTCTCTACCTCTCTGTAACTCTTTCAAATAAATGAATTAAATCTTTTTTAAAAAAGACTTGCCCGTCAATTTTATTACAGTATTATTACCAACTGATAGAAAGTGAAAACACCTCAAATTTCTATTTACAGACAAATGGAAAAACTAAATGTGCTATATCCATACAATGAAATAGCATTCAGCCACAAGAAGAAATGTTGTACTGATACATTCTACAATATGGATGAACCTTGAAAACACACGTTAAGTGAAAGAAACCCAGTACAAAAGGCCACATAGTATATGATTCCATTTTTTGAAGTTTCCAGAATAGGCAAATTCATGGTGCCAAGATAGCCTTAATTAATGAATGGTAGCCAGGGGCTAGAGGGATGGAAGAATGAGGAGTGACTGCTTAATGGATGTGGGGTTTCTTTCGGAAGTGTTGGCCAAGTTCTACAATTGGTTGTGATGACAATTGCACAAGTTCTGAATATATTAAAAACAACTTAGTCATATACTTCACAGGGTGCATTTTATGTTGTATGTTTTATATGTCAGCAAAGTGATTATTCAAAAATAAGAAATGTACAAAGACTGGAAATGAAATCATTGAGTATCCTCTTGGCTCAAGGGAACCCCTTGTTCCAATTTTGGTATAATTTGTATCTACTTCTATATTGGTAAGTAGATGTAGATATAGATATATAATTCCCAAATGGTGAACTACTATATATACAGTTTTGCATCCTTTACACCTGTTACATTGTGAACAGTTTCCAGACTATTGAGTATTTTCAAAAAATAAGATCATGATGATTGCCTGTTTCTCAAATAGCAAAGTTCTTTCCTCAAGGGTCGTATCCTCTTGTGTATTTGGGGAGGGGGCAGGAAAGGTTTCTCTCCTCCACCACTGAGCTGCGCACTGAGCACTGCTCTTCTGTTCCACATGTGCATCCCTGCTACCACCTCTCTTGGCTTCACTGTTACCACGAGTAGTCCTGAACTACTGTTCCCCTTGATTTGCTGTTGCTACTTCTGCTCAGAACTCAAAGAGATAGGACATATTCCCTTTGGAAGCCCTTGCCCTTTATTCAACACAATTCGCCACAAAACTCTGACTGGGGATAAGACTTTGCTTACGATTTGGAGTGATGTAGGGAAGTTTTATTTTCGCCAAAAGTCAATTGACACAGGCCGTGGCATAACTGTTTATCTTGTGTTTGGAGGCCTGGCCATCCCTGTGACCTTTTTAAAGGGTACTTCAGGACGTGATCCGGGAAATGTGTGGCTTTTCCCAACAGCATTGCCCCCATAGAGCTGCTCAAATTTTCCACAGATAAATGAGCCCTAGAATTCATCAAGAAGTTGATAGGGACACACCTCTATGCCAAGAGGAAGCAGGAGGGACGAAGCAATGTCCTGGCTGTCATAAGAAAAAGTAGCTATCAGTGAGGACTGAGCTCTGTCTCCCATCGGTACAAAAATCCTTTACAAAAAAAGTTCATTGAAAAATAGATTTTAAAAAGATAAGGGGTTTTTTTGGTGCAAAAATGTCTTAAAATATATACATAGTTTTTTTTCCCCGTAGTATGTATTGTCCATGGACTTTTTGAAGATTCTGCCCATGCATAGATTTCAAAATATTTCACACCAGAATATATTAATTTTCTTTTCCATGAACTTTGTGAAATCCCCTCGTACATACACATTTTATCTTCAGTGAACTTTTTGGAGAACCCAGGATGCTCAGCCTACCACCTTTGGGCTTTGAACTCCATGTTTGTGTTTGTGTTGCTGTAGACTTTCGTGGAAATTCTAGGCTAGTGGCATTTCTCATGGATCTCCTGACCTGGGTGGGGTCATAGAAATATAGTTTATTCCTTACATATAGTCTGGTACACCCCCCAGGAAAGATTTCATGAGCTTTCAAGCAATATTATATCCATATCCTGATAGAAAAGACCAACCACCCTCCTTTTGGTCTCAGTTATGGGTAAAGGTCAATAAACTATCATCCTGTATATTTCACTGATCCATCTCCACTGAGGAACAATCTTGCTATGAGCTCACATTTTCAAGAGGAAGTCTCACCTGAGAAAAAGTAGCCTGGACTATTGAATCAGCCAAAATTCTAGATACCCTGAATTCACGAACCGAGCTGGTCATGTGGTTTTACCTCCTGGCCACACCTATATAAGGGCCACTGTAAATCACATGTTAGGCGGATAAAGAGAAGCCAGTGCATGAGGATATGGATATGGGTTGGAGGGAGGGAGGGAGAGAGGGCGAGAGGGCGAGAGAGAGAGAGAGAGAGAGAGAGAGAGAGAGAGATTTTCCTAGTTATGATTGTTAGCACCAGGGAATAAGCAAAGGAGAGTGTTCATGAGCAGAGGTGACTGTTCCAGTGTTCCAGGCTCTGGCCCAGGTGTCTAAGGCTGAGGAAATTACTATCATTGCAGCAGGACACTGATTTCAGAGTTCTACTTTACTGAAGGGTTTTTGATTCCAATGGCACCTTGGGACGCAGAGCTAGGTGATTTAAACCCCCACTTCCTACTTGACCTTATATATGGCTATCTTGAGAGTAGAAACTTATCATCTACTGGAGCAACCGAGACCCTGAACTTCACCTGTGATGATTGCTGCTAACATTAACTTTGGGTCTGACTTGTGGTCCGTCAAATTATTTACTTTGTCAAATAAACTCTCATTGACTTGAGTGTGCTTTCAGAACAGGAGATGTAAAGTTTAAGCTTGCATCAAATCTTCAACTGCTTATTGGGTTTATAGTTAGGATGTCTGCATTAGTTAGCTTTTCATCACTGTAACAAAATCCTAGAAGAAGTTATTTGCGGGGCCGGCACTGTGGTGTAGTAGGGTAAGCCTCCTTCTGAAGCTCCAGCATCCCATGTGGGTGCCAGTTCATGTTCTGGCTGCTCCACTTCCTATCCAGCTCTCTGCTGTGGCCTGGGAAAGCAGTGGAAGATGGCTCAAGTGCTTGGGACCCTGCACCCACATGGAAGTCCCGGAGGAATCTCCTGGCTCCTGGCTTTGGATCAGCTCAGCTCTGGCCGTTGTGGCCAGTTGGGGAGTGAACCAGCAGATGGAAGACCTTTCTCTCTCTCTGCCTCTACCTCTCTCTGTAACTCTTTCAAATAAATAAAATAAATCTTTTAAAAAAAAAAAAGAGTGGAACACAGCATTTCAGATCCACTCAGGGGTAACATCAAATAATTCTTTGCAGGTATGAATTAACTTCTATTTTTCTGTCACATACAGAATGATATCATTTATTCTCGTTGGGTCTAAGGCTCTGAATTCATCTTCATTTCCTCCCTAAACCTGCTCTTTCTTTAGCTTTGTGTTCTGATTAAATTGGAATACTACAGCAGCACCACCTACAGGTCATATCAAAGAAATGCACATTGACTATTTGGAATTTAAATCTTGGAATTCTGATGGAGACCTAGACTAGCAGTTTCTAAACCTCTCTGGTCAGCAGAGCGGTTGAGAATAAAAATTTAAATGAGAAGCCAAACCAAGGACAAACAAACCAATCAACCAATCCTCAGGCCTCACTGAGACCTCCTGATTCAGAAATTTTGGTGATGGGGGTCAGATTTATTTTATTTAAATATAACTTTTGATGCCCCTGACTTTAGACTAGCATGTAAGAAGCTTAGAAATCATTCTACCATAACAATGAGTAAAAATCAGACCAAAAGGAAAATTGGCAACTTTTTAGATCCATTAGAGAAGTAAGGTCACAGGGCAAATGACTGCCTCAAAAATTGGAGGGACAGATGGGCAGATCCAGATAGTCACAATGTATCAGAAATGAAACCCACGAGCGAACATCTGTGCAGAAATTAGTGCCGAGGTGGGAAATCCTGAACTGTAATTGACGAATTGCTAGACCCTGAGACAGGACAGTAGGAGAATTTAAAGACTCCAGAGGGACCTGGGGTTTGCTGAATTTTAGCTCCAGGAGCTCTGCCAGATTCTCACAGAGAATATCAAAGAAAAATCACTGCATACTTCCAGCCAAGGGAGGGGAAGGGAGTAACCATTTTTTAAAAATATACCAGGGTGGTCTGTTTTTCTTGAGAAGCCTGGCCTCAGGAGAAAGTATTTTACCAAATTCTAACCTGCACGGGCTTTATCAGAGTTGAATTTACCTGTGAGAAGAAAAATACCCAACTCCAGCTGGCTCTATCCCTCACCTGGAGATAAGGAAATACGAGACTCAGGCCCCCACTGGCTAGCTGAACCCACTTAAGGGGAAACAGACTACAAAGCACACAGGATGGTCACAGTTTAGGTGCACAGGCTCACCAGAAGCCTGGGACCTAACACAGGACTATAGGATGATTCTTCCTTCCCTATACCTGACCACTGCATTATTAAACACGTATTTACCTCTGTTCCTTGTAGCTGGGAGTTCAGATTCATTTTCCAATACAAAGACTGTAAGGTACATTAAAAGAAAAAAGGAACAGTTTGAAGATACTTAACAAACATCAGCACTAGAATCAGATATGGCAAGAATTCTGGGCTTCTCAGACTAGGAATTTTAAAAACCTATGATTAGGGGCTGGCGCTGTGGCATAGTGAGTAAAGCCACCACCTGCAGTGCTGGCATCCCATATGGGCGCGGTTCGAGTCCTGGCTGTTCCACTTCCTATCCAGCTCTCTGCTATGGCCTGGGAAAGTTGTAGAAGATGGCCCAAGTACGTGGGCCCCTGAACCCATGTGGGAGAACCAGAAGAAGCTCCTGGCTCATGGCTTTGGATTGGCGCAGCTTCTGCTGTTGCGGCCATCTAGGGAGTGAACCAATGGATGGAAGACCTCTCTCTCTCTCTCTCTCTCTCTGCCTTTCAGATAAATAAATAAATCTTATTTTAAAAGAAAAATCTATGATTACTATGCTAAAGGCCCCAACAGAAAAAGCAGACAACATATAAGAATAAATGGATACTATATGCAGAAAGATGGAAATTTGAAGAGAAAATAAAGAAATGCTAGTGATAACACTGTAACAAAAATGAAAAATCCCTTTGATGGGCCTATTAATGGACAGGACACACTGAGAAAAAAAATCTGTAAATCTGAGGACATGACAATAGATATTTACAAAACCGAAGAACAAAGACAAAATAGACTGGAAAAGACATAACAGAATATTCAAAAACTATGGGACAACTACAAAAAGGGTAACACATTTAATGGGAATACCAAGAAGAGAAAAAAAAAGGAATAGAAACAAAGTATAAAGCAACAATGACTGAAATTTTCTCCAAATTAATGTCAGCCACGAAACCACATATCCAGGTATCTCAGAGAAGTGGGATAAATGTGCCTGAAATTACACTTAGGCATATCATATTCAAACTTCAGAAAATTAAAGATGAAATCTAGAAAGAAGTTACAGGGATGGAAAAAAAGAACCAGCTTACCCATAGAGAAGCAAAGAATTTCATCTGACTTCTCAGAAATCATGCAAACCAGAAGAGCATGGCATGAAATATTTAATGTGTTAAGAGGAAAAACTTGCTAACCTACAGTTCTGTACATTGTGAAATTACATTTCAAAAATGAGAGAGAAATAAAGAAAATTTCAGGAAAACAAAAACTGAGGAACAGTGGCATCAACAAGATGGCAGAATAGAACTTTCCAGCACTTGAACTCTTGCGTTAACATCCATTTGAAAAAATTACTTAAGGGGTCTTCAAATAGTTCATGAAAAATGCATGTGATGAAAGACTATGCATGGATTTAAAAACTTTTTTTGCACCGCCAGAATAAACATAACTTTTAATTCCATCTTTCCACAAACTTTGTGAAGGGCCTGTGTACATGCATGAAAGTACCATCACAAGAGGTAAGAAAACCAGGTGAGAGATCCCAATATTGGGTATAGCACGGAAATGAGGAAAGATAAACTGAAATGAGTAGGAAGGACAGGTTCACGTTACCATCTCCTAACCTCAGGTACCATAGTACACAGAGTGATACCCTCTGTGAGAGGAGAGGAAAGTAAGCCCAGGACTTTGCCTTCGACCCCAATACACCAGGCATGCTCTCATGGCCCCAAACTCCAGCCAGCCCTTGATGCCCAGGCTCCAGACTATCTCCAACTCCAGGCCATCCCCAAGGACCCAGGCTTCAGGTTGATCTCCAGATCCAGGTAAGCTCCCTCAGCCCCTGGCAGCAGGATGGCACCCACAGCCCCAGGATCCATGCCTAGTCTTGCAGATCCAGTCTCCAGGCCCACCCTAGAGCTGGCTTCCATATTCTCTGGATTCAGGCCCACCCCTAGCACCAGGTTGGCACCTCCAAATGCCAACTTTGTGTTGGTCCTCATAGCCTTGGGCACTAGGCTGGGACTCATGGGTCATGGACACAGACTCCAGACTGGTCTTTGCACATCCACACTTCAGCAGATCCAGAGTCCATGCCTATTACACTAGGTCCTAGGCTTTAGATCTGCCCCAGCACCAGGTCAGCCTCAAACTCCAGGAAAACCAAGATCCAAGCAATAGTTTCAAAAATACTTAGGAATAAATTTAACCAAGGAGGTGAAATATTTGTACACTGAAAACTATATAGCATTGATGAAAGAACTCAAAGAATACGCAAATAAATGTAAAAGATATCCCATGTTCATAGATTAGAAGAGCTGATATTACTAAAATGTTCATATTCCCCAGAGTGATTTACAGATTCAATGCAACTCCTGTGAAAATCCCAATGATACTTTTCACACAATAGGGAAAAAAAAGCCAACCCAAGATTCATATGGGAACACAACAGATCCCAACTAGCCAACGCGATCTGGAGAAAAATTTTAAAAGCTAGAGGCATCACACTACCTCTTTTTAAATATATTACAAAACTATAATCCTCAAAGCAGCATGGTACTAGAATAAAAACAGATGCCTGGATCAACAGAACAGAATAAACAGCTCAGAAATAAATCCACACTATTACAGTGAATTGATTTAAAATTAAACAAGAGAACAGACACCTCACCGAAAAAGATATGTAGGTGGCAAATCAGCATATAAAAAAATGGTTAACATCATATGTCATTCGGGAATTGCAAATTAAGACAACAGATATCACTACATACCTACTACAATGGCCCAAATCCCAAACACTGACAACACCACTAGCTGGTGAGGATGTGGAGCAACAGGAACTCCCATGCATTGCTAGTAGGCATGCCAGGTGATACAACCACTTTGGAAGGCACTTTGACATTTTTGTACAAAACTAAACATACTCTTATTGTATATCCAGCAGCTGTGCTCCTTGGTATTTACACAATTGAATTGAAAACTTAACATTTACACAAAAAAAGCCCCACACATAAATGTTTACATCTACTTTATTCATAATGTACAAAACCTGGAAACAATCATGATATTCTTCAGTAGGTGAATGGATAAATAAACTGTGGTACTATTAGACAAGGAGATACTATCAATACTTAAAAGAAATGAGCTATCAAGCCATGAAAATACATAAAGAAAACATAATTGCATATTAGTAAATGCAGCATGCAAATCTGAAAAAAGCTATGGTATCACATATGATTCTAACAATATGACATTCTCAAAGAGGCAAAACTATGGAGATAGTGATTGCCAGGGATTGTGGGAGTGAGAAGAGTCAATAGGCAGAGTACAGAGAATTCTTAGGGAAGTGATTCTTTTTTGTTTTTTTTTGACAGGCAGAGTTAGACAGTGAGAGAGAGAGAGAAAGAGAGAGAAAGAGAGAGAGAGAGAGAGAGAGAGAGAGAGAGAGAGAGAGAGAGAGGTCTTCCTTCCATTAGTTCACTCCCAAATGGTTGCTACGGCTGGCACGCTGTGCCAATCTGAAGCCAGGAGCCAGGTGCTTCTCCTGGTTTCCCATGTGGGTGCAGGGCCCAAGCACTTGGGCCATCCTCCACTGCCCTCCCGGGCCACAGCAGAGAGCTGGACTGAAAGAGGAGCAACCGGGACAGAATCCGGCACCCTAACCGGGACTAGAACCCGGGGTGCCAGCACCACAGGTGGAAGATTAGCCAAGTGAGCAGCGGCGCCAGCCAGGGAAGTGATTCTTTAGGATACTATAATGTTGGGTACATGTCAATACAAATTTGTCAAAATCCATAGAATGTACAATACCAAGAGTGAGGGGCCGGTGCTGTGGCATAGTAAGTCAAGCCTCCGCCTGCTGCGTTGGCATCCCATAAGGGAACCAGTTTGTGGTCCAACTGCTCCTCTTCTGATCCAGCTCTCTGCTATGGCCTGGGAAAGCAGTGGAAGATGGCCCAAGGGCTTGGGCCCCTGCACCCGCATGGGAGACCTGGGAGAAACTCCTGGCTCCTGGCTTCGGATCAGCGCAACTCCAGCCATTGCAGGCATTTAGGGAGAGAATCACCAGAAGGAAGTCCTCTCTCTCTGTCTCTCCCACTCTCTCTCTCTCTGTAACTCTGCCTCTCAAATACATAAGTAAATTTAAAAAAAAAATACAAGAGTGAACCCTCATGTAAATTATAGACTTTGATAATGATGGATCAGTGTGGGTTCATCAATAGTAGCACACGTGCCACTCTGCAACAAGATGTCAGTGCTGGAGAAGTCTTGCATTTGTAGACAGGAAATACATGGGAATTCTATACTTACCACTCAATTGTTCTGTGAACCTAAAAGTATCAGAAAAAAGCAAGTTTAGTAATTAAAAAATTAGCACACAATAAAATTTACTTCTTTGGTGTATAGTCAGTCACATGAGAGGATACTTTCAAAAGTTCATGGAAAACAGAGAGAGAAATTTGGGGCCAGCATTATGGTACATCAGGCTAAGCCACTACTTGGGAAGCAGGCATTCCATATTGGAGCACTGGTTTGATTCTCCACTGCTCTACTTCTGATCCAGCTCCTTGTTGATGTGCCTGGGAAAACAGTGGAAGATGGCCCAAGCGCTTGTGCCCTGCCACCCACACGGGAGACCCACGTGGAGTTTTGGGCTCTTGGATTCAGCTTGGCTCAGCCCTGGCTATTGTAGCCATTTGCGGAATGAATCAACAGGTGGAAGTTAGATATCTTTCTCTCTCTCTGACTTTCAAATAAATAAATAAATCTTATTTTTCAAAGATTTATTTGAAAGGCAAAGTTACAGAGAGAGAGGAAGAAATGGAGAGATCTTCCATCCGCAGGTTCACTTCCCAAATGACTGCAATGATTGGGACTGGGGAAGGCTAAAACCAGGACCAGGAGCTTCTTCCAGGTCTCTCACGTGGGTACAGGGGCCCAAGCACTTGAACCATCTCCCACTGCTTTCCCAGGCGCATTAGCAGGGAGCTGGATTGGAAATGGAGCAGCTGGGACTTGAACCAGCACTCATATGGAATGCCAGCATTGCAGGCAGCAGCTTTACCAACTATATACCCTTATATATAGATCTTTATAACCATTACCTCAATGAGGAATCAGGTCAATTCCATATTTCTAAGCAATTCCCCCATCCTGGCCCTTTGTGCTGATCATGGGCGATCTGCTATCCATCTCCATAATTTTTATCTTCTCAAGAATATCACATGAATGAATCATACTATATGGAATCTTTTGAGACTTATTTCTTTCACTCAGCAGCACAATCACATGTAACTGAATCAATAGTGTACCTACAGTTTTCCCCCTTCACATTGCTGAGAAATACTCCCTGGCACAGGTATAGAACAATTTGTTTAACCATTCGCCCATTGAATGGCATTTGGATTAGTTTTACATTTTGACTATAAAGAACAACACTATTATGAATATTCTTGCTTTTGTGTGGATGTTGGTTTTCAGTTCTCTAGAGAAAATATTCAGAAGTGAAATTGTTGGATTATAGAGTAAGTATATATTTCATTTTCTAAAATACTGCCATGGTGTTTTTAAGAATGGTGGTACCATTTTGCATTCTCACTAACAATGTAGCCCTGTATTCCAGTTTCTCTACATCCTTGATGATAAAGGACTTGGTATCATCAGTGTATGTTTTAAATTTTTTGCCATGGGCAGCACTGTGGCATAACAGGTTAAGCCGGTGCCTGTGGCGCCAGCATCCCATATGGGCACCGGTTGGAGTCTTGGATTGCTTCACTGCTAATGTGCCTGGGAAAGCAGCAGAAGATGGTCCAAGTTCTTGGTCCCCTGCATCCACGTGGGAGACCCAAAAGAAGCTCCTGCTTCCTGGCTTTGGATTGGTGTAGCCCTGGCCATTGTGGCCATTTGGGGAGTGAACCAGCGGATGAAAGACCTCTCTCTCTCTATCTCTCCCTCTTGCTCTCTCTGTAACTCTACCTTTCAAATAAACAAAAATAATTAAAAAAAAGAAAATCTTTTGCTATTCTAACAGATGTGTCATGGGAGCTTATTGTTATTTTAATTTGCATTTCTTTGAAGATAATGAACAACTTCTTGTGTGCTTGTCTTTTGTATGTCCTTTTGGTGAAGTTTTTTAAACATTTGTGATTATTTATTCCTTCTCAAATTTTGAGGATTTAAATTTTTTAGCTATGTAATTAGAAAATGTTAGCTTGCAGCTTGTATTTCCATTAATTTAACAGGATCTTTTGCAGAATAAAATTTTGTTCTTTAGTTTAACTTATCAATTTTTTCCTTCATGGATCATCATTTGATGCCATGACTAAAAAGTCTTTACCTAAGCTAAGAGTATGAATATTTTCTTCTGTATTTCTTCTAAGTTTTTTTTTAAAGATTTTATTTATTTATACAAGAGACAGAATTATAGACAGAGAGAGGGAGAGAGAGAGAGAGAGAGAGAGAGAGAGGTCTTCCATTCGCTGGTTCACTCCCCAAATGGCCGCAACGGCAGAAGCTGCGCCAATCTGAAGCCAGGAGCCAGGAGTTTCTTCCAGGTCGCCCACGTGGGTGCAGGGGCCCAAGGACTTGGGCCATCTTTTCCTGCTTTCCCAGGCCATAGCAGAGAGCGGGATCAGAAGTGGAGCAGCCAGGACTTGAACCAGAACTCAAATGGGATGCTGGGGCTTCAGGCAGAAGCTTAACTTACTACACCACAGCGTCGGCCCCTTCTTCTAAGTTTTAAAGTTTAAAAAATGTACATTTAGATCTAAGATCCATTTTAATGAACTTTTCTTAAGATTTACTTTATGTATTTGCAAGACAGAGTGAAAGAGAGAGAGACAAAGAGAGAGAGAGAGCGAGAGAGCGAGGTCTTTCATCTTCTGGTTCATTTCCCCAAATGGCCACAATGGCTAGGGCTTGGGCAAGTTGAAGTTAAGAGCCTGGAACTCCCTCTGGTCCTCCCACACGAATGCAGGGGCCTAAGCACTTGGGCCATCTTCTACTGGTTTCCCAGGGGTATTGGCAGGGAGCTGGATTAGAAGTGGAACAGCTGGGACTGCAATTGCTGCTCGTATGGGATGCCAGCATTACAGGTGGTGACTTAATCCACTGCACCCTAACACTGGTTGTGAAGTAACTTTCCTATGAGGTGTGAGATTTAGGTAAAGGTTCTTTTTTGCACGTGGATATACAACTGTTCCACCATTTGTTGCAAACACTCTCTTCCTTGTTTGCGTCCTTGCAAAATATCAATTGGTCAAAGCTGAAAATTTCATTTTATTGACTTTAGATGTTCCTTTCTTCTAATGTATGTATTCAACGCTATAGATTTCTCTCAATGCATGGCTTTTGCTGCATGCCTTTATACCTGATAATTTTCCTTGCCCTGAAGTCTGCTTTGTCTGAAATAAACAAGCTACTCTATTATTTTCTTTTGTTAAGTGTTAGCATGGCATATCTTTCCCTATCACTTTTTTTAATGTTTATTATTTGAAATGCAGAGTGATAGAGGGAGACACACAAACCTACACATAGACAGAGACAGGGATGGAGGTAGAGATAGAGACAGATGGAGAGAGATCTTCCATCTGCTGCTCCACTCCCCCAAATGCCTACTGCAGCCAAAGCTAGGACAGGTTGAAGCCAGGAGCCAGGAACTCCATGAGTACATCTCTCACATGGGTGGCAGGGACCCAAATACCTGAGCTGCCTCCCAGGGTGCACATTAGTGGGAAGTTGGATCAGAAGCTAGGAGGAACCCAATCTCATGCATTTAGATACGGGATGTGGGCATTCCAAGTGACAGCTTAAAGCACTATTCTACAATGGCTGTCACTCCCCATCTCCGACTTTTTAAATGTTTTGTTTATTTGAGATAGATGGAGAGAGAGAGAGAGAGAGAGAGAGAGAGAGAGAGAGAGAGAGAGAGAAAGCGATTGAGAGAGATTTTCTCTGACTCCGTCTACTGGTTCACTCCACAGATGCCTTTGTCTCTATCAGGAGTCCGATGGCTACATGACAAAGTGACAGAAAGTAATGTGGGTTCACTCTACACTCCTGGGATCAGTTTCTGCTGTTTGAATGAGATATGTTTTGTCCAGGATCCTGTTTGGTGTAATGGTATTACTGCTCTGTGATTGGGTACCTCTCATCAATGCAGGAATTTTCTCATCCATTTTCACTTTGGATATTTCTTCTGTTCCTTTCTTCACTTTCTGTTATGTCTATTACACATGTGCTCTGCCTTTTGCAATTATCCTACACTTCTTAGATACTGTGTTTCATTTCTCCCCCATTTTGCTCTTTGCCTTTCATTTGAAGAAAATTCTTGTAGTTTATCCTTAGTGTTTTTTAGTATCTGTATGTCCTGTCATAATAGCCCCCATTTCAGTTGCTAATATTGGTTATTTGTATCTTCTATCTGGTAGTTTTCTAGCACTGTATAAATGTTATCAATCTTTGAAAAAACACACACACAGCTTTTGGTGCCATTGATTTTTCTCTATGGTTGAACTTGCCACCATCTTGGTTATAATTTGAATTCTGTTTTTTCTCACAATTCATGGTCTACATGTTTTTTCGTTTTCCATTTTTTAATTTTAAATATCTTTGCTTTCTGTCCTTGCATTTTTTGTAATAATGTCTTTTTTAAAGATTTATTTATTTATTTGAAGGCAGAGTTACAGAGAGGCAGAGGCAGAGAGAGAGAGAGATCTTCCATCTGTTGGTTCACTCCCCAGATGGCTGCAATGGCCGGATCTGGGTTGATCCGAACCCAGGAGCCAGGAGCTTCTTCCAGGTCTCCCACGTGGGTGCAGGGGCCCAAGGACCTGGGCCATCTCCCACTGTTTTCCTAGGTGCATTAGCAGGGAGTTGGATTGGAGGTGGAGCAGCTGGGACTCAAACTAGTGCCCATATGGGATGCTGGCTCTACAGGCTGCAACTTTACCCACTACACCACAGCGCTGGCCCCTGTCCTTAACTTTATTATTTCCTTCATTTTGCTTTCTTTGGTTTTTATTTGCTCATCCTTTTCTAGCATCTCAAGGAAGACTCTTGGTTTATCAGTTAGACATCTTTTCATAGTCACATTTAGCTGTGTTCCACAAATTATATTATTTCGTATTTTTATTTTAAATGTTTTTTAAATTTTTCTTTAGATTTATTTATTATTTTAAAATATGTCTTTAAGTTATCAGGCATTGGAACTTTTTATCTTTCTGTTATTGATTCTTATTTTGATTGCATTGTGGTCATAAAACATACTTCATATAATTTTGGCTATCTTAAATTTTAAATTTTTGTAACCTTCTACTTTATATAGTATATTTACTAATATAGGATATATAGTATATCTTTGTGAATGTTCCATGTGCACTTGAAAATAATGTATGGGTTGGTTTTATTAATATCAACTAAATTTATGTGGTGGATGGCATTACTCAGTTCTTCTATATCTTTGCTGATTTTCTGTGTATTTGTTTTGATTAATAGTAGAGGAATATTGAAGTCTCCAGCTACAATTGTGGATTACTCTATTTCCCCTTTCAGCCTTTTATAATATCATTTTTTACTCACCTACTTTGAGGGTCTGATTGCTGCCCACTCATTCAGTATTATTGTGTATTCTTGGTGATGTGACTCCTTCATCAATATATAATGTTCTTCCTTGTGTGTGTCATTTTCTTTGCACCTTATCTGATATTAATAGAGCCACTGGGGGCCAGCGCCGTGGCTCACTTTGTTAATCCTCCACCTGCAGTGCCGGCATCCCATATGGGTGCCAGGTTCTAGTCCTGGTTGCTCCTCTTCCAGTCCAGCTCTCTACTGCGGTCTGGGAGGGCAGTGGAGGATGGCCTAGGCACTTGGGCCCCTGCACCCGTATAGGAGACCAGGAGGAAGCACCCAGCTCCTGGCTTCAGATTGGCGCAGAGCCAGCCATGGTGGCCATTTGGGGAGTGAACCAACAGAAGGAAGACTTTTCTCTCTGTCTGTCTCTCTTGCTGTCTATAACTCTACCTGTCAAGTAAATAAATAAAAAATACTAAAAAATAAAGCCACTGTTGGTTTCTTTTTATTAATATTTGTGTGATACCTTTTTGGTATGTTGTTTGGGATCAAATCCATAGATTCACAAGTTGTGAATGAACCCAGGAGTTCATAGACAATTTTATAGAATCAATTTCCTAATTTCTTTTCTCCCTAAAGTCTTCCAGATACTTTGCATTTACTGGGATCCCCATTTTCGGTCCTCTAGCCATAAATCTGGGGCTTTATTTACCCTGCTCAGCCATGTACTTTCTGTGACTTTGTCTGTATTGAGGTTCTATGGCTACATGACAGAGAGAAAGATACAGTAATGTGGTTGACTCTGCCCTCGTGGGACAATAGCTCCTCTAATCAGAAAGGAGGGCCTGGGGCAGCATTGTAGCATAGCAGGTAAAGCCACCATCTGCAGTATGGGCATCCCATATGGGCGCCAGTCCAAGACCCAGCTGTTCCACTTCCAATCCAGCTCTCTGTTATGGCCTGGGAAAGTAGTGGAAGATGGCCCAACTACTTGGGCCCCTGAACTCATGTGGGAGACCTGGAATAAGCTCCTGGCTCCTGGCTTTGGATCAGCCCAAATCTGGCCAATGGGGCCATTTGGGGAGTGAACCAGCAGATGGAAGACATTTCTCTCTTGGCCTCTGCCTCTGCCTCTCTGTAACTCTGCCTTCAAATAAATAAATAAATCTTAAAAAAAGAAAAAATGGAGACCCTCCTTTCTGTAGACATTTAAATGACTATAGGCTTTCAGTCTATGACTGTAAATTCCAGGAAGCCTCTTTCTTATTCCTGAATCCTGAGCTAGAGGACCTTTCCTGGAGAGCTCTCTGCAACTGAAACCAACTTCTGAGTTTTAGGCTGCATTGAGACCAGGCTGGAGGCTATCAGAAAGGTACAAATGGTCAAATTATCACCATCTTGATGATATTTTGAATTCTGGTCTTGTTCTCCCAATTCCAAGTTTGTTTCAAAGTTTGTTTGTCAGTTTTCAAATAGTTGTCCCATGTATTCTATAGAGGTTTTCAAGGGTGGAAGGTGTTGGCCCAATCTTTCCTGGAAATAGCATCCCAGGTCATAGAATTATAATGATCTCTTTATCGTCACCTCACTGCTGGCCTTCTCTGAACCATCTCATTTGGGTGTGCTATGTGGACAATGATATCTTGTGCAAATAGTGATGCCTTTTCCCATTTTGTTAGTTATACCTCATTCATTTTCTTTGCCTATTTGATTAGGTTGAACTTGCACAACAATGTTGTCTAACAATGACAGCTGCCATTTTGGTCTTGTTTTAGTCTCTGCTACGTCCTGCCTGGCAGGACGTCCTATACATCTTCCATCACCACTGGAAGTAGAGTGCTAGAAACAAATACAGATTCCAAAGCTCAGTGAGGACACAGGGAAGAAACACCAAGCATTTGTTGTGAGTCAATATCATGAAAATACACACACACACACACACACACACACATACACAAACACACACACACATCAACAAACAGAATCCAAACCAAGATAATTGAGATGAAAGAGTAAATTTGAGTAAACAAAATAAGACTTAAAGATAATTCACATTTTTAGAGTTTTAAAGGAGGATACTGCTTTTGTACACCTAGAATGGATTTCATTGTTTTTTTATGGCTGAGTAGGATTCCATAGTGCATATATACCATAATTTCTTCATCCAGTCATCAGCTGATGAACATCTGGGTTGATTCCATGTCTTAGCTACTTAAATTGAGCTGCAGTGAACATGGGGGTACAGATCACTCTTTCATATGCTGATTTTGAGAAAGAAACCATTCACAAATCTAAAACTCAGACAAAAGAGGCATTGGAGAAGAATTCATTGTTGAAATAGAAGATAGAGCCAAAGAGTTTGTCTAGAATACAGTACAAAACATTGAACAATGAGAACGCTAGATCCATGCGTCTTAATAACCACTGCATACAATATTCCAGGAGAGAATAGAGAACTTAGATTAGAAAAACTACTCAAAACAAAAGCAAAAGGCATTTTTTTCTGAGCTGCAAAAAGAAAAAGAAAGTGCGCAGAGTGAAAGGTGCCACAGTGTGCTAACTGCAGTGAATGAAAAAAAGACTGAAATTTTGTGTCTCCAGCTCACCCTTTCTCAGCCTGTCCTAGGTATGTAGAGGCTGACCACTAGGCCCTGCACTGTCAGGGCTTGCTTCCTTGCTTCTGAACTTTTTTTTTTTTTCGGCCAGGTAGAGGAACTGCCAAGGGAAGAGAGCAACTGGGCAACAAGGTCAAGATGTTTGTTCACCTTGCTCCCTCCCAGCTGAGCCATGATCTAGCAATGGCTTCATGATGCAACCTCAGGCCACAGCTCCTGGCAGGAAGCCGCTTTCAAATAGCTGTGGCTCTTGCCATTTCAAAAGTAGTCCTCTTCCCCTACCCCTTCAAACCGAAGGTCGCTGACTCTTTCTGGCTAGTCTCTAGGCACTGCTCCATCCCTTGCTGTTTCCTTTTGACCAGTCCATATCTTTGTAAATTGACCTTCCATTAAACTCTCTTAAGTTATTTCTTTTGAGTGTGGTGTTGGCTTCCTGCTAGGATGCTGGTACAAATATTGTGATGATAGTTTCAAAAGTAAAGGGCTAAGAGAATTCTAGGATATTCCAGAGAAAGCAAAACATATTGGCCACAAAAAATGATTATGAGTGACACATTTCTCACTGACAGTACCGCATGTGAGAAAACCCTTGAGGAACAGCCTCAGTCTTCTGAAACAAACAAAACTACAAGGACTGGAGAACAAAGAAACAAGCATAACACAGTTGGAGTTAAGAAAAAATAACTCCTGGCATCAAGAAGAAATCAAACAGAAATATGCAAACCATTTGGAGATGCATAATGGTAGCCTTGACTTTCAAATGTTTTAATATATGACTAAAGGCACTACTAAGAAGAAAAGTTGTAGTCTAATAAAAAGCGATGTTAATTACATGTGTGTGGAATTGATGTAGAAATCAGCAGATTACTGTAGAAGGGAATAAATATCCAGAAATAGAATCATGTGTCTCTGGAATTGTTTTAATATGATAAAGGTGGCAATTCAATTTTGTGCTGGAAGAATGCCCAAGTAAAAGTGTAGGAAGGGGCCAGTGCTGTGGCGTAGCGGGTTAAGGCCACTGCCTGAAGTGCTGGCATCCCATATGGGTGCCGGTTCGAGTCCTGGATGCTCCACCGTTGATCCAGCTTTTTGCTATGGCCTAGGAAAGTCGTAGAAGATGGCCCAATTCCTTGGGCCCCTGCACCCTCATGGGAGACCTGGAAGAAGCTCCTGGCTCCTGGCTTCGGATTGGTGCAGGCTCCAGCCTTGCAGCCATCTGGGGAGTGAACCAGTGGATGGAAGACTCTCTCTCTCTCTGTGTCTGTCTGTCTCTGTAACTCTTTCACGTAAATAAGTAAATCTTTAAAAAAAAGTGTAGGGACAATTATTTACCCGTTTTTAAAAGAATTAGGCTAAATCTCTAACTCACACCATGTACCAAAGAAATTCTAGCTAGGGTAAAAGAGTAAGTGTAAAAAGACAGAACTCTAGTAAAAGGGAATTTGTTTATCATCTTGAAATAGAGAATTCATTGTTCAGAAAGACAAAATACAGAAATCCTAAAGGAATAGATGAAGTTGACTTTATTTAAATAAAATAAAAACATTTATACAATGTATGACACCATACACAATAGCATGGGAGAAAATATTTACAATATACAGAAATCAAAAAGATATTTGTGTCCAAAATAAATAAAGTACTTTTATAAATCAATAAGAAAAATACGAATTGGGCAAAGGGTTTTCAAAAGAGGGAAAAAATGCCAATGAACATGAAAAGTTGCCTGATTTCACTGGTATTCAGGGAAATAAAAGCTAAACCAACAGTGTAATTTGATTTATTAGTACATTAGATTGATTATGTCGGGGGTGGCAAGGGTATAGGGAAATTGTGCACCAATATGCTGTTGTCTGTAAAGTGAATTAGTAAAGCCATTTTGGAGAACAAGTTAGCAATGTCTATTAAAATTCAAAATGTGCCTGCTCTCTGAACTTGGGATTTCATTCTATTCACATATGTGCCCTGAGACATAAATAAGAATAAGCTCTTGTTCTTTGTAAATATTTGGAAGCAAGCATTTATCAAAATAACAGACTGACTATGCTACATGCATACTATGGTCATGCATTGTTTAAAAAGAATGAGGCACATACTTTGAAAATAAGGATTTCCCAAATGGGTGAGTGAGGACGAGATGAACCCACTGTCCCACAAAAACAATAAAAATATTGGTGAGACCAAAAAGATGAGCTATTTAATGCTTCCAGGACTAAACAAAGACACAGAAGTCACAGGACCAGGATCAGCTGAAAAGCATTCATGCAAGAAAAATGTCTATCTCTCAGTAAGAACAGTGGGATCTGTGATATTTTAACTTGGGACTAGACCTCTCCTCTCTTCTTCCCCAGCTCAGCAGTGACGTAGCCATTAAAAGCTAGCAGTCTCACAACCAATAGAGAGGACTAATTTCTTTTGGAGTTTACTTAAAAGTTCCATGCCTAAAACATGGTCAACGTTTTGAAGGAACGAGCAACTGCCTGGCAAATGTCCATTCCCAGGGTGTTGAAGCTCTGAGAACAAAGTCCTATCTCCAAGGCATTACACCCCAAAACAGTAATTTTTGAATAATATTGCAGCTACCTAAGGCTATGATTACAGTTAGGGAAAGGAAGAACCTGATCCAAACTTTTAAAAGAAGAACTTTTGGTGCTGGCACTGTGGCGTAGCTGGTAATGCCTCTGTCTGAAGCACCGGAATCCCTTATGGGCGCCAGTTTGAGACCCTGATGCTCCACTTCCCATCCAGCTCTCTGCTATGGCCTGGGAAAGCAGTGGAAGATGTCCCAAGTCCTTGGGCCCCTGCACCCATGTGGGAGACCTGCAAGAAGCTCCTGGCTCCTGGCTCCTGGTTTCAGATCAGCTCAGCTCCAGCCGTTGCAGCCATCTGGGGAGTGAACCAGCGGATGGAGGACCTCTCTCTCTTTCTGTCTCTCCTTCTCTCTGAAACTCTGCCTCTCAAATAAATAAATAAATATTTTTTAAAAAAAATTAAAATAAAAGAATACCTTTTAAATTAGATGATCATAGGGAATGTTGAAAAGGTTCTTTGGGATGTAGAGGGCTGTGTATGTATCCAGGAAGGGGCAGGAAAAGGGAAAGATCTCATTCTTTCAACTCTGGCTGGTCTTGGCAAGCAGAAAATGAAAGCCAAGGCTGACTTATCAACCACCTGGAGTCTGAAGGTTTGCCTTCCTCCTCAAGTCCTCATGGCCTGCTCAAGGAAATGTTCTGACTAATCACTGGCTGGCCATGACATTGCTCCAGGTGTGATCTTTGGGAAATTGTTTAAAAATAAAACCAAGACTTAAAAACATCTATCAGAGAACTCAGTGACTACATAATATAAGGAATACAAAATATATGGAATTAACTCAGGAAAATCAACAAGAGTAAGTTCTCAGATGAGGATATGATGCTGGAGTTGTTACAATGTGTTGTACACATCCAGTGTTCAAAAAAATTGTTAGGCGAAGAAACATGAACATTTCCTATGGTGCATAAATAGGAAAATAGCAATCACTACAAGCTGTCAGGGCTGGCGTTTTGGCACAGCAGGTTAAGCTGCTGCCTGCGATGCTGGCATCCCATATCAGAGTACTGGTTTGAGTCCTGCCTGCTCCGCTGTTTCACTTCCCATCCAGCTCCCTGTTAACATGGCCTTAAAAGCAGAGGAGGATGGCCTGAGTACTTGGGTACCTGCCACACATGTGGGAGACCTGAGTGGAGTTCTGGGCTCCTGGCTTCAGTCTGGCCCAGCCCCAGTATTTGCGACCATTTGTGGTGTGAACCAGCAGATGCAAGATTTGTTTCTCTTGTGTCTCTCCCTCTCTGTGTCACTCTGCCCTTCAAATAAATAAATAAATAAATACTTTTTAAAAGAGAAAGAAACTGTCCTGGAGGCAGTCCAGACCTTGAGCTTACTAGAAAAAGACTTTAAATCAGGTGTAATAGACTATTAAAAGAACTAAAGGGACCCATGTCTAAAGAATTAAAGTAGATGAACAAGTTATCAAATAGAAAATACCAGTGAAGCCGTAGAAATAATTTTTTTTAAATAGAAATTCTGTAGTTGAAAGGTAAAATAACTGAAATGAAAAAATTACCAGAGTAGCAAAACAGAAGATTTAAGCTGGCAGAAGAACAAATAAGTGAATTTGAACATAGGCCAATGGAGATTATCTAATCTGAGTGGTAGAAAGAAAAGAATGAAGAAAGGAAAACAGAGCCTAAGAGACCTGAGGGATAGTATCAAGCATGTCCACCTCTGCATAATGGGATTCATTTAAGTAGGGGGGAGAGGCAGAAAGTATATTTGATGGAATAATACTGGGAAACTTCCCAAACCTGATGATAAATACTAACCTACATATCTAAGAAACTCAACAAAACCCAAATATAACAAACTCAAAGAGATCCATAGGTAGGCATATCATAGTCAGCTGGTGAAAGACCAAGAAAATGATAACATTTTGGCAGCGACAAGAGAAAAATGGCTTATCATGCATATATACAAGGAGTCCCTGACTTTCATCAGAAACAAAGGCACCAAAAAATGATGCACTGACATATTCAATGTGTTGAAAGAGAGAAGGTCAATCAAGCAATCTATACCGTGAAAAATCCTCTCTCAAAAATGAAAGCTAAATAATGACATTCCCTGACCCAAAGACTGAGAGAATTCATTTCTAGCAGATCTGCACCCCCAAGAAATGCAAAAGGAAGTCCTTCAGGCTGAAAAGAAAGCAAATTAGTCGGTAAATTGGATCCACACAAAAAAATAAAGATCATTGGCAAAGGTCATTACACATATAAATGTAAAGACAGCACAAGGTGGCTTCAAAAAGTTTATGGGAAGCTGGAGTCCAAAGGTAATGGAAATTTCCATAAACTGTTTGAAGTTCCCTTAGATAACACTATATTGGCCAGCGCCGCGGCTCAATAGGCTAATCCTCCGCCTTGCAGCATCGGCACACCGGGTTCTAGTCCCATTCGGGGCACCAGATTCTGTCCCGGTTGCCCCTCTTCCAGGCTAGCTCTCTGCTGTGGCCAGGGAGTGCAGTGGAGGATGGCCCAAGTGCTTGGGCCCTGCACCCCATGGGAGACCAGGAGAAGCACCTGGCTCCTGGCTTCGGATCAGCACGATGTGCCTGCCGCAGCGGCCATTGGAGGGTGAACCAACGGCAAAGGAAGACCTTTCTCTCTGTCTCTCTCTCTCTCACTGTCCACTCTGCCTGTCAAAAATAAATAAATAAATAACCACTATATTATATCACTTCCTTCTTTTTTTCTTCTGATTTAAATAATAAATGTATAAAATAATAATTGCAAAACTGTTAGTGGAATTATGATGCATAAAGAATTTTGATAAAAATATCACAAAAGACAGGAGTGGAAAGGAACTATATTGGAATTATGCAGTTTCTATATACTATTTGAATTAGTATTAATCTGAACTGCATTACTTTAAAATGCATATTGCAATCCCCAGAGCAATTATTTTAAAAATGACTAAGAAGGGGCCTGCACTGTGGCATAGCAGGTAAAGCCACTGTCTACAGTGCCGGCATCCCTTATGGGCACTGGTTCTAGTCCTGGCTGCTCCACTTCCAATCCAGCTGTCTGCTATGGCCTGGGTAAGCAGTGGAAAATGGCCCAAGTCTTTGGGCCCTTGCACCCATGTGGGAGACCCTGGAAGAAGCTCCTGGCTCCTGGCTTCGGATAAGTGCAGTTCCGGCCATTGCGGCCATCTGGGGAGTGAACAAGCCGATGGAAGATCTCTCTCTTCTTCTCTCTCTGTAACTCTGACTTTCAAATAAATAAATATTTTTAAATGACTAGGAAATACAGTAAAATAACAACAAAGGAACTTAAACAATAGACTAGAATGGGTGTATTTAATAAAAAGGAAGGCAGTTACGGAAACACAGAGGAAAAACCTAGATACGACATATGGAAAACAAAGAGCAAAATGACAGATGTGAATCCTCCCATATCAACAACAACATTACATGTCAGTACATTGAACATTCCGAACACGAGGCAGAACGTATCTCTCAGGTGTGATGGACCATTTTCATAACAATATCATGAGCATTATGAACTCATACTCTATGAATGAGGGGACTGGAGATAGATGAATTTCAACTTCAAATGGTCCATGTGGTTCTCTCTGACTAACATCTCTAGACCAGGCAGGAAGGGAAACCTCGGGACAGGAGGTGGTGAGTAAGAAAATACAAATCACGTTGTCCTGATTTCTAGAATTCCAGATCTGTGGACTGTGGAGGATGTTGAGAGTTATAGAACACACCCACAAGTTTATACTTTTCTCCAGTCAAACTTCCCTTCTTTGTTGGAGTTTCTTAAAACATGACCAAGGTTTCTCTGGGGGCCTCTACAGAAGGGCAAGCCTTTCAGAAAGATTTTCTTTGGCCCATATCTTGGATTACCGCAGTCAGACTCCTTATATATCATTGCAATGATCCTCTCCAAAAGTGTGCTAGGCACGGCCTCGTGCCAAGTGATATGCCTAGAGGAGATTACTGCACAATGGATGCTTCTCAAGAAGTCGTAGCAGATCCATTGCTACAGAAGAACACCCCTTTAGTCTTTTGAATGAAGCTGCTGCCTCCCACAAGCTCAGCTTTGGCTACTGTTTGATGCTTCTTGCCATAAGCCTGGTATAGTTTCCTGATGTATCACATGGAGTTTCTGTTAGGTTTCCCTGGGTGGTCTGCGGCTGTGGTGTTGTGCTGTGGCTTGAGGAAGGAGAGGGGAGAGCCTGTAATTAGAAGGCCAGGGCATACTCTGGCTGGAAAAGTACAAGGCGTTCTTAGAGATTAGCTTTGCGGTGGGGTGGTAGGTGGAATTCCCATGGCAGTTGTCGTGTCCAGACCAAGGGATGTCCTTCTATGGGCCTGCTGTTTGATTCAGTTTATCCTCTGGTTTTGTCAGCTGTGGGTGGTAGATAGTCTAAAATGCACAGAGAAGACTTTGAAGAATATTAAACCTTCAGAGTTAAGAGACAAAATTGAGGATCCTGCTTACCAAGGCATTAGTATCTTGGGTAGGTGAAAATCTGGAGTAAGGGATGAATTATGCTCCAAGGGGATGGGGGTGGAAGGTGGGCATCCACCACCACCATCTGGCCCTGTGACCCTGGAAGGGGGGTCAGGCTCTACCACATGGTCAGCATTTCTTGCTACAAAGGGCTCTAATGGTCTCAATGAGATTTCTTTCTTTTTTTAAGGATTGTATTTATTTTGAAAGTCAGAGTTACAGAAATAAATAAAGAAAGAGAGATGGAGGGAGGGAGGGAGGGAGGGGAGAGAGAGAGAGAGAGAGAGAGAGAGAGAGAGAGAGAGAGAGAGATTCCATCTGCTAATTCACTCCCCAGATGACCACAGCAGCCAGCACTGGGCCAGGCCAAAGCCAGGATCCAGGAGATTCATCTGAGTGTCCCACATGGGTGGCAGGGGCCCAAACACTTGGGCCATCTTCTGCTGCTTTTCCCAGCAGGGAGCTGGATCAGAAGCAGAGCAGCTGGGACTTGAACTAGTGCCCATATGGGATGCCGCCTTTGCAGACAATGGCTCTACCTGTTCTGTCATGATGCCGTCCCCCTCAGTGAGATTTCAACAGCCCCAGTGTCCTCCCGCATTTATACCCTCCCATAGATATCAATGTCTATGAGGTTCAAGCCTTGATAGTGGCCACCAAAACTCCTGGAGGGCAGAGCTAGTGCTTGTAATGGATTTCAGTAGCTTGTTAAGGCTCTAGAATGGCTGAGATGTCTGAAGGCCACCCCTGATGGGATCAGAGGTGGTTTTCTGGAGAAGTAGCACCTTTGTTCTCCCCCTCTTTTAGACTTTGGGAGATACTTTACTAAGTTTTGAACCTTATCTTGATGGTAATGATCCCTTACTAGCTCACAGAATCTGAGGAGAGAAGAACTCACAATGATCAGTGACCTGTAATTGCAATCTCGAAAGCAGAGGACGAATGTCACTGATGTGAGCTGAAGAGCAGGTACTCTTGGCTGTGATGTTTTGACTTTGTGATTAGGGATTGTCCAGAACCTCTTTGGATGAAGGTTTCTGGGCATCTGAAGGCAGTCTTGCTGGTGAGGGTTTTTTGTTGTCATCCTGTGGAGTTTAGTGTGGTGACAGTGAGATTCCTAGTAAAACAAACCCAAGAGTGAAAGTAGTCTGCATCAGTGTTCAGGGACTCAGAATAGGATGGTTTGGGGCCGGCACTGTGGCATAGCGGGTAAAGCTGTCGCCTGTGGTGCCGGCATCCCGTGTGGGCACCCATTTGAGACCCGGCTGCTCCATTTCCGATCCAGCTCTCTGCTATGACCTGGGAAAGCAGTAGAAGATGGCCCAAGTCCTTGGATCCGTGCACCTTCATGGGAGACCCAGAGGAAGCTCTTGGCTCCTGGCTTTGGATTAGTGCAGCTCTGACCATTGCAGCCAATTGGGGAGTGAACCAGCTGATGGAAGACTTCTCTCAGCCTCTCCTTCCCTCTCTGTGTAACTTTCAAATAAGTAAATAAATCTTAAAAAAAAAAAAAGAATAGGATGGTTCTCCTGCCACTGTGGGGAAAGTCATCTCAGTTGCAGATCCCAGAAACAGCCTGGGAAACCAGAGGTGGGTTGTGTGCCTTCATAATCTCACCAATCACAGATGTCTCTTGGATGGTTGAGGGAGCCCACTGATAGGCCCCAGCCTAGGAAAAGGATTTTTTTTTTTACTTTTCAGTATGTAATTGGGTTAGTTTCAGAGATGATGCTGTCAGAGATGATTCTGGACTTTCGGAGACTGGGGGAGGGGGCCTTGTGGGATGAGGTCTGGAGAGTAAATGGGGATATGATTCAGCTCTCTTACTGCCTCACAGTCCAGGAAGGTTGGGAAAGTCAGTCTAGGAGTAGCTGGAAGACCTAAAAAGTACCTCTGATAATGCAAACTGTCCAAAGTGTCTCTAGTGAGGCCGGGATGGGCGCCTTTGAAAAGCCAGGCAGTGTTGGCTAGTTGCTGCAGTTTAAGTCCCACAGGTCAGAGCTGAGATGGTATGGGGGTATTAGATAAGCTATCCTAATTTGGGGGAACCCTGGGGCTGTTATTCACAAATTTACTTAATCCCTCTGAGCCTCGTTTTTTTTTTTTAATCTATACAATGGAAACTTTCAATAATATCATTTTTTCAGACCTGTTGTGACACTGAAATGAAGTTAGGCAATGCTTAGCACAGTGCCCAGCTAGGTATTGAAAAGGGCACATATGGCTGTGGTTGAGGTTGATGAATGGTGCCCAGGAATGGCAAGAACCAACCATCAATACCATGGGTCAAAACACTCAGGGAAGGGGCCAGTGCTGTGGCGCAGTGGGTTAACGCCCAGGCCTGAAGCGCCGGCATCCCAAATGGGCGCCAGTTCTAGTCCCAGCTGCTCCACTTTCAATCCAGCTCTCTACTATGGCCTGGGAAAGCAGCAGAAGATGGCCCAAGTCCTTGGGCCCCTGCACCCACATGGGAGACCCAGAAGAAGCTCCTGGCTCCTGGCTTCAGACAGGTGCAGCTCCGGCCGTTGTGGCCAATTGGGGAGTGAAACATCGGATGGAAGGCCTCTCTCTCTCTCTTTCTCTCTCTCTCTCTCTCCTTCTCTCTCTCTCTCTCTCCCTCTTCTTTCTCTGTGTAACTCTGACTCTCAAGTAAAAAATAAATAAATCTTAAAAAAAAAAAAAAAACCCTCAGGGAAGTCAAGTTACGTAATCAAGTCCAAAGAATAATGGCAAGACTGGAAATGAAAGACAAAGTCAATGTAAAATTGGCCAGAGCTGAAAGGGAAGGAATAGGAGGTGGAATGCCAAGAGCTGCCATTACTGGCTACTGGCCACATGCTGGTGAGTGATTCAGGTTGGTTTGGAGGGACAAGGTCATCAAAGATAACGGGGAGGCAATGTTTTACTCACCATCTTCCTGCATTCTCAAATTATCTCAAAAGTTCAGTTTTGGGAGTAACTCCCTGGGTTATGAATAACTCTCTAATGAACCCCCCAAAAGCTGGGGCTACTCAAGAGAGAAAGTGGATCCTTCCAGGTTTCCATGTTGAAGCTAAGTAATCTTCCAAGGTTAAGTTTTGCCATTCTTTGCCTGTACCCCCCAAAACCTGAGATTTATGAAGAATGGGGGAAGGGGGAGTGGTACAGAGAACCTAAAAGCCTTAGGTGCTATCTACATAGGTGCTGAGCTTCTCGTGTGTGCGAGAGGAACTATGTGTATCGGTCAAGACAAGTCAAAATATGCTGCAGTAACAACTTTAAAATGGTTCAGGCTTACTCTGCGTGAGCACTGCAGGCCCAGCTGAGCGCTCAGCCCGTCAGAGTCTTCAGAAACTCAAGGGGACAGAGCTGCCATCTCAATCCATTTCCGCAAGTACTGCACTGGGGCTGCAGAGAGCGCAAATTATTCACTCTGTCCTTTACTCTCTCACCCACAAAGGACTTATGTCAATTCTGCTCATCTTTCATTGGCCAAAACGAGTCATGTGGCCTTACCTACCTTCAAACAAAAAGGAACGTACAATTGTATCATGTCCAAAGGGGGAAAAACAGAATTTAGCCAGCAAATAGCATTTATGACTTCTGTGGTTAACCAGCAGAAGGCAGATTGCAAACTTCTGATAAGGTTGGTTTGAGAAGCTATGAGAGACATCGGAGTGTATTTGATTATTTTCATGGAAGTCACTGTGGCTGTAGACAGTATGGAACCTCTTTGATTTGTGATTTGAAGTTTGGGGACAAAGCTGAAGGATTTCTATAAGAAAGGAAGTGCAAATGGCTTTTCTGTATGCGTGGTCAGGAAATCTTTCCTGCATGGTAGTTATGATGGCTTCCTTGAAAAATTGAAATGAGAATGTACCTATCCCTTCCCATTGTGATTTAGTACTCAGAGCCAAGATAGAGCCCGTGGGTCTCTTTGCCTTGGACTTCCACAGTCTTTCCCAAGGCCGCTGCAGAATGATATCATCGACTTGGTGAAGAGTTGCACTTGGCCCCTCCTACACAATGACCTGTCTCAGGTATTGGAAGTGGGAAATCTTATCAAACAGGTGCACAGTGGCTCAAATGTGGTCTGGGAGTCATAACTGTTTTTCAGCATAGCTAGGACTATCTGTTGGGCCCTTCCCATCACTGAATCACTTGGGTTTGGGTGAGCCTCCTACCTAATACCCACAGCTAAGCACACCTATCAGGAGTGGCATCAGCAAGTCTGTGCCATGTGGGAATTAAATTCCTTCCTGGCTCTGCTCTTTCCCCCATTTATCTTCATGCTTGCCCTGTGCTCACATGAGGGACTTGCTTAAAATCCAGGCTATAGGATATTCCTGAAAGTCAAGAAGTTTTATCCACAGGGATCTAGTCCAGCCCAGCAGATGCTTACTGGTGCTCTCCCCCAACCTTGTTATGTTATGAATGGTTGCCTTAATATAAGCAACATAGCAGAGAGTTCGGGGTTTGGGCTCTGAGATCAGACTGCATGTGTTCAAATTGAGGTTCAGCCCCTTATTAGCTTTGTAACCTTGAAGAAATGACTTAATCTCTCTGAGTTGCCATTTCCTTAGCAGCAAAATGAAGATAATAATAACAGCCTCCTGGGGTTACTACGATGATGAAGTGAAATAATGTACATAAAGCATTTAGCATCTAGCAATCAGCGAGTGCTCAGTATAAGCAGTAACCACCATCACCATCACCATCATCATTGTGACTTCACCATCACCATCATCTAGGGCCCTGATTAAGAAGCCTGTTACATGTGAAATTCTTCCCCAGAGGTCCCGATTTTTCCTGGCTTTTGTGGTCACTCATTCCCTGTCTTTCCCACCGTGTGGGCCAGTGCCTTTCACCTTGATCTTCTGTTGTCAGCACTTAATGTGGACCTCTCAGACAGCTGGACAGCCCACTCTGCCAGGAGCTGCCCTGCCGGCCAACTATGTGGCTTCTGGAGAGAGATTCTTGGAGCACGAGCTCAGGAATCTTCCTCCTCGATAAACTAGGAAAGACAGAGTCATCCGTCTCCTTTTCAGGACCCGGGTCTATATGAAATGGAGATTCTCTGTGCCAGCTCATGCTCTGAACTATTATTGAAAAAAAAAAAATCTCTGAAGGAAAACAGGGAGGCTTCATCCACCCTTCAACACAGTAAACTAGGGCTCCCTTAGGACAACCAAGGGCTGGATATCATGACTGCACAAGACTGATCATACAACAGTGCCTCTCTTTTCGGCTGGCTAACCTCAGAGTAGCCTGGATGTTCAGGAAGCTGAAGGCCCCTGCTGACATGCATCTTCATCTCTAGCCCCCAAAGGGGCAGGAAAGACAAGAAGCATCTGCTATCAGACAAACGCCCCCCCTCCCTCCGAGCCTCAAACCACACAGCTATAATCAGCTTCTGACACCCCTGAATGATTTGCGGCCTACACCCCGAACCACTTGTACCGTGCACTGTGCAAAACATCTCAGCCTCTTCTGAATTTTCTTGGCATCAACTTCATAATGTATTTCACATCCTCCCCCCAGCTGCCCTGTCCTCCCAAGATAAAATCTCACATTCAATCCCCACTTTTCCAGATTGGGCCTTCGGTTTTCTTCCTTGTCTACAGTTAGGGCTCCCTGTGGCTGCTCTGGCAAGCAGTGATCCTGGGATCTCCACTCTGGCTTGGGCCTTTGGAACCAGTGATCTCCATAGATTTGCAGCGGCTTCCTAAGTTTAAACAAGAGCCCAGCTCACCAGGTCATCTGTTTGTATCTTGGCCATTCTAGCAGCGCTAAGAGTGTGCTACTATGTGATGCCCATCATCCTGCATGTGCTTTGAAACGCTGAAGCAGAGACATATTTGGGCAGCATGCTTATCTGCATCTCAGCCCAGATGGTTTGAGTGACTAACAGTGTGACCATCTTTGGCCACCCCGATGTACATACAGTTCATTGGGACCATCCTCCTTCTTCAAAGCAGTTGGGGAATGCTGACAAAGGTGACTGTGGTCTTGGAACAGGAGCTCCCTTAAAATCTTGTAATTACAAGGTTTCTTATCCTCATCGGGTTACTGTTACCTTCCCACCGACAGCAGCCTGGCTGGCTTATCTCCATCTCCAGTGCTACTCCCGGACCAAGCCATCACCATCTGTCTGCTGGACCATGACAGTAGCCTGCTCAGTCTCTTCACTGCCACCCTTGCTCACCTACAATCAATTCTCCATATGTAGAGTAATCTTTTAAATACAACTCATACCACACCACTCCCATGCATAAATCCCTCCAATATGTTGTGGTGATGTTTAAAAATAATGAGTCTTCATCTTTTGGAGCTAATAATACAGTATTAGGGATTAAAGGATATGCTATCTGGGTTACACTTAATAGTTCTGTGTGTATGGAGGCAGCAGGAGTATAAATGAGCCAAGATTGAACACATGTTATTTGTTGACACTGGGTGATAGGTACATGAAGGTTCAGTGTACGAACCTTTAATTCATTATATCAATTCTCTCCATTTTTTTTATGTTTGAAAGCTTCCATGATTAAAGACAAACAAAACAAAAATCCAGACAGCTGCAGTAACAACAATCCTTCAATGGCTTCTGGGCACATGTAGAACAAAATCAACCCACAACCATGGCCTCAGAGGCCTTGCTTCTTCCTGCTGCTAACTGCCTCGCACCCCTTTCCCTGCATGTCCATGTCCCTTCAGCCACACTAGCTCTTTTTTTTTAACCTTAAACACCCTCCAGATCCATTTATGCATGGAATGTCTGCCATACAGTTGCATGGGTTGCTCCATGTTATTGGTCAGCATCTCAGATAGACAACCTATGACTACTTAGACATGTGGATCTACTATCTATAGCCACCTATCAGTACAGACAGATCTCCCCTCCAGGGGGGCTTACCTGTCCATCTTATCCAGCCCCCACCCCTACCCTATCACTCTGAAGTATTATTCTACTCTATTTCCTTGTAGAATTTGTCGGTCTGAAAATTTAATCCCCCCCTTTTTTTGCTGTCGTTGGTTGTTTGCTATATGCCTTTTTCTTTAGAATATAAGCTCTAAGAGGACAGGAACTACTACACAGTATATGGTAGGTATTTAATGGAAGAATGCATGACTCCTCATGAGACTGGTTAGACTACCTTGTGTGTTTGGGGACACGAGTTCTCACCTTGGCCACTATGACCAAGGTGAAATGCTGGGAAGAGGGTAGCCTTGCCCAGCATTAGCTACAGACACATTGTGCTTACTTTGTATTCAAACTGCTGACCTGAAGTGTAGAGAATGTGAAGCTCTTGGAGCAGTGCCTGGCGTTGAGCCAGCTGACAATAAAGGTTGGCTGCTACTCCCTGAATTAGAAAGAGCCTAGATCTGGGGCCGAGGCTGTGGTGTAGCAGGGTAAGCTGCCACCTGTACTATAATGGGCACTGGTTCCAGTCCCAGTTGCTCCACTTCCCATCCAGCTCCTTGCTAATGTGCCTGGGAAAGCAATGGAAGATGGCCCACGCGCTTGGGCCCCTGCACCCACATAGGAGACCTGAAAGAAGCTCCTGGCTCCTGGCTTCGGATAAGCCCAGCTCTAGCCATTGCTGCTACTTGGAGAGTGAACCAGTGGATGGAAGATTTCTGTCTCTGTAACTCTGCCTTTCAAATAAATAAATAAATCTTTTTTAAAGAAAGAAAGAGAGAGCCTACATTTTAAATTTCTTATTCATATCTGGCCTCATTTCAAAAGGATTTGAGACAGTTGACTTTGATTCTATCAGAACTGTGTTTTAATCTTGGCAAAAATGACCTAAAAGGCATGAAGTCACTAAGGTCACACTGAAGTATACAACCTTGAATTAAACGCTTCTCTAATCCCTCCTCTCCAAATGTTTACATTCCAATCAATAGAGAAAATATAAGAAAAGAAAATTGTTTCTTCTGTCCAGAAGAAATCAAGATGAACAGAAAACATGTAATAAGGCAGACTTGAGTCCAAATATATTAAAACGTATGTGAAAAGATTAAATTTACCTATTAAACCACAGAGGTTCTAGCTTGAGTATAGAAGCAAAATAACAACTAAACCAAAATGACACCGGAAGGTTGAAAATACCAAAGGATAAACAATGATATGTCAGACAAATACTAACAAAACATTATTAGCAGATGAAGAGGCATTAAAGAGACAGAGGGAAGTTTCGTATTGATTAAAGGAACAATTACCAGCAAGATATAATAGAGGCAGAAAATCGTATGCAACTAAGGAAGTAGTTTCAAAATATATAAAACAACAATTATGAAGAAGTCAGAATTCCACAAAGTCGGAAACTTCACTACACCTGTCAGAAATGGAAAGATAAAAACTAATTCAGAATAGAGAGGTGTTGACTGGCAATATTATCAAGCCTGACGATGTAAACCATGTATAGGCACTTCATTTGTAGGTAATACATTTTGTACCCAACAGTTTCAAAATACACATTTTTCCCAAGTGCATGTATTTATATAAATTAATTATCTTGATGTTTTTGTTAATATTTATACTTGTTTGAAAAGTAGAGTGGCAGAGAGAGAGAGAAAAAGAGAGAGAGAGGTCCTCTATCTGCTGGTTCATTCCTCAAATGCCAGCAACAGGCAGAGCTAGAGCAGATCAAAGCCAGGAGCCAGAAACTCAATCCAGGTTTCTACATTGGCGGCAGTAACCCAAGTACTTTGGCCATCACTTGCTGCCTCCCAGACACAAACAGAAGTGCAAAGTAGCCGGGACTGAAATGAATCACTCTGTTACTGGAGAAGCAAGGGTTCTTATCTTCACGTAAGAAAGAATTCAGGCGTGAGACAGAAAGTAGTGGGAAGCAAAACAGCAAGGTTTATTGGGGTAGGGACATCCGTAAGAACAGATGGGCACCTCTCCAGACAGAACCTGAGAGAGAGTGCCCAGTCGCTCAGACTGGGGGAGAGCGAGGTTACATGGTTGAGTGGAGAGATTACACCTGGGCAGGGCAGGCAGGCGGCTCAGCAGAGAGGCAGAGGGCTGAGCATGAAGTCTGGTTGAGGCCAGGGTGCGCGGGGCGGGGGTGGGGGGTGGTTTAAGGGGATGGGCCTTGCCTTCCCGCGCCTCTGCTCCAGGAACAAAGGACTTTTTTTTTAATGTAAATTGTAAATACGAAAAATTCCTTTCTGAATTTTCCCCCTGAAGTTATCAGACAGGAGAAGCCTGGCTGGCATTGCCCCGCCTTAGAGGAGCCTTAGAGGAAGGATGGTTATCAGGTAGAAAGGGCAGGGCGTTTGAAGTGCAGATACTGGGCTGCACCTGGAAGGTTATCAGGATGACTCTGAGATGCGGATGCTGGACAGACATGTCAACTCCTTAGGCCTTTGTCACACACACATAAACTCATTTCTGACTTCCTACCTAACAACTCCTATATACCATATGGGTGTCCCAAGTGATGGCGTAACTGACCATACCACAACATCTGCCCTTCTTGATAAAACTTCTTAAATTGGGGCCTGCACTGTGGTGCAGTGGGTTAAGCTGCCACCTGCAGCACCCATCCCATATGGATGCCAGTTCAAGTCCTGGCTGTTCCACCTCTGATCCAACTCCATGCTAATGCAACTTGAAGAAGCAGAAGAAGATGGCCCAAGTGCTTGGGCCCCTGCACCCATGTGAGAAGCCTGGAAGAAGCTCCTGACTCCTGGCTCCTGGCTTCTGCCCAGACATTTGGAAAGTGAACCAGTAGATGGAGGATCTCTCTCTCTCTCTTTCTCTCTCTCTCTAACTTTGCCTTCAAGTAAATAAAATCTTCTTTTAAAAAAAAAAGTCCTAGATTTTGTATGATACAAGTAATATTTGCTGAATACAGTAGAGAAAAAAAAATCTAAAGTATCAAAAACAAAAGGAAAAACATACTAGTCATTTGGGCTATTACAGCAAGACCCCATTGATGAAGGAACTTATCAGCAACAGAACTGTATTGCTTGCTGGCAACGTGGCTCAATAGGCTAATCCTCCTTTTGCGGCGCCGGCACACCGGGTTCTAGTCCCGGTCGGGGCGCCGGATTCTGTCCCAGTTGCCCCTCTTCCAGTCCAGCTCTCTGCTGTGGCCAGGGAGTGCAGTGGAGGATGGCCCAAGTGCTTGGGTCCTGCACCCCATGGGAGACCAGGAAAAAGCACCTGGCTTCTGCCATCGGATCAGTGCGGCGCACCGGCCACAGTGGCCATTGGAGGGTGAACCAATGGCAAAGGAAGACCTTTCTCTCTGTCTCTCTCTCTCTCACTGTCCACTCTGCCTGTCAAAAAAAAAAAAAAAAGGAACTGTATTGCTCACAGTTGTGGATGTTGGGAAGGCCAAGATCTGGTGCCCGCAGTGAGTGAGGGCCCACTTTCTGGTTCAGAGATGGTGCCTTTCTTGCTGGGTCTTCACATGGTGGAGGGGATAGCTTGCTCTCCTGGGCCTCATTTATAATGGCACTAATCCCAACCACAAGAACAGGAGCTAATCTCTCCCCAGCAGTTATGCCTCCTAATATTAGCATGTTGTTGATTAGATATCAGCATATGAATTCTCAAGTTTGGCAATGTAAACAGTGTGCCTGCACTTAAGTGTATAGATACAAAACTCTGTACCCAACAGTTTCTTTTTTTTCCCCCAGATTTACTTATTTATTTAAAAGGCAGAGTTACAGAAAGGCAGAGAGAGAGAGAGAGAGAGAGAGAGAGAGAGAGAGGTCTACTATGCTGGTTCACTCCCCTAATGACAGCAATGGCTGAAGCTGGGCTGATCCAAAGCCAGGATCCAGGGGCCCAAGCATTTGAGCCATCTTCTACTGCTTTCCAGCCACAGCAGAAGCTGAACCAGAAGTGGAGCAGCTGGGACTCGACCCACCATCCATATGGGATGCCAGCACTGCAGGCTACCAATTACTCCACAGTATCAGCCCTTGTACCCAATAGTCTCAACACATACATTCTTAGCAAGTGTATGTGGAATGTTCATATAAATGGCCTATCTTAATAATTGTCTCCATATTTATATTTGTATATATACTTATTTGTATATGTAGGGGGCACAAACATTAAGGTCAAAGCAAGAGCCATACATTTGGATGTTTAATAAATAATAGGTTAAGAAGGAAAGAAAAATAAAATTTCAAAATGATTTAGAAGCCAATGGTAATTAAAATCATTGCTTATTAAACCCTGTGTGAAGCAACCAAAACTGTACCAGAAATTATAGGGGCCAGTGCTGTAGTGTAGTAGATTAAGACCTCACCTGTGACACCAGCATCCCATATGGGTGCCAGTTCAGGTCCCCACTGCTCCTCTTCCAATCCAGCTCTCTGCTATGGCCTGGGAAAGCAGTAGAAGATGGCCCAAGTCCTTGGGCCCCTGCACCCGCATGGGAGACCTGAAAGAAGCTCCTGACTCCTGGCTTCGGAATGGTGCAGCTCCAGTGGTCTCAGTCATTTAGGGAGTGAACCAGCAGATGGACGACCTCTCCCTCTTGCTCTTGCTCTCTCTCTCTCTTTCTGACTCTGCCTCTCTGTAATTCTGCCTTTGCCTCTCTGTAATTCTGCCTTTGAAATAAATAAGTAAATATTTTTAAAAAAAGAAAAGAAAAGAAAAAACCCTGATGTGGGCCCAATGCTGTGGCATAGTAGGCTAAACCTCTGTCCGCAGTGCCAGCATCATATATGGGTGTCAGTTCATATTCTGGCTGCTCTTCTTCCAGTTCAGCTCTCTGGTTATGGCCTGGGAAAGCTGTGAAAGATGGTCCAAGTCTTTAGGCCCCTGAACCCATGTGGGAGACCAGGAAGAAGCTCCTGGCTCCAGGCTTCGGATCAGCTCAGCCCCACCCAGCGTTTGCAACCATTTGGGGAGTGATCCAGCAGGTGGAAGACATCTCTCTCTTTCTCTTGCTCTTGCTCGCTTTCTCTCTCTCTCTCCCTTTCTCCCACTCTCCCTCTCTCTATGGCTCTGCCTCTCAAGTAAATAAATAAATCTTTTTAAAAAAGAGGCAGTCTCTCTCTAGCCCATTAAAAATGAAATACATTATAGTCATAAAAACATTAATTAGAATACAAACAGGTTTAAAAATAAAAGATAGTAATCACCAAGGCAACAGACTGGTGTCATGCCCAGTGACCCTTACCTGGCATCAGAGAGAATCCATGATGGCACAAGTGTGTCAGGAGGAGGCATTTTTGCTTGAATGCATTCTGCCCAAGAGGAAGTTTGAGAGTTGGTTGTTATGGAAACTGTTTCAACTGTCAGCAATCAAAAAGTGAGAAGTACTCCTATTATTCTTCAAAGAACCCCTGGATTGATATTTAAAGAACCTCAATAACTGTAATGAGAGCCTCTGGCTATAACAGAAGTGGCTAGAATGGCATTTGAATTCAATGAGGGGGATATCCCTGGCCTCTCAGCTTCTTCCCTGATATTTGGAAGTTCTTTCTGAACACTGGTCTCCATTTGGGATTAGTGGCAAGGGCTCAGATGGGCTGATAAAGGCCCAGTCTGCAGATAAGCTTAGGAGCAATTTCCCAACAGCTGATTGGCAGGTGGTGGTGGCAACACAGCTCCCCAGACACAAAAGAAAAAACATTATGATACCCGTGTAAGGCACATGAATGAGTATTCAGAGATCAGATTTTGCTACAACATTTGAACGTCCTGGTTAGATGCTAGCTGCCACAATGTGGGGGCAGCAACTCTTTATCTGGCAGTGAGCCAGGTATAAAAAAAACACAGCTAGAGGGCGCTGGCACGGAGGCAAAACGGGTAAAGCCGCTGCCTGCAGCGCTGGCATCCCATATGAATGCCGGTTCAAGTCCCGGCTACTCCACTTCTGATCCAGCTCCCTACTAAGGCATCTGGGAAAGCAGTAGAAGATGGCCCAAGTGCTTGGGCCCCTGCATCCATGTGGGAGACCCAGAAGAAGCTCCTGGCTCCTGGCTTCGGATCGGCACAGCTCTGGCTGTTGCAGCTAATTGGGGAGTGAACCAGTGGATGGAAGACTCTCTCTCTCTCTCTCTCTCTCTCTCTCTCTCTCACTGCCTCTCCTCTCTCTGTGTAGCTCTGACTTTCAAATAAATAAATAAATCCAGAAGAATTGTTAGATTGCACATGACTGAGTCCCACTTCAGAATTTCTGAACCACTGACATAATGCCTCACATAACAACATTTACCCATCAGGGAACTAATCAGGATAGCAGATGCTCCCAACCCAAGACAGTAATAACGATGAACAGATTAGCTATTTATTCTCAAAGCTGCTAAAGAGAGGAAAACGTAAGAACAGTTAGTGGAGCACATGTGACAACTTTTGAGTGAGGATCCCATGAGTATCTCAGTCTTTGATAGGAGTAGGTAGCTGTCTCCGAGGTACTAGGAATTAGCAAGCTTCCTCCCGCAAAACTGGGAGGTGTAGAGTTTTTGCAAAGAGGACTTCTCAGAGTCTGATGGAAGATACAGGACAGTGCCCCCAAAGGATGTTGGGAAATCCTCCATGATGATTGACATAGAGTTAACTGAGTGTGCTCAGGGAATATCTACTTCATATCACTGGCTGCTGCTTGCTGTGCAGAGACCCCCTGATGTATCCCCAGGCTCTCCTAACTCACTGAGGGGAGGTGGCAGTACTCTTCTCAGCAAGTATACAAAGGGTCCCATTAGGATGCTTGTTCCTTGTTATCCTTACTCCTCCTGGTGAGAAGGAGGGAGTCTTTTTATATCATAATTCATCTGATTGTTCCCCCTCCATCCTCACCTCAGGTGGGGAAGCCATTTTTCCTAATACTACATTGACTTTTTTTTCTGAAAAAAGCATGGGTTGAAGTAATACAGAGGCTTATTGGACTGGAAGGTGCTTCATTTGGATAGGGGTGGGGGTTTCTCTGTTGTCCCAGGGCCAGGAGTCATTCCCATTGGCCTTGGCCATGAGGTTCAATAGATCTCAGCATCCTTGACCACAAGTGGTCATAGCAGGATAAGTCAAGTAACCTAGCGGTGGTGTCAGTAGGGGTAAAAGAGTAACAAAGGAAGTAAGGAGGGCAACCCAGAAATGAGAGCCTTCCAATCACACAACAGTGGCAGATTTATGGACTAAAGAGCCATCAGCTATTAGCAGTGGATACATGTTTCACACCATTTCTGGATATCAATGTGCTTGGATTGGCCATAAGTGAAAGACACTTTAAATCTCATAATTGATTCTATTCTTGCAAGACATCATGAAGCATAATTGCCACATTAAATGGATAAAGTGCCAACAGTAGGACCTGGCACAGAGAAGTATGAGAAGTTACCATTTGTTAAGCAATGACTCTGTGCCAGACTCAGCATCAAGTGCTTCATCCAAGTTCTCTCATATCATCCTCCCAAGAATCCTATGAGGGAGGCCCTAGCACTTCACAAATGAGGAACTAAAGCTGGGAGAGAGAAAATGACTTACGCAGGATGATACAGCAATAAAATTGGCAGTATTTGGATTGGGGCAGGAGGAGAGAGGACTAAACCTAAAGTAAGGAAAAGGAAGAGAATAATAAACAATAGAATGTAAATAAATTAAACAAAATATAGAAAAACTACAAAAAAAGCAATAAACTTTTTAAATGACTATTTGAAAAGGTTTTTTAAAATTGTGGAGAAACACTAAGATGGCAGAATAGGGGGGAGCTTACTGTTCTAGTCTAGGGAAAGATAGTTAAAAAAAAAAAAAGCATAGAGGGAGTACAATCCCAGGCAAGAGTTAGGGAGAAAACGGCAGAGGAAACTCCACACAAATTAGAGGGACACAGTGGACCTATGTGGAGGGTGTGGACGTGCACAACTCAGGACCCCAGCAGCCGAGAGCCTCAGCACCAGCTTTGGAGAGTGAGGTGAGACCAGACTGCAGCAACCCAAGCCACTGGTGATAAAGCTGAAGGAAGAGCCTGGCCGGAGTTTGGTTGGGAACCCTATCGGGGACAGTATACCTGCCAACTTAGAGGGAAAAAACTGAGGGCACATTTCTCTCTCCCCGACCACCCGGTAGCGGTGTCCTGTAACTATTTGAGAGAAGGCAGGCGTCATTTTGGACATATGTAACAGTTATGCCAGCTCATGTCCGTGTACCCAGCAACCAGCCTAGAGGAGATATCTGAGTCTGGCAGGGAGAATTGACAGGGGCTGGGTGCTCATGACTGTGGCAGCCTTGTGTGCTGAGATTGTGAAAACACCGTGGCTGCGTGGGAGGGTGCAGGGCATGACTGGACCTTGGGCAGTCACTGTGGGTTGTTCCACATGCTCAGGGCTCCCTGATTTCCTGATGAGGGTCATTGCTGAAGGACGTGTGCTCATACTGAGGATCCATGTGCTCACACTGCATGGATCCTTTGTGTGGTTCTTGTGGCACTGTGAACAAATATTATACCCAGTGGGGAGCTAGTGACCAGGCATTGGTCACCTTGGAGGAGCAGAGGTGAACATGAGACTATGCCAACAGAGAAGATTAAATCTCCCCTCTGATGAGAGAGAGAGAGAGAGAGAGAGAGAGACCACACCCAATTTGGGAGTGATCTTGGACACTCCCCTCACCCTGGAGCACTGAACAGAGCTCCCTGGCCACACTCAGCACATGCCTCAGGGTACTCACTGAAAGAATAGACATTCCACTAATCCACAGAGGCATAGTCCAAAGATAAAAGACCTCACAGGAAAAAATAAACCAATAAATACCTCCACAAACGCCTAAAAATAAGTGAAACAATTCAAGAAACAAGAATAAGGAAGACAGCATGACACCCCCAAAAGAACACAATAACACACAAATACTAGAATGTGAAGTGAAGAGATTGAAGATATTACAGAAATGAAATTCAAAAAATTGATGGTAGGATTACTTAGAACTAATCAGAAGCAAATCTACAAATAAAGAAATCCATATGTTGCAGTGGATTCGTTTCTGGGAGGAGGAGTGTGGTGGGTGCAAGAGACGTGGAGTCACCACACAGACCCCAGGAGTCAGGTGAAAGCAGGCCTGAGGCAAGCAGCAAGCAGACTCGTTTATTTCAGTTGCTACAGCTGCTTATATAGCCAAGGCAGCCAATCCGGTCAAGGGGCGGTCTATGCCCTAACCAATCACAGCCTGTTGCCAGGCAGTTTCCAAAGCCATCCAGTCACAGCCTGTTGCCAGTCAGGCTCTGTTGTCATGTGGTTTCTGAAGCCATCCAATCACGGCCTGTTGCCAGGCAGTTTCTGTTGTCAGTGGCCATCTTGGCATGACCTTCTCATCTTCTCATTCCACCACATCCATACATAACACAAATGAACATTTTCCCCATGAAGTTGAGTTTCTAAAGAGAAATCAAAATGAAATATTAGAAATGAAGAATTCAATAGATCAAATAAAAAATGCAGTGGAAACCTTAACAACAGACTTGATGAGGCAGAAGAAAGAATGTTCGTTAGAAGACAAATCTCTGGAAATTTTATAGTCAGATCAAAAAAAAAAAAGAAATTAGAAAACCAAAAATAGTGTAGGAGATTTATGGGATACTACAAAATGATCCAAAATACAGAGCTTAGGAATTCCTGAAGGCATGAAAAGAAAGAATGGCTTAGAAGGCCTTTTTAGTGAAATAATCACAAAAAAACTTCCCCAATTTAAAGAAAGGGATGTCCAAGTATAGGAAATACATAGAACTCCTGACAGACATGACCAGAAAAGATCTTCACCATGACACATTGTAGTCAAACTCTCCACAGTAAAACATGAAGAAAATATTCTAAAATGTGCACGAGAGAAATGCCAGAATCCTTTCAGAGGATCTCCAATTAGACTCACAGCAGACTTATCAGAAACCCTACAGTCTAGGAGAGAACAGTGAGATATACTCTGAGTCTTCAGGGAAAAAAAAAAGAAACTGTCAATCCAGAATACTGTACCCTGAAAAGCTCTCATTTATGAATGAAGGTGAAATAAAAACCTTCCATAACAAACAGAAATCGAAAGAATTTGTCACCACTTGTCCAGCCTTACAAAAGATGCTTAAGGATGTGCTACAACACAGAAACACAGAAACATGGTCGTCACTATGAAAGAAGGTGAAGGCAAAAAATCTCTCAGTAAAAGCACAAAGGAAATCCAAACAATAGGATTATTTATGGAAAAATGGCAGGGCCAAGTTGTTATTTATCAGTAGTCACCTTGAATATAAATGGCCTCAACCTTACAGTTAAAAGATACAGACTGGCTGAATGGATTAAAAAACAAAACCCATCTGTTTGCTGCCTACAAGAAACACATCTCACCAACAAAACTACATGAAAGGATAAAAAAGGATAGAAAAAGGATAGAAAAAATATTTCCAAGCTAATGGAAACCCAAAAAGACCTGGTATAGCCATTCTAATACCATACAAAATAGATTTTAACACAAAAACTGTTAAAAGAGGCAAAGAAGGGCACTGTGCAATGATTAAGGGATCAATTCAACAGGAAGATGTGACTATAATAAATGTATACACACCTAATGACAAGGAAAATGGCTATTTAAAAGAAATGTTGATGGATCTAAAGGGAGATACATACTCTCATATAATAGTAATGGGGGACTTCAATACGCCACTTACAGCAATGAACAAATCAATAAGATAGAAAATCAGCAAGGAAACAACAGAGTTAATCAACATAACAGACCAAATGGACCTAACAGATATCTACAGAGCTTTCCATCCTACAGTTGCAGAATACACATTCTTCTCACCAGTGCATGAGACATTCTCTGAGATTGACCACATGCTAGGCCATAAGGCAAGTCTCAGCAAATTAAAAAAAAATCAAAATTATACCATGCTTCTTCTCTGACCACAATGGAATGAAGCTGGAAATCAGCAACTCAGGAATCCCTAGAGCATATGTAAACACGTGGAGACTGAACAACATGCTCCTGAATGAACAGTGGGTCATAGAAGAAATCAAGAGAAATCAAAAAAATTGTTGAGGAATGATTTTCTTTTTTCATAGTGTTTGTGTAACTCTTTACTTAGTCTAGAATTAATCTTCTGTGTATAAAGTTAATTGAAAATCTATCTTAGTAAAAAATAAGAATAGGAATAGGAGAGGGAGGAGGAAGAAGGGCAGGAGGGCGGGTACAGTGGGAAGAATCACTATTACAATGTTCCTAGAGTAGTGCTTATGAAATTCATGAAGTTTGTATACTTTAAATAAAAGGTTTCTAGGGGAAAAATGTGTTGTGGTGCAGTGAACTAAGCTGCTGCCTTCAATGCCATCAACCCCTATTCGAGTGCTGATTCTGATCCAGCTCCCAGTTACTGTGCTGGGAAGGCAACGAAGGATGGCACAGGTACTTGGGCCCCTGCCACCCATATGGGAGACCTGTCTGCAGCTCTAGGATCCTTGCTTCAGCCTGGAAAGCTCTGGCCATTGTGGCCATTTGGGTAGTGAACCAGTGAATGGAAGCTCGCTTTCTCTCTCTCTCTCTCTCTCTCTCTCGCTCGCTCGCTCGCTTTCTGTCTCTCTCTCTCTCTCTCCCTTGCAAATAAATAAACAAATGTCTTAAAAATTGACAAACACTTATCTAGGTCAAGATGTGTCCATTATGGACCATCAAAAAAGGAGGTACCTTTCTCTGAAGGGAGGAGAGAACTTCCACTTAGATTATGGCCTTGTCTAAATAAGGTCGGAGTTTGTGAACTCAAGAGGCTTCCATAGCCTTGGCAGCTCATGATAAGAGCCTTGGGTGATTAGTGACATCAAAAATAAGAGTGTCAATTGTTAAATCAACAGCAAGAGTCACTGTGCACTTACTCGCCATGTAGGATCTCTGTCCGTACTGTGTTGTACTATGCGAATTAATGGTAAAACTAGTATTCAAATAGTATTTTATACTTTGTGTTTCTGTGTGGGTGCAAACTGTTGAAATCTTTACTTAGTATACACTAAGTTGATCTTCTGTATATAAAGATAGTTATTGGGGGGAAAAACCGCTATAATCCAAAAGTTGTACTTTCGAAATTTATATTTATTAAATAAAAGTTTGAAAAACATAAAACACAGAGCTAAATTTATTAGTACTTTGCCTACTCCTAAATTTGGGAGAAACACTCCCTTTTTACAAAATCATATATCTTATAGGAGGACAAATTTCCACACCCTCATGATTGCCACCCAACTTACCCTGAAAACTACATGAGCATTTTCTACATGGGTGATAAGAGGAGAAAATGCAAAATTATGTTTTGCAAACACATGGGTGGAATTAATAAATCACATCCAATTTTTAAAAAAAAGATGTTTTCATTAGTAAATTCTACAAAATAATTCAAGAAGAAATAATTAAGCCATGCAAACTCTTGCAACCACCAAAAATCCTCAAGTCTTGTATGAGGACAGTATTGTCCTTATAACAAAAAGACAGACATAACAACATAAGAAAATTACTGAGTATTCCTGCAAAAGCCTTCAACAAAATATTACCAAATCTATTCTGGCAGCATTTGAAAGGACAATGTTCAATGACCAAGTAGGACTAATGGCAAGAGTTCAAGGTTTGTCCAACATATTAATATCAATCAAAGCAATACATTACATAGGGGCTGACACTGCGGCACAGTGGTTAAGCCTCTACCTGCAATGAAGACATCCCATATAAGAGTGCTAGTTCAGGTTCTGGCTGTTCTGCTTCCAATCCAGCTCCCTACTAGCGTGTCTGTGAAAGCAACTGGAAATGGCCCTGGTACTTGGACCCCTGTCATGGGAGACCCAGATGGAGTTCCCAGCTCCTGGCTTCAGCCTGGCCCAGCTCCAGCCATTGTGGCCATTTGAGAACTGAGCCAGAAGATAGATTACTTCTTTCTTTCTGTCTCTCCCTCTCTGTGTGTCACTCTGCCTTGCAAATAAATAAAATAAATCTTTAAAAAATACACTATGTTGACAGAATAAAGAAAAATCCGCATGATTATCTCTATAGAGCAAGTGAAAAAAATCCAATTCCTTTTCATGAAAAAAAAACTAAAAATAGAATGAAAACTCCCTCAGTCATAATGAAAAATATCTATAACAACCCACAGCTAACTCTATATTTAATGGTGAAAGACCAAGAGCTTGTCTCCTAAGATCAGGAACAACACAAAGATGTCCACGCTTCCAACTGCTATTCAATATCGTAGAAGAGATTCAAGCCAGGGGAACTAGGAAAAAAAGACCAAATAAAAAGTAGCCACACACACACACAGTAAAACTATCTATTCGTAGGTGAACCCAATTGCCCCAGCATGGTGGGCACTGGTTTGGTGGCCGGAGAGATTGTGGTGGACATGCTACCATATTTCAATCAAGGCTATGGATGTACCTGGTGTGCAGGAAGCAGCTGCAGCCCTGGTGGAGGAGGAAACTCACTGATACGGACCCACTAAAAACTACCTGAGCTACTGGACAGCCCCGGATTCTTCTGCTTTTGAAACTGACAATGAGAAATGAATTTGAAAGACTGGCTGCTGGACAACCAATTGAACTGCTCAGTATGAAATGATATGAGCTTCCAGCCCCATCTTCGGGTCAGAAAAACATTACTGCGTGGCAAGAATGTGCAAACAATTCTATGGCCCAGTTAGAGCACCAAGCAGTTCGAAATGAGAATCTGGAACTGATGTCACAGCATGGATGTAATGCCTGGAAAGTGCAAAATGAAAATCTAATTCATATGATGGACCATGCACAGAAAGAGCTTCAGAAGTTAAGTTGGGTATCCCTGGTCAGTGAGAATTGTGAGACTGAACGGACTATTGTGCAACTAGAAAACAAAAGCTATCAAAGTAAGCAGCAACATGGAGAGGCAAACAAAGAAAGCACTCGGCAAGACTACTGAGAAGACTAATTTGGGGGGTAGAAAGGAAGAACAGTTGGGTTTTCATAAACTGCCAGGCATCGGAGCTTTCTCTGAACAGAGTTGTCTCTGAAGGACAACAACTTGTCACAGAAAGTGCTGATGGTTGTTTAATTTTCAGAACATGTAAAATGGGTGAAGGGTTTTGTCCTGTTTGTATTTTTTAACAAAATAAAAATTTTCAACATGGTTGTTAAAAAAAAAAAACAGCTATCTGTATTCACAGATGATGTGGCTTTCTATATATGTGTGTGTACACACACACACATACACACACTTAACATTGTTAGAATCAACAGACAAGTTTTGCTAGGTTGCAGGATATAAGGTCACTAAAATTAGTTGTATTTTTATTGCATGCAATGAGTGATCTGAAATGCATTTAAGGAAACAATTCTGTTTAGAATGATATCAAAAATTCTTCAATGTAAATTTAACAAAAGAAGTGCAAAGCTTCTACAGAGAAAACTAGAAAGCACTGCTGAAAGAATTGGAAGAAGACATTAATAGATGGAAAGGCATCCCATGTTCAAAATTAGAAACCTTAATATTGAGATACCAATACACCCTAATTAATCCACAGATTCCATCTAACTCCTAGCAAAGTTTTTGCTTTTTTGCACATGCTTGCCCTTAAACTCATATGGGAATATAAGAGTCAGAACAGTCCTGATTGAAAAGAAAGCAGTGGGAGATGGCCCAGTCCTTGGGACTCTGCACCCACGTGGGAGACCTGGAAGAAGCTCGGAGCTCCTGGCTTCAGATCAGCGCGCAGCTCTGGCCAATACAACCATTTGGGGAGTGAACCAGTGGATGGAAGACCTCTTTCTCTCTCTCCCTGCCTCTCCTTTCTCTGTGTAACTCTGACTTTCAAATAAATAAATAAATCTTTAAAAAAAAGAAAAGCTGGAAAGCTCACACTTCCTAATTTCAAAACTAACCTGAAAATTATAATAATCATGGCATCAATAGGATAGACTTGTGACTTCAGAAAGAAGCCACTGCATTTATGGTCAACTGATTTTTGACAAGAGTGGTAAGACTATTGAGCAGGGGAAAGAAGAGTGTTTTCAATAAATGATTCTGAAATAAATAGGTACGTATGTACAAAAGAATAAGGTTGGACCCCTACCTCACAACATACACACGAATGAACTTTAAATGGATCATAGATGTAACTACAAGAATGAAAATTACAAAATTCTTAAAATATGTAAGATTCAACCTTCATGATCTTGGGTTAGGCAAATCCTTCTTAGCTATGACACCAAAATCACAATGGTTTGGCTTCAAAGTGCCTCATAAAGAAAGTGAAAGAATCAACCACAGAATGGGAGAAGATTTTTTGCAAGGAACTTTTGATAAGGGACTTGTATCTAGAATATATAAAGAACTCTTACAAATTGATCATAAAAAAAACAAATTACTCAATTTTTTAAAATTATTCAATTTAAAAATCAGGAAAGAATTCACGAATGGTGAATGAAAGACACTCAACATTGTTAGTCGTGATGGAAATGCAAATCAAAATCACAATGATATGCCACTTCACACCCACTTGGATAGCTCTCATAAAAAAGATAATTACAAATGCTGTCAAGGATGTGGGGGAATTTGAATCTTCATATATTACTGGAAGGAATGTAAAATGTGCAGCCACTATGGGAATGGCTGATTCCTCAAATGGTTTAACGTAGTTTCCATAGAACCCAGCAATTTTATTCCTAGATGCATACACATGAGAAATGAAAACATATGTCCATAAAAGTTGGCACACAAATTTTCACACAGTATTATCTGTAATAGCCCAAAGTGGAAATAGCCAAAAAGTCACGATAATTGATGAATGGATTCAGAAAGTGTGAAATATTCACACAATGAAATATAATTTTTGCGATCAACAGAAGTGAAGTACTATCACATGGTACAACGCGGCTAAAACATGAAAACATTATAAAATTATGCTAAGTGAAAGAAACGCAATACAAGTAACACATTAGTATGTGATTACTTGTATAAGAAATTTCTGGAATAAGCACATTCATACATACAGAGCCAGACTGGTGGTGTCCAAGAGCTAGGGGTGGGGGTTACAAAAAATCTCCTTAACCAGATTTTAGTGAGAAGCCTTCCTCCAGGCCTTTTTCTCAACTAGGACTAGGCCTTGACCTTGAGCCTTGTCCTTAGGCCTGCAGAGTAATCCAGTTTTAGTGAGAATCCAGCTAAATCAGCTCAATGAGAACCCTTCACCCTCCAAATCTGATCACTTTTCTCATCCTCTGTGACTCCCAGGTGATAGATGATCACCTTGAGCTGCCTTTAGCAAATACTCTGTTCGTTTAACAAGCATTCCGCTTACCCTGATGTCTTCTCTTAGTAATTTTCCATCCACTCACCCTTCTGAAACCTGTCTTTCGGCTGTAAATCCCCACTTTTCCTTGTTATATTAGGAGTTGAGCGAACTTCTATACTGAGGTCTCTTCTCTACTATTGCAATCGTTCCTCACTTAAATCTGGTTTTAATGCTTTCACTATCATCCAGCTCTTGTTTTCTTTCTTTCTTTTTTTTTTTTTTTGACAGAGTGGACAGTGAGAAAGAGAGACAGAGAGACAGAGAGAAAGGTCTTCCTTTGCCTTTGGTTGACCCTCCAATGGCCGACGCACCACGCTGATCCGAAGCCAGGAGCCAGGTGCTTCTCCTGGTCTCCCATGGGGTGCAGGGCCCAAGCACTTGGGCCATCCTCCACTGCACTCCCGGGCCACAGCAGAGAGCTGGCCTGGAAGAGGAGCAACCAGGACAGAATCCGGCGCCCTGACCAGGACTAGAACCCGGTGTGCCGGAGCCGCAAAGCGGAGGATTAGCCTGTTGAGCTGTGGCGCTGGCCCACTCTTGTTTGCTTTAACAGGGGGTGGAGTGAGAATGGGGAGCGACTGATAATGGATATGGGGTTTCTTTTGGGGGTGATGAAAATGTTCTACAATTCATTATGGTGATGGTTGCAAAAACTCTGTATACACACTGAAAACTGCTGAACTGTGTGCTGTAAACAGGGGAATTGTATAGTGTGTGATTGGATCTCAACAAAGATGTGACGGGGGAAATAGGCCATGCCTGGATTTGAGCCCAGATCTGGGTGACTCCAAAACTCAAATGCCTCAGAAGTCTACTCTGCTATTCCAGGAGGCATTTGATAAATGAACTACTGGATTTCGGGCTACTCAGCAGACAGAGCATTTCATGATTGAGTAGGCCACCTTACAAGGGCTTTGCACACCCATTGACTCAAACAGCAATCACCACATCCCAGAGTCGTTGAGAGCTTCTAGAAGCAGGTCTGTATTCCCAGGGGTCCCACAATCAGCTTCTAACCATCAGGGGAAGCCAGGACTGCTGAGTTGACATCTGTAAGCCTGGGGGACTAGCACTCTCCCTTGGCTTCCCCAGCCTCTCTCAGGACCAGATGCAGACCAGATCCCATGCTCCCTAGATGCTGGTAGAGTTCCAGGACTAGCTCAGTACAGCCCTAGATGTGACTGCAGTCTGAAGGACTTGGATATCTTACCAGCACCACTCTGCAGCAAGATGGAAGCCAGCACCTCCACTTGTGTCACCACTGCAGCATGGTGGCCTTCTGAGGCTTATTCATCATGGTTTGTCAGGGCATCACACAAGATGTTTGTATCAGAGATACAAGGCCAAGGGAAAGAAACAGAAAACTGTGGGGCCCAGCATGGTGCAGTGGGTTAAGCTGCAGCCCATAGTAGTTTCTGGTTCACAGCTGCTCCACTTCTGATCCAGCTCCCTGCTAATGCACCTTGGAAAGCACAGGAAAATGATCCAAGCCCTTGGGCCCCTGACACCCATATACATGGGAGACCTGGATGGAGTTCTGGGTTCTTTGCTTTGGCCTGGCTCATCTCTGGCCATTGTGGCCATTTGGGGGAGTGAACCAGCAGATGGAAGACCTCTCTGTGTCTGCCTGTCCTCTCCTTGTCCCTCTGCCTCTCAAATAAATAAATAAATAAATCTCTTTAAACAAAAAAAAAGAAAGACAGCTAGCTATACCTGGGCAACCAGAAGGATGTTACAGATATCCCCAAGTCTGAAGTTCCCACAGGGACAGAGGCCCTACAGAGAACTCTGACTGCTTTCCCTGAAGTCATTCTGCCACACTTGCCACAACATCTCTGCAAAAATGGCCCTTCCCCTTGCCAGCAGAAGACTCCCTCTCCTTTGTCCTTGGGCCCCTATTTTTAATAATAACAGCTACTATTTCTTCCCTGCTTATCACATGTCACCACTATATTACATTCTTACACCTATGCCCACATTTAATCCTCACAACACTACCAAACATACATGCCCCCAACTTGTAGACAAGAAATCGGAGAGACATGAGGAGGATAAGTACATTGCTCAGGTTTGCACAGCTTAGGAAGTGGTACAGTGGCCCTGGGAGTTCTCAGCGTGCCCTCCAAACCACTTTTGTAAGTGTCTGCCTTTCTAAATGGTGGCCCCAAATGGGAAGGAGCTCACCCAGCTCCAGTCTGAAGCTTAACAGGACACAAGGCAACCTCAGGGATCCTATCTCTACAAGAAAGACCACTGACCTGCCACCCTCCCCATAGCCATTTTTTTTAGAATTGCTATTTTATTGTTGTCCTTTCTGTATTACATAGATGTACACATCCGGTGTTAAAAGGTACAATGCCTTCTACAACTGAACACTACTTTCTGTAACTGAACAAGCAAAGAAATTACACTGAACATCAGCATCTGGCAGTATCTTTGAGGGAAAAAAGTGACGAACATGGGTTTAAATTGATTACCACTGGGCCAGCACTGTGGCATAGCTGGTAAAGCTGCCACCTGCAGTGCCGGCATCCCATACAGGCACCGGTTTGAGTTCCAGCTGCTTCCAATCCAGCTCTCTGTTATGGCCTGGGAAAGCAGTAGGAGATAGCCCAAATACTTGGGCCCCTGCACCCACTAAGGAGACTCTGAAGAAACTCCTGGCCCCTGGCTTCAGATAGGCCCAGCTCCGGCCTTTGTGGCCATTTGGGGAGTGAACCAGCAGATGGAGGATCTCTCTCTCTCTCTCTCTCTCTCTCTCTCTCTCTCTCTCTCTCTCTCCACCTGTTTCTATTTCTCTGTGACTCTGCTTTTCAAATGAATAAATAAATCTTTTTAAAAAATTGATTAACGGCCGGCGCTGCGGCTCAATAGGTTAATCCTCTGCCTGTGGCGCCGGCACCCCGGGTTCTAGTCCCGGTTGGGGCACCGGATTCTGTCCCGGTTGGCCCTCTTCCAGTCCAGCTCTATGCTGTGGCCAGGGAGTGCAGTGGAGGATGGCCCAATTCACAGGTGAGCTTCATATTTATAACAATGTGAAAAAAAGTCCCACTTTTAGCACTGTTGTATGAAGAATTGTCTTTTGATGAAAAGTTCACGAGTTGTCCTCTTGTTGGGACCACACTTAACAAAAACCCTATTTTTTGAAACGAGATTACACAGCAAGAGGGAGCATCTTAGCCATATATCATTGCTTTAAAGCTTTTCTGTATTTTTACTACTTTATTCAAATATGTCCCTTAGGTGTGTAGGATTCAGTATACACTCCTGGAAGATACTGCCTGAGGCTGATGGGGGCTTCTCTCTTCTTCTCACTTGGTTGCTTTCGGGCTTGGCACGTGCTAGGATGTGAGATTTCAGGTTAGTTGAGTGAGCAAACTGCTTATTACAACCATTGAAGCGGCACGTGTAGGGCCTGTCACCAGTGTGGAAGCACAGGTGTGTGCGCAAACTGAAGTCCAGCGAAAAGCATTTCCCACAGCCTGCGCATGCGTGCTGCCAGGGCTTCTCTCCAGTATGAACCAGTTGGTGTCGTTTTAGCTTTGAGGCTCTCCCCGAAAGCTTTGCCACATTCTGCAGAGTTATCCCTGAACATCTTTGTGCAGCCTTTATGAGGGCAAGCTGTTGTTCTCAAAGCATCATCTTCTTTAAGTTTTCTTGACTTCATTCTAGCAAATCCTGCCACTTGTTTAGGATTCGAGGGATTCCTCCGGGAGGAAGTTTCTTTCCTGTCATGTACTCTGAATAATCACGAGACAGGTTCTCTCCAATGATCTGTTCTTCAACCACTGTCTCATGGTTTCTATCTTTTTTTTTTTTCATCTGAGAACCACATGGTGACCAAGAACTCGCCCTCCAGTTTCTTGATCTGCACCTGCATCTGCTCGCATTTCTTGTTGCCTGGGTCTGCACCGCTGCTGCCTCCTCGCTTGCCGGCGGTTGCCACGGAGACCAGTATCTATTTGATGTAGTCATCGTCACCACTTACCGGCACAGGCGCCAGGATGAGGATCTGGTCCTCCGTGAAGCCATCCCTGGCATGCAGCTGGCCTGAGTGATCAATGCCCACCACCTCCTTGTGCGTCTGTACTAGGATCAGCTCCTGGAGATAGTGCATGTGGGTCAGGGTATGAGTGGCAAGTGCTGCTGGTGGTGATGGTGATGGTGGTAGCGATGGTGGTGGTGGTGGCAGTGTTGGCCGGCATGTGCCACGGCCATACTCTGTTGTCATCTTCCTCCTCCTCACCCACTACCATACTCTTGATGGTCTCCACCAAGATGGTCCCCTCCATGATGTCGTGCAGCTCCACAACTCGGCCAGAATCTTGAAGTCATCCGTGGGGATGTAGAGAGTGTCGCCCAAGGCCATGGATCAGGGTTCCTTGCTGCTGGCAGGCTGGCCCCCATCATAACCTCTGGACTTGGAGCAGTTCGTTCCATAGCATGGATCTTTTTTTAAAAAGATTTATTTATTTATTTGAAAGTCAGAGTTACACAAAGAGAGGAGAGGCAGAGAGAGAGAGAGGTCTTCCATCCGATGGTTCACTCCCCAATTGGCTGCAACGGCCGGAGCTGCATAGATACTCTTATTTTTTTTAAAGATTTACTTATTTATTTGAAAGTCAGAATTACACAGAGAGAGAAGGAGAGGCAGAGAGAGAAAGAGAGAGAGAGAGAGAGGTCTTCCATCTGATGGTTCACTCCCCAGTTGACCGTAATGGCCAGAGCTGAACTGATCCAAAGTCAGGAACCAGGAGCTTCTTCCAGGTCTCCCACATGGGTGCAGGGGCCCAAGGACTTACGTCATCTTCTACTGCTTTCCCAGGCCATAGCAGAGAGCTGGATCGGAAGTGGAGCATCTGGGGTTCAAACCGGCACCCATATGGGATGCTGGCACTTCAAGCCACAGTGCCAGCCCCAGCATGGACCTTCTGACCCACCCATTGGTCCATGCCACAAGACCAGAGCCTCATCCAGCCAAAGGCATACCAGCCCACTGATTTTCACTTTCCTCATAGCCCATCAAAGGGCACTCTGATTACTTCATTGAGTGAGGTACTACCGAACACAGGTGGCAAGCCGCCAGGGCAGTGTGTCCCAAAGGTTTTAGCCCATGGCAAACCAGTCCAGCCAGGCAACCCTACAGAAACCCTGCTTTTTCATCCCCCTCCCTCTCCGTGCTCACAGGGGAGAACTGCAGGCCCACTAGAACTCATTTTAGGCTCTGCCTTACTCTGTTATATCCACAAGAAACAGCCAATTTCCTTATTTTCATTAAATGAACCTAAATCTGGTTTCTATTCTCACCGCCCTGCCGTGGACTCTTGGGATGTGCTGTCTCAGTTATTAGCAAGTCTTCTCTCCCACGGCGGGATTAGGCAAATCCTGGGGTCAGTCATACATGAGGCAAACATTTTGTGGCAGCCCCTCCTCTTCCCAGCCATTGGCCCATCCAGGTTGTTGAGCACCGGCCTCTGTTCCAATTGGCCATTATCTCATTCTGCCTGGTTGACCCTCGGGTCATTCAATATTTAGACCACCACCCCTGGGCTCAGGGGCAAGCGGAATTCCAACTTCCTTACTTCGGTCCCAAGGTCCTCCTGAGCCTGCTTCCTGCCAGTCTTCCCAGCCTCCTCATCAACCACACCCTGCCTTGCTCTTTCCATCCCAGCAGCACCGAACTGCACAGTTGCCTGCCTGCAGCATGAGGCTGTCATCCTCCATCCTCCATCCTTTATTCCAACTGTTTCCTCAACCTGGATTGCAGCCCAGACCCATGTATCCCCTCCTCCCAGAAGTCCTCTCCAACTATGTTGGTCTGCATGGGGTGATCCTTTGTTGTTTTCCCACACTTCTCTTGGCTCCCTCCTTCCACAGCACTGATTGCAATGCGTTGTGCTTGTTTGTTTCCACTGTATGCCTCTCTCATAGGCCTGGGAGCAACCAGAGGGTAGGGACTACATCTGATTGGTCTCTGTACCTTGTTTAGAGCCTGGCACAGGCAGATTTTGATAACTAGATTTGTGAGCAATTGAATGGAAAGAATGATGGAATAGGGCAGAGTTGAAGTCTGGAGAAGTTGAGGAGGAATCCATGGTAATATCCTGTAAGTGGGGTTGTCTAAATCGGCTGCAGGAGTGTTTTTCTCCCTTGCACCCTTCCTGGGCCCCCTCAATGTGTCAGGCTAGAATAAAAGGAAGCCTTTTGTGATGCAACCCAAGAGGAGGTAGAGCAATAGGAGATTCTTTTAGCAGCATTGTGCACCAGGGCCATGCTAACAGGCAGTCACTGTTGTCAGTATGAAAAACCCCATTGTCTTGTAAGGACTTGACCCTAAAGCTGGACCAGCGCAGGTGCTTCTCTTCATCTCCCTTTCACCTGTCAGGGTTAAAGCCCTCTCTAGCTCCATCCAGAGGCCAGCAAACAGGACTAAGCAGTATAACTGGCAGCCCATGCCTAATGCCAGGGAGGAAAGAAAATACACATGAGGGGGCAGAGAACTTAGGAGGCCAAGGAGCTTGGGTGAGGAAACGAGACTAGAGGGAGTCTCAGAGGAGTCGCTTCTGGGAGACATCAAGACAACTGGGGCCGGTGCTGTGGCGAGGCAGGTAAAGCCACCACCTGCAGCCCTGGCATACTATATGGGTGCTGGTTCGAGTCCTGGCTGCTCCACTTCTGACCCAGCTCCCTGCTAATATGCGTGAGAAAAAAGATGGTCCAGGTCTTTGAGCACCTGCACCCATGTGGGAGGCCCAGAAGAAGTTCCTGGCTCCTGGCTCCTGGCTTTGGACCAGCTCAGCTCCGGCCGTTGTGGCCATCTGAGGAGTGAACCAGCAGATGGAAGACCTCTCTCTCTTTCTCCTACTCTCTGCCTCTCTGTAATTCTGCCTTTCAAATAAATAAATAATCTTTTATATATATGTATATATAGAGAGAAGCCAACTCTGTGGGTGGCCAAAGACCTGTTCTTCACTGTAGCTTCTGTGCATGTGTGATTAGGCACTACTAGAGCTTTTAAGACTTTCCTTTCGGCCGCCACTGTGCCGCAGCGGGTTAATGCCCTGGCCTGAAACACCGGCATCCCATATGGGCGGTGGTTCTAGTCCCGGCTGCTCCTCTTCGATCCGCTCTCTGCTGTTACCTGGGAAAGCAGTGGAAGATGGCTTAAGTCCTTGGGCCCCTGCACCCATGTGGGAGACCTGGAAGAAGCTCCTGGCTCCTGGCTTTGGACCAGTGCAGCTCCCGCCGTTGTGGCCATTTGGGGAGTGAACCAGCAGACAAAAGACCTTTCTCTCTGTCTCTACCTCTCTTTGTAACTCTTTCAAATAAATCTTTAAAAAAAGGCTTTCTTTTCCCCAGTAAAATACTATACTAGCCCACTGCTCTGCCACTGAAGGGCATTGTAAGAGGGTTTGGCAGGGGGAGCGGTCAGGGGTTCAAGAGATGGCATCCATTCAGGATTGTTCAAGTGCGATGCAGAGTCCAAGTGCACCCAGAACAAACCGTCCTGCAGAACTAAGTGCGCTTGGGCTCCTGTGGCCCCTGAATTGTTAGGAGAATGAGCCTGGGGCTGGAGACAAAGTAGATGCAGCACAGGCCGTTACTGGTGCTGTAGGATCCCTCCCAGCAGGAGAGGGATATGACGGGGACAGCAATACGTTCATCATGGAAGTCCCTGGAGGGCGGTCATGTCTGGGAGCCAAGACTCTATTTGCACTGAAACCTCTCTAGGCTGGTTGAAGCCTAAGATTTCCCACAGGAAATCAGACACAGGTACAGAAATTTTTAGAGGCAATCGGTTTGTTTATGGAGAGACGAGGCCGTCTCTATTCCCCTAGGGATATGGTAGAATTGACTGGAAGAACTAAGTAGATATTGCAGCCTGAAGAAGCTGATAGAACAAGGGACACAACCCGTGTTGAATGCCACCAAGTACCCAAACCCCTAGGGTTGTCTGCGCTGGTCGGGGATCCGTATGTTGTAGGGGAGAGATGGCAGCAAGCCACCTCCGGAGAAAAAGAGTTTGAGGAGTGCTTCGGCCATGCTGCAGCGTGTGCAGCTAAGAACAGCCTTGCAGATCACAAGAGGGAAGCCTGCTAGGGAGCCTGCAGGGTTCTGCGAGAAGGCCATGCTCGGGGGAAGGCACAACAGCCTTGTGCCGCGGCTGCTGCTTGATTGTAGTTGCCGTGGCTGCTGGTTGTACTTTACCTGCAGGTTTTGATTGCCACAGGCAACTGTGCACTGAAAAATAGTCAATGGGAAGCTGCAAAGGTAAACAATTCAGAAGCTGGCCATTGTGGGCCTTTCGGAGCAGTGTGCTGGACTCCTGTGACATCCAGCCCCAGATGTGAAGCATCCCTCTGTCCAACCAGACACTGCCGTGTGTTGGGTGCTTCAGTAGCCATCTTGGCTGTGTGCTTAACTGGCCCAGGACTGCAGTGCCTGTGTCAAAGTCACCCTTATTTGACTTACTAACTGCCTCAAAGCACAAGAGCAGTAATGCTGCTCATTCTTTTTTTTTTTTTTTTTTTTTTTTTTTTTTTTTGACAAGCAGAGTTAGACAGTGAGAGAGAGATACAGAAAGGTCTTCCTTCCATTGGTTCACCCCCCAAATAGCTGCTACCGCCGGTGCTCTGCACTGATCTGAAGCCAGGAGCCAGGGGCTTCTCCTGGTCTCCCATGTGGGTGCAGGGCCCAAGCACTTGAGCCATCCTCCACTGCCTTCCTGGGCCACAGTAGAGAGCTGGACTGGAAGAGGGGCAACCGGGACAGAATCCGGCACCCCAATCAGGACTAGAACCTGATGTACTGGTGCTGCAGGCAGAGGATTAGCCTAGTGAACTGCGGCACCAGCCATGCTGCTTATTCTTATAAGTTGACTTTATTACTAGTTGTTGCTGATTTTTTTTACTGTATCTAATGTATACATTTTTTAAAAATTTCATAACTTCATCTCGGTCTAGAATTTTATTTTTATGATTTATTTTATTTATTTGAAAGGCAAAGTTACACAGAGGCAGAGAGAGAGAGAGAGATCTTCCATCCACTGGTTCACTCCCCAAATGGCCTCAGTGGCCCGGAGCTGTACCAATCTGAAGCCAGGAGCCAAGAGCCTTTTCTGGGTCTCCCACACAGGTGCAGGGGCCAAGCAGTTCGGTCATCATCCATTGCTTTCCCAGGACACAGCAGAGAGCTGGATTGGAAGAGGAGCAGTCAGGACTTGAACCAGCACCCATATGGGATGCCAGCGCTGCAGGCGGAGGCTTAGCACACTACACCACAGCGCCGGCCCCTAATTTATACATTAAAATTTATCATGGGTGTATATGCTTATCATAGAAAACTATATATATGTGTGTGTGTGTGTGTGTGTATGTATATATGTATATGTATATGTGTGTATGTGTATATATATATATATATATATATATGATTCAACATGATCTGTGGTTGTAGGCATCCACTGGGGGGTCTTGGAACATAGTCCCCACAGATAAAGGGAGTAACTACATGTAATTTGGAGGGGGAAAGAGTGTTGAGGAAGCATATTTCAAGTTCTTGGCTGCCTGGCAGAGGGAGATGCAAAGTTCTGTATGTTGGATGAGATTAAAAACCTATTTTCACAGGACAGTGGACGGGGAAGCCTGGTGGTTCTGCCAAGGGTCAGCCGTGGGTCTCTTGGGGACAGGCTACTGGAGACAACGCTGGGCTGCCCCTTTGGCTTAAGGTATTTGTCAGGATGGGCTAACCGTGCAATACCAACTGCCAAATCTCAGAGGTTTAACCTAATGCAAGTGTGATGCTGGCTTACATCAGTCTAATGCAGTGTGCTCTGCTCCCCGTTACCACTGAGGTGCTCTGATTCCCATGACCATTGATAGACCCAGCCTCACTCATCTCATATTGCTGCCATCTTGAACACAGTCTTGCAAGAGAGGGAGAAGAGCACAGGGCAGGCACGCCAAGCACTTAACCATCTCAGCCTGCCATTTCTATTCATTTATTCCAGTCATGTGGCCAGCACTGATGCAAGGACACTGGGAAATGCAGTCCCTGGCTGGGTAGTTGCTTCCCAGCAAAAACCCTCTACTGTGGAAGGGGAGCACAGATCAGTGGTGCACAGTTGGATTTCTTGGCTACAACTCACTGGAAGGAGCTCTGTGATATAATTACGCGGAGCTATGAGAAGGAAGTTGAGACTGATTCGCAGTGAGGAGAGGTAGACTGGGACATTTTGAGCCTACATTTTAGACTCAAACTTAAGTTTCGGTTGTTGAGGCAGAAGTACCTGCAGGGAGGCATATGCAATGGCTGGCAGCTACACTAAAGGTAGTGGGGACGAGGACCCTGAAGCCTTACCTTAGATAGGGAGGAAGCCGCCAGCCAAGAGAAGCAGTCCCGGCTGGAGTCAGCTGAGAACTGGGCACTGCACAGGACCCGTTCTTGGGCAGCTTCTCCAACACTCTCCCTCTCAAATAGACTCCCAGCAAACAGGCAAACACAGCTTCAGATTAAGCTAAAAGTAGAGACAGAGCTGTGACCAACATTTTTTTAAAGATTTCATTTATTTATTTGAGAGGCAGAGTTACAGCGAGGGGGAGAGACAAAGAGAAAGGTCTTCCATCTGCTAGTTCACTCCCCAAATGGCTGCAACAGCTGGAGCTGGGGCAATCTGAAGCCAGGAGCCCAGAGCTTCTTCTGGGTCTCCCACGTGGGTGTAGGGTCCCAAGCACTCGAGCCACCTTCTGCTGTTTTCCCAGGCACATCAGCAGGGAGCTGGATTGGAAGTGTAGGAGCCGGGACTCGAACCGGAGTCCGTCTGGGATGCTGGCACTGCAGCCAGAAGCTTAACCTACTATGCCACAGCGAACCCCTGAGCAGGGGTTCTTAGTTGTAGTCTTCCACTTCTGGGATTCACGGAGGGCCTCTCTGTGATCCGATCTATGCCTCACTGAGATACAGGGGTTGACCACAGCCGTATGGTGAGTAACAGCAGGATAGGCTGAAGGACCCTGTCAATACCTAAATCACATCCAGCCCACAACCACTGAATGAGTGCTGGGCAGCATTGGACAGGAGGGGGCAGGGGTGACGGACCAGTATCTGAGTACCCTGACTGTTAGGGGAAACCCTGAGATAGATGCGAAGCAGTGCCGAAGCTGAAAGGAGACAGACAGCTCTCCTTCCAGCTCCCTGACAACTGGAGACACGTTCAATGCAGCCAATCACATGCTCCTGCCCCATGGCAGGAGATTATCTGTAATGACAACAGCAAAGCCACGAGTCGGCTGGCACAGGGGCAAGTGTCCAGAGATGGCAGTGTTAGTGACAGCACATAGCAGTCTGCTGCTACCGAGGCATCTTGGCTGGAGCTCGTCTCCCTTGTCCAAACCTCGGGATGATTCCGTGCGCTCTCTCCTCCCAGTAGGGGGAAGCAGGCTAGCACTGTTTGTGGTATTTGCAGCCCATTACCCTGACGCACGCCCAAAACAAGTATGATCCTGTTCTGTGCCCCATGGAGCTTGCAGTTGAGCTTCTGCTTTGAATAGCTTGTAAAATCAACTATGTGGCGAAGACTAAAACCATGGAAAGACTAAACCCATGGAAAGAGTTGGAACAGTTCAAAGTGATAAAGACAAACGGCAAAGAATTGAATAGCATATTCTGCAAATGCTACCATCCACAGCAGCTGAGAAGACGGGACAGTCAGAAGGCTGGTCTGGTCAAGGAAAGCTGATCTTCCTTTTCTTTTTTTTAAGATTTATTTATTTATTTGAAAGTCAGAGTTACACAGAGAGAGGAGAGGCAGAGAGAGAGAGAAAGGGAGAGAGAGAGGTCTTCCATCCACTGGTTCACTCCCCAGTTGGCGACAACCGCCGGAGCTGTGCCAATCCGAAGCCAGGAGCCAGGAGCTTCTTCCTGGTCTCCCACATGGGTGCAGGGGCCCAAGGACTTGGGCCATCTTCTACTGCTTTCCCAGGCCACAGCAAAGAGCTGGATCAGAAGAGGAGCAGCTGGGACTAGAACTGGCGCCCATATGGATGCCGGTGCTTCAGGCCAGGGCGTTAACCCATTGCACTGTGAGGTGATGAGGTGGGATCTCAGCTGAGCCTCAGGGACTGGGGAAGTTCAGGAGAGGCAGAAGAGACACACTGGCAAGCAGCTTGCTCCCCCAGCAGCAGCCACGCCATCAGGGTCAGGAAGCGGTGACTCCCGGAACCACGGCTTATGGCTCGCCGGAGTTTCTCAGTGCACCTGCACACACAGTGTGCCTTGGTGAGGAGTGAGAGCACCGTGAGGAAAGTGGGGCAGAGCTTTTCATTATTCCCTGTTTGCTGGATCTTGGAGCTCAAGATCCAGCCCATGTAAAGTGACTGGCCGAAGATCAGAGAATCATAGAGCACGGTGAGAGAAGACAGCTTCTCCCGCTCGCCGGAGCACTTTTGACAACACCCGCATGGATGGGGCTGCGGCCAAGGCCTGGTAGCACACTTTTGATCCGGTGTAGGGGCTCAGAAGGTTCAGCAAGTTCTTCCTTGGGTGGAGCTGAGCTGTGTGCCCTATGAATCTGTCAGCAACCTCAGAACTGATCCACAAGGGTGCCAGGACTGGAACTCACGTCCTTAACCCCCAGGCCAGACCCATGGCATTGTCTCTGAGGCCTTGTCTTCTCCCTTACTGCCCTGCGGGGTGGGGTGGGGGGTGGGCAAGCAGATCAATGGGAAAGAGCAGAAGTTGGCGGAGGTGGGGGTGCAAGGCAGCCAACAAGGCAGCCTGGCCTCTGGTTCCCTCCCTGGCCCTGAAAACAATTTGCTCGTCTGGCGTGCTAATTTGCTTTACATCTTCCCTTATTAATCACATTGTTTTGCACAGGCCTGTGAGCTTCAAATGTGTTTGTTATGACTGCAATTATGTGTGACTGACCACGGACCCAGCAGTCTGGAAGGGGGATTGCCCTCTCCACCCCACGCCCACCCCCTACCCCCTACCCCCAACCCCCGCCCCTGGCACGCCCACATTCCAGGGACCTCTGCTACAGCCCCAGCCTGCTCTGCCTGGAAAGACAGTGGAGAGGAGCCGGCTGCCCAGAAGCTCAGCCAGTGCCTTCACCCACGAAGCCTGGGCCAACGGATTGTTTCAGGGTGGGTTCAGAAGCCGGGATGGAGGGCGTGCCACCTGGCCTGTGGTGCACCTACCCGCCCCTCCCAGGAGGGCAGCGACAGACGCGGAGGGGATGAAATGACCAACCCCTGAAGCACATGAGAAAGCAGCCCCCAAACACACTTCCACTTGTCAGCAACGCCACAAGGCTTTGCCTGAGAAAGAGGAGCGCCTTCCAGTTGCAAACTGCTTAATAAGAACCAGCTAGGAACGCAGAGAGAGGCTACCGAAGGCCCCGCGCCTCCGAACAAAGCCAGACGGGGTCTATTATTTTTAAATGTCAACTGGATGGAGGCTCTGACAGGGAGAAGGATGAGGCGCCTCTTTTCCTGAGAGCCCAGATGAGGCTGCCCATGCTTGCAGGGAGGCTTCCCCCATGTGCGCAACCTTCGCGGCTCCTTGCTGCTTTTCTGCAAGGTGCACACTGTGGTGCCAGGAGCCGGGGCAGGTCCCCGCCTGGGTGCCCTCCCCGAGGCAGGCCAGCAGCACATCTGGTCTCCATTAGCTCCTCTGCCTCCCTCCTCCACCCCCCCCACCCCCCCGTTCTCATTGGTGACAGGCTGCAGGAGGTGTCTTGACAAAAGCCTTGCTGGGGGACTCCCGGTATGCCTCGCCCCTCTGCTTGGTCTGCTGGTGTTGTTGGACCCTTGGGGGGGGTCGCTCCGAAGCGAGTCAGTCTGTCAGCTCATCTCTCTGTCAGTCAGCTTGTCCATCTGTCGCTCAGCCAATTATTTTTGGAGAGGATGGGGGGACACACAGATCGCAGGAAGGACACATCTTACAGCACGCAAACAGCAGGGAAGCAAAGGCCCCAGTGGCCTGAGGAGGCATAAGTGCTGAGAATCTGGGCAGCGTGAGGTGGGCGGGGCTAATTTGCGAAGTCTTCCCGGGGGAAAGGCATTTCAAAATTGGACTAGGGCTTTTTCCCCCAACAAACCGGGGATGTGAGGATTTAGTCAAGTGATATGGAGAGTTCTACTCTCAGCTCTGCCTCTGATTAGTTTGAGAACCTTGGACAAGTTTGCTCTGGGCCCTGATCGCCTAGCTGCATCCCTCAGGGACAAATGGGGACACAGTGGGCCAGATGAGCCCTGCATGCTCTACTGGCTCCTGTGTACCCAGGTTCTTCCTCTGATTCCCGTGAGGGAGAAAGAAAGGTTTTATAATCCACCCGGGGCTTCTGGCCTGAGTCAGTTCTCTGAACACAAGCTCTCCAAATGGAGGAAGCCATTGCTAGTAGAAGTACAGAGAGCCAGGGTCAGCTGCTTTCAATCAAGCTCCTTGCTGATGGGCCTGGGAAAGCAGCAGAAGATAGCCCAAGTCCTTGGGCACCTGCACCCACGTGGGAGACCCAGAAGAAGCTCCTGGCTAGCCATTGTAGCAATTTGGGGAGTGAACCAGTGGATGGAAGATCTCTCTCTCTCTCTCTCTCTCTCTCTCTCTCTCTCTGTGTGTGTGTGTGTGTGTGTGTGTAAAACTGCTTTTCAAATAAATAAATAAAACTTCTTTAAACAAAAAGAAAGAAAGAAACATGGAGAAACAATTAGACAAATAGATGCAGAGGCAAGCACCCCTGGCCAGGGCACCCCTCAGCTAAAAAACACACTCCAGGAGCTGATCCATCCTGCAGCGGGTTCATGGAAGCAGTGGCCCCTGGGTTTGAGTGCTGTGGAACAGACAGGCCATGTATGGTACTGCTAGAGGGGCAAGAGAGACTGCTTGGAGACAGTGGATTTTCCAGAGGGTTGCAAGGGGGTAGGGACGAGGCTTGGCAGGGAGAAAGAGAGAAACGGTGGCAGGGCTCAGAATCCCACCCCTCCTGTGCAAGCTGTGTCTTCTTTTCTCCTTCTCTGTATGTCCTCTCTGAGCTGTTGGCTGGGGCCAGTGCCAGTTCAGAGTCTACTTGAACAGCAGCCGGTCATAGAAACATTCATCTGAAAGGGCCTTTAGAAGCCAGCCAGCCCACCAAGGTTGCTGAGGCTGAGAGAAGGAAAGATACTTACTTGTCCAGAGAATACAGTGTAAAAAAAAAAAAACACAGGAGTATGCGAAAAGCAAGTCTGGAGGACTCAGTTGCCTGGAAAGATTTCACAGGGTGCTGCAAGTTGTCGGCCTCCATCTTGCAGAATGAGTAGGAGAGCTGCAGGTGCACAAGGCAAAGGGATTCTGGGCAGAAAGAACCACAGTGCACATAGGACTCCCAGCTAGCCAAAGCCAATTTGGAGGATATGGTAAAGGCAATCTCCAAGAGCTAGAGGAAAGGGGCTGGGTTGGAGGCTCAGATAGTGGATCCGAGGTAGTTTCTAGAAGGCCTTGAAGGCCAGCCTGGGGAATTCGAGCTGCACTTTGTAGTATCAGAGAGTTCCTGGTTTTTACACAGGGAGATGATCAGATGCTTATTTAGAAGCATACAGATTATATTAGGTGCCATTAATGGAAGCCTTCTCATCTACAGGCTCAGAGCTCAGCTGGCCTGGGTTCAAACCCTGGCTCTGCCACTTACTCGCTGTGTGGTCTAGGCGTGTTACACAACCTTTTCATGGCCCAGTTTCATCAGGTGTTTGGCACAGCAGGAGAAGTCCCCACTTGGGACACCTGCTCCCCTCGTCAGACTGCCAGTTTGAGTCCCAGTTATGCTGCCTGTGATCCAACTTCCAGCTAATGTGCACCCTGGGAGGCAGCAGGTGGCGGTTCAAGAGCTTGGGTCCCTGCCATCCACGTGGGAGACCTGGATGGAGTTCTCGGTTCCTGGCTTCCACCTGGCCCAGCCCTGACTGTTGTGGGTATGTGGGGGAGTGAACCAACAGATGGAAGATCTCTCTTGCTATCTTTCAAATAACAGATGAAAAATAAGTTAACTAGTTAGAAAAAAAAACAGACCATCTTGCTCTCATATGTTTTTCTTTGATGGTAAGACATGTGAATTGCTTGAAACAGAGCCCGGCCCATCTTAGAAATAATGCTGGTGCTATCTTCATTTCATATAGGAGGATTGGAAGGCTCAGAGAGGTAAAGTCAGTTGCACGGGACCACACAGCCAGTCTGTGACAGAACTAAGTTGCAAAGCCAGAGCCTGGGTTGATTTGTGCCTTAGGTGTCTCCAGGGGCCCTGTGAGGGATGCCCTAAAATGCAAGAGACTGGAGCCCCACGCCACCACTTGGGAGGCTTTACAATCGCTGGGGCATGAAGATACTGGGTGGGACCCAGGAGAGCCACTTTGCCCAACCAGGCTGTCATTTGGGAGTCCCCGAGGAGCTGGCCTGGCCCCAAGAAGGCCTGTTCTTTCCATCAGTGGGGTTGGGGAGGTTAATGGCATTCCCAGGAAAGGCTAGGGATTAGGGGAGCCTGCACTTCGGAGCCAAATTCTTTCACCTCTAGTGAGTTTTCCAGAGTTTCTCCCTCTGCCCCCCAGTGCCTGGCCCCAGGAAAAAAAAAGAAAGGGGTTGGGGTGGGGTGGGCTGAGACCTCCCGCTCCCCAGCCCCACGGCCCAGGCTGGAGGAGAGTGCGGCCCCCCACCGGGCTGGCCCTGGTCCCGGCTGTGGCTGTTCCGGCACAAGCTGTGGGAAAGGAGGAAGGGGGGCTGGGGTGGTGCGGGACCCTTCAGGGGCTGGACAATTAGAGAGAAGGCACATTCCAGGGGAATCCACATCTGGGATGAGCGTGAGCCGGGGCCAGCCCCGTAATCCATTGCAGATGTGCCGGCCAGCAGCAGATGTGGGCAGGACCTCCCTCGCGGGCGGCCAGAGGACGGGTGTGGTGGGGGGGGCAGTGCACAGGGGCGAGGAGGAGACGAGGATCAGCTCCCAGACAGCACCAAGCAGCTCTTTTCAGGACATGGCTCCCTGGCTGCCAGCCCACGGAATGGCATCTCACCCAGGGTGGCGCAGCCAGGCTGAGAGACCTGACACCTTGGCCTCTGCTCCATGTTTCTGGGCGCAGAGCTTAAGCCAAGATGTCAGCAGCCCCCAGGTTGGGCTTCTCTGCACCCAAAGGAGACTTTTTCCTTTGGGTGTCAGTTGCAGGGGTCTCACTGAGGCAGGGAGGAGTTTGGGAGCTAGGTCTGACTCCATCCAGCTCCAGCCTGCTCATCCTGGCCCCAGTTCCAATCTCTAGGGACTCTGGGGATAGTATTGCCAGGAGAATGTCTAAAGTACTTCGCAGTACCAGGAACCACTGATGTCCCTACACCCAAGTGGGCAGGGCCAAATGACATGTAGCTCACAGTGCTTGCCCCTCAGCACCAGAATAGTGGGCACCCCTACCAAGGGCTTGCTTGTTGAAGGGGTTGACAAAGGCTAACCATGGGTCCAGGGGCAGGTGGATGCAGTGGGTCTGGGGATACAAGGGGACGTGGAATCGCTCATCACCCATCACCAGGTATGCTCAGCAGGGCACCTGCAATTGGAGAATCACCATAGAATGGCAAAATGGGGAGGAGAGGGGCCAGCGCTGTGGCGTAGCTGGTAAAGCCTCCACCTGCAGTGCTGGCATCCCATATGGGCACTGGTTCAAGCCCCGGCTACTCCACTTCCAATCCAGCTCTCTGCTGTGGCCTGAGAAAGCAGAAGAAGATGGCCCGAATCCTTGGGCCCCTGTACCCATGTGAGAGACCCGGAAGCTCCTGGCTTCTGACTTTGGATTGGCACAGCTCCAGCCGTTGCTCCCATTTTGGGAGTAAATCAGTGGATGGAAGACCTCTCTCTCTCTCTGCCTCTGTCTCTCTATAACACTACCTTTCAAATAAATAAATAAATCTTTTCCTAAAGAATAAAGAATGAAGAGGAGATTTACACCTACCCTGGTTTATTGCAACCCTTTCATGTCACAAGGAAAGCATGGAAGCTCAGTGGAAGAGACACATGCTGGCTGCAGGTGAGAAGGACGGCGACAGAGCTGAGGCGTGAGTGCTGGGCTCCTCATTTCCCACGGCCACGGCTGCTTACTGGCATGAATGGGTGAGTGAGTAGGTGAGTGGATGAATGAATGGAAAGGCTTAGCTGCTCGAATGGAGTTGTGGCCTGGCCAAAGCTTTGTAGACACAAGTGTGTGTGTCCATTGCCAGCAACTCAGCCACAGACAGCTCATCACTTTTCTCAATTGTCTAGGCCACATCACGCACTGCAAGGTGACAAACTCCAAAGAAGGGGAAGGAACCAGCCAGGTCACCCAGCAGGCCCAGGCCAGGGGTAGGATGTGAAGCCTCATGTCCCTGGAGCTCCTGCTCCTCACCTCTTTTGTGCCAGAGCTAAAGACAACTTGCAGCCATTTCACAGGCAAGGAAACCGGAGACAGGCCCAGAGGGGGCGCAAGACTGATTGCAGGATGAGCTTTAAATCAGGCCTGGCAGGACACTGCCTGGAATGGATTCCTGTTGGCCTGAGCAGCGTTCCAGGCCCCTGTGGGCCCAGGCAGCTCCCCCCACCCCTCCCGCCCCGCCAAGAGCAGTTTCACTCTGGACGAACGACAGGTGGCAGCAGAGGACCGCAGTAGGCGCCTAGGCCTTGCCTCATCGTCTTACCCAACCCCCTCTTTCCTGAGGCTGGCAGTTGGCCTGTTGGGTACCCTGAGCGCTCAGGGAGTCCCTTGGGGGAGGCATGCAGAGAAGGGATGGGGGTCCTTACCGAATAGCAGCATCCTGAGCCCGGTGAAAGGCAAGATGGAACATCTAAGAGGGAGGGGAGGCAGGGGAGATGTTAGGAGGGGGAGCTGCCGACGGGCGGGCAGGGAGGGAGGGGCAGTGGCACAGAGACTAGGCTGAGAGCTGAGGGCAAGCGGAGACTGTTACTTCCACACACCCATACTGAGAGGGTGGCACTTCTCAGCTGGAAGCATCTCCCAGGACACAGATTCCAAACACTCCATCTTGCAGATGGGGACAGAGACTCGGAGAAGACGTGATACACTTGAAAGAGCTTTCATTTTCTACCTCTGCCTCCTACTGTCTATAAGATCATGACCTGCTCTCACCACACAGGGTAGACACGTGATTTCCTAGCCAGGATCTGAGCTCTGCCATCTTGAGCCTGCTCGCCTACGCTACGGCATCCGTGCTATGTCAGCATCAACTAAAGGGGCCATATTTTTCAAACCAAAAAAAAAAAAAAAAATCAGGCCAGATTGCCTAATGCTTACTCTGATCACAGAGCAGAGTATTTAAAATTAGGCTTGTCCCCGGAAATCTGGGCCATCTGGTTACTGTCCTGTTACTCCACCCATTGCCTTCCCCTTCACACACAGGCCTGGAGATGCCCCCAGCTGTTAGCCAGGCCCTGGGGCTGAGAAATGAGGAAGGGGGAAAGAGAGCTAACGCACACTGAACTCTTGCCATGTGTCAGGCATTTTCCGTCCATTATCTCATTGACTTCCCATGACAACCGTGTGAGGTGGGTACCCTTATAATCTTCATTTCACAGAGGAGGAAGCAGCTTCAGACAGCTGGACTCACTTACCCAAGGTCACACAAAGACGGAGACAGGCAGAGGAGGCTCCGTGACTCCAGGGCGGTAAAGCGGACCTTTCCGATAGAGAGAGCCTTGCTACGGAGTGAAGGGAAAACACTGGGGCAGAAATGTCACCCCAAAGGCTCCTGGGAACTGGGGATGTGTCAACAGAGGCCAGGAGATCAAGTGAAGTAGATGCCAGCTTGGCTTTTTCACCACCTTTTGGAACACACGGCCAGCCCAGAGGCCCCGTACACTCAAGACATACTGGCTCACGTCTGCAGGCAGCTGAGGAGCTTGGGGGAGACTTGGAGCCCAAAACACAAAGACAGCACTGAGAGAGGACGCAGTAGACAGGCCTGCTCTGTGTGGCCCCTGGGACTGAGATAAGAGGTGGCGGCTGTAGGGGGACTTTCTCAGACTCCAAGCTATCTTGACATGAAAACTGGCCGCCTTGAGAAAGAGTGAGCTCCCCATCACTGGTGGTATGCATACTGGGTGAAGCTGATCCCTTGGTTAGAAAAAAAATAAAACCACTGTAGAGCAGGCTCAAATTTGAAACTCACTGCAGCCCCACCCAAGACTCAGTGAGCCTATGACTGGAGTTGGAGTTGGAGTCCTGCAGTGTCACCCCCGGGCCGGGGAGATCCCACAACTGTCCTCCACCACTAGTGTCGCTCATCTCTCGGGCCAGGAACTCATTGCTTAGGTTGTACTTAAGTCCCTCTTACTGCAGTCATTCTTCGTTCCGTGCAGGCCTGGTTCCCAAGAATGCAGGCGCAGAGGGAGCCCAAAGCAAGCCAGCAGAGAACCAGAGGAGATGCATTCCTGGCTAGCAAACACTGAGCACACCATTGGCCAGTGACAAACGGAGGAAAACACCTCCAGAAGACATTCATTTGGGATACAGCGACACTGTTTCTTTAATGACACTCTCTTTCCTGATTGATTTTGGAGTCAGGGGCCTCGCACTTGAAAAGTGGTGAGGGTAGTGCATCCCCCCACCACCACCACCACCGTTTTTCACTGTTTGGAACATAACATTAACCAACCACTTGAGGTAAGGCCAAGCATTTCCCTGCTACTGTCAGGAAATCTTTCCTTAGGGCTAATCTAGATGTCAATTACAGTGCCAACAGACCATTGTGGAGAGTTAAATTTGCATAATGTTCTATTGAGTGGGAAGTGCAGATTGTCAGATGGCTAGAAGGTGCGAGAAACTGACGACGAGACTGGTTTGACCTGACAAGACCCTAGAAGTGTCACAGACTGAGAAAGCCTGGGCTGAAATGGACGGATGGCCCATCTCTGATGAATCGAACCTGCTTTCTCTCCTTTCTGCCGGATCTTCATTTCTTTGCCTTAGGTCAACATCCATTGGCCGGCTTTGTGGGCTGCACCCAATGGATGCAGCCCTAAAGAGCTATTGCCCCTGCCCTGGAGGCTGAGATGGTCTCTAACATTTCTCACCTCTATCCACTCAGAAATCTGCTTCTTGCATCCCGAGATCCTCAGGAGAGATCCCTGGCTTTGGAATCTTTTCTAGAAGCATTGTAATCAACTGTGCAAAGGCAGGAGCCTGTGGAGCAGTGTGAAGAAAAGCTGGCCCGCCGGCCGCATGTGCGCCTGGCTAAGTTACTGTGTAATAGACGCCGGGTTCTATTTTAGACCTGAAACCTGTGGATTTCTGAAAAGGGATGGTCCTGGTTAGGAGGAAGAGCGGAGCAATTAGACAACTTCCAGCTGGGTCTTGGGTCAGGTTCCTCGTAAGTGGAGCCTGAAGGAGGGATTTGGGCTGCGTGATTTACTGGTGATACGGCATTCTCAAAAGGCCTGTGAGGCTGGCAATCTGGAGAGGGAAGAGGTAGGAGGCAAGAACAGATTTGATGCCTGGTAAAGTGTAGCGCTGACTTGCTCGGTAGTGGAGCGTAAATCACACCACAGAGACGTCCCACCTTGATGAGAGAGGTTGTTGGACTCTTGCATCCTTACGTCATTCACTTATTTCCCTCCCCCAGTGAGGCAGGGGAAGATATAATCTCTCCTATACCATTCTGAATTGGGTGCCTCCCACCAGCCAAGGGCAAATCTCTGCGATCTTGCTGTTAGCTATAGCAGTCATGGTAGCTGGGAGGATGGGTGGAGAAGAGAATCTGGCCCAGGCATCAACATTATCTCCTGCAGCAGAGCAGCTCTCAGGTGTATAAAGATCTCCCCCTGCTAGAAGGTTCGAGAACTTCCATTGCCATAGTTCCACCAATCAGCTAGCAGCTAGCTGTGTCTCATCAACCAGAGCTATTGCGGTGGGAATGGAAGTACTGGGGAGTTGGCCGTTGTGTTCGAGTGGGACAAAATTGCTAGCTCCCAGGTCAAGGAGGCCACATGGCTGAGATAGGCAGGAAGCTGGGGGGGGGGGGAGGTGGCGGAGACAGCAGGTAAAGGTGCCTCCAGGGTGGTTTCCGGGCATCAGGTGTGAGAGTGCCACCTCTTTGAGAGACAAGGTTTGAGGCTCCCCGAGGCTCATCTGCTTTTTCATTAGGATTAAACTGGAATTAATCCAGAGGGATTATTTTCATGATGCTCTATAGTTTTGTAAATTGCAGCATTTCCTTTTCCTTTCCCTTGTTCATTTTTAACTTTTTTTTTTTTTTAGTGAAAATGTCAACGAGTACTAATATGTAGAAGGAAACCAAGGGAATAGCTTGGTGCCCGCACGGAAGCTGGTATGGTGCCTAATAATGATAGCTGCTGCCACCTATAGAGCACTTAATATGTACCAGGCACCTACTGAGCACTTACTTTCAGGGATTATTAGTTCACTGAATCCTCCTAACAGGACTCAGAGTTGTACTGTACAAGGGGTAGGGGGATGTGTCAATGATGACTCCTGGCTTCAGAACCGAACGTGGTGCCATTTCTCTGAGATGGGGAACACTGGAGAAGAAGCTCCTCTTTGGCCTCAGCTTTTTGCTTCTCTACATAGAAAAAATTCGACTTTCTATAAACTGGGTTAAAGCCCTGGCCTGAAGTGCCAGCATCCAATATGGGCGCCGGTTCAAGTCCTGGTTGCGCCTTGTCCAATCCAGCTCTCTGCTGTGGTCTGGGAAAGCAGTGGAAGATGGCCCAAGTCCTTGGGCCCCTGCACCCTTGTGGGAGACTCAGAAGAAACTCCTGGCTCCTGGCTTTGGATCAGTGTAGCTCCAGCCGTTGTGGCCATCTGGGGAGTGAAGCAGTGGATGGAAGACCTCTCTCTCTCTCTCTCTCTCTCTCTCTCTCTCTCTCTCTGCCTCTCTCTGTAACTCTGCCTTTCAAATAAATAAAATAAATCTTTTTAAAAAAGAAAATTCTAAAACTTATTAGAGATGTGCTGAGTTCTGACTGAGAAGTTTCTAGATTTCAGACTTCCTCTTTTTTTTTTTTTTGATGACTCTTTATAGGTATGTCAAAACTGCCCACATTTTGGGGCCAGCGCTGTGGCACAGCAGGTTAACGCCCTGGCCTGAAGCGCTGGCATCTCATATGGGTGCCAGTTGCAGTCCAGGCTACTCCACTTCCAATCCAGCTCTCTGCTGTGGCCTGGGAAAGCAGTGGAAGATGGCCCAAGTCCTAAAGCCCCTGCACCAGCGTGGGAGACCCAGAGGAAGCTCTTGGCTCCTGGCTCCTGGCTTCGGATTAGCACAGCTCCGGCTGTTGTGGCCAGTTGCGGAGTGAACCAGTGGATGGGAGACCTCTCTCTCTCTCTCTGCCTCTCCTCTCTCTGTGTAGCTCTTTCAAATAAAAAAATAAATAAATCTTAAAAAAACAGCCACGTTTGCATGAATCTCAGCCACTCCCTCAGAGGGACATCAACCCTTGATTGCCTGAGGAGAAAATTAAGACTTTGTCTCCATCTGCCCTTACCCCCAGCAAACTGTTAGCTGCAGGGATGTATAAGGAGATGTGCTTTTTCTACCTTGTCTCTTCTCCAATAGCCAATTACAAGAGAATTCTATCTTGACGATAAGTAACCAAACGCTTTAAATTTTCAAGTACTTAAAGGTGATACAACATTGAGGGGTCAAACCCTTTACATGGATTATCTTTTTTTTTTTTCTAAAAATCTGTATGCAAGAGATATTCGCATCCAATAGGATGCTTTTAGCTACAAGTCAAAGAAATGATGACTCCACCTGGCCCAGCCAGTTAGGCAATTGATTATCTTAGTTGGATGGCCAGAGGTAGAGTAGGCTTAGGTGTGACAAAATCAATGACTCAATAATGTCGTCAAGGGACTAAGATCACTGAGTCTATCTGTTCTGCTGTCTTTCCCGAAAGCTCCCCTTGAGGCTGAGCATCACTTCCATGCATAAACATGGCCTGGAGAAAGCCAGGAACTCTGTGTCCTTAGGTGGAAAAGCAATCTTTCCCACAGCCCTCCTGTGTCCTCAGCCGGGACTGGGTCACCTAGTCAGTCTTGAATCAGTCATCAGCCATGGGGGTTGAAAAGAACATGATTGGAGTAGCTGAATTATTTGGAATGGAAAGAAGGTTACCACTGGCTGAGATGTAGCAACAAAATAACCTGTCCAAAGTAACACACCTAGTAAGTGATAAAACCGACAAATAAATCCAGTGCTTCCCTATTTTGCTGTATTTTTTCTTGATTACTAAATACTTGTTAATGGCCAAGTGCTTACTGCAGTAGTACAAAGACGTCCTTATTATCCAAGTATTCACTTTCTAAGTCCCTGCAGTCATAAGGTTGGGTAGGAAAGCAAGAGACCATTAAAATATTCACTAGTGAACTGGCCAATTATAAAATTACTCTGGCATCTCTCCCAGATTAACACGAGCATCTAGGCCAGTCTGTTCTGATTGTCAGTTATTGCAAACAATCCAAGAGTAAAGAGCAAACGCAATGCCACTGGTGTTGCAAAGCCAAACCGCAAACACTAGAAAAGATGCAGGAGTTCGTGAAATCAACAAACGTGATAACGGAAAACTGCTGGCGTCTCAACAAAACCATTGACACAGGAGCGACTGGCAGAATTAGATCAGCTAACAATTGAAGAAGAGCGAGTCAACAAGGATGAGAACAAGATAAAGCCTTCAAAAAATAATGAGTTGGCTCTTAAATTATTAAGAGATATCCTGGGGAAAACCAAAGCCCTAGGCTGGTCTGTTTTTTGTTTTTTGTTTTTTGGTTTTTTATAAAATGACCTTCTTTATGATCATGCTATGAAAAGCAAAGCAAAAGATGTTATCCCACGGTGTCACACAGTTCTATGAGAAAAAAATCACATGAGAAAGCAACTGACGTTGGAGTCATTTTTTGCTCGCCCTAAGAACCAGGATGAAACCATAATTTCAGCCTAAATTTGTGAAGTATAAGATAAACCTCCTGTCATGATTTTTTGTTTCATTTTTATCTTAAATCCAAATTAGCTGGTTTTTTTTTTTTCACTATTTACATTGACAGTTTAAACACATTCACTCTAAGTGGGATTTTTCTCCACAGTATCAATTGTCTGATGAGCAAGAGCCTCTTTGACAGAGTGGTTGAGACCAGCCTTGGTTCCAATCAACGCAGCTCAGCCACGGACTGGTTTTTGGGTTTGGAACAAGTTGCTCAGCTTTTCTAAGCCCAAGTTTTGTCATCTGTAAAATGAGAGAACCTCAGAGGAGTGTCATAAAAATTAAATTCAAGTGCTCATATAAAGCAGTTAGCATGGTCCTTCATGTGTAGTGCTGTTGTTAAAGTAGCCGTGCAGTGAGAGAGAGAGAGAGAGAACTGGCTCCTGAATCTGTCAGGCTTTGGGCTCTAATTCTGGCTCAGCCCTTTCCTCACTGCATGACCTTGGACAAACTGCATTCCTTCTCTGATCCCCAGTCATCTAGAAATTGGATCACACAGGATTTCTGGGATAATCAAGTAATGCAATTGGCACCCAGTCGTCACTGTCGCTTAGCAAGTAGTAGCTTCTGTTTCAACATCAAGTGCTGTGTGCCTATGTATGGGTATGCATGGTGAGGACGGGTATGAGGAGACTTTGAACAGTTCAAGCAAAAATGGAATTACTTAGCAAGTAGGGGTCTACCTAGCAGTGAAGACACCGGTGGAATGCCAGCTATCCATATCATAATACCGGGGTTTGAGTCCTGGCTCTGACTCCTAGCTTCAGTTCCCTGCTAATGCGGATGCTAAGAGGCAGCAATGGGGCCGGCGCAGTGGTACACTAGGTTAATCCTCCACCTGCGGTGCTGGCATCCCATATGGGCACTGGGTTCTAGTCCTGGCTGCTCCTCTTCCAGTCCGGCTCTCTGCTGTGGACTGGGAAGGCAGTGGAGGATGGCCCAGGTGCTTGGGCCCTGCACCTGCATGGTAGACCAGGAGGAGGCACCTGGCTCCTGGCTTCAGATTGGCGTGGCTCCAGCCGTGGCGGCCATTAGGGAGTGAAGCAACGGAAGGAAGACCTTTCTGTCTCTCTCTCTCTCACTGTTTGTAACTCTACCTGTCAAATAAATAAAAATCTTTTTTAAAAAAAAAAAAAGAGGCAGCAATGATGATTCAAGTAGTCGGATGCCTTGCAACAGTGGGGGTTGGGACAAGCTGAAGCTGGGATTTGGGAGCATAACCCAGGTTTCCCACGTGGGTGCCAAGGACCCACGTATTTGAGTCCCCAGCCACTGCCTCCCAGGATGCACATTAGCAAGAAGCTGGAATTCGAGGTGGAGCCAATACTCAAAACCAGGCACTCCCATATGGAACGTGGGCATCCAAAGACAGGTAAACAGGTCTTAACCACTATGCCAAACAACCAATCCTCTTTTCTTCTTCTTCTTTTTTTTCCTTGTATTTGGATGCAAAAGCTTTCCGAAACCCATGTACAGCTTTTTTAGAATACACATTTTCCCATGAGCTTTCAAAGTACCCTCATGTAAGAAGCGCAAGGGGGTGGGGGACATGTGTCCAATCCTCGACAGGCTTCACATTTCAGGAAGAAAATCACCAACTTGGTTTGCGGCACCTACATGTGCTTGATGGGCCTCCATTTTCTCTTGCGTGGTGTTAAAGTCCTCACACGAATGCATCCGTAAGGATCTCAATTTCTGAGAATCTATGTATGATTCTGGAAACAAGCAGAGACCAACTCAAGACAACTTGGGTCCAAGGTTGCAACGCTGTAGCATATAGAAGAAGCTCTTCAGAGAGGGGAGGGAGGGGTGTTAGTCAGGTGGAATGAGGACGGCTTTGGGGCCAGACAGATCTGTATTTAAAACTTAGCTCTTGCACTTGCTATTTGGATCCCCTAGAGCCTCTAAACTCCTCTCTGAGCCTTCAGTGTCCTCCTCTGTGTAATGGGACTAAGTAACCCTGCCTTAGAAAGATAGGGTGAGGGCTGGCGCCGTGGCTCAACAGGCTAATCCTCCACCTTGCGGCGCCGACACACTGGGTTCTAGTCCCGGTCGGGGCGCCGGATTCTGTCCCGGTTGCCCCTCTTCCAGGCCAGCCCTCTGCTGTGGCCCAGGAGTGCAGTGGAGGATGGCCCAAGTGCTTGGGCCCTGCACCCCATGGGAGACCAGGAAAAAGCACCTAGCACCTGGCTCCTGCCATCGGATCAGCGCGGTGCGCCAGCCGCAGCGCGCCATCCGCGGCGGCCATTGGAGGGTGAACCAACGGCAAAGGAAGACCTTTCTCTCTCTCTCTTTCTCACTGTCCACTCTGCCTGTCAAAAAAAAAAAGAAAGAAAAAGAAAGATAGGGCGAGAAAGAATCTAGTCCAGGTGTGTGAAAATGTCTCAGCCAGGCCCAGCGCTGTAGCCGAGCAGGCAAAGCTGCCACCTGCAGTGCCAGCATCTCATATGGGTGCCGGTTCTAGTCCCGGCTGCTCCACTTCTGACCCAGCTCCTGCTATGGCCTGGGAAAGCAGTGGAAGAGGGCCCAAGTCCTTGGGCCCCTGCACCTACATGGGAGACCTGGAAGAAGCTCCTGACTCCTGGCTTCAGATCAGCGCAGCTCCAGCCGTTGTGGCTGATTGGGGAGTAAACCAGCAGATGGAAGATCTCTCTCTCTCTCTCTCTCTCTCTCTCTCTCTCTCTCTCTCTCTCTGCCTCTCCTCTCTCTGTGTAACTCTGACTTTCAAATAAATAATAAAAATAAATATTTAAAAAAGAAAAGGAAAGAAAATGCCTCATCCTCAGTAGGTGCCTTGCTTCTTGCTTAAGGAGGCTTCCTGGAGATTTGGGAACTGGAGCCAGGAGCTTCAGATGGGCAGAAAAGCTGTTGGAGAGCTGGTACAGTTGGGCAGAATGGCAGGGAATGGCCTTTTCGCAGACACCTTTATAGGGAGGGCACCGTGCCAGGATCCCGCAGAGCAAGCCCACTGCCCTGAGGTCCACGGAGAAACTATCCCCTTGCCAGCGTCTGCCTGGGATTCTCATCAAGGCCTAGAGGGGGAAAAAAAGAAACCAAAATGAAATATATATTTATAACAATAATAATAATTATTCTTTCACCAATTTTCTCTTCCTCCGATGGAATCTGGCAAGGACTACAGAGCAGGAAAACCGCTAAAGTTGAGAGTAATGGTGCCCCCAGGACGAATAAAGAGGGAACTTCAAACCAGCAGATGCTGCCGAAAACCCCAACACAGGAAATATCTGCAGAATGAATTGAGAATTTATGGGGGTTTGGGTTTTTCAGGATTTATAAGCAAGTTCCATGAGCGGAGAAGGGAGATGGAGGAGAGAGCGCAGGGCAGGGTAAGAGGAGTGAGCTGAGGGCAAAAGGCCCCCTGTCTTTCCCCTACCTCCACCCCACCAGCCATAGCAGCAGGCCTGCACAACCAGGAGGGGAGCTCAGGGGCTCAGGTAGCCTGGGCATATTGAACTTAGCCGGCCTAGATCTCCACGTGCCCCTTGGCATTGGCATTGGTGTCATCCTCATGATGGGCAGGCAGGTGGGTGGAGGCGGGCAAAGGGAGCTCCGGGCAAAGCTGCGTCAACACTTTGAGCTTTTCCAATCCCAGCATGTCAGAGACACGTGACGTCAGCTATGGCCAGAGTGTGCAAGGAGGTGGAGCCAAGGGCTTGGGGTGGGAATGAGGCTCCAGGTGCTGAACCCACACTTCGGCGACAGCCCAACCCCCTCCTGGGGCCTCAGTTTTCCCAACTGTAAAATGGTGAGGGTTAGACTACAATAGACAATGGACCTGGTTATTGAGAGAAGGGGAGAAGGAAGGGCACAGGGAAGGAGGGACATGAGGCTGCCAGCGCTGGAGAGGGAGGAGAGTAGACAAGGGCCCCTTCCCCAAGCAAAGATGGACCCTGGAGGTGCTGACAATTTTCCCACCAGTCTGAGTGTGGGGCTTGTGAGATCACATTGAATTCAGGCCACCCTGGATGCAGGCCCCTCAAATATCCCAAAGGACCCTGCAAGTTTTCCAGTGTCTGGTCTCTGCCCAAAGGGGGATTTGGGAGGAGAGCCATTCTGCTGCGTTTCCAAGTCAGCGATGCTCAGAACACTCTGGAAACAGAGACCCTCGGCTTCTCTGCTGGAACGAAAGGCCAGCTGCCGGCCAAAGGAAGGCGTTGCTCGAAGCAGGGAGAGAGGAGAGCAGGGTGAGGTTTGGTGGGAGGCAAAACTTCCCCAGGTCTCCCACGAGATGGTCTTTTAGGGGATCCTTCAGTCCTTGCACACCAGGTGATGCCCCTCCCCAACCTGCCCTTTTGTCCTTAGAGGGTCAGAAGCACAGGTCCGTCCTGCTGGGGGTTGGGGGGAGGGAGAACCCCGTTTGGGGAGGTGTTCCAGCTGCAGCCTGACAATCACTTATCATTGGGGAAGCTGTTGGGAACACGTCTTCATTAGATTAGGGGTTTAGTGGGAAGGTTACGGTACATTAAGATGTCTTCCAGCCCAGTAGTCCTATGATTCACTGAGCTTAGCTGTCATGGGACGCTGGGTAACTCCCTTCCCATCTCTGGGCATCAATCTTCCATCTGTAAAATGGGATGGGATGAGCTTTGTGTTCTTCTGGCTGTGGCAATCTCTTAGCCCGCGGCTGCAGTCTTTGGGACGGCAGGTAGACATGCAGACGTCAGCGGCCCTGCTATCTCGGTCTCCTGGCCAAGCCCTGACTCGTACTGCTTCTTTCTCTGAGTCCTCCTGTGGCCGTCTTATTGTTTCTTTATAGAAGTGTGGAGCGCTAGTTGTTCCCAGCTAGAGGCCACGCTGCTGCCAAGGTCAGCCCAGAAAGAGAGGGAAGGGATGAAAAAGTGCCTACAGACACCTCTGAGGGAGATAATCACTCCAGGCGGTAGTGGTAGGGAGAGCCTGGGGGCCTGGAGTTCCTCCCCAGGTTGAGCTGCTGTCTTTTCACTCCAAAATTTTCTACAGCTTTGTAGCACGTTTTGAAGTCGGGATGTGTGAGTCCTCCAACTTTGTACTTTTTTTGTCTAAGACTGTTTTGGGGCAGGCGCTGTGGCATAGAGGGTAAAGACACAGTCTTCAGGGCCAGCATCCCATATGGGCACCAGTTCTAGTCCCAGCTGCTCCTTTTCCGATCCAGCTCTCTGCTATGGCCTGGGATAGCAGTAAAAGATGGTCCAAGACCTTGGGCCCCTGCACCTGTGTGGGAAACCCAGAAGAAGCTCCTGGCTCCTGGCTTCGGACCAATGAAGCTTCGGATGTTGCAGCCAACTGGGGAGTGAACCAGCAGATGAAAGACCTCTCTCTGTCTCTCTCTGCTTCTCTTTCTGTGTAACTCTGAATTTAAAATAAATAACAAATAAATATTTACTTTAAAAGAATGTTTTTAATTATTTGGAATCCTTTGCAATTCCATATGAATGTGCCAGGACTGGTTCTTCCATTTTTGCACACACACACACACACACACACACGCAAAAGCCATCAGAATTAGATAAGATTGAATTAAATTTGTCGACTGCTTTGGGTAGTCTTATGGTTGCAATGGCGGTGTCCCCTCCAAAATTCTTGTTGAAACTTTATCCCCAAAGCAAGAGTATCAAAGAGGTGGGGCCTCGTGGCTTAATCAATTCCCAAGTTGTGCTTTATCAAAAGGCCCAAAGGGAGTTGGTGCTACGGTGTTGCAGGTAAAGCTACCACCTGCAGTGCTGGTATCCCATATGGACATTGGTTCAAGTCCTGGCTGCTGCATTTCTGATCCAGCTCTCTGCTATGGCCTGGGAAAGCAATAGAAGATGGACTGAGTCCTTGGGCCCCTGCACCCACGTGGGAAACCTGGAAGAAGCTCCTGGCTCCTGGATTAGGATCAGCCCAGCTCCAGCCAATGCAACCATTTGGGGAGTGAATCTGTGTATGGAAGCCTTTCTCTCTCTCTGCTTCTGCCTCTCTGCTACTTTGCCTTTCAAATAAATAAATAAGGCCCAAGGGAACAAATTAGCTGTTTCTATCCCTTCCAACGTGTGAGGGCAAAATATCCATTCCCCCCTAGAGTACGGGACAATAGAATGCCATGTTGAAAGCAGACACCAGCCCTCACCAGACACCAAATTTGCTGGCACCTTGGTCTTATGCTTCCCAGCCTCCTTTTTTTTTCAGATTTATTTATTTATATGAAAGGCAGAGTAACAGAGAGGAAGAAGGCAAGATAGAGAGAGAGAGAGAGAGAGAGAGAGAGAGAGAGAGAGAGAGAGAGAGGAGAGGTCTTTCATCCACTGGTTCACTCCCCAAATGGTCACAATGGCAGGAGCTGGGGCGATCCAAAGCCAGGAGCTTCTTCCAGGTCTCCCATGTGGGTGCAGGGGCCCAAGGACTTGAGCCATCTTCCACTGCTTTCCCAGGTCATAGCAGAGAGCTGGATTGGAAGTGGTGCAGCTGGGACTCGAACTGGCACCCATATGGGATGCAGGCCCTGTAGGCAGGTGGCTTTACCAACTATGCCACAGCACTGGCCCCTTCCCAGCCTCATGAAATGTGATAAATAAATCTCTATTCTTTATAAGTTACCTGGTATGTGGTATTTTTATAGCAGCCCAAATGTACTAAGGCAGTATCGAAATCTCAACAATATTAAGTCAATTAATGAACACAGCATATCATCCTATTTGTTGTGCCTTCTTTAATGTCTTGTAACTTTTAGTATACAAGTCTTTTGCTTTCTTAGGTAAATTTATTTCTAGGTATTTTATCCTTTTTGGATTGTTCATTGCTGGTGTGTAGAAATATGATGGTACTTCGGCTGGCGCCGTGGCTCACTAGGCTAATCCTCCGCCTGTGGCACCCGCACCCCGGGTTCTAGTCCCAGTTGGGGCACCAGGTACTAGTCCCGGTTGCTCCTCCTCCAGTCCAGCTCTCTGCTGTGGCCCGGGAGTGCAGTGGAGGATGGCCCAAGTGCTTGGGTCCCTGCACCCCATGGGAGAGCAGGAGGAAGTACCCGGCTCCTGGCTTCGGATTGGCACAGCGCCGGCCGTGGCAGCCATTAGGGGAGTGAACCAACGGAAGGAAGACCTTTCCCTCTGTCTCTCTCTCACTGTCTATAACTCTGTCTCTCTCTCTCACTGCCTAACTCTGTCTGTCAAAAAAAAAGAAAAGAAAAAGAAAAGAAATATGAAGGTACTTCCAAAAGTTCATAGAAAACAAAACTAAAAGATATTGACTTTGGTGCAAAAATTTTCCAAGCATCTGAGGGGTCTTGAAAAAAGTTCCTGAGGGGCTGGCACTGAGGAACAGTGGGTTGACGTCCTGGCCTGCAGCGCCGGCATCCCATATGGGCGGCAATTCAAGACCCAGCTGCTCCACTTCTTATCCAGCTCTCTGCTATGGCCTGGGAAAGCAGTAGAAAATGGCCCAAGTCCTTGGGCCCCTGCACCTGCCTGGGAGACCTGGAAGAAGCTCCTGGCTCCTGGCTTCGGATCAGCTTAGCTCTGGCCATTGTTGCCAATTGGGCAGTGAACAAGAGGATGGAAGACCTCTCTCTCTCTGTGCCTTTCCTTCTCTCTGTGTGTAACTCTGACTTTCAAATAAATAATCTTTTTTAAAAAGTTCCTGAAAATTTGTATCAGATAAACATTACCTGAGATTTTTAGTATTTTTGCAGCAAAATAAAAATATTTTTAATTCCATTTTCCACAAAGTTTTTTGAACTTGTACCCTGTAAATTTGCTGGATTGGTCTATTAGCTCTGTCAGCTTTTTTGTGGATTCTTTGGAATTTTCTATTTATGCCACCTGTGATTGGAGATAGTTGAACTTCTTGCTTTCTGATCTGGTTGCATTTTATTCCATTTTCTTGCTTTATTTTTCTAACTAAAGCTTTAAGTACAATATAGAATACCAGTTGTAAATAAGCAGGTACCCTTGTCCTATTTCTGATCTTAGTGTATCACCATTGAGTATGATATTAGTGTTGGTTGTTCATACATGGCTTTTATCATATTGAAAAAGTTCCCTTCTCTTCATAGTTATATGAAGGTTTTTATCATAAAAGAGTTCAATTTTTCTAACCAATTGAGCTTTTTTAAACTTCATTTTATGAGTATTAATGTAGCCTATTACATTGATTGATTTTCTTATGCTGAACCATTCTTACACTGTTCAGATAAATCCTTCTTGGCCATATATATAATCCTTTTAACATCTTGTTGGATTTTGTTTGCTGGTATTTTGTAGAATATTTTGCATATATATTCATATGGGATATTAATCTGCAATTTTCTTTACTTACACTATCTTTGTATAGCTTTGGTATCAAGGAAATATTGACCACATAGAATGCATTGGGCAGTGTTCCCTACTCTTCAAGTTTTCTGGGAGAAATTTTGAAATGTTGATACTGGATCTTCTTTAACAGTTTGGTAGAATTTTCACAGTCAAGACGTCATCTGTTTCTGTAACTTTTTGGATTGATAGGATTTTTCTTTGCTTTCTGATTCAATCTCTTACAATAATTTTTTTGAAATTTTGGGGGCTTTAGGAGGTGAAAGAAGGGATTAGGTTCTTCATCTTCTGTTAGTTTTGGTAATTGTGTGTTTCTAGGAATCGGTCTATTTCCTCAAGATTATCTAATTTGTTGATACTTTCTGTGTGTTCTCCATGGAGGAGGTGTTTCTCTGGAGTGATAGGTGTGTGGACCTGCCTTGTCTTCCATTTTGCTGATGTCACTCAGGCATTTGATTTTTGCCCATAGGCACCAAACAGTTGGGGCCGTGTCTCTCCATTCGGGATCTTCTTGACCAGAGAGAAAGGTATGCGCCCTTTTGTTCATGCAGGGCAAAACTCTCCACGTGCAGGAGCTGATCTGAAGCTTGGGTGGTTTTCCTGGCAGGAAACTGGGATGGTTTAAAGAGTTTGAGTCAGAGCTCTGGGGAATGATTGGAACGCAGAGCTGCCTAGAGACAGGGCTGGATGAGATCATGATAATACTTTGTAATAATAGCTACCTTTTAAAGAGTCCTGATCACGGGCCAGGCACTGGCCTAAGTGCTTTGCATGTGCTTCTCATTTCGGCCTTCTGGCAGGCCACTAAGATCACCACTGTTGAAGCCAGGGAGACAAGTTGTAAGCTAGAGCTGGGATTGGACCCCGGGTCTGTCTGACTCCAAATCCCATGCTCTTAATTGACAGTGAAATGCTTCTTCCTGGAACCTCATGGGATCCGCATCTCAACCTCGGAAACCCTGGCCACCTGTCCTGTGGGTCCTTAGTAGAGGAAAGGGGGTATCTATGGCTCATGCTTAATTCAGTTATTCTAATGGCCAGTTCCAGTGTTCCCATTTAGCTATTCTTTAATCATTCCTATCTCACTATCAATACTTTCATTTTATTTGTATACTGTTCTCCCGGTTTCCTTCTTTCTTGGTCCATGGATTTCTTTAGCTTTAATACTGTGCTTAAGAGAGTTGATTTAAGGTCTCTTTGGTTCATTCTTACCTTGAGTGGCTTTTGAGAAGCTGTCAGCTAGGTGCTCCTGCATGCTGTACCATGATGCCTAACACCACAAAGATGAATAAGATCGGGGTCACTCGGGGCCGGTGCTATGGTATAGCGGGTACAGCTGCCGCCTGTAGTGCTGGCATCCCATATGTGTGCCGGTTCGAGTCCCGTCTGCTCCACTTCCGATACAGCTCTCTGCTATGGCCTGGGAAAGCAGTGGAAGATGGCCCAAGTCCTTGGGCCCCTGCACCCGCATGGGAGGTCCGGAGGAAGCTCCTGGCTCCTGGCTTCAGATCAGCTCAGCTCTTGCCATTGCAGCCAATTGGGGAGTGAACCAGTGGATGGAAGACCTCTCTCTCTTTCTCTGCCTCTCCTTCTCTCTCTGTGTAACTCTGACTTTCAAGTAAAACAGATGAATCTTAAAGAAAAAAAAAAAAGATTGGGGTCATTCAACCTGGAGAGAGGTCACTTGTGGCTCTCTGCTTCCACCAAAGACAGGACCAGAAAAACCAAGAAGAAACTGTGCTGGTGAATTTGATAATCAGTAATTTCTAGTGCCAGACACTGTAATCCTTATAGCCATCATCTCAGTACTCTTCATAATAAATCATAAAGTAGATGTAATTCTTCCCACCTTAGACATAAGGAAACTCAAAGAAGACTTGAGGAGCTTGCCCCAAGTCCCACAGCCTATAACAGTCAGGATGTCTTTAATTTATGCTAGGCACTTGGAAAACAATGCTGAGAGCAGCTACTCGCCAAATAAATCTAAAACATGCTAAGAAGCTGCACCTGCTTATGGACTGGAGCGTGCTAGGGGAGCAGAAGTGAGATTGGCGGCTTTTTTAGCTCAGACGGTTAGAGCCTCATAGACAAGGCAGGCTTGGGGTAGAGAGGGCACAGGTCCCGAGGGAAGAACGAAGTTAGCGTGGTTGAGGAACAGCAAGGGGGATGCAGTCAGAAGACTTGGGGTTTGATGCGATGAGACTCTAAAGGAGGGTCTAAGCAGAGGACTGACATGATCTGATGGGTTCTTTTAAAATGATCTTGTTGTAAGCTTTCGAGAACGGAGCTGGGAGAGGGTTCCAGAGCTGGGGCAAGAAGAGCCACCAGGAAGAATGCACACGACCTCGTGGACCCCGTAGTGACATGGACTCCGGCATTAAGTGTGGCTGTCATGGGAAGTGTCAGATTGGGAATGCAGTTGGAAGTTGGAGCCAAGAGTGTTCAATGGATTGGCTTAAGGGGCGGGGGGAGGAGAAACAGGAGGAGGATGCGGTGGCTTTGGCCTTGAGCATTTGGGTGGAGTGGAGCTGGGTGCTGAGATATTGAAGACTGTGCGGGGCGGTGGGGGAGCACAGACTGGAGATTAGAATTCGCTTTTGGGTCCTAGTGTGAATGACTCCCATAGTCCTGGCTCTCGCCCCACCAAACATTTTCACAGCGCAGCGGTTCATTCCAAGAACAAGATACTAAGGGAAGGCACTGAAAAAAACAAACTCTCTGGCTTGTGTTCTTGAGAGACGGAAAGGCAGCCATTGTCTTGGCTGGTTGAGGCCTGACCTGTTCTGAGGTACGGCCAAGCCAGATGGCCCCTTGAAGTCCCTCCTGGCTCAAGGATTCTCTTCTGTGATCTATGACCCAGAGGTGGGAGCAAGAATTTTCTCTCTTTTAACTAACATTTTTTTTCTTTTTCCACGGCCTGATCTCTTTTAGATCCAGTCTAATTTCTTACAGGCCTCGAGCTAATTTGCACAGCTGGGTTTTACATCTGGGCCATTGCCATCTGTACCAATTGCCTTTCTGGCTGCAGGCGGGATGAGGCTTGCAGCCTCAGGGCAGGCTGCGTGCTCCCGGCACTGCCTTTGCAAGGATGCCCGGGGGCTCCAGGACACGCGATGGGCCCCCCTGAGTCAGCTGCCTGCTCAGTCTGGTCTGTCTTTCCAGATTCCTGACAAGGGAGTCCTGGCCCTCGCAGTCAGGTGAGCCTCGTAGGCACCAGTAACCTAGGGGGTCAAGAAACAGATCTGTGCGCATGCGCGTGCCCCCCCCCACAAGGAAGGGAAGGTACAGATAAAAGGAAGGTGAGAATGACAGCGAATGGGGGTGGGGATGGGGAGCAATAATGAGACAGACATCCAAGAAGGACAGCTAGAGATGGAGCAGAGATGGGAAGATAATCAGAGAAAGCAGAAACAAGGGGAAAGAAATAAACACTGGGAGGAAGACCGCCGAGAGAGAGTGGGCAGCCTGAGCGAATGAGACCATGATACGGAGGAAACATGCGGAAGCAGACAAAAACAGAGGGACGCAGACAACAGGGGGAAAGGAATGGAAAACTTGTGGGGAGAATGTGTTTGGAGCATACGGACTTAGCACAGTGCAAGGGCTTAATACACTGCGGTTATTAGCATTACCAATATTAGAAGAACCACGAGAGGTTTCCATTTTGTAGGTCATGTGTGATTGACTCTTGGTAACTGTACATGGCTGAGTCTTCATATTATTTTATCCCAAAGTGGAGCCCTAATCGGAGGTGGGGTATGGGAGGCTCTTGAGTGGAGACATGGCATGATCAGAACTGGGTTTGAAAAAGATGGTTCTGGAAGCCAGTGTGGATTTGATCAGGCAAGACTGGAGGCCACGAAGCCATAAAGAAAGAGCTAGGGCCAAGGTATCAGACCAAAGATTGGGAAGATTCGAAGTCCCCCAGGGGCCAATGAAGCGTCCAGACAATGCAGTGACACATGGATCCAAAGGGGACAAGAGAAAGGCCATTGAGGACAAGGCTTGGGTTTCTCTCCTGGGAAATAGACTTAGTCCGCTTCAGTTTCCAGGGCCAGCCTCCAGCTCCACGATCCTCCCAGGAAGGTGCACTTGGGCTTGGTCCTCTGCTATGGCTCTCCCCACCAGCACTGAGCACCTCACAGCACTTGGCAGCCTTGGGAGCAGTTTGCTCAAGAGTCTTTAGTGCTGAGGGAGAGGGGGAGGGGAAGGGGGAGGGGAAGGGGGAGGGGGAGGGGAGGGGACGGGGGGGGGGGGACGGGGGGGGGGGAAGCGGGATGGAAAGGGGGAAGGGGAAGGAAAAGGGGAGGGAGGGAGGGAGGGAGAGAGAGAGAGAGAGAGAGAGAGAGAGAAAGTTGCCAGGAACAGTTACAGCCCCACACAGGCTTTGGAACCGCATCCATTCTGTTGGAATTCTGCTCTGTGTGAACTTGGACAAAATTACAGGACCTCTTTCTGAGGATCACATTTACTTACCTGCCACCAAAGCCAGGGTGAGGATGAAAGGGGGTAACACATGCACCATGCTCAATTAGTACCAGCTATTCTTCTTATCCTTGGCCATTAATCATGATTGGTTGTTCGGGAGTGTTAAAGCAGTAATGGCATCCAATTACATTCACAAATCTGCCCTGCCCTCCTCCAGGCCTCAGCTCACCACGGGTCCCATCAAGCACCTGCCATTGGTCCAGAGGTTCCATTCAATTCCCTTCCACTCAACAAACCCTACAGAAGCAGCTCAATTTCTCTGACAGTCCCTTAGTATCCACAGATAACAAGGACTGTTCCTAGCCTGTGAAACCTGCCATCCAACAACACTGATAAGATAATATGTACTGAAGGCTGCTTCTGTTAGGGTGTGATCAGGGAAGCAGAACTACTGTGAGACATGTGGAATAAGGAATATTTTATGGGCATTGGAATTTTCATCAAGTCAGGAGCTCATGAAGAAGACTATAGCCTGGGAAAGCAATGGAAGATGGCCCAAGTCCTTGGGCCCCTGCACACATGTGGGAGACCTGGAGGAGGCTCCTGGCTCCTGGCTTCAGATTAGCTCAGCTCCAGCTGTTGTGGCCAATTGGGGAGTGAACCAGCAGATGGAAGACCTCTCTCTCTCTCTACTTCTTATCTCTGTGTAACTCTGACTTTCAAATAAATAAATAAATCTAAAAAAAGAAGCCTATGGAAGCCTGTACATTTGGGGAGGGGACTGAAGTCTGTAGGTGAGCAGGGCGGGCACCCTGGGTTCTAGTCCTTGTCAGGGCTCCTCTTCCAGTCCAGCTCTCTGCTGTGGCCAGGGAGGGCAGTGGAGGATGGCTCAAGTGCTTGGGTCCTGCACCCGCATGGGAGACCAGGAGAAGCACCTGGCTCCTGGCTTCGGATCAGTGCCAGCTGGCAGTGCACCGGCCTCAGCGGCCATTGGAGGGTGAACCCAAGCTAAAGGAAGACCTTTCTCTCTATCTCTCTCTCTCTCTCACTGTCCACTCTGCCTGTCAAAAAATAAATAAATAAATAAATTTTTAAAAAAAGAAGAAGCTGAGGAGGTAATCCTGCAGAGGGTGGCTTGGTGCTTTGTGAGTTCAGGATCCAAAAAATTGCGTTAATCGTCCACATTACTTGTATGCACTGTTCCATGATTCTTAGTTTGCCAGACCTTGTGAGTGCGCTTCCCCCAGCCTGTTCACTCAAGGATGATACGATTTCCCTACATTTTTCAGTTACAAGCAGGTTCAAACTCATTTTGTTTAGAACATTAGAGAAAGGTTTCATGGCCCCTTAAGAGTCCCTCTGGGGTATCACAGTGCCATCACCAATCCAAGGCCAGCAGGGCAGAAAGGAAGGCAGGGACTGGGAGGGTGCAGGTGGCAAGACAGTCAGTTTTGAATTAGCCCTTGTTTGTTTTAATTTCGACCTCACTGAGAGTATACTATACCCACACCCTCCTCAGGGGTCAGGAAAAAGAAAGAGGGGAAAAAAAAACAACCCCTTGGGCAAGCCCTGCTTGCCTGAGACAAAGGGACACATCTATTTCTATCTTGCCCCTCTGATTACGAACAATTTGCATTTCAAAACAAACCATTGGTAATTGGGAACAAATGCAATCCCTGTGGGTGGAGCTGGCACTGCTGCTGCCTGGGCTGGGGCCTTGGCACTGGGGAGGCAGGACCTGCTCTCCCAATTCCTAGAGAGAAGGCAGGAGTTTGGGGGGGGGGGGTCAGAGGCACCTGGGCCTGGGACAAACTGCCTGGCTTCTCATTCTATGGCTTTACCATTCTCCAGCTCTGTGGCCTTGAGCAGGTGGCTAAAACTCTGGGTCTGTTTCTCCATCTGTAAAATGGGGATGCTAAAGCAGATGACCCACCTCTGAAGGTCATTGTGCAGATACAGGGGGTCCCCCATGGTTCCAATTGCTGCAGTTCCACTTACCTGCAACCCAAAAACAGTAGATAGAAACTTCTAGAAAGAAGCAATTTCCCAACTTCTACGTAAAGATGCAAGTATGCTGTTACACTTGTTCTATTTTATTGGTAATGTTGTGAAGCTCTTGCTGTGCCTCATTTATAAAACAAACCTGATGATGGCGGCTACTGAACAGGTCGCAGATAACCGCTGCCCGCAAAGGGGAGGGGCGGGGAAGGAATCTCCCTCACCTCCTGATTTCTGCTCACCACCAGAGTCAGAGGTCACCAGCATGTCGGTGGTACCGCCCAATCGCTGGCAGACTGGCTGGCCCCGCGAGGTCAATCAGTTTGGCAACAAGTACATCCAGCAGACTAAGCCCCTCACCCTGGAGCACACCATCAACCTTTATCCTCTTACTAATTATACTTTTGGTGCAAAAGAGCCTCTCTATGAGAAGGACAGTTCTGTTGCAGCCAGATTTCAGCGCATGTGGGAAGAATTTGATAAAATTGGAATGAGGAGGACTGTAGAAGGGGTTCTGATTGTACACCAGCACCGGCTGCCCCATGTGTTACTGTTACAACTGGGAACAACTTTCTTCAAATTACCTGGTGGTGAACTTAACCCAGGAGATGATGAAGTTGAAGGACTAAAATGCTTAATGACAGAGATACTAGGCCGCCAAGATGGAGGTCTGCAAGACTGGGTCATTGATGACTGCATCGGTAACTGGTGGAGACCAAATTTTGAACCTCCTCAGTATCTGTATATTCCTGCACATATTACAAAGTCTAAGGAACATAAGAAGTTGTTTCTGGTTCAACTTCAAGAGAAAGCCTTGTTTGCAGTCCCTAAAAGTTACAAGCTAGTAGCTGCACCATTGTTTGAATTGTATGACAATGCACCAGGATATGGACCCATCATTTCTAGTCTCCCTCAGCTGTTGAGCAGGTTCGATTTTATATACAACTGAATTACAAGCAGTGGAAAAGTAAAAGAAACCGTCTCTGTGAGCACAGCTGTACACGGTGTAGAAGAATAAATGTGGTAGAAGAGGTTTTTGGTTTTATCTTTTTCCCGTTCCCTAAGTTGCCACTTACCTTTCTATTGTTTGAACAGTAAAGTTAATATGAAGAACTATATAGTGGTGTAAACAAATGTGATAATGTTTATTTACTTTTGGTTCTACTCATTTTTCTTTTTTTTTTTTTTGGTACAACATTAAAGCAAATGAACTTCTTTCTATTTGTATTTTTTAATTTCTCATTAAACTTTAAAAAATGTTAAAAAGATAAAATAAAATAAAACAAACCTGATCATGAGAATTAGTGCATAGGAAAAAGCATCGTATCTGTATGCAGAGTTTCAGGTAGCTGGGGAGTGATTGCCATGGACAAGGGGGCATTGCTGTATGTTCAGAAGCCCTGTAACATGTTGGAGTACCATCTCCAGCTCGGCCCAACAAAGGACCTGCCCGTGGAGCAAGTCAGCAGGTGCTTTTGAGGGATATGGCCCGGGTGGTGGTGGTGTATACGGTAAACCCGCCCAACCAGTACCAGGCCCTGGAGCCTGGTGGGCCAAGAGGTGCCTGGCCACAGTCCTGGATCTCACAAGTGATGAGGACAGGCCAGAAGCATAGCTGTAGCTGGTAAGAAGGACCAACCAGGCAGGCAGCAGGCAGCTAGGAGGACAGGGTGTCAGCTAAGGCAGGCAGGAAGGCTCCATGGGCAGCATCAGGCTTGGGAGCAGTGGTCAGTGGGATTTATTGAGTACCTACTACCAGGCATTCTTCTACATGCGGGGGGCTACAGCACAGAACACAGTACCCTGCCTGAATGAATGCTCAATGTGTCTAATGGTAAGAAGTGCTATGTGTGAGAAAGGGAAGTGAGGTGCAGGGAATGCCGGGTAGGATGGGTGGTGAAGTCCCCATCTCACATAATGTGGGGCAGGAGAGGGTGCAGAGCTTGAAGGAAGGGAGGGCATGTGTTCTAGTGGGTTCTTCCCCCAAAGCAAGCCATAGAAACTAGGCCTTCTCCCAAGGCGGCTTGTAGACACTAGCATTTTTACCCCAAGGCCAGCCATAAAGCCTGAAAATATTCCTGGAAGCTTTCCCCACTTTTCTGTTTTACAGCTGGTTATAAAGAAATTCTTTGACCTACCCTTGTGTGTCATAAGACCTTCATTCCAGAAGGTTCCTGTCCCAGAGCCGGGAGGAAAAAATGCAGCTACTGAGGGACCCAGAAGAATCTGGACAGACAGCCTTGCTGGGTCTCCCCACTTACTGTTTCCATTTGCTCATATCCATTTACACAGCTATCCCTGTCCCATCAAACCTAAGCATAAAAACAGACAGGTGGCCCCTAGGTCTTTGGGTCTTCAACCTGAAGGCGCCCAGGTCATGTAAAACTGTGATCAAATCCATTGTATGTTGCCCTTGGAGCCTTTGTTGTAGTGGTGGTGGCCATGACCGGGATTATAATCAGGAAAGGGCTCACCCTCTTTTCCACCTCTGCAAGCCCCTTGCCCACTCTGTGCTGCGTGTGGGCTCCACCTCCTGTTCTGCCCTGCAGGCTTCTCCAAGGGATCATCCACAAGGAGCTGATCCTCCCACACCAGGAAGCCTTGGCCAGCTCCCTTACTTACCAACCTCTCCCTCTAGGCAGAGACCAGAACCCATCTAGAAATGGCCTTTTATATTTTTCTGTTTATTTGACAGAGAGAGAGAGAGAGAGAGAGAGAGAGAGAGAGCAGAGAGAGCTTCTATCTGCTTATTCCCTCCCCAGCAGCCAGGGCTAGGCCAGGCCACGAACCAGAAGCTCAATCCAGGTCTCCATGTAGGTAGTAGGAATTCAAGTACTTGAGCCATCATCTGCTGCTGCCTCGCAGGGTGTGTATTAGCAGGAAGCTGGAATCAGGAGCAGGAGTGGGGATTGATCCCAGGTACTCCTATGTGGGATGTGGACATCTTAACTAGTGTCTAGAAACCATGCCTGGTCACATGCTGATGTCTCTGCCTTTCCATGCAGGAGCCTCCTCCAGGTCTCCCACGTGGGTGCAGGGGCCCAAGGACTTGAGCCATCTTCTACTGCTTTCCCAGGCCACAGCAGAGAGCTGCATCTGAAGTGGAGCAGCCGGGACTAGAACTGGCACCCAAATGGGATGCCAGCACTGCAGGCAGCGGCTTTACCTGCTACGCCACAGCACCAGCCCCTCTCTGGAAGGTTTTGAGTCCAAGGCAGTTGAGGATAGATGCTTTCCTGGAGCCTGTGCTTCTCCCTTCCCTTTTAACCTGTTTGTCTTCATACTTCTCACTTACTCCTCTCGGTGCCCCGTGTCTCCTCCCCCATGACTCCCCTCTCCCACAGCAAGCTTGATTGCATCCAGCCGGCCTGCCGCTGCTGCCTCCTGGCCCCCAGCCCCCAGAGGAGCCCCACCAGCCTTTTGGATTGCCTTCTGCATGGTCCAGGCCCCAATTTCCTGTCCTGCCTATCAGGAGGAGGTGGAACCCCTCCCAACCTGAGGAGTGGGTCATTTCTCTACTTCCTGGCCCCACCCCCAGGCCCTGAGGGATTCTCTCCCGTATACCTCAATCTTCTCCTTTGGCTGAAACCGCCTGACAGGGCAGCGGGACAGGGCTGAAGGCAGACACATGGTAGGCACAGCGGGGCACATGTGGCTTAGAATTCCTTAGAGACTGCGGATCTGGGGGCAGGAGAAGCTAGGGCCAGTAACATAAGCCTCAGGCAAGACTGGCCCTGCCTTCAGGCCCATGGCAGTGGAATCTAGGCCTGGGGAGTTCCTGTGGCCTCCCTGCCCTCCCATGTCATCAGAAGCTCCGTCGGCTCCTAACCCTAGGCAGCATGTGGCGAGCAGCTGGCCAGAGGTGTCTGTGCAAAGCCATGGTCACGGCTCACCACAGTGTGATCTGAAAAAGGATGGGCTTTGGTGCGCAGCTAAAGGAAGTTGGGCCCTGGTGAGTGGAGGCCTAGGCCCCAAAGCTGGGCTGCCTTGTCTTCTGCACACTGTCTCAGGGCCAAACCGAGGGGACTACGGGAACTGCAAAGCCTGGGGCCAGAGGACCATTCTTCCATGTTTGCTCAGGGCATCTTTCGTGTTGTCTCCCAGCAGTCTCTCTGAGCACTCCCCGGAAAGCTAAAGCCATACGTGCAGGGCTCTGGGGCTGTTTCTCCAGCCCAAGCAATGTCTCCAAGTAGCCACCTGCCTTTCTCCCCACAGCAACTCGTTCCCGATGGTAGTGAGAACAATGAAGAAAATAGTAAGAGAGGTGAATATCTGGCCTAGCTTTTCAGATGCTCTTATTCCATATCAGAGTACTGGGGTTCAGTTCCTGCTTCTGGTTCCTGACTCCAGCCTCTTACCAGTGCACTCTGGGGAGCAGTAGTGATGGCTCAGGTACTTAGGTCCCTGCATCCACATGGGAGATCTGGATTGGGTTCCCAGCTCCCAGCTTCAGCACCAGCCAGGGGCTGTTTCAGGTGTTCAGGGAAGTGAATCAGCAGATGAGATGGCTCTCTCTCTCACCTATATAAAAATAAAAGAATGGGGCTGGCACTGTGGCGTAGTGGGTAAAGCCGCTGCCTGCAGTGCCAGCATCCATTTGGGCACCGATTCTAGTCCCGGCTGCTCCTCTTCCAATCCAGCTCTCTGCTGTGTCCTGGGAAAGCAGTAGAAGATGGGCCAAGTGCTTGGGCCCCTGCATCTGCCTGGGAGACCTGGAAGAAGCTCCTGGCTCCTGGCTCCTGGCTCCTGGCTTCGGATCGGTGCAGCTCTGGCCGTTGCAGGCATATGGGGACTGAACCAGTGGATGGAAGACCTCTCTGTCTCTCTGTCTCTCTCTCTGTGTGTGTCTCTCTCTGCCTGTCCTCTCTATGTAACTCTGATTTTCAAGTAAATAAATAAATCTTTTTAAAAAATGAATAAATAATTTTGAAAAAGATACTAAGATATTCTGCCTGATGAAGAGTGTCTTTGAAATAGGTATTATTAATATTGAGTTCATTTTATAGATGAGAAAACTGAGGCTCAGAGAGGAAACTTACTTGCCACAGAGGTAGGAAGGAAGCAGGGAAGGCAAGGGTTAAACACAATGCTGAGGGGGCGGCTTTGTGGCACTTTGTGTTAACCCACCACCTACAATGCCAGCATTGCGTGTCAGAGCACTGGTTCGAGTCCCAGCTGCTCCACTTCACATCCAGCTCCCTGCTAATGCACCTGTGAAAGCAGTAGAGGATGAGGCAAGTGCTTGGGTCCCTGCACCCATGTGGGAGACCCAGATGGAGTTCTGGGCTCCTGGCTTCAGTCTGGTCCAGCCCCAGCTGTTGTGGCTATTTGGAGAGTGAACCAGCAGAAAGAAGATCTCTCTTTCTCTCTCTCTCTCTCTGTATGTGTGTGTGGCTGTCTCTTTCTCTCTACCCCTCCATCACTCTGTCTTTCAAATAAATAAATAAATCTTCGGAAAAAAAAAACACAGCTCTGTGTCCATGAAAAGCATTTTCTGTTTAGCATTTCCCCCGTCTCTCGGTTCACAATTCTTGTCCTCCCTCCCCACGTCACCATCTTCTTTCCACTTTCCCTTTCGTTGCTTCTCAAACCCATTCCAATCTCTGCCTTGGGTCCTTCCTGCCTCCGCCCCAGGCTCCTGCAGTCAGCTCACCCCCTTGGCTGCAACTTGGAACTCAGCTGCTCCAGACACACTTTTTTTTTTAACCAGACCAGATAAGTTTTCACCATTGGGGCAGTGAAGAATTTATTTCTGAATCTGAAGTGGGGAAGGGTGGGGGAGCCCTAGAATCCAGCACGTTGAAGCAACAGAGACGTGAGGAAGTACGAGTCTGGAGTGTGTGTGTGTGTGTGTGTGTGTGTGTGTGTGTAGGGGACCCAGGGAGTGGGGGGTGGGAAGGAGAAGCAGATCTCAGTATAGTAGAAAGCAATCGAAGCCTGCTGGCTCCTCTGCACCCTGAGCAGAGAAACAAGATGAAAGGGAGCGGAATGTGGCAGAATGCGGCGGGCTGTAGGGCACGCACACTTGGCCATCTTCATCTTTTCAACCATTGCAGTTCAGCGACTATGCCCAGCACTGCTGAATAACGCTGTTCTTAGGAAAATCACCAAGCACTTCCTATTCGCCCAATCTGCTGCACACTTTCTCTCCTGGTTGTATTTGGCACAGAAGCATTCGTAAATTACAGATAGGCTCATCTCCCTTTTCTGCTTGGCAACCTTCAAGATCTCCCCAGAAGCCTCAAGGTAAAGTGCAAGCTCCCTACTTGGCCTGGCCCCAGTCTACCTCTCAACTCATCCCTTGCCATCTCCCACCTCCCCCCCCACACACCTAAGGTCTCTGCACTATGCTATGTTCTTTTTCTGTTCCAACCGTGGGCCAAGTTATCAGCCTAAACTCTAGCCTTCAGCAGTACTAAACTTGCTTCTCCCCTTGAGGAGCAAGCCTGCAAATGTTCTGGAACAACAGTGGGGTCAGAACTGAAGTGAGGTCAGTGCAGGAGAGTGACTGCCGGGGTGGAGCTGGATTCAGAAGACAGGGTTTCCAAAATCTCATCGGCGCCTCTCTGGAGCAGAGCAGGTGCTCTGGGGGCACCCTCCGGGAGCTGAAGGAAGCTGAAGATGTCACTTCCTGCTTTTGGGGAAGGGGGACAGAGGTGATGATGTCACTTCCTGCTTTTGGGGAACAGAAGCTGCAGGACACAGGGTTTCTGCCAGCTCCCCAGGGACCCAAGATGCTCTCAATTAAATGCAGCCTCCTAGTATCAGCCGTCACAGAGGTGTAGCCAGCGACAGGAAAAGACACACGCACACACCACAGGTGGTTCCTTTGTGGAGATCTGAGGGAGGGGCTGGGGCAGTGCTGACAGAGCCGGAAGTGGAGCGTGGTGGGGAAAATAGGAGAAGGGGAGAAGACTGAATTGGAGACAAAGAAAGGTGGGGAATTGAGAGTGAGACAAGAAAAAGAAGAAGTGGGGGGAGGAGAGGAGGAGGAATAAGAAGACAAGGAGGAGGAGGAGGAGGAGGAGGAGGAGGAAGGAAAGAAACTATGTGGCCCTGGACCTGTTTCCTTATCTGTAAAACGGGCACAGCATTCTTGCTCTCAAGTTGTTGAGTGAAAATGCCAGCAGGGGCCTGCTTTGGTTCTACTCCCCGGATGATGCCCGGTGCATCCTCTTCCTCTGCCCCCCCCCCCCAGCCTCAGTCATCTGTTTCTGCAGTCCCTCCAGCCAGTCCCCAGGGCACATGCTGTCACCTGAACCAGCCACAGACTGGAAGCAGACATGAGGAAGGTGTTGCAAGGTAGGCAGTAGGAGAACAAGTCCCGAATTTCAGGGGGGGGATTTTTTAAAGACTCTAGCCCTGAAAGAGACCATTTGGCCCAAACCATTCTCCTTTTGCTACATTAAAACCTCCCCGAAAGCCACAAGGAAAACCTTCGAGGGCCGGCTCTCCCCCAAGCAGGCAGTTTATGGGGTAGAGCGTGGGGGGCCTCAACCCTGGTTGTTCCTCCACTCCCAAGAAAGAGCCAAAGGGCCGGGCACTCCCAAGAAAGTCCCCAAAGAGCTTTAGGAACACCCCCAACCCCAGTCTCACATGCCGCCAGGCAGGAAGGTTCTAGAAACACATGGGCAGGGCAAGGGATGGGGGGGGCAGGGTGGGAGGGACTCAGGTGGGTGCTAAGGACCAGAGTGTGGGTACTGGCAACAGTGAGGCAGGAATGGAGGAAAGGTGACCCAGAAATGGCAAAACCATCCTATCTACAGCCTCCATGTGCCCCCCTGCCCCCACCCAGTGCCCTGCTAGATGCCAAGGGCAGGCAGAGCTCAAGTTTTCCTGGGAGCTGGGAGCCTGTGGGAGGGGAGAGGAGATGCTGAGTGGCGGAGCTGTCCTGCAGGGGAAGGGGGAGGCAGTGGGGAAAAAGGCAGACTGGCGAGGCTCTCCCCCACCCACCCCAGCAGGCACTTCAATAATCTGATTTCCATAAAGAGAACTTTCCCGGCCATAAAGATTTTATTGAAACTCCCAGCAGCCTGATAAAAGCATAATTCCACTGACCACAATCTACCTAGGAATAGCTCCAGGATATTACGCTGGAACTCGCTGGGCAAAGCCATCCCCCTTCTGGAAGGCTGCTCACTCCCCTCCCCCTCTTACTCTCCCCCAAGGGGCGGGAGGGGCCTGCATTTGGCTCAACTTCGGACTCTCCATACTCCGTGGGGAAAAACGTTAGTCCAAGGCCGAAAAGCAGCCCGGCCCCGCAGGCCTGGGGCAGAGCAAAAGGAGGCCTCGAGCCAGGCTGTACAAAAACTGTGCGACACTCCTGCAGCGCTGGCCCACCCCAGGGCATCAGACAAAGTCCCCTGAGGCTCTTAGATGACAGCTGTGCGTTCACTGCGTGCTGACTCAGTGACCCGAGGCAAAGTCACTTTTCTGCTCCAAGCTGCAGCCTTGTAATGGGTAAAGGAGGTGAAAGACTACGGATTGAAAGTGTTAAGGGTCATGAGGGGATATGAGACACCTTATGTAAAAGGCCCAGGGTCTTGCTTGCCACAACATGGACCCCCCCCCCCCCCCATTGCATATTATGCATCCGCCACCCTACTCCGCTACCCCACCAACCCCTCTGCTTGTCGGAAAGAAAACAGCCATGGGAGGCTTCTAGATTCTGTGAGTCAATTTGCTGAAAACTGACAAAATTCGCTCCCTCTGCGACTTTGGGAAAGTCCTTTGCCCTCTCTAAGCCTCAGTCTTCCCATCTGTCCAATGAACGCAAGGAGTTAGAGAGGTGGTCTAAGTAACCTCCTGGCTCTGGCTTTGTATGACTCAAAAACTGACCAAATGGGCGGGCCTCATGGCGCAGTGGATTAAGCCACCGCTTGCAGCACAAGCATCCCATATTGGCACTGGTCGAAGGTTCCACTGCTCGGCTTCCCATTTAGCTTCCCACTACTGTGCCTGTAGAAAGCAGCAGAAGATGGCCCAAGTACTGGGGCTCCTGTGCCCATGTGGGAGACCTACATGGAGTTCCAGGCTCCTAGCTTCAGCCTGGTCCAGCCCCAGTTGTTGTGGCCATCTGGGAAGTGAAGCAACAGATGGAAGACCTCTCTCTCCCCACCTCCCCTTCCCCTTGCCCCCACAGTATTTTTTTCTTAAAAAAGAAAACTTTGGGGGCCAGCACTGTGGTACAGTGGATTAAAGCCCCGGCCTGCAGTGCCATCATCCCATATGGGTCCCGGATGTTCCTCTCCAGATCCAGCTCTCTGCTATGGCCTGGGAAGGCAGTAGAAGATGGCCCAAGTCCTTGGGGCCCTGCACCCACGTGGGAGACCCAGAAGAAGCTCCTAGCTCCTGGCTCCTGTCTTTGGATCAGCACAGTTCTGGCCGTTACTGCCATTTGGAAAGTGAACCAGAAGGTGGAAGACATCTCTCTCTCTCTCTCTCTCTCTCTCTCTCTCTCTCTCTCTCTCTCTGTGTGTGTGTCTCTACCTCTCCGTGTAACTCTGTGTTTCAAATAAATAAAGTAAATCTTTTAAAAAAAAAAAACTTCAGATTTTAATTCTGAGTGAAATGGGGGTCTTGTGGGAAAGTTTTTAGTTTGAACTTTTAACTGTTTAAATTTTTAAAAATTATTTATTTATTTGAAAGAAATGCAGAGAGATATCTTGCATCTGGGTTTACTCCCCAGATGGCCACAACAGCCAGTGCTGGTCCAGGTCGAATACAGGAGCCAGGAGCTTCATCCGAACCTACCCCGTGGGTGGTGAGGGCCCAAACACTTGGGCCATCCTCTGCTGCATTTTCCTGGCCTTTAGGAGGGAGCTGGATGACAAGTGAAGCTGTTGGGACAGGAACTGGCATGCATGTGTGATGGCAGTGTCACAGGAGGTGGCCATTCTGTTTAGATGTTTTAACAGATGCATAAAATTTGTAACTATGGACAGGGTAGCAGGTGATGTTGCAATGCATGTGTACATTGCATATTGCCCAGTCTAGGGAAACATATCGAGCTCCTTAAGCATTTAACGCTTCTTCATGGTGAAACTGTTCCAAGTCCTTTCTTCTAGCTTTTAAGAGAAATACACAATGCATTATCAATATGTACCCTACTGTGTAATTATCAGAACTTCTCAGTCCTATCTAATTCTAACTTAGTGCCTGTTCATCAGCCTTCTTCATCCTTCCCTCCAGTCTCCATAGCCACCACTCTTCTCTCAAGTTCTATGAAATCAACAGTTTTTTTTAAAAAAGATTTATTTATTTATTTGAAAGGCAGAGTAACAGAGAAGCAGAAGCAGAAAGAGAGAGAGAGAGGTCTTCTATCCACTGATTCACTCCCCAAATGGTCACAATGGCAGGAGCTGTGCTGATCCGGAGCCAGGAGCCAAGAGCTTCTTCCGTCTCCCACACGGGTGCAGGGGCCCAAGGACTTGGGCCATCTTCTACTGCTTTCCCAGGCCACAGCAGAGAGCTGGATTGGAAGTGGAGCAGCCGGGTCTCGAACTGGCACCCATAGAGGATGCAGGCACTGCAGGCAGCGGCTTTACCTGTAGGCCACAGTGCCAGCTCCTGAAATCAACAGTTGTAGTGTACAGCTATGAGTGGGAGAGTATCCAGCATTTATTCTCTGGACCTAGCTTATTTCACTTAGTAGAATGACCTCCAATTCCATCCAGGTTGCGGCAAATGAGAAGAGCCCATCCTTTATAATGGCTGCGTACTATTCCATTGTGGAAAGGTGCCAACTTTTCTTTGTCTGTTTCCCCAGATGCTCAACACTTAGAGAGTGTAGATATCTCTTTGACAGACTCGTTTTGTTTCCCTTGGATACAGACCCAAGAGTGGGATAGCTGGGTTGTATGGTAGGTGTATTTTTAGTTTGCCCAGGAGCCTCCTTGCTGTTTTCCACAGTGGCTGTGTTCATTCACATGCCCACCACCAGCGTGTGACAGTTCTTTTCCTATACCCTTGCTAGCGCTTGCTATCATCTGTCTTTTTGAGAACAACTTCTGCTTTGAGCAGGTCCCTCTGGCTTCTGTTTCGAGCCTAGAAAGACAATTAGGAGGAGAGCTCGAGTAGAAGTAGGGACACCAGCCAGGAAGAGACTGCTGCAGGACAGGCAGGAGGGAATGACGGAGCAATGACGCTGCCATGAGCCCCCGAGACAGAAACCAGCAGGGCAGCTCTTGGAATAGCTTCTAGAAAGGAGGAAGTAGTCATGGGGCTGTGGATCAACAGGAAGAGACAAGGAAGGGCCGCAGATGTCCCAGTCCTGCCCCCTGAGCATGCCCAGATGACCTCACTGTAGGATGGTCCGAAAAAAAGCCAGATTCGGAGCTAGGCAGTCATAGGATGCAGCTGACACCCAGGATGCTTCTGTGACCTGCTCCGCGCCTCCCCCCTCCTCCTCGATTAGGGTAGGAGTGGGAAGAGTGACAGCACCCCGTGAGTGGGAATAGAGAGATTGCTCTGCTGCCACACCCCTTGGCTCGCACTGTCTGTACACGATGCTGCCTCTATGGGCCGCCCGCAGAGTGTCCCATGGTAAAGTGGGTTACTTGCAAAGGCATCCTCGTGGTTAACAAGAGAAGATGGAACAGCAGCTGCAACGCCACAGGACAGGAAGCAGCCATGCTGGGGCTGGGCAGAGGAGGAGAGCACAGGAAAGAGTGTAACATTTAGTACAAAGAAAGATTGAGTGAGAGGGGCTGGCACTGTGGCACAGCAGGTTAACCCCCTGGCCTGAAGTGCCAGCACCCCAAATGGCCACCGGTTCAAGGCCCAGCTGCTCCACTTCCCATCCAGCTCTCTGCTATGGCCTGGGACAGCAGTGGAAGATGGCCCAAGAGCTTGGGCCCCTGCACCCACATGGGAGACTTGGAAGAAGCTCCTGGTTCCTGGCTTCGGATCGGTACAGCTCCGGCCATTGCGACCAATTGGGGAGTGAACCAGCAAATGGAAGACCTTCTCTCTCTCTCTCTCTCTCTCTCTCTCTCTCTCTCTGCCTCTCCTCTCTCGGTAACTCTGACTTTCAAATAAATAAATCTTAAAAAAAAAGAAAAGAGGCCAGTGCTGCGGCTCAGTAGGCTAATTCTCTGCTTTGCAGCGCCGGCACACCAGGTTCTAGTCCCGATCGGGGCACTGGATTCTGTCCTGGTTGCTCCTCTTCCAATCCAGCTCTCTGCTGTGGCCCAGGAGTGCAGTGGAGGATGGCCCAAGTGCTTGGGCCCTGCACCCCATGGGAGACCAGGAGAAGCACCTGACTCCTGGCTTCGGATCAGCACGATGTGCCTGCCGCAGAGGCCATTGGAGGGTGAACCAATGGCAAAAGGAAGACCTTTGTCTCTGTCTCTCTCTCTCACTGTCCACTCTGCCTGTCAAAAAAAAAAAAAAAAGGTTTCATGGGAGTCAATTCAGGGAAAGATACAGACAGAGCAAGGATGGGGCACTCTGGGAAAGTTCCCCAGAGGTGACCTGTAAAGACAGCTTGAAGAATGGGCGTGATCCATGAGTGTTGCACAAAGAAGCCAACCTGGTTCTTGTCCTGAATGTGTCACTGGCTTGCTGTGTGGTAAGGTTCCAGGTCTTCTCGGGGCATCAGCTTTCTAATTTGGCTAATGAAAGGTTTGCAGTAAATGATCTACTAGGCAAGTCTCAGCCTCCTTGAGGGTTAGTATCCTAGTATTGAACACAGAGTGGTTCTCGACGACTTTGTTGAGGGGATCATCAGGGGTGTGGGGTGATGCCTGGGATGCAGGTTCCCTCTAGAGCTCATATTTCCTACTATCAGCCTCCACCCTTTCTGGAAGGTGTATTCATTGTTTTTGCTTCATTCACACTGACAAATATATATCAAAAACTTTATGAGGCCGGCGCCGCAGCTCAGTAGGCTAATCTTCCGCCTGCGGCGCTGGCACACCAGGTTCTAGTCCCGATTGGGGCGCCGGATCCTGTCCCGGTTGCCCCTCTTCCAGTCCAGCTCTCTGCTGTGGCCCGGGAGTGCAGTGGAGGATGGCCCAAGTGCTTGGGCCCTGCACCCCATGGGAGACCAGGAGAAGCACCTGGCTCCTGGCTTCGGATCAGTGCAGTGCGCCGGCCGCAGCGCTGGCCGTGGCAGCCATTGGAGGGTGAACCAACAGCAAAGGAAGACCTTTCTCTCTGTCTCTCTCTCTTACTGTCCACTCTGCCTGTCAAAAAAAAAAAAAACTGTATGAGAAATGGACTTAAAAATTCAGATTATTTTGGTGTAAAAAATTTTAAATCCATGCACAATTATTTTCATAATACACACATTTTCTTTAAGGAACTATCCCTGTCCCATGTTCAATCCGTATGTTTCAGCTAAAAGCCGGTTCCATTCTTGGTTCAAGGGAAGAGCATGTGACTCGAATCTGACCAATCAGCACTGTTTCACGTGGCTATGGTGATTATTTAGAGATGGGCGTGGTGAGATTTGGCTCTGGGACTTTGGAAGAATGGTTAAGAAGAGAGAATTTCTTCTGCCATTGAACGTGGAGCTTTGAAGGTGTAATCTTGGACCTGTTGGCCACCATCTTCCAACCATAAGGGGAGAACCCATCAAAAAATAAAAGCAATACACAAAACAGCAGAACTGAGAGTACAAGAGGATGGTTGAGCCCTGATGCTGTTCTGAGGGACTAGATCCAGCTGTGCCTAAAACTGTACATACCCTCGACCTTGTCAATGCCATGAGCTGATCAATATATGGGTTTCTAAACCTGAAGCCTGCTTGAGTTGAATTTTAGTTATTTGCAACAGAGAGAATTCTCTTCACCTTCCATGTGGTCCAGCTACTCAGGGTCACTTGCTCGTCCCAAATAATCTAGAATCTTTCTGATCGCTATTATTTGCACAGACTGCTACTTCAGTCTGGAATCTTCCCTGGCACCCCTATTTCTTCACAGATGTTTCCCTATCTTAAAAGAGTCATTCAGAACATGATGTCTGGAATGGTGGACTAAGGACTTCTAAAAATCTGCTCCTCCTTAAAAGCAATGAGAACTCTGGCACAAATGGTCAAAATAAACTTTTCCAGAACTCTGGAGATCAACCAAAAGCTTGCAATAATCCAAGGAGTTTTACTTAAAAAAAAAATCGTGCCTGACTCTTAGTAAGAACAGTGAACTTGGTGGGGTTTGGAATTGTCCTATGCTCCATTGCTTACTCCCCAGCTCCATTGCAGTCTTGGAAACCAGCAGATTAGCAACAGCCAGACAGGTCAGAGTCATCAGGACTGTAGATCCTCACAAAGACCAGTTCCCAAAGAACTACCTCTACTTGGCCTGTTTAGTGCCTCCCTGGGAAAGCACCAGTAACAGAACTTGCTTTAATTCGATCCAACTCAGTGTTCACTCGGTTGGAAAAATTCTATCCCCAGAGAATTTGCTGCAAACAATCAGTGGCAATTGGTTAACCCTATAGCAGTAGCACCAACTGGGGCAAACAAGGGGCTATCAGCTCAAAAAAATCTTAAAAGGAAGATCTGAGGAATAGGACATTCATGGACACCTTGAACGTGTTCTGAACAAACTCCTGGAGTTCTAGAAGGCCACTCACATACAGGGCTGTGCGCATGCTCCAGATGCACCTTAGAAGCCCTTACACTTTCACTTCTGCTTGGCAATGAGACTTGGTACAAATAGAATGTAAAGGCTAAGGCAAAGTTAAAAACTGCTGAAGCATTGAAGCAGTGCCCCAACACATGCATACATGCACACACACACACACACACACACAAGTTTTTATTGATAGGTGCGTTTATTGTTTTAGTGCATTTAAAGAAATCCTTGGCCAGTCATTTAGCTGGCCATTAAGCTAACCAAGCACATACTTCAGCAGCCTCATACAACAGGGAATACACGAACTTTACAAAATGACTAAATAAGCAACAGCAAGTAAAACAAGCAGTGACAGAAAGCAACCTTGGGAAGAGGGGAGAAATGGATTTTTGGGATGGTCACATTATATTCTGCAACACGTTCTGCTTTCAACGAGCAGTTCTGAGACATGCAGTGACACAAAGTATGGTTCACGTTGCAGGAAAAGAAGTAATTGACAAAAACTGTCCCTGAAGAGAGAGGTTGGACTTACTACACTAAGACTTTAAGTCATCTATTATAAATATATTCACTCAATTAATGTAATTCATTACATCAACAAGTTAGATTACAAGATGATGAGTATGATCCTATCAATAGATGCAGAAAATAATTTGCCAAAATCCAATACCTATTTGCAATAAAAAAAGAGCTTCCTTTGTAGATAAGGCACTTCTGTAAACATGTATAGCTGGCATCATATTGACAGCCCTGGATAATGCAATGGGATTTTCAAAAGGAAATAAAAACAAACAAAGATTGAAAAGGCAGAAATAAAAGCATGTTTGTTCACAGATGTCATGATTGTCTATTACAGAAAATTCTAAACAATCACCAAAAAACCTCCGGAACAAATAAGTTGCAAGATGCAAAATTTATCTATTCTTTTTTTTTTTAAACTTGAGGAAACCACATAAAATAATTAAAGGGCATTGAAATTGGAAAGGAAGAAAAGAAGTACAAATTATCTTTATTCATAGATGACAGATATGGAGAAAAGTCTAAAGATTCCACAGAAGTTAGTAAAACCAGTAAATAAGAAAAATTGAAAGATAGAAAATCAACACACAAAAATTGGTTATGTGCCTATACATTAACAATGAACAACACAAAAAGGAAAGTAAGAGAACAATTCCATTTATGCTACCATTGAAAAGATTATAGTACTTAAGAATAACCTCAACTAAGAAGGTGAAAGGGTTATACATTGAAAAAATTTAAAAGTATCCTTAAGAAAATTAAAGAGAACACATAAAATGGCAGGACATCAATTATTCATGGATTGGAAGAATTAAAGTCTTTTTAAAAGATTGATTGAATGATTGATATGAAGATAGGGTATCTGAGAAAGAGCAAGAGCGAAAGTGAGAGAGAGAGAGAGAGAGAGAGAGAGAGAGAGAGAGAGAATCTCCCACCCACTAATTCACTCCCCAAACAGCTGCAACTGCCAGGGCTGTGCCAGGCTGAAGCCACGAGCTAGGAACTCTATCAAGGTCTCCCATGTAGGTAGCAGGGGGCCAAGTACTTGGGCCATCTTCCACTGTCTTCCCAGGGGCATTAGAAGGGAACTGGATCAGAAGTAGAACAGCTGGGGCTGAAACCAGAGTTCTAATATGGGATGCTGGCATAACAATAAAGATTTACTTATTTACTTGAGAAGCAGATTTACAGAGAGACACAGAGAAAGAGGTCTTCCATTCACTGGTTCTCTCCCCAAATGACTGCAATGGCCAGAGCTGGGCCAATCCGAAGCCAGGAGCCAGGAGCTTTTTCTGGGTCTCCCACGTGGGTGCAGGGGCCCAAGCACTGGGACCATTTTCTACTGCTTCACAGGCATATTAGCTGGGAGCTGGATCAGAAATGGAGTGGCCAGCACTGCATCCCAAATGGGATGCCAGCACTGCAGGTGAAGAAATAACCTACTGAGCCACAGCGCTGGCTCCAGAAGTAATATCTTTAAGATGACATACTACCCAAAGATACCTACAGATCCAAAGCAATCCCAAACTCTCAATAGCATTTTTCCCCAGAAAGAGAAAACTCTATCCTAAAATGCATACGGAATCTCAAGGGACTCTGAAGAGGCAAAATACTCTTGAAAAGTAAAAACAAAGTTCAGAAGGTTCACACTCCTTGATCTCAAAATTTACTACAAGTCTACAGTCATCAAAACAAGACAATAGTGACATAAGGACAGATAAATGAACCAATGGAACAGAATAGAGAGCCAAGAAATAAATCCTCATATATATCATCAAATTCATTTTGACAAGGGTGCCAAAACCATTCAGTGGGGGAAAGAATAATCTTTTCAACAAATGATTCTGAAGAAACTGGATATTCACATGCAAAAAAATGAAAGTGGACCATTATCATATATAAAAAGTAACTCAAGGGGCCAGCACTGTGGCATAGTGCCTAAAGCTGCCACCTGCAGCTCTGGTATCACATATGGGTACCGGTTCAAGTCCCACTGCTTCACTTCCAATCCAGCTCCCTACTAATGCACCTGAGAAAGCAGCAGGAGATGCCCCCATGTTCTTGGGCCCCTGCACTCACATGGGAGACCCGGAGGAAGCTCCTGGCTCCTGACTTCAGATCAGCCGGCTGTTGCAGCCAATTGAGGAGTGAACCAGCAGATTGAAGACCTCTCTCTCTGTCTGTCTCTCTTTCTCTCTGCCTCTCCTTCTCTTTCTGTGTAACTCTTTCAAATAATTTAAAAAATCTTAAAAAAATTAACTCTAAATAGATTGAAGACCTAAATGTAAGAGCTAAAACTATAAAACCATTGTAAGAAAACATGGGGAAAGATCTTCATGATGTTAGATTTGCCAGTAACTCCTTGGATATGACACCAGAAGCACTGGCAGCAAAAGAAAAATAGTAAAATTGAACTTCATAAAAATCAGAAACTTTTGAGCATCAAAAAATAGTATCAACATAGTAAAAAGGAATGGGGGAGGGACAATATTTGGAAAATCTACAGAATGTGAGAGAATATTTGGAAATCACACATACAATAAGGGATTAATATCCAGAATATACAAATTAATACTCAACAGCAAAAAAGAAACAACCCAATTCAAAAATGAGCAAAGAACTTGAATCGGCATTTCTCCGAAAGATTACAAATGTCAACTAAATATAGGAAGAGATGCTTAATATCATTAATAATTAGGGAAATACAAATCAAAAGTGCAATAAGATAGCACTTCACACTCACTAGGATGACTATTAGAAAAATGGAAACAGAAAAAAATGTTAACCAGAATAAAGAGGATATTTGGCACAGTGATTAAGCTGCATTCTGGGAATGCCATCATCCACTATCAGAGTGCTTGGGTTGGATTCACTCCTGATTCCAGCTTCCTGCTAATGTGCACTCTTAGCTGCAGCAGCTGGCGCTCAAGTAGTTGGGTCCCTGCCACCCATGTAGGAGGCCTTATTTGAGTTCCTGCCTCCTGGTTTAGGTCTTGCCCAGCTCTGGCTGTTGTAGGCACCTGAGAAGTTAAATAGCAGATGGAATGCACTCCCCTGTGCAAGCTCACTCTCTCTTTTCCTCTCAATTTAACAGAATAATTTTTTTTACAAAAAAGGAGTAAAGGCAAAAATTAGCCTAGAGATTAAGATGCCTGCATCCTGGGGCAAGCATTATAGTGCAGCAGGCTAAACCACTGTGTGCAACACCAGCACACCATATTAAAGCACCTGATTTAAGTCTCAGGTGTGAAACTTCCAAACCAGCTCCTTGTTAATGTGCCTGGGAAAGCAGTGGATCCTGGCCCAAGTCCTTGGGCCCCTGCAGCTCACATGGGAGACTTGGATGGAGTTCCTGGCTCCTGGCTTCAGCTTGGCACAGACCTCTCTGTTGTGGCCATTTTGGGAATGAGCTGGTAGATAGAAGATTTGTGTGTGTGTGTGTGTGTGTGTGTGTGTGTCTCCCTCTCCTTCTCACTCCCTCTGCCTTTCAAATAGATAGATAGATAGATAGATAGATAGATAGATAGATATTTTAAAAAATGAATAGCTATGTTTTAAAAAAATTAATTCCGGGAAAATTGGGTATCTATTCAAAAGTATGAAGTTGGAACCCTACATCACACCAAATCACAAGTTAACTCAAAATGTTTTAGAGGTCTAAATTTAAAAACTAACACTAGGGGCCAGAGCTGTGGAATAGTGGGTGAAGCTGCATGTAGTGCCAGCATCCCATATGGGCACCGGTTTGAGTCTCGGCTGCTCCACTTCCTATGCGGCTCTCTGCTATGGCCTGGGAAAGCAGTAGAAGATGACCAAGACGCTTGAGCCCCTGCACCCATGTGGAAGACCCAGAAGAAGGTCCCGGATCCTGGCTTCAGATTGGCACAGCTCTAACCATTGCAGCCATCTGGTCAGTGAACCAGCAGATGGAAGACCTCTCTCTCTCTCTCTCTCTCTCTCTCTCTGCCTCTTCTTCTCTCTCTATGTAACTCTGCCTTTCAAATAAATAAATAAATCTTTTCAAAAAAGCTAATATAGAGAGCTCTTAGAAGAAAGAAGCAACACAGCAACATGAGCTTCTTATGGTTTCTTAGAAATAACACCAAACACACAGCGACAAAACAAAAAATAGATAAATTGAACTTCATCAAGATGAAAAACTTTTGTATTGGAGTAGGTGTTTGGTGCAGATCAGAGTACCTGGGTCCCAGCTTTATTCCTGATTCTAACTTGCTGCTAGTGCAAACCCAGGAGAGAGCCATGTAATCCAGTAGACGAAATATCTTTGTCTGTCTCTTTCTGCTTCTCTCTCTCTCTGTGTGTGAGTGTGTGTGTGTCTTCCAAATAATTTAAAAAGAAAAGAAAAAAAAAAAAGAATGAACAAGTATTGACAATGATGTGAAGAAATTGGAACCATCATACACTGATGGTGGGAATGCAAAATAGATATATAGCTGCCTTAGAAAACAGTTAGATAGGGGCCAGCATTGTGATATAGTGGGTTAAGCCACTGCCTACAATGCCGACATCCCATATGGGCGTTGGTTCAAGTCCCGGCTGCTCCACTTCTGATCCAGCTCCCTGCTAATGCACTTGGGGAGGCAGCGGAGGATGGCCCAAGTGCTTGGGCCCCTGCACCCACATCGGAGACCCTGATGAAGCTCCTGTATTCAGCCTGGCCCAGCCCAGGCCATTACAGCCACTTGGGGAGTGAACCAACAACTACAATTTCTCTCTCTCTCACTCTCTCTCTTTCTCTCTCTTTTTTCCTCTCTCTCTGTCTCTCTGTCTCTGTTGCTCTGCCTTTCAAATAAATAAAATAAATATTTTTAAAAAGAAAACAGATAATTTCTCAAAATTTAATCTCAAAATTTAAACACAGAGTTGGCCCCAAAATTCTACTCCAATATACCCAAGAGAAATGAAAACTTATGTCCACAGAAAAACTTGTATATGAAGGTTAATAGCAATGTTATTCATAATAGCCAAAGAAATGAAAATAGCTCAAATGTCTATCAATTGGTGAATGAATAGATAAAACATGGCTTATCCATATTGTGGAACATTATGTGGCCATGAAAAGGAATGAAGTACTATTGCCTAGTACAACCTGGATAAAGTTTGAAAATATTATGCTAGGTGAAAGAAGCCAGATGCAAAATGTTACATACTGTATAATTCTACTTATATGAAATAGCCAAGGAGACAGGGAGTAGATGAATGATTGTCAGGGATATGGGGTGGGAGAAGTGGAAATTGAGAAAGATTGCTAATGGGCGTAGGACGTCTCACCAGGTATACGAAAATGTTCTTATGTTAGATTATTGGGATGGTTGATAACTTTGTAAATATGCTAAATAACACCCAATTGTGCACCGTAAAAGGTGAATTCCACAGCTTGTGATTCGATCTCAATAAGGCTCTTATTTAAAAAAAAAAATTGAAAAGTTAATTCCTTTGTGAAATGGTGCCCAGGCACTTTCCTTACCTTCAGTCACTCGAATCTGGGACTAACTGTGAGGAAAGGACAAGCTTTTCCACGTCACAGCTGGCAAAACTGAAGCATCAACAAGAAGTAGCAGGGTCGGGATTCCAACCCACATCTGTGCACTACCTCCTCCTTCTGAGGCCTGGCTGGGGGTGCTCCTGCCCTGTCTGCCCAGAGATGCCGTGGGGGCTGGGGATCAGATGGGGGTGGTGCCGATCAGCTCAGCCGGCTGGTAAAAACCTGTCTGGAACCGCAGCAGCCTCGCAGACACAGGCGAGCAGGCTGCGAGGGTGTATTTTTATCAAGGGTCACAAGGAATTTCCCGACCAGGGGATCAATACCACTTCATTATTCATGGTAGGGCTGGGCCAAGGGTAGCCGGCTAGTGGCAGCTGAGTGAGGGCTCCTGCAGGCATTTCGCCTGGGGGGGGGGTGTGCCTCTGCCCCAGGACTCCCTCATCAGGACATCCTCATTTCCTTGTATTCCTGAGTCACTTGTATGAGTGACCTCAGCCCCAGTCTGTCCAGGTGTTAGGGGGATTCTGCAGCTTGCCCAAGGTCCATGGCAGAGCTGGGTTCCAGACTCAACCTCTCTCTACCCCATCTGCCCCCGGATTGCTCCTCCAGTCTTTCCACCTGCTGAACTCTCTTCTAAGCTGTGTCCACCGATTCAGTGAGATATGCCACAATCCCGACTTGGACAGAGTGGGAAACTGAGGCCTGGGGAGGGGGGGGAGGGTAGAGAAACCAGCACAGTCCGATTCTCTTCCCTCCCTCAGAGCACTGTAGCAACGGCAAGGCCTACAGGCACACAACCCAGTTCTCCAGCTCCTGCCTGGAAGCTTTTGGATGATGGCCTTTAACCCTTTCCTACTCACAAGAGCACAGGCCCAGGGAGGGGTCTGGGCCCAGGCGGCTCCCAGTGCAAAGAAGCTGTGCTAGAGGCCAGATGCTTGCTCCCACCCCAGCCCCCACTGTACCCGCCCCAAACTGGGGCCTTGAAGAGGTATAGAGGAGACTTTGGGGAGCATCTCCCTGCCCCCACCCCAAGGTATCAGCAAGCGCAGCCTCTAGGTGCCGGCCTTGGCCACCTCAGTATTCTTGGGCTCCTCCAGCAGCCAGCAGCAACGGCAGCAACAGCAACAGCAACAGCAGGCACCTTGCACCTCCCCCCGGGCCTCCCCCAGGACCCAGGCAGCTGCCTGGAGCCAGGCAGTCCATGGAAGCCCCCATCCTCTGTCCCTAGAGACAGCTCAAATGACCATTAAGCTGTGAGCAGATGCAGGCAGTGGTAGGCGAGGGCTCAGGGCAGGAAGCATTTTGTTCTCTGCTAATTGGCCTCCTACGGTCGCCAGAGAGGGTCTGGGGCCTGTAAGGAGAGCGGTTGCATCAGTTCTCCTTGGCTGCTCCTCCGTGGTCCGAAACCTAAGTGTTCCGGGCCTAGTGGGCAGCAGACGTCTGGATAGCCCACACTGCAGAGCAGGGAAGGCGAGAGTGGGATTCACATATGGTAGCCAGCCCAGAGGGCTTCCCTGGGAGCTGGGGGGGGGGGGCAGGGAGTCTGGGATGCAGCAGGCACCTTTTTGGCTCAGAGATTCCCAGCCCTGCTACTCTGAGCCCCCTGGGCTCTGTTCAGCCCCTCTCATAGCTGCTGAGCCCCCTTCAGCAACTCAGACTCCTGGAGCCCTTAGAAAGCATCTATGTGGTACTTCCGGAAGTTCGCAAGGGATGGGAATACAATGCAGTGGTTAAGGTTCCTAGCATGGGATGTCCACATTCTATATCGGAGGGCCTGATTCCGATGCTGGCTCTGCTTCGGATCCAGCTTCCTGCTAAGGCACACCCTGGGAGGCGGTGGGTGTTGATTCAAGTACTTGGGTCCCTGCCACTCATGTGCAGAGACCCAGATGGAGTTCCTGGCTCCTAACTTCAGCCTGGCCCTGTCCTAGTTTTTCCGAGAATTTTGGGAGTGAACCAACAGATAGAGGATCTAAGAATCTCCCTCCCTCCCTCCCTCCCTCCCTCCCTCCCTCCTTCCTTTCAAATAAATAAAAATCAAGTTAAAAAAAATTCTCAGGTCAGGGCTGGCATTGTGGCACAGCACGTTAAGCCACTGCCTCTGACGTCAGCATTGCATATCAGAGCGCTGGTTACAGTCCTGGCTTCTCACTTCTGATGCAACTCCCTGCTAATGTCCTGGTAAAGCAGCAGAAGATGGTCCAAGTACTTGAGCCCCTGCCACCCACAAAGGAGACCCAGATGGATCTCCAGGCTCCTGGCTCAGCTCTGGCTATTGCAGCCATTTTGGGGAGCAAACTAGTGGATGGAAGATCTTTCTGTCTCCCCCCACTCATTGCTCTGGCTTTCAAAAATGAATAAATAATTTTTTAAAAATATTAAATTCATAGAAAACAGAATTAAAAGATAAAATTATTTTAGTGCAAAAATTTTTGAAATGTATGCATACGAGGGATCTTCAAAAAAGTTCATGAAAATGCGTAGTATGAAAAAAATCATGCCTGGCTTTCAAAACATTTTGCACCAAAATAAACTTAGGCTTGTTTTAATTCCATCGTCCATGAACTTGTTGAAGTCCCCTCTTCATACCCCCCACCACCTGTGCAGATGAGGAAGCTGAAGCTGAGAGAGGAAGATGGCTGTATTATACAAACCAGTGGCAGAGCTAAGCTCAGGGTCCACAACTCCCCATTCCTCACCTGCCAGTGCCCCAGACCTCAGCTGAGGCACAGCAAACCGACTCCTAAGGCAAGGCCTGTGGGATTCTCTGCTGTTTTCCCAGCTCCAGAGTCTGGCTCTCAGTAAGTGCCTGGTGAGTCCCTAACTGACTTAAAGACAAGTTGAGCTTTGCTCAGCTTCTGCCTCCTCCTGTCTGTCTTTGCTCTGGCATCCAGGAGGCTGAAACTCAGGGGGATTGGTACCTAAAACAGGCTCTGGCTGCCTGCTTCCTCCAGCTCCAGTCTCAGATCCTGCTGTGTCCTGAGCTCCCTCTCGAGGGAGCGTTCCCCCCAACCCCATCTATGAGAGTTCTTGTACCTGAATACTCTCTAAGCAGGCATTAGTACTAGCCGTAAACTGGTCTCTGAGTTCTCTCTTTTTTTAAGATTTATTTTATTTATTTGAAAGACAGAGTTACAGAGAGAGGTAGAGACAGAGAGAGAGGTCTTCCAGACGCTGGTTCACTCCCCAGATGGCTGCAATGGCCGGAGCCACGCCGATCCAAAGCCAGGAGCCAGGAGCTTCTTCCGAGTCTCCCACACGGGTGCAGGGGCCCAAGCACTTGGGCCATCTTCTACTGCTTTCCCAGGCCATAGCAGAGAGCTGGACTGGAAGAGGAGCAGCTGAGACTAGAATGGGCGTCCACATGGGATGCCGGCACCTCAGGCCAGGGCGTTAACCTGCTGCACCACAACGCCAGCCCTGAATTCTCTTTGACCCCACCACCACCGCCACAACCCCTCCTGACTTACTTGCAGGTAATTCAGGAGCCCTGTGAGGATGTTAACCTCTCTCCTCATATGCCACCGGAAACAGTCCCTTCCCAACAGCTGTTCTTCCTTTCAAGCTCCTCCTTGCAGGCCTAAGTCAGTCACACTTGCCTCCCTTTTCCCACTTGCTTAACCATTCTCCTTCTATAATCAGTTCAGAATCATTCCTTCTGTGTGGCCCTTCTGTCCATTCTCAAGCCACTCCCTTCTCTGACAGTAACCCTGCCGGGACACAAGGCCATGACTCCCTTCTTACAGGCAAGGAAATTGAGGTGCAAAGAGATCGACTCGCTTGCCCAAAGTGAAACAGCTAGTAAGTCTTGGAGCTGGGATTTCAATCAGGTTGTCCCAAATTGCTAGGTAATGCGGGCGGTTCATGAGAACAACAGGGCAGAATGTTGTACACGTGGGGACCGCTCCTGCACATCTAGGGCATTATGAACTCAAACTAACTTTCCTGCCCTCACCTATACATTTGTGTCCCTCTCTGTGTGTCTGTGTTTGTCCCTAATGGCCAGACATCATCAGAGCCCAGTACAGGGCTAGGTCACTCCATGAAAGCCTTTTGAACACCAGTCACAGGCCGGCAGAGTTCAAAAGCCCTGAGAGGTGGGATCCGCTCAGAGGAGCTCAGAGGAGCAGGTGCAAGTGAGAAGATGGATTAGATGCCCTGATCTCAGTATTTGTCCACTGTCATCCTCAACAGACCAGACTCCCAGCCCAAGTGACCTCTCCCTGAGTGCTCTCCTCCCTGGCCAGGGCTTAAGACAGGTCTGAGAGGGGCGTGCAAGCTCTGTTCTAAGTGCTTTATCTGTAGCCAGTCATTTCATCCTCCAACTAGTTCTGTGCAGTAAAGAGTAGGATTGCTACATGATAGGTGAGGCCCAGAGAGGCTGAGTGACATGCCCACGGTCACACAGCCAGTAAGTGGGAAATGGAAGCCAGGCAGTCTGGCTCCCAAAGCCTAAGCCCTATCAGCTAGCAACTCAGTATGGCTGACAGCAGGCCAGTTACTGTAGGGTGCTGAAGTGATATCCTAGCCCCCCTGCGAGGCTCTGTGTCCATGGGATCCTCTTGCTGGGTTCTTTCCAGGACTTGTCTTGCTCCAGTCTCTTGCCTGAGCGTCCTGTACATGCCCCAGGCTTTCTTTATGCTGTTCTCACTGCCACACTCAGACACGGCCAGGTGAATTTTCCTGCCTGTCCCAGGGCCTCCTTAGCATCCATGCCAGTTTTGCCAGCCGTGGTATGCCGCTCCCCCAACCCTTGGGCCCAAGCCCAATTGGCCTCATACCCGAGCTCTAAGGATGTGGCAAATGAACATCTTACTATGTGACAACCATTGTGATGAGCACTTAGTTGGAAGTCATTTCATTTGATCCCCATGCCAGCTTCCTGGAGTGGGGATTCGTATCCGCAATTTCCAGAGAAAGAAACTGAAGCTCCCGGAAATAGTCATTGAGTTAAGTGGTTGAAGCCAAAGACAAAATTTGGACAGTAGGAATAAGATGATCTGGGAGCAGAGGATGAACCTGGAGCCTAGGCAGCAACAGCGTGGACTTAGAGACAGCCTGTAGGAATCTGTCAGGAGGCTAGAGAATAATACTTGGCATTTATTGAGCACTTACTGTATGCTAGGCATTGTGCTGTGTGCTTGATATGCATCATCTCCCAGAATCCACATGCAAGAACATAGATAGTATTATTTTTTAAAGATTTATTTATTTATTTATTTATTTGAAAGTCAGAGTTACACAGAGAGAGAAAGAGAGGCAGAGAGAGAGCGAGAGAGAGAAAGAGGGAGAGAGTCTTCCATCTGCTGATTCTCTCCCCAATTGGCTGCAATGGCCAGAGCTGTGCTGATCCAAAGCCAGGAGCCAGGAGCCTCTTTTTGGTCTCCCACGAGGGTGCAGGGGCCCAAGCTCTTGGGCCATCTTCTACTGCTTTCCCAGGCCACAGCAGAGAGCTGGATCAGAAGTGGAGCAGCCAGGACTTGAACCGGCAGCTTTACCCTTACGCCATAGCGACAGCCCCATAGATACTATTATTAATTTCCTCTTGTTGAAGTTGAGGCATAGAGCCTAAGGAAGTTGCCTAAGACCACCCAGGGAATAAGTGATGGGGTCAGATCCTGAACGCCATCCATCCCACTTGTCCTAAGCAGGAAGTGAGGACTGAGTGGTGCAGGTGACCAAGAGAATTCTGGGGCACACAAGGGTACTCCAGCTGGGGATCAAGTTCAAAGATCCAGGAAGGTGAATTTTACTGGGAAATGGGGAGGGGAATGGGAGAGACTCAGGGCTAAGACACTTCCAGAGATGGCCATGGGAAGAGCGTTAAACAAGGGAGCAATGCACTCAGAACTAGCAGAACGGGGGAGGGGGTTCCAATCGGAATGACTTTGAGAAGCCAGGAATAGAGAGTGTTACCGATTTGCTTATTAGGATATCTGAAATTAATAAGCTGTGTGAGTTCTTGCCATGAATTCAGAGAAGAATTCTGAATCCTGGCTCAAATAAACCAGGCAGCATGATAAGTTTTAAGCTTTTTATTTAGTGAGAGAAATGCATAGGAGAGTGAGGGCTCTATCTAAAAGAGAAAGGGGAAGTTAAGATTCATAGTAAGCATCAAGAGCCAGCCATGTGGAGGAGCATACAGGCCGGAAAGCATGGAGCAGGTGGCCCGAAGGCCACATGCCCTGAAGGTGAGGGGCAGCAAGGGGATCAAGGGCAGGGAGGGAAAAGAAGGGCCAAGCCTTAAATCCCCTGCCAAAGGGGCGTGGTTAATTAGTCTGATTGGCAGGTGGGCGTACAAGTGTGGTCAGGTAGGGGCATGAGATCACACAGGGGGTGTGGTGAAGGCGTGGTCTTCCAGCTCACACATCTAATCAATTTTATCCTATCTGCCTGCCTACATTGGGAGGGTCTGAGCCAGGAGCCAGCAGCAGGCACTTTGAAGGAAGTGAGGGAATAGGGTTCTGGCTGGTCTGTGGAATCAAGGGTCCACTGACCCACAGAGGTTAGAGGGGAGACCCAGGAAAGTGTGCAAATGCCTCTCGGTGGGTGCCATTGGAGCCACCTGCCAGAGTTCCAGGAGACAAGGCCCAGAGGCCAACCCCTCTGAACGCAGATCCACAGGGCACAGGTTGCAGGGACAGCCAGGAGTTGGGGGATCTGGCCTTGACCGTAGCAGCGCGTTTCACAGGCTCAACTGTAAGGAGGCATTGCTGGCTGAGGGCACAACCCACACACAGGCCTGGCCCAGAGGTGGCTTCTGTTGTAATTATCGGGTGAATTGCATCCACACTGGCAACACAGGAAGACACAGGGCCCCTCCCTCCTTTGTTAGTCCCACACTCCTGCAGGCCTGCTACCCTCCCCCCACCCCACCCCACCTCGGGCATCCGGTGTCCATGCCAGTGGTAGGTAGGAACAAATGAGGATTGAAGTGTAGGCTGGAGTGACTAACCTTGGCCACCAGGGTGGGGCCCCAGGTGGTATTCTGGGGTAGGGCGTGGAGGGGTTCTCTGCAGGTCCCCGAGGTCCTGACTCACAGCACTGGGAATTTTTGCACACAAGGAATGATGGAGTCTGAGACTGAGTGTCCCTGAGTTTCCCAGGGACTGTGGAGGAGACACCACGTGCTCAGCCAGACTCCACGCCCCTGGGATCCGCATGGCACATCACCCCATCCCACCCCCACATTCTCCTAGCTACTCTGCCTTCCTTAGCCCCAAAGGAAACCTCATCAGCATATTAATAGGACATTATGGTTTCTAATGAGGAGCCAGAAAACATTTATGGAGCAGATTAAAGACAGCTCCACCCCATTAAACAGCCCAGAGCTTGGGGATGGGGTGGGGGGTGGGGTGCAGGTCGGGAGAGGAGCAGAGCAGCTAGGAGGGGGAGATTGCGTTCCTAGCGGGCCTGATACAAAGGAAGGCTTGCAGAGCCGCAGGGAGAGGAGCTGGGCTCAGACCTGTATTTCCAGGTCCCCCACACCTGTCACCCACCCAGGCAGGAGCATCTAGCTGCCTGCGATTTCATGGACTCCGTATACAAGTGCACAAAGGAGAGATGTTCCGTCCACTTTAGATAAGAGAAAGCAAGGCCCGGAGAAGGCAAGCCACTGACCCGAGGTCCCCCAGCAAGGTGGGAGTCTAAATCCCAATCCGTCCAATTCCCAAGCCTGCATTCTCTCCAAGGCACCCTGTGACTTAATGAGCACTTCCTCCGCGGGTGTCAGAAATTAGGCTGTGACCTCCCTCTCCTTCCCCAGAGCTGTGGTGCTAGTGTGTAAAGGACAAGGTGGCCAGAATAGAAAGATCAGAACTGCAGGGCCAGCTCTGTCACCACCTAGCCGAGCGATCTTGCACAACCTCACTTCACCTGAGTCTCCCTTTGCTCATCTGTCAGAAGAGGCTGGGGCTGCAAGTGCTTTGACCACTGGCCTACTAGCTACAAACCCGACTTTTTGTCACTTGTCGAGTGAGGCCCTTGCTTGCCAGCCCTCCTACCTAGTAAGGGATGGGAGCTGGGACCCTTGGCGCCTGCACTCCTACCCGTCTTACTCCTTTATATTTCATCGGTCTCGTCACCTACTAACAGACCGGGAAAGTTCTCATAGGCCTCATTCACTGTTATGACCTCTGCCCGCAGTGTGAATTTCCCCAAAGACAGGGATCTTGGGTTTCGCTCACTGCTATGGCTGCAATTCCTAGAACAGTCCCTGGTCATGAATCAGGATTTCTTCAGCAAGTGAAATAGCCCAGCTTAGGCCTGAGTTTGGGTTTTCTCTGCTCAGCCTTGATCATTTTTTTTTTTTTTTTGGTTGAACACTTTTGCTCTAGGTTTGATTGTTCACTTATTCATTCACTTAACATGATGTGTATGTATGAGTGTGTGTGTACCAGGTACAATTAGGTGTGGGTGAAATGGCGATGGAGAAAAGATTACCTGGGTCCTTTGTCTCACACAGAAGAAGAATTTCCAAGCGGACAAGGAGAAGAGAAAAGCCAGATGTATTTAAAAGCAAGATTTATTGAAGTCTCTCGGAGGGCTCCAAGAGAGGCAAAAACCCAAAGGGGCTAGTGGTGGTGGGGTTTTTAAGCACAATTTTTTTGGGGAAAAAAACCTGTCCATCAGTACAAGGTGGGGACAAACTCATCAACAGACCTGATTCGTAATCTTACTGCAAGGAGTCAGACAGGTTAATAAGCAGGCATGTTGGCCCCAGTGGAATTTAGGGTTTAAAATGCTTGCTTTCCCCAAAAGTTACCTTTAGCAGCGTTAAAAACGCCGGCCCCATTCCTTAGGAGCTTCCAATCTTATCTTGAGAATAGCAAGGGAGTCGTGGCCCCACCCTTCTGATGGCTGTCTGGTTTTATCTTCTTGTTTAGTCTCTGTCTTTCTGCTTTTCAAATAAATAAGTGTTTTTAAAAAAACACAGATGTGGCCACTGTTGGTGTGGGATAATGTTTTAGGCTTCCCCCAGCAATACCAACATCCAAAATGGGTGGTGGTTCGAGTCCCTGCTGCTCCACTTCTGAACCAGCTCCCTGCTAATGCACCTGGGACAGCAGCAGAAGATGGCCCAAGTGCTTGGGCCCCTGCACCTGCATGGGAGACCCGGATGAAGTTCCCGGCTCCTGGTTTTGGCCTGGCCCAGCTTCAGCCATTGCAGTCATTTGGGGAGTGAAGCAATGGATGGAAGACCCCTGTCTCTGTCTCTTTTTCTGTAACTCTGCCTTTCAAATAACTAAAATAAGCCTTTTAAATAAAACCCACAGAATTGTGGTCTGTACCCTTCAAGAAGCTTCCATTTTGGGGGTTAGAAAACAAATAAGCTGATTTAAAAGAGTGCTTAGTGCCGTGAAGAACATAAACAGTGTGACAAGCTAGGGAGTGACTTGTGGCCAGGGGAGGCTTTTGAGAGACGTGACATTGGAATACTGAGGACACTGGTGAGGAGATGAAGTGAGCTAGACCAGATTCTGGGGCAGAGAAAAGCAGAAAGTGTCATGAAAAGCCAAGGGAGCCACTGGGAGCAAGGGTATTTAGGTTCGGGGGAAACTTCAAAAAATTCGTGGAAAAATGGAATTAAAGGAAAAGTATTATTTGTGAAAGCAATTTGAAATCCATGCATGGTGTTTCATTATACAATTTTTATGTGAACTTTTCAAAGGCCCCTCCCCCATGTGCAGTGTGCATGAGTCCATGGGGTGGGGTTACTGCCGAAGATGTGGCATGTGTCTGTAGGTAGCTAGTGGGGTGGTCTGGGAGGCAGCTCACTTAGTTCTTGGGAGGGGGAAAAAAAGGCACAGTGGAAAAAGGACAAAATTTGGAGTTCAGGGGCTAGCATTGTGGTGCAGCGGGTTAAACCACTGCCCGCAATGCCAGCATCCCATATTAGAACACCGGTTCAAGTCCCAGCTGCTCACCTGCCAATCTAGTACCCTGCTAATGTGCCTAGGAGGCAGCAGAAAGTGGCCCAAGTCCTTGAGAACCTGCCAGCCATGTGGGAGGCCTGGATGAAGTTCCAGACTCCTGACTCCTGGCTTCTGCCTGGCCCACCTTAGGTTGTTGCCAGCATTTGGGGAACCAGAGGGAAGATTCCCTCTCTCTCTTTCTCTCTCTCTCTCTCTCTCTCTCTCTCTCTCTCTGTGTGTGTGTGTGTGTCTTCCTAGCTCTCTGTCACTGTACCTTTCAAATAAATAAATAGATTTTAAAAATATTTAATTAATTTATTTATTTGAGAGGTAGAGTTATAGACAGAGAGAGGGAGAGACAGAGAGAGACGTTTTCCATCCACTGGTTCACTCCCCAAATAGCTGCAGTGGCCGTATCTGGGCTGATACGAAATCAGGATACAGGAGCTTCTTCCAGGTCTCCCACGTGGATGCAGGGCCCCAAAGACTTGGGCTATCTTCTACTGCTTTCCCAGGCCATAGCAGAGAGCTGGATAGGAAGTGGAGCAGCCAGGACTCTAACCGGTGCCCATATGGGATGCTGGTGCCAGAGGCGCTGGCCCCAATAAATAGATCTTAAAACAACAACAACAACTTGGAGTCAGAGGCACCAAGTTCCCGTTCAGGTTGCACCAATGGCACTTGGGGATCTGTGGCTCAGTCGCTTTCCTTCCTAGACCAGTGTCCACATCAGCAAGATGAGCAGGAGGGGCTTGGGTAGACCTCAGCCCTGGCCAAAGTTCTCTTCCTCCTTAGCCAGCGCCGGCATCCTAGTGCCCCCAGTGCTCTGATGATACCAACTTCTTCCTTCTGCTCCCTACTGCCAGGGTGGGGCCCCCTCCAGCACAGCAGTAGTGGACAGGGAAGGAACAGGCAGGGTGACATTGAACGCTGCAAAGAGTACCGGCTGGCTCCTGAACTGCCTAGAGCCCGCGGTGGGGAAGGGCAGCCCTGCTCTGTCTCGCGGCCAGCTCATTTCTGCGCCATTCTCCAGATGCTGGTGCACACGTGCCGAGCTTCTCAGGTTCCCTGCTGGGCCCTGCTGGGCCCTGGGACTGCTGCTTCCCCAGCGACTGCCCGCCGGCCCGCCCCCAGTCGCTCTCAGGGCTCAGCTCTGAACTGCCTCCAGCTTTGACTGCATGGCGGCGATAATGAGGTGTCTGCGACTGAATGCAGTGGCCTTAGGCAGCGGCGGCGGCGGCAGCGGGGCAGGCCAGCAGGCCAGAGGCCCGGGAGCCAGCTGCAGCCAGCACACGCACTGCCCCAGCAGCTGGCCCTTGGGTCCACCATGTGCCCCCGAGCCACCCCACCAGCCCCAACTGCTCCGATCCCAGGGTAGGGGCAAAGCTACGAGAGGAGGACAGGCCCAGTGAACCCTGCAGTGGCTCCAGGATAATGCTGCCAGTTCGAGCGAGGAAGCGTCTTGGGTTTCAAAGCGGCGATGAACCGGCTAGCAACCCTTCCTATCTGGATAGCGATCGGCGTTTACGAGGAACTTTCGCTCACTCTGCAAACGTTTGCCAGGGTGCAGACACAGCAGGCTCCGTGCACTGAGCAACACATCCCCTGGGCCGGACGAGCTGGCCTGAAGGTGGAGCAGGAACCAGCAAGAGGGAGGAAGGGTGGGAAGGGATGCTCTGGGCAGAGGGAACGGCGTTTCAGAGATGGGGAAACAGGCTGAGAAAAAAGAAAGCAGCTCACAAGACAAGTCCCAAGGTTGCCCAAGTTGGTCACGTGGGAGATCAGCCACTAGGGGAGACAGGGTGGGAGGTTAAGCTGTCCTTCTAGAGCTTTCTTTGTCCCTGCCCATTCTATATCCTCCCCTTTCCCTAGCTGATCTTGCCCTTAGTCCAGAGCCTCCTCTCAATGAAAGAGGATGGCTAGAGTATTGGCATTTTTGCGAATTATTCAGGAGCTGGGCTGGCAGCACCAGGACTGGGAGGAGGGCGGGAGCAGGTGTTGCCACATGTCTAGCATGGCAGCTGCAGAGGAAGTGACCCCAGAGGCTTCAGCCTCGTCAGCTGCCTGGTCTCCCTCTTTGCAGCAGGAAAGAAACCTCACGCCTGTGGGGTGTGTGTGGGGGGGCAGGATTGGGGGTGGAGGGAAGACACAGCATAAGGGTAGATGCGGGGAGGGAGCGGACCCAAGTTGACTGGTCACAGCAGGTCCCAATCATCAAGCACTTATGATGCCTTACACTTTATATCCTGTACTCCACACAATCACCCAGTGACCCAGTGGCTTCAAGTGCTATTGCTGTGGTCTTACAGAGAAGCAAGGTGAGGCCCAGAAATGTGCAGTACGTTGCCTAGGATCACACAGCAATTAAATGGAGCCCCAAGATTCAAACCAGGTGTGCTCAATCCACCCTTTCCACTGCCTCTCTCCAGTATTTGGGACTCAGGCCTCTGGGGTGTGGGCCCCAGTTTGAATTCTTTTTTGGTATAATGTGACTTTTGCCCCCCACCCCCAGATACCAAAATCTGCATATAACCTACTCACATCCTCCAGTGCACTTTAAAGATTCATTTCTTTGTTTGAAAGGCAGAGTTACAGAGAGGCAGAGAGAGAGAGAGAGAGAGAGAGAGAGAGAGAGAGAGAGAGAGGTTTTCCATCTGCTGGTTCACTCCCTAAATGGCCGCAATGGCCAGAGCTGCACCAATCCGAAGCCAGGAGCCAGGAGCTTCTTCTAGGTCTCCCACGTGGGTACATGGGTCCCAAGGACTTAGACCATCCTCCACTGTTTTCCCAAGCCATAGCAGAGCACTGGATCAGAAGAGGAGCAGCCAGGTCTCAAACTGGTGCTCATATGGGATGCTGACATTGCAGGTAGTGGCTTTACCCGCTACACCACAGCACCGCCCCCCGCCCCGCCCCGCCTCGTGCACTTTAAGCCGTCTCTAGATGATGTGCAATACCTACTACAGTGTAACTGCTATGTAAAGGCTTGTTATTTAGAGAATAATGGCAAACAAAAAAAGCCTGTACATGTTCAGTGCAAAGGCAATTTTTTTTTTTTTTTGCTAAATCCGCTGATGCGGAACTCACGGATATAGCAGCTGATTGCCTGAGTATATGTGCTACGCAAGAATTCGCTGTTTACCGAAGTTCAAATTGAACTTGGCCGTCCCGTATTTTATCTGTCACATCCAACTAGAGTCAGATTGCCAGCGTGTCCCTGGCAGGTCTGCTACCACCTCGATCGTTCTACCTTGTTCTGTGGGGCTCAGAACCTTGGTTTCCTCATCTGCCCTGCACTGCCCAGACGTTCAAATGAAGTGATAAAGACCACAGAGCACTTTCCGCGCCGCCCTGGAACCCTCGGAGCGTGCCATAAACACGAGCTGATTTCCACTTCTCTCCTCTCTCTCTCTCTCTCTGCCGAAGTCCTCGCAGACATTCCTCTGGCCCCTGACCCCCATCGTTCACGGCCCTACGATGTGTTTATTATCACTGATAGGCATTCTCCAGAACTCACCGAGCCTGCACAACTCCACCAGGCATTTGCTGCTCCTCTTCTCTTCTCACACATTGGGGAAATTTGGAGGCTTTTTGCTGATGCGCGTTATTTGCCCAAGGTCACTCAGCTGGCGCTGGCCCTGACCTTGACCCTGGCCTTGTCTGGCCCTCCCCAGCTTGCTCCCTTCTGCTGCTTGCTCCTCCTGCAGCTCCCTGTGCTGGCCCCAGGTTCTGGCTTGCTGAAAGGAAAAAGACTTGTTCAGATTTGGGGTGCATGATCGGGGCACAGAGCTGCCTGAGAAAGCAGCTTGGGGCCTTCCTGGCTGATGGGCTCCCTGGGTCTCTATACCACCCTCCCCACCCTGCTTACCCCCTCCCCCCTCGCCAGCCCGGCCCAAGCTGATAGCTCTATCTTACGGAAAAATGCCGTTTTCTCCGATATGCCCAGTTGCACGTTCACTATGCATGCTAATCAGCAGCCGGTGCTTGCCAGCAATTTGCTTCAGTTCTGGGGCTTGCTCTGGGTTTATTTATTTATTGTTTTATATTTATACCTTGTGTGCAGAGATGGCTGACTTGGAGTGGGAGCAGGCTCTGGGGAAGAGGCCCAACAGGCTTGGGAGGAGTAAGCTGGGAGCCAGCAGGGAACTTGGGGGAGCGTCTTTGCCAGCCCATTGCCTCCTGACAACTGGAGCCTTCCAGAGTTTTCCTGGCAGGCTTGGGAGGTGGGCTCAGCAAGCCCACGTGAAAAAGGAGAAAACTGATGCTCAGAGGGGTAACATCATACATACAGCTATTTTGGACTGCGGACCATAGAAATGGAAGCTTCGTCTTGCCTCCCTGTCCGCTAGTGAAGAGCAGTTTCGACCAGAGAGGGGAAGGTACGTGGCTGGGGTCACACAGTGAATTGAGCAGAGCCAGGATCCACCCCGCAGGCTGCTGACAGCCAGGCTCAGAGTCTCTCTCTCTCTCTCTCTCTCTCTCTCTCAAGATTTATTTATTTATTTGAAAGTCAGAGTTACACAGAGAGAGAAGGAGAGGCAGAGAGAGAGAGAGAGAGAGAGAGAGAGAGAGAGAGAGAGGTCTTCCATCCGCTAGTTCACTCCCCAATTGGCCACATTGGCCAGAGCTGTGCCAATCTGAAGCCAGGAGCCAAGGGCCTCCTCCAGGTCTCCCACAGGGTTGTAGGGGTCCAAGGACTCGGGCCATCTTACACTGCTTTTCCAGGCCATAGCAGATAGCTGGATCGGAAGTGGAGCATCTTGGACTTGAACCAGCGCCCACATAGGATGCTGGCACTGCAGGCAGCGGCTTTACCTGCTACACCACAGCACCGGCCCCCTCATAATGCAATATCGTAGGCTACCTACCGCCTGCCCCAAAGCAAGAAGCCATGAAGCCCCTGGAAGCTCTCCCCATCGAGTTCTCCACCAAGTTCTTGGTCCTTGACCATCTAATTACATCAGTAAACATTTGCCCTGTGATGATAATAATGACTAGGGCAGCTTGGCAAGGTGTAGAAAGGGTGATGGGTATACACTCTCAGACCTCACGAGACCTCTGAGAAGTGCCCCTGCCCCCCCCCCCAGGTGCATCTCAAGGCATGTTCATCGCTGCAGTCTTCCATTCATAAAACAGGCAAAACTACCCAATTGGTCATGATCGATGGACCGGATCAACCAGCTGTGGTGTGTTTAGATGGTGGAATAGCACACAGCAGTGAAAATGAGTGAACGGACTCTGGCTATGTGTGTTAGCATGGACACATCTTGGATAGAATGTGGCGGGATGAAGCAAGTTGTCAGGTGGACCCAGACACCATCAGTAAAGCTTTCAGTATCTCAAGGGCAGGAAAGCAGCTGCCCTGGCAGGGAGGAAGAGAAGGGGAATCAGATCAGAGATGGACCACAGAGGGCTCCCACTTCGGCTGTGCACTTGATATCTGCAGCTGCACGATGGTTAGAACGGGATGAACGCATGAATGCTGCTTGCCCTCAGCCAGAGTTGATTTCCTGCCTCTTCGTGTGTCTGGGTGTTTGTGTGTGTGTGTGTGTGTGTGTGTCTGGGAGTCACCTCAACCTGGACAGGAACTCTTGCTCTGTCCTTTGCTACTTCCCTCCCTTACGCACCTCGCCAAACTGTAGTGAGCACTGACCGAGATGTCAGCATGGCCTTGTAGCTGTACCTGGTCCAACGTCCCATCCACGGATGGCAAGAGTGACGGCCAAATGCAAAACTCAGCCTCAGCCCTGGAACTAAGAAGATTCTTGGTCCTGATGCCTTGTGGACAAATTCTGATCCAAACAGAATTTCTGATGATCCAAAGCCATAGGAGAGTGCACAGGCTGCCTGGGGAGAGAAGGAAGCCCAATTGCCTGGACTCTCCTATCACGGGAATCACGACACGTGGCGGAATTCATGGAAAAGGCTAAGGTGGGTGGAATGCAAGCGAATCATCCAGAAAGATGGAGAAGAGACAAGGAATCAAGGTCTTCTCCAAAGAAGGGCAGGCAAGGGGGCATCCGTGGGACACCGTGACAGCCTGCTGGTCACTGACAAGGGGCTCCTTTCTCCTGCCAGCCACCACGCATGCTCTGCTAGGTGTGTTACCCTGCCTGCTCTCCACTGTGGCACCTAGGCCCTCTCCTCTCTCTGCAGTCCCCGGGGGCTGAAGAACAATGGTGCCCTTGCCAATCAGTCTCTGCCCAGACAGGGCACCTGCAGCCCAGCCCACCCCTGGCCCTTGTTGTTCTTGGACCCCCTGCTGGGGTGCTCCAGGAGCTGGTGGTGGGTGGGGCCTTGGAGCTGGGAGCCTCCCCCACAAACCCCCTACCCCTGGTGTCCCAGCTCTCATTGTGCAAACGATTTTGCTTGGCTTCTACAAATACACAGCAAGCAGTCTAGTGGGCCATGGCATGCTGGGGAATCAGAAATGAGAAGCTGCCACTGATGCGCTCCTCAGCTGCAGGGCTAAACAGATTTCCTTGAAAGGCGAGACCCGAACAGATCTCTGCTGCCTTCCTGTGCAGCCTCATCCACACTGCGCGAGTAGCGCACACAGCCAGGACGGCTGCAGTCCCCACGGGAGTGAGGCATTAGCGAGGCTGCACATGACTGTGAGTCCTGTAGACAGGGTTTCTGCGATGGAATTGCAAGGGAGGCTTTGTGCACACAGGGAGAAGCACACGTGTGCAAGGACAGGGTTATGCGTGTACCCAAGGAGTGTGTGTGTGTGTGTGTGTGTGTGTGTGCAAGGAAAGAGATGACTGTATGTCTACAAGTAGGGGTGTTCTGGGGACAGTTGTTGAGGGCTGAGTGCCGTTGGCTTGGGTGGCAGAGAGTCAAAGCAGGGGGAAGTATACAGGTGCACACAGTGGACGATGGGGAATTGAACATCGTGGGTTGTGAGCAGGTGGACACAAAATGCTACTAATTACGATCCCTTCTCTCTGGCCCCATATGGGTGAGTAAGCACCTTCATGCCGGCTGGATCATCCAGCAACCCTGGGAAGAAGGGTTATGGCTCTCTCCATCTGAGTTCAAGTAACTTTCTCAAAGTCACACAGTTCAGAATTGGAATATAGTTTTCCAACTCCCAGGGGTATTCGCCTGCTATTGTTTGCTACCCTTGCTACCTTGAAAGGGCATTTCTTGCAGTCAGAAGGGTGTCTCCTTTGGGGCTGGTGCTCTGGTGTAGCTGGGAAAGCCACCGCCTGCAGTGCCGGCATCCCATAGGGGCACCGGTTCGAGACCCAGCTGCTCCTCTTTCAATCTGGCTCCCTGCTATGGCCTGGGAAAGCAGTAGAAGATGGCCTGATCCTTGGGACCCTGAACCCACGTAGGAGACCTGGAAGAAGTTCCTGGCTCCTGGCTTTGGATTGGAGTAGCTCCGGCTGTTGTGCCCATCTGGGCAGTGAACCAGTGGATGGAAGACCTCTCTCTCTCTCTGCCTTTAAAATAAATAAAATAAATAAATAAAAATCTTTAACAAAATAAATTTAATAAAAGAAGAAGGGTATCTCCTTCAAGATGTGCATGAGGGGGCCAGCACTGAGGGCAGTGGGTTAAGCTACCACTTGTAATGCTGGCATCCTGCAGGTTCGAATCCTGGCTACTTTGCTTGCCACCCAGCTCCCTGCTAATGCACCTGGGAAAGCAGTAGAAGATGGCATAAGTCCTTGGGTCCCTGCACCTGTGTGGAGACCCAGAAGAAGCTCCTGGCTCCTGGCTTCAGATCGGCACAGCTCCAGCCATTTCAGCCATCTGGGGAGTGAATCAGTGGATGAAAGACCTCTCTCTCCTTGAACTCTGTATAGCTGTAGCCAAGTCCATGGGCTTAGAAGTGAAACTGTCAAGTTTAAATCCATGTATGTCACTGACTTGCTGTGTGACCCTAGACACGTCACTTAGCCTCTCTGGGCCTGTTGTTCTCATCTGTGAAACAGGAGCTTTTAACTGAGCCAAACTCCTCAGGCATTCTGCAAGACTTAATCTGTGCATGCAGAATGCTTAAAATAGTGCTTGGCACCTGGGAAACAGTTGGCTGCTGTTCTTCTTATTAGTAATTTCCCTTATTTGACCTATCACGGTGTGTGGGCATCGCCACTCTGTAATATATACAAGTTGAAGGGTAAGTGATAACTCACATGTGCTGTTACTAAATGCAGCCGATGGATGACAAGGTCCCCTCTTGCATGTGACACTTTTGCCATTTAACAGGGCCCTTCACCACTCAAAGCTTCCTGAGCCTCCCAGAGAAAGTGCGGTTGCCATCTGCGGGCTGTGTGTGTATGTGCATGTGTGTGTGTGTGTGTGTGTGTGTGTGTGTGTGCTGGGGGAGAGATGGGGGTGGGGTTAATATGATCAGCCTTCTGGGCCTCTCAAGCTTGGCTGCTGGATGATCGTCCAGGTGTTGAGTCCTGAATTCCTTATTCGTGGATCCTGTTGTTCAGCCCCACTCTTCAGCTTATGCCTCCCATCTGCATCCAAGCCAGTGCCCCTGTCCACCCACGACACCAATCAACAGCCCCATCACTGTGCCCCCAACCCGCCTCTGTCACCAGCGTTCACGCCAATCGTCAGAGCAATTCTGCCTTCGGGCTGAACTTTGCACGCTGGCTCCCTGGAAGGAGACTGTCAGAGCAGAGGTTTATTTAACTCCATTCAGATGGTGTAGAGTTACCAGAGGGAATTGAAGAGAGAGAAAATGGAAGGGGAAGAGAGGGGACAGAGCTAGCGGGAGCCAGCTTGAGAGAGCGCACGGGGGAAAAAAGGAAAGGAAAGGAAAGGAAATCAGCGGTTCTGAGCGAATGAGAATTCCTTTTCTCTTTTCCCCATGAACGCTGGGAGACAGAAGACTACCAATGAGCTGATCTTGCAGATTTCTCATGTCCTTTGCAAGAGAGATGTCTAGATAAGCCACGGAGGAAGTGCGAGTGTAAAGGCTTTGGGAGGCCCCTGGGAGACCTGGCTCTGGACCAAGCTCTGCCTCTCTTCATGTGACTGTGGGCGAGTCTCTTCCATTCTGTGGGACTTTGATTTCCTGACATACACACAGGTGTTTGGGGCTGGGAGTGCCCATAAGACAAGTACCATCACTGTTCCAGTTTTACTTCTTGGAGAGTGAGGGAGAGAAAGAGAGAGAGAGAGACTCCCATTCCCCTCTGGTGCATTCCCCAAATGCTCACACAGCCTATAGGCTGCACTGGACTGAAACCAGGAACCCAGAACTCAATCCAGATATCCCACGTTGCAGGAAGCCAGTTACTGGAGCCATCATCTGCTGCCTTTTAGGTTCTACATTTACAGGAAGTTGGAGCTGAGAGAGAGAGAGAGAGATCTTCCATCCCCTGGTTGACTCTCCAAATGTCTGCAACAGTTCGGCTGGGCCAGGCTAAAGCCGGGGGCTTGGAATTCCATCTGAGTCTCCCACATGGGTGACAGGGGCCCAAGCACTTGGGACATCTTCCACTGCCTTGCCAGACACATTAGCAGGAAGCTGGATCAGAAGTGGAGCAGTCGGGACTTGAACTGCACTCTGATGTGGGATGCCAGCATTGCAGGTGGCGGCTTAACCCCAGTGCACCACAACGTCGGCCCACTACAATGTGGGCATCTTAGCAACTAAGCCTAGATTACTGCTATACTCATTTTATTTTATTTTTTTTATTTATTTGAAAGGCAGAGTTATAGAGAGGCAGAGGGAGAGAGAGAGAGAGAGAGAGAGAGAGAGAGAGAGAGAGAGAGAGATGTCTTCCTTCCATTGGTTCACTGACCAGATGGCTGCAATGATTGGAGCTGTGCTGATCCGAAGCCAGGAGCCAGGAGCTTCTTCCAGGTCTCCCAGGCAGGTGCATGGGCCCAAGGACTTGGGCCATCTTCTACTATTCTCCCAGGGCATAGCAGAGAGCTAGATCGGAAGAGGAGCAGCTAGGACTCAAACTAGCATCTTTTTTGGGATGCCAACACTGTAGGTGGTGGTTTTACCCGCTATGCCACAGCACCGGCTCCCGCCCCCCCCCCCCCCCCCATTTTAAAGAAGAAGAAATTGAGAAACAGAAAAGCACAGTGCTCAAGTTCATGTGGCTGATAAATGAGGGACCCAGAAATTAGACCCAAGGCAGTGTGACTCCAGAGTCTGCACGCTTAGGGACTACGCCACCTCCCACTGTGCTGGAACAGTCTTTACGGATCCCTTCTTAGCTGTGTGACCTGGAGCGAGTCGCTTCCTCTCTCTGGGCCTCTGTCTACCCAGGTGCAATGCCTGCTTCTTTCACGTCCTTCCCTCTCAGGGCTGGAGCTGCTCAACTGGAAAGTTTGACCAGAGACACAGATTTTGGTGAGCACTACTTCTGCGCGCAGCACTGCTCTAAACCTGAAATAAGGATGGCGCTGTTAGGGGATGGAACGGGCCTGTGGCCACCACTGGGAAAGGCCAGCACAGGGACTATTGCTCCCTGCCTGTACCCTCCAGCTGCCTGCCTTGGAGGCACGGACAGCCTAGGGCCATGGCTCTCAGCCCTGGCTCTGTTCACAGTTTGGTCACCTGGGAGCTTTTAAAAACTTGGCCCTGGGCCCCACCCCCAAACAATTAAATCTGGATCTCTGGGGATTGGCATTGGCTTTTTTCCCCCAATCTCCATGAGTCTAACGTGCAGCCAGGGTGGCCCAGGGAACAGGGACAAAATCATTATAAAGATGGGCCATGGGGCAGGTGCTGTGGTGCAGTGGGTTAATGCCCTGGGCTGAGATGCCAGCATCCCATATGGGTGCTGGGTCTAGTCCCGGCTGCTCCTCTTCCCATCCAGCTCTCTGCTATGGCCTGGGAAAGCAGTAGTAGATGGCCCAAGTCTTTGGGCCCCTGCACCCACGTGGGAGACCTGGAAGAAGCTCTTGGCTCCTGGCTTTGGATCGGCGCAGCTCCAGCTGTTGCGGCCTTCTGGGGAGTGAACCAGCAGATGGAAGACCTCTCTCTCTCTCTCTGCCTCTCTCTATAAGTCTGTCTTTCAAATAAATAAAATGTTAAAAAAAAAGATGGGCCAGGGGTCCAAGTCCAGGCAAGGGTCAGAGCAAGGTGGAGGAGGGAGCAGGCTGAAGAGGCTCTGGGGGCTCAGCATTCCATAATATCCCAGAGTTGGAGGACAGCCCTCAAAACCCAATGACCCATTTTACAAGAGGGGAGGAGAGCAAGTGGACAGAAGGATACATTTGGAATTTGATTCTCTTTCCCTCTCTTGTAATGTGAATCCTAGCCTTTGCTCCCGGGCAGGTGGAATCCACCCTGCACAGATCTCTTTGCTCCCATTTGATAGAGGAGGAAACTGAGGCCCACAGGGAACATCTCAGTCCCCCAAGAGAGACAGCCCAGAAGTTTCAGTGCTGGGAAGGTGGCAGGGTTAGAGCACAGGGCAAGGAACTCAGCCTCCAGTTGTCCATCAATTGATCGCTCTGTTTGCCCTACTCAGGCCTTTGGGCTGCACTGCCTTCCACCTCCACAGGCCTGCAATTCTTTTAACAGGAATCAAAGCCTTTAATTCTGCGAGATCACAAGAAAGGCGCCTAATGCAGACGTGCACGGAGAGCGGCTGGTCCAGAATGGACTACAGCCGCCTTTCCTGCCTCAATGCACCCTTTGTCAGTTCCCAAGTAGCCCCAGGCACGGTGTCCCTGAGGCCTGTGGCTCCGCCGCATGCCCTGGGACAATCCTGGCAATTTCACTTGACCTTCCCCCAGCACCTCAGTTTCTTCGTCTGTGAAATGGACTTAGCAGAGCACACTTCGGGAGTTGTGAAGCTTGAGGGAGAAAACGGGTGTGAAAGACCTGGCCCAGGGGGCCAGCGCTGTGGTGCAGCATGTTAACGCCCTGGCCTGAAGTGCCAGCATCCCATATGGGCACTGGTTCCAGTCCCAGCTGCTCCTCTTCTGATCCAGCTCTCTGCTATGGCCTGGGAAAACAGTGGAAGATGGCCCAAGTCCTTGGGCCCCTGCACCTGTGTGGGAGACCTGGTAGAAGCTCCTGGCTCCTGGCTTTGGATCAGCATGGCTCCAGCCGTTGTGCCCATCTAGGGAGTGAACCAGTGGATGAAGACCTCTCTCTCTCTCTCTCTCTCTCTCTCTCTAACTCTGCCTTTCAAATAAATAAATAAATCTTTAAAAAAATAAAAAAGACCTGGCCCAATGCAGGTGCAGAGCTAACTGGGGGCTGCTTCCCTCCAGCTGCTCTTCTCGCCATTCGGCCCACTTGATGGAGGCCCTAGCTGGCCTTCGTTCTACTCCCTCAAGCCCAGAAACTCTGTCCCCTGCCATCTACCTTTCTGGACTGGGAGTGTGTGAGGTCTTCCTTTCCAGAACTCTCCTAAGTGGTGGCCTGTGTAGAGGAAGGGAGTAGTGGGGGACAGGTGGCCGGTTGGAGGGGTGCAGAAGATAGACCCGGGGCCCCAGCTTGGGGTGCACCTTGAAGGGTGGGTGAGGAACCTGGCTTTGTTCTCAGGGCAGAAACCACTCCTGGCCGGGTTTGAGAAGGTATGCACGGGAGCTGATGACATTGCTCAAGAGCCTCTGGCTGCCAGCTGAAGAATTAGTCATCGGAGTGTAGAAGTAGAAGCAGGGAGAGCTAGGGGAGTGAAAGCTACCGCGCTGGACCTGGGGAGGTGATGGCAGTGTGGACCATGGTGCTGTCTGCGAAGGGGAGAGGAAGGCTTGGGCTGGAGGGAAGGAGGGAGGCCCAGAAACACTGCCAGGAGGGACGGGGTCCCCTCCCCCAGCAGGAAGCCAGGGCCTACAACCCCCCACCTGGACAGTCACTTCTGCCTTCCTTGCCATGGGCAGATTCATGGGGAGCTCTCCCTCACAGGGTCTGTGGCCCAGTAAAGCTGATTTGCTGCCCTAGAAGCTCAGTGTGGGGGCCGGCACTGTGGTGGAGCAGGTAAAGCTGCTGCCTGCCGTGCCGGCATCCCATATGGGCTCTGGTTCGAGTCCCGGTTACTCCACTTCTGATCCAGCTCTTTGCTAATGTGCCTGGGAAAGCAGTAGAAGATGGCCCAAGCCCTTGGGACCCTGGCACCTGTGTGGGAGACCCAGAAGAAGCTCCTGGCTCCTGGTTTCAGATTGGCCCAGCTCTGGCTATTGTGGCCATTTGGGGAGTGAACCAGCGGATGGAAGATCTCTGGATCTCTCTCTCTCTCTGTAACTCTGCCTTTCAAATAAACAAATATATCTTAAAAGGAGGAAGAGAAGGAGGAGGAGGAGAAGGACAGTGTGGGAGTGGGAGGGAGATTGCAGAGCTGTGCAGCCTTAGGCAAATAATGGCCCCTCTCTGGGCCCTGCCTTTCCCTCTTCTGCAAGGCTGGCAGAATGATAAAAGGAGGTGCCAGCACACAGGTCTTCTGGGGCAAAGGGGCTATGTACGGACAGGGCGCGTGCCAGGAAAGGGACCTGTGTTCTGCTTTCCTGAGGCCCGTTGCCACAGGGGAAGGTGTTCCATTGCCATATCAAGTTCTAGTCACTTTTTGGGGGGTCACAGTCTGGTACCCACATATCAGGCTTGATTGATGTGGCCCCTACTAGGCTTGGGACGGGTGCTGGGGTGAAGATTGATCCTAGGCGCTTTGGACCACAGCTCCAACCTGCTCTGCTGCCTGCTACCTGGTTTGGCAGGCAAGTGGGGCCATGGCCACTGCCTTCCCTTCTCCAGGGTTCTTTCTCCATCTGGGAAATGGGGCAGAAGCTGCCTCACAGCAAAGCCTGGCCAGGGAAGCTCAAAGGGAAAGGACCTGAGGCCAGGCTTGGGACAGAGAGCTGGAGAGAGCGATGGGGGAGGGGCTGAAGTTGCAGGGCTGAAGTCTGATCGGGGCAGGTGCGCTGGGAGGTGGAGCTTAGGGAGGCTGCTGACCCCACTGGGGTAGGCTTGGGAAATTGAGCGGATGCTGAGTTGTGAGCCTAAGAACCCAGACTGTGTCGAAGCTTGTGGGTCCAGGAACCAGCAGAGCCAAAGAGGTGTGCAGCTTTGTCCTGGGACTAGAGCCTGGAAGCCGGGGACAGGGCAGTGCTTTAGGAAGAAGTGGGATGGAGGTTGCAGTGGAGATGTCCTGGGGATGTCACTTGGTGTCTCTGGGCCTCCATCAGCTGCGCATGCCTAGCCCCGGGCACCTGGCATCTCCAAGCCCAGGCAGCTGCAGGCAACTTGCCTGCTACTCTGCTTGCATGCAGTTGCTGGTGGCTGGTTTTTTTTTTTTTCTCTGTTGTGTGTTTGACTTGCTTTCGTGTTGTCAATCAAAGTCCCCTGTGCAGCCACATAGGCCAAGCGTCCGCGTGTGCTTGGCAGGCCTAGCCTGGGAGGGCCCATGCCGCCCGCTCATCCACCCGCCGGGCTGCAGCGAGTCTCAGCTGCCGGGGGAGGGGGCGGGAGGGGGTGGCTGTGGAACATCCTGCATCTGCTCCCCATATTGCCCAGCGCAAAGACAAGGAAGGAGAGAAGGAGAGATGAGTGGCTCCGCGTGAGGCACAGGGGCCTGGAGCGTGAACACAAGAATGGGAAGGGTCTCTCCCGTGTAGACGGGCAGTGAGAAGGGCAGAGAGAGCCTGAGCCTGAGAAAGAGAGAGAGGGAGGAGGGCAGTGACAACAGGAGAGCTCAGAGAGCCAAGGGGGACCCTTGGAGACTCCGGAAGGACAGAGAGAGAGAAACAAGGAATGAGAAAGCTAGCCCGGCCCTGGGAAGCAATGCAAAAAGCAAGGAAAACTGCACGGGATTTGGAAATTCCATCTTTGCTTTTTGCGCCCTTGCGCCTTGGCGAGCGACGCTGCCCCATAAACCTTGGGATTAGCGGCTCTGCTGTCCTGGGTTGGCCGGCATCTAATGGAAGCCACCTGGCTGGCCGCAGGCCCCAGCCCTGCCCCCAGCCCTGGGCCCCAGGAGTTCCCCTAGAAAAGATTTTATTTGTGAATTTGCAGGTGGAAAGCAGAGCAGGCATGGGGCACCCCAATTTCCTCTGCATGTGGATAGTTCAGAAGGGCAGAGGGAACCCACGGTCCTCCTGGGAAGGAGCCTGGGTGGGGGATCCCATGGGGGGGATGCTGGAATCCGAGGATGGATCACCCCCGCCCTGCCCCTGTGACCTCTAAGCCCCTGCCAGGACTGTGCCACGCCACTGGTGCCAAGGAGAGGCGGCGAGGGAGGAAGTGTGCGGATCAGGATCCCATAGCAAGTCCTGCATAGGAACCCAGGTGCCTGGGAAGAGGAGTGAGTCATTGGAGATTTGTCTTGGGAAAGAAGAAGGGACGGGAAAAGGTGAGCTGGCAGGAAGGAGTATGTGTGTGTGTGTGTGTGTGTGTGTGTGTGTGTGTCTGTCTGTCTCTGTCTGTGTGTCTGTGAGGCGGGTCACCAGAGGCCCAGGAAACACCCCCAGCCAGAAACACAGGGCACACAGGAGGGAGAAGGCAGAAGCTGATGGGAAGAGGTGGGTCTGAGGCTGCAAGAAAGGGACCAAGGGGATGGAGCTGTTCCTGGGAGACCACACAGGGACCTGGTGGGGTGTGGTGTGGAGGGCAAGGCCCTGGGTTCCTTGAGTGGATAGACAGCAGCCAATGTGCACCGGGGAGTTTGGATCCCAGCTACCACCCCCCTCCCTGGTGGGAGGGCTGACAACACTCACGTTCACCATGTGTGTGCCAGACAGGTGCCGGGCCACTCTCAGTGTGTGTGTGTGTGTGTGTGTTATGTCTGTTGGCCTCACACAAATCCTATGTGAGAAGAATTGTAGTTGGCCCCATTTTTGCTCACAAGGATGCAGGCTTGGAGGAGTAAGGGGGCTTGCTGCTACGAATGGAAGATATAAGTCTATTAGAGTCCAAATTCCCGGCTTCAACTCCAGTAGTGAGGCCTGCGATCCCCCAGATGGCCAGGAGAGGGAGGTAAGGTGAATGGGCAGGGAGACGGGCCAGTGCCCTGGTTCTGATAGGCACTGCTTTTGTTCCTGGCTTCCCAGCCCAGCCAGCAGGCAGGAGAACCTAGGTACCAACCTCCCCACAGTCAATCCTCTCTGAGAAGCAAGCCCCACCCTGGCTGGCCAGAGCTGCCCAACAGGTAGCGCAGGCAGGGACCTGCCATGTCTCCTCCCACAGAGCGAAGACCTGTGACGTCATCCACAGCACAGGTGCACATGGGCTCCCCAGGGTGGTCCAGTGCACTGAGCCTGGGACCACGCCAGGCTCTGGCCTGCCACTTGCAGCTGTGCTGAACGCCACGGAGCAAGTCCCTCCCAGGTTCCAGGCCTCAGTGCTTCCAGCTGTAGGGGGAGGAGTGGATCTGGCTTGTCCGCGGGCTCTGCCCGTCTTGACGGTCTAGACCATGTGGAGCACCCGATGAAGAGCAGTGGAGCTCAGGGGCAGTGAGTCGGGTGGCTGGTGCAGCTGGTGAAGACAGATGGGCTCTCATTCAGCCCTTCAGATGAATGAGCATGTGCTGAGCGCCTACTGTATGTCAGGCATTTTACTGGGTACTGGTCATGCAAGAACTTCTCTCTTGCCAGAACCTTCCCTGCCTGTCCTGCCTGTCACCCCAGCTGGACTGGCCTTGGAGAGCAGTGGAGTGACAGACACGTGTCTGCCCTTCCCTTGCTTCTCTGTCACTGTCCTGTTTCTGTCTCTGTTCTTCCTCCTCCACCTCTTTTCCCCTGAGGTTTGTCTCTCATGCCATTTTCTCCCTGCCTTTCCCCTTCCGTATCTTCCCCTTCTGTATCTTTGCTCCACCCCCTGGCCTGCTGATGATGGGAGTGGGGAGTGGGAATCTGTAGTGGGTGAGGACATTTTGGAACTAAGAAGGACTACAGTAGATGCAGAGGTTGGCAGCCATTGCTCTAGGGGCATGAGTGAGTTACCAGGCAGGGGCACCTGGGGCACACACTTCAATCGCTGGAGTGCTAACCCCATGCTGGAACTGCCTTCTCCCCTCAGCCAACAGGCGTGGAGGTCTAGGACCATGAGGACAGATCCCCAGGAAAGGGGATCCATTGGGGGAGTGGGATCAGGGAAGGGGCTTTGGGCCAAATGCCACCTGTTGTTTTCACGTGTGCAATTCAGACAGGGACTGGAGGTGAGGCCCCTGAATCACTCAGATGACCGGGCACTCCAGGCCCCATGGGAGCAACCAGGCTAAGCCTCGATCGCTTTGGGTGCACAAGGAAAATAATGGCAGTCTCCCAGAGTGGGATCTAAATGATCCAAGCTACGTGACAGGAGCTGACTGATGCCTTTGCCAGCAGGGAAGTTTCTGCCCGAGCCACCAGCCTGCTGTCAGGGGCACGTGTTTTTGAGCCAGAGAGCCCGGGGCTCAATGCTTGGTCCTATTCCTTTCCCGTCTCCTGTGCTGTTGGACGAGCCGGCGATCAGCCACTCTCAGGCCTTGCTTGTTGAATTAACACTGCCCAGCTCAGAGGTCTTAGTCTGCAGGTGCTTTCTCTTCTTGCGCCTATCTGTCATAGAGACACGTGACACTACAGTGATCCCTCGGATCTCCTTCGGGCCCAACAGGCAGCAGCAAGCTGTGCCTGTTCGTCGTGTTTCCCAGTTGTGTCCAGTGAGTCATCGGCAAGAACTTGCTTGTGTGGGTTGCTCTACCAAGCTGTGTAGGTTGGGGAAGGAAGGGCAACCAAGAGCGAGAGCCAGCAGGGCCCTGCCCCCTCCCCAGGGCTGGGTGACAGCCCCCTGCTCGTCCCGGGAGCCTGGCTGGCGCTGCTGAACATTCCGTGTGCAGTCTTAGGGGCTGGGGCACCTTCCTTGGCCTTGGCAGCTGGAAACGAACAGAGACGCCCCATCCGCTCAGCCCATGTGTTTCCCTTCCTCAGGAAGCAAAAAAAGAAAGACTTAAAGGATTTAGACCTCAGGGGGTGGGGAAAGAGAAGAGAATTAGAACCCAAATCCACATCTGGCCTGACAGTATGTCTAACCTTAAGTTCTCTGCCCACCAAGGCTGGGGGATGGAGGGGGAGGGGGAGGGGGTGCGGGGCCGGCAGGGGAGCAGCTGCTTGCTCGCTCCTAGCTGCCTTTCTGGTGACATCACTGACGACAGAGGCACCCACGTGGGGCAGGGCCGACTGCCCCCATCTGGATCCAGCCAAGGCGAGGAGGGAGGAAGGAAGGGGCACTTCCCTTCCCCCGCGCTGTCTATCAGACAAGCCCACCCTGCTCCCTTGCATGCAGGGTGCCATCCCCAGTAAGCCCCTTCTGCAGGGCAAGTGAACAGCACACACCCGTGCCGCCCCCCCCCAACCCCTTACTCCCAGATGTCACCATGTCACCAACATTTATGCCACCAGGCCTGTGGCGGGAGGAGGAAGCAGCAGTGGACCACCGCCCCACTCCCAGCCCTCCAACCCTTCAGAGGCAGTTCCAGCAGAGACCTGCAGAGGGAGCACCTGAGCGTCTTCCCATCTTGTTCTCCAGGGGAAAGGACTCTCCCAGACGACCCAGTGCGGGACTTGTGTGTGAGGTCTCCTACTGGTCAGTCCAAGCAGAGCCCCTTCTGCCAGCAGCTCCACACCTCCTCCAAGTCTGCCAGGTCACAAAGGAATGAAGTGCTCCAGGATAAAGAAGTGACCCTTACAATCAGGCATAGCCGGGTGGGGTGGGGGAGGTGGGCTACTCAGTCCTTGAGCATGTCCTTGTCTCAGCCTTGGGTTTGAGCCCAAGCTCCCTAGAGCCTCGTGGACTCTCCTGACTAGGGCTGTCCAGTAAACTCCAAGACACATAGAGTGATGCTGGAATTTTAAAGATTTATTTATTTATTTATTATTTGAAAGAGTTACAGAGAGCAGAGAGAGCAGAGAGAGAGGGAGAGGGAAAGGGAGAGGGAGAGGGAGAGGGAAATGGGAGAGGGAGAGAGAGAAAGAGATCGGTTTTCCATCCGCTGGTTCACTCCCCTAGATGACCGCAAACAGCCAGAGCTGCGCCGATACAGAGCCAGGAGCCAGGAGCTTCTTCCGGGTCTCCCACGTGGGTGCAGGGGCCCAAGGACTTGGGCCATCTTCCACTGCTTTCCCAGGCCATAGCAGAGAGCTGGATCGAACTGGTGCCCATATGGGATGCCAGCACTGCAGGCAGCGCCTTTACCCTCTATGTCACGGCGCCGGCCCCAATATACTCATTCTTAACAACGCTGCTGTCTCTGCAGTTGGGATTTTCACTGGGTGTCCGGCTACGTTTTTTTTGTTTTTCTTTTGCCAAAGTTGGCAACCTGACTTCCGACACGCTGCCCCAGGGAACAGGAGATGATGATGGCTGCAGGAGGTCTCCAGCCCACAGGCCAGGGTCTTCCAAGTTGGCCGTGCCTGGGCTCAGCTGAGCAGCAGGAACCGCTCGCTGGCTGAGGGCACATGTTTAATTTGGTCGCTCATTAATTTGCACGGCTCTCTCCCTGGGCCCTCCTGGGCCTGGGGCTGCTCTAATGAGTTAGGGTGGTAATGAGCAGGAATCCCTTCATGTGGAACAGCACAGGCCCATGGGCCACGGGCTGGGCCATTTCGCTGGCACCTCCTGGGCTGGCCTCAATGCAGAGCTGTGACGGGGGCTCGGGTTGGTCACCCCACGACCACTCACTAATGAATTCTGCAAGCTTAGGGAGGGCGCAGAGGCCAAAGGGGGCAGAGAGCAGGCTGGGACTTGGGACTCTGGGTAAGGAGATTCCAGAACATGAGGGGGGCAGAAGAAGGCTGAGCCCAGAGCCTGGAGAAAACAAGCCCATTTTTCACTATTTCACATTTACCCTGAGCCATTCAGGCCCTTGAGGGCTGATTTGTTTGGAAAACACAATAGACAGTCCCTCTCTCTCTCTCTCTCTCTCTCTCTCTCACACACACACACACACACACACACACACACAATCTCAGCCATATGCTCTGATAAGTTCTGCAGTAAATGAAACCCAAAACTATTTACATTGATTTGTTTGAAATATTTATTTTCTTTATTTGAGAGGCAGAGTTACAGAGAGAGGGTGAGAGACAGAGAAAACATCTTCCTTCCTCCTCAAATGCCCACAGCATCTCGGGCTGGGCCAGACCAAAGCCAGGAGCCAGGAGCTTCGAACTGGGCTGCCGGCACTGCAGATAGTAGCTTCACTCGCTCCGCCACAGCGCCGGCCCCTATTTTTAACTGAACAGTTCTCATATTTATTTGACGCACAATCTTTTTTTTTTTTTTTCTGCCATAATGCCTCTGGCCCTTCCCGGGCACCCTCCCCCGAGATGTTCTGTTGGCAGCCTTGGCTGGGGCAGAGTATCCACTGGTGGGTAGCCAGCTCTCCCTGGGTCCTGGCACTCTGCTCCAGTGTCTACACCTCGGCTCAGCCCAGGGTCGACTCCCCTTCTTTCATTTCCCATAGACTCATCCCTCAGGCTCCTTGCATCTGTCTATGAACACATGCGCCACACATATTGGAGCCACCAGTGTGAGCTCACCAAGAGAGACCAAGGAAGTCAGAGTTGGGAGGGGGGTATGGAGGGACACTGATACTGATCCTCCCCCCACCACCTTATCTACCATTCCCCCCGAGCAACATTCTAGAAGCTCTCTTGTGATGAACTGCACTCTGGTCATTCCATCTGCCTAAGGTTTTGAGGTTGGGGAGCAACAACTTCAAAGTACGTAGTTGGTAGGCCTGGCCTGTGTCCACTAAGGAAATTGTAACAGGCGTGGAGAGCAGAGGTTGCAATTGGGGCCCAGCAGTGCCAGTTTGAACACTCATTCCACTTCTGGCTGTTTTGGATGATTCTAGAAAGGATGGCAAGGCCTCCACCAGAGGGTCAGTTCAGGGCTAAATGTTGGCTCCATGAAGGCAGGAACTTTGTATCCTGTAGTTCTCTGTGACTAACATAAAGCCTGGCATGTGGTAAGTGCAGATTTGTGTGTCCATGCATGCCCATGTGCCCGCATGCATGCCTGGAACACGTATGACAGATGTCTATTGAGCACTTATTATGTGTCAGCCATTGTTCCAAGCACTTTGCATGGACTAGCTCACTGAATGCTCACAACCATCCTCAGAAGTGAGTACCAGTATCATACCCATTTTACAGATGGAGACACTGAGGTCACACGTGGGTGAGTAGCTCACCCCAGGTCGCACAGCCCACAGAAAGCCAAGCTGGGATTCAGTGCAAGCAGTTTAGCTCCAGAGCTTTTTCTGTAAACCGCTACTTTATGGGTGCAATGAATAGGTGTGGGATGAATATATGAATGGATGCATAAATGAAGAAATACCCAAAGATGGTGGCCCTGGCAGGCCCCACTCCAGGGGCCCCCGCAGAGTAATATACCAGGAACGCACCCTCCCAGCTACCCACACCAACCACCTCTTTCTTCCAGGTCTTCGCTGTATTTTCCTGTCACCCTCCTCCTTCCATGCTACTCCTCCCCAGCCACTCCCGGGGCCGCCGCCAGCTCCTTAGCCCGCCCGCTGGCCCAAGTCTCTGTCTCCTCTCCCTAGCGTGCGTGTATGTGAGCCACCAAACCCACAAGCTCTCAAAACAAAGCAGGGTGCCGCCCTGGCACGTGCTGCCCCTTTGATGTCCCTTTGGAGCAGCTGCGGGGCCCTGAGCCACCCTTCACAGCCTTGGGTCCCCAGGGGGACAAGCTCTACATATGCAAAATCCCAGACCCAGAAGAACATGTGTCTTTGGGCAGCCAGAGGAGAAGAGACCTGGCAGGGACGGCCCCAACCCAGAAGCTCTCACTCAGCGCCTGGAGCCGCAGTGCCTCAGGGGGCAAGCTGCCCATGCGACTCACCAACAAGAACAGCAGCCACCTCTCACGTTGGCACAGCAGCCGACAGGTGCCAAGCACGTTGGCAGCCAGTTGCCGAGTAAATCCTCCCTATGGCATTGTTGGTAAGGAGCTTCACAGTTAGCGAGGCCCGCGTTGGAGTCCTGCTCCTACTGCTTCCTGGCTAAGGGACACAGGGAGAGCCACTTGCACACTCAGCACCTCACAGGCCCCTCCTTGACGTGAGCATCAGCTCCCACCCGCCTCTCAGGGTGGCTGTGAGGACAGAAGGAGCCCATGGCGTCCAGGGATGTGGCCACAGAGATGTACTCTGTGCCTAAGCATCCCGGTTGCGGTGCGAAGTTCTTCCTCAGGAAACTGAGGCTTAGGAGGGGAGGGAGCCACCCCGATGCAGAGGGGAAGAGGTGAAGTTGGGACTGGAACCCAGGTCTGTCCATCCCCAGAGCCCAGGCTCTTTCAGGAAAGTGTAACTCAGCAGGTGGCGCTTGTCTGGCTTAGAAAGCAGCTGACTTTGGGGCCATGGTGTGGTGCAGTAGGTTAAGCTGCTGCCTGCGGCATGGGCCTCCCATAGGAGCACTGGTTCGAATCCTGGCTGCTTAGCTTCGGACCCAGCTCCCTGCTAATGCACCTGGGAAAGCAGTAGAGGTGGGTCCAAGTGCTTGGGCCCCTGCCACCTACGTGGGAGACCTGAATGGAGTTCCAGACTCCTGCCATCAGCCCAGTTCAGCCTCCAATGGGTGGCCATTTGGAGAGTGGACCAGCAGATGGACGACCTGTGTGTGTGTGTGTGTGTGTGTGTGTGTCTTACTGTAAGTCTGTCTTTCAAATAAATTTTAAAAAAAGCATCAGCTGACTTCATTACCAACTCAGCCCTGCCCTCACAACCCCTTGCATATGACTTTCCTCTGTAGGGTCTCCCCTCCCTCCTCCTGGTTTCCCCTCCCCAACCAGGAGCCTTCGTGTTTTTCAAGGCCATGCCCAAATGGCACGCAGGGGGATGGGAGGGGGTTGTCAAAGGCAGCAAGGGCAAGTTTGAAGCCGGACTCTGGGCAGAGGGCCCCTGTTCCACGTGTCCCTGCGATATTGGCGCCCAAGCCAGCAGGTGCGAGCTTAGCCTGTCTGCCTGGTTATGCCTGGCGCATGCTGCCCTGGCCAGCCTTCCTTGCAGCACTGGGACTTTTCCCATGACATTTGTTGGCACCTAACTGCCCTGTAGGTGGGGCTCCTGATCACCATTCCTGGCTCGAGTGCTAGGTGCTGCTTTTCACGGTCAAGGGCACCCGGCTAGGAAACTACTGGGCCACTCCCTTGATCTCGGCCCCCTCACTCCTGGTTCCCACAGCCCCAGTTGCACTTCCTGCCAACTTCAGGCAGGCACCAGACCTACCAAGGGCCAGTAGCACCTCCCAGATCCATCCCTTCCCAATCCCAGAAGTCCGACCACCAGGGAGAGTTGGGGCAGACACGAGGGCCACAGCTGTCAGATCTTTGGAAGGAAATCTTCTCAGAGGAGACAGAGGGACAGGACATCCTGGGAGCCCCTAGTAAACTTTGGATTCCCCTGCTGGAACTTCACAGTCCTTCGAGTAGGCGTGTTCTTAAAGGGATAGGGAACTAGGCTGACTTCAGCTGTGTAGGGACTTGAGGAATGAGGTGCTCTGGACTTGAGAATCTGCCTGAGAGCTGAGGCTTTATTCTAATAAATGCCCACTTTAAGAAAAAAGATCACTCTTTTTTTAAAGATTTATTTCATTTTATTTGAAAGGCAGAGTTAGAGAGAGAAAGAGAGAGAGAGAGAGAGAGAGAGAGAGAGAGATCTGCCAGAGACCAGGAGCTTCCTCCAGGTCTTCCACGTAGGTGCAGGGGCCCAAGGACTTGGGCCATCTTCTACTGCTTTCCCAGGCCACAGCAGAGAGCTGGACTGGAAGTGGAGCAGCCAGGACTCGAACCGGTGCCCATATTGGATGCCAGCATTCCAGGTGGCAGCTTACCTATGCCACAGCATCAGCCCCAAGATAACTCATTTTTTAAAGATTGTATTTATTTATTTGAGAGGCAAAGTGTGGGGGGAGTGAGAAAAGGGGAGGGAAAGGTCGTCCATCTGCTGGTTCACTCCCCAATTGGCTGCAACTGCCGGAGCTGCGCCAATATGAAGCCAGGAGCCAGGAGCTTCCTCCGGGTCTCCCACATGGGTGCAAGGGCCCAAACACTTGGGTCATCCTCCACTGCCCACCAAGGCCATAGCAGAGAGCTGGATAGGAAGTGGAGCAGCCGGGACTCAAACCAGCATCCATATGGGATGTGGTGCCACAGGCAGAGGATTAAGCTACTGTGCCACAGCACTGGCCCAAAGCTTACTCATTTTTTAAAATTCTATTTATTCGAAAATAGAGCGAGCAAGCAAGCACTCCCATGCACTGGTTCAGCCCCTGAATGCCTGCAACAGCCAGGACTGGTCCAGACTGAAGAAGCCAGAACTCCATCCAGGTCTCCCCACATGAGCAACAGGGACTGAACCTCTTGAGCCATCACCAGCTGCCTCCTGGGGTCTGCATTGACAGGAAGCTGAAATCAGGAGTGGGGCCAGGGCTGGAGCCCAGGCAGTCTGAGATAGGATGCGAGCTTCCCGAGTGGTGTGTTAACCACCACGCCCACTGCCTTCCCGGATTACTTGTTTCGTGTGGAAATGCTTAGGAACCATTGCTCCCCCTCGTCTGCCTGTTCTTTTTGGCCTTATTAGCAGCCCGGCACGATCTGCGCTGTGCTGTGCCAGACCAAGTCCTCAGGGCCATGCCCGCCAGCGCTGGTTGCCTTCTCTGAGCTCTTGTACCTGGTGGAGGCTGTTGTGTGTTTTACTGGTGTGTCAGGCCATCAGCTCACACTTCATGACACTTTTAGTGTGCCTGCTTCCAGGAGCCGCTCTGCCTTCCTTCTGATTTACTGCTTCTAATTTGCTGTGGGCTTGGGAACCAGATAACCAGGAATTGGTAGCATGGATTGGGGAGGCAGAAACGCTAGGGAGGGTCTGCCCAAAGCTAAAAGGCACCCGAGCTGTATGTGGGCCGCACTTGGCCTTGACTGCCAGGCCACATGATTGACCAGTAGCACCCTGCAGACACAAGACCTGCTAGGTCTTTCCTAGCTGAGCACCCTGGAGTGACCATGTTGTCTTGGCCTGAAGATCACTCTGGGGTCTACAAATACCCTTCCCTTTCCCAGCCCAGTCTCCCTAAGTTCTCTGAGAGGAGCTCTTGGCCTTGGCCGTGGCTCTGCTTGGAGGGCAGCGGTGCCAGAGGATTCATCCCCAGTGTCCCTCCCAAACCAGGCGCTCTTGCAAGGGTCTTAGGAAATGGTCCCAGCTGAACCAGGCCTGGCCTGCTACCTCAGCAGGCCAAGAGCTGCCCCCCCCACCGGCCTGGGAGAGGGAGGCGCCACCGAGGGGGAAGGCCAGAGGCAGATTTAGGACTGGGGTGGAGTTTGAAGCCCCCAAAAGCCATTTTTCAAGCTGAAAACTGAACCAGGCTGGTCTGGAATTGCGGCTGGAGGATAAATGTGGACCCCATGGTGTCATTTTATGGTCAATTTTCAGAGTGTAACTGCACTTTAAGCACTAACGCTGAGTAGCAGGAAAAAACTTCTTAACCGTAAGATCTATTAAGAGTGCGGAGCTGGCTCCCAGGGGCGAGGTGGAAGCGCAGAGACGTGAATCATTGGAAACAGGTCTAACCCAGGCGCTAGGGAAGAGGGCCAGCCCAAGGTGGGCTGCAAGGACGGCGGGGGCAGTGCTGGAAGGACCCCAGGCCCTGATGGGGGCAGCCCCGGCGGGGGGGTCTCCTTCCCCAGGGGCCTGAGTCGATGAACCCTCCCCTCCTGTGGGCAGGGCCGGCGGGCTTGTTACCATGGGCCACTCCAAGCAGCAACTTGGAGAAGGCACAACCTTGCATAGCAACTGTCCGCACGGTTGGCTCGCTCAGTGTCAATCACCAGAGAAAACGGGCTTTTCCGGCAGACGTGACAATGAGACCAGAGACCAGGGTCGCCCCTCCTAGGGGAGGGGCGAGGTGGTCAGAGGGTACAGACGGGGAAGATGACGGCCATCAAGGGGTGCCTTAAGGAACCCAGTGACCCCTGAGGTGCCTTCCAGCTGGATACACTCTGGCTCCAAGGGACACAGGAGTTGAGGGGGTGACCCGACTCCCAAGATTCACAAGCAGGGACACCGGAAGACACTGATCCACAAAGGACAGCAAGCGAGGCTCAGGCCCAGTAGTGAAGAAACCTTAGCCAAGCCACAGTTTGCTGTGGGATCTCAGGCATGGCTCTTGCCCTCTCCATCGGTATCCACAGCAGCGAGCAGTGGAATTTGAACCTGTTCAATTCCTCTAAGTCTTCGAATAGAAAAGTCTTGCCAGCTAGAACATTCCAGGATGCCTCAGACTGGTGCTACTCTGGGACAGGATTTCCTGGGGCTTAAAAATAGAAATAGAAATGCCAAAGAAAAAAAAAGTAAAACCACTCAGTAGGTGCCAGGGAATGTTCTAAGTGTTTTGCATAAATATTAAGTCACTGAATCCTTACACACCAGCTCTCCAAGGTGGGCACCATTGTACAGATGAAGAAACTGAGGCAGAGGGCCAGGAACACAGAGATTCAAGCGCCAGCCCGATGCTGACGTCACAGACACCCACCCCGCCTTCTTTTCTGGTTTATTCTTCTAGCTGGGTGACCCTGCCTCCCCCGCCTCAACCCCCCACCCCCACCCCCGCCTCCTGCCAGGCTCTCACAGACACCCTTGGGTGAGGCCTGCCCTGCCCTGCCCGAGCCAGGAAGTGTCCTTGAGATGCCCTTCACCTCCCTGTACTCCCTCCCTCTCCGCCCCGCCTGTCTGGAGGCAGCTGAGCCAGGCTCAGGTTTCCAGGCTGAGGCTGCTGCCTGGGGCTCGGCTCCCAGAACAGAGCTCCCTGACCTTGCACTTGCCATCTACCCTGGGGGCTCGGAAAGGACCCAGGAGGAGCCCTGCCCTCCTGCCCTTGACCTTTAGAATCCAAGGCCTGAATTTGCACACACACCCCCCAAGCCTGTCTGGGCAGATCAGGAAGAGGAGGGTCAGGGCGATGTCCTTAAGATTATGTGTGCCAACTACCTCTCCAACTCACAGCGGAGCACTTAACTAACCCTGCCTCCCATCACACTCGTTTCTTCTTCAATCTCTCTTAGGGAGTGACACAATGACAGTGTCACAGCTGGATAGGCCTTTCGAGGTCATCAAAGCCAAGTCCTTTGTGGTTCCTCATGGCATGCCTGAGGCCCAGAGAGGGCAAGGGCATGGTCACAAACGCACAGCCAGGCTGCCATAGAGGGAACATGGAATCCAGAGTTCCTGGCTCCAAAAGCCTTTTATAGTTCAGCTCCTACAGGGGCCCTGGCATTGGGTTTGTATCCTGGTTGCTCCACTTCTGATCCAGCTCCCTGCTAACGCGCCTGGGAAAGCAGCTGAAGATGGACCAGGTACTTGGAACCCTGCACCCATGAAGGAGACCCAGAAGTAGCTCCTGGCTCCTGACTGGCCCAGCTCTGGCTGTTTTGGCCATTTGGAGAGTGAACCAGCGATTCTCTCTCTCTCTCTCTCTCTCTCTCTGCCTTTAAAATAAGTAATAGAAATACAACTTTAATATATATATAAGCTCCTTGAGGGTCCTGGTCCCATCCTTCTGTGCACAAGCTCACACCCTACCCACACACACACACACACACACACACACTCCCTCACACATGCATGCACACTTCAGGGCTATGTACTAGGCAAACAGGCTCCTGGGAGTTAAATGGGAGGCACGCAGAGGTCCAGATGGCAGGGACTGGACTGCGCCCTGGGGTAGAAGGGAACTTCCTGAAGCACGGCTGTGCCTTGGGCTCTTCTGCACACCTGCCCCCTTTCCAGGTCCAAAGTCCCACGTGGTGTCCCCTCCCAGCCTGTTTTCCAGACCGCCCTGGGCACCCAGCCGGCCAGCATCCCACCATGGCCACACGGGGGCAGTAGCGCTCCACGGCTGTGGTGGGCTCGGAGGTGCGCTTTCTCCTGGCTGGGGGTGGGGGTGGGGTGGGGATGGGGATGAGGGGTTGGGGGGGCAGTAGAAGTTTGCGTGGGGCTCCCCCACTTCTGGCACCCTCCCCATTTCCTCTTGGAAGCCTCCCTAATCCTCTTACTCCGAGGGTCACATCCCTGGGCCCTGGGACGAGGTGTTTCATTTTCAATTCGCCCCCCACTGCCCCTAGGGGAGCCCAGCACAATTCGGGGAGGGGAGACCCCCTGGGCCACAGCCCTCTTTGCGGCGCCTCGGCCGACCCCTTCCTCCTTGCAATTCTCTGCAGCCTGTGTCTTTTGAGAGGGAATCTCCCATCTACCTGCTCGCGCCCTGCGTCCCCTGCCTAGCCAGGCTTCCCTTCTCCTCCTCCCTGGGGACCCCCGTCCAAATTTCCCGGGCCTGGGTCTCCCCTCTCCTTGCCCGCTTATCAATGTTCAGGGTTCACTCCCCACGCGTCTTCTCTCCTTTCTCCTCCGCCCTCTTTGCGTGGTGCATAGCAAGAAGAGACAGGGAGGCAGGGAGGCAGGCAGGCAGGACGCATCAGCGCGCTGCGATGTGGCAGTTGGAAGAGGCTGTGGACCCCCGCAACTGACTTCGGTCCACTGAGCACATACAGCCTCAGGTCCCGCCGTCGCTGGCTGTGTGGCTGTTCCCAGCCTCTGTCTGGGAGAGGTAGAGCTCTGAGACCCAGCCTAGCTCTTAGCCTACTTGTTTTCCTGTGTCCGCAGGCCTGGGCACTGCTTCTCCCACATCTAGGCTTGGTGCTCTCTGCACACCCCTTTTCTAACACTGAAGAACCTTCTGGATAATTGCTCACTGTGTCTGGGAGGCCTAGGCAGCTGAGAGGTGCTACCTGCCCATTCAGGTCCCAGCTCCTCCACTTCTGATCCAGCTCCCTGCGAATGTGCCTGGGAAAGCAGTGGAAGATGGCCCAAGTGCTTGGGCCCCTGCACCCACGCGGGAGAGCTGGAAGAAGCTCCTGGCTCCTGGGCTGTGAGGATGTAGCCAGGGCACAGGGTAGGGGTGGGGGTGAGGGTGGCAAGCGGCAGCCCCAGTGTGAGTGTGCATAGTAGATGGGGTGGTGGGGGGGTTGTTAGGAATGGTGACCCCACGCCCTACCTCTGGGCTGTGGGCACGCACCCATCCTGGGAGTGAGGAAGAAGCAGCGGTGGCCGCTGCCGCCACTGCAGCTGGAGGGTAGCACCCCCAGCTGACAGCGTGATTTATCACATTCTGCCTCTCCCCCCTCGGCCGCCAACCTTCCTGCAGACCCCGCGAAGGCCCAGGCTGACTTGGAGGCAATTCACCTGTTTTTGATTTCAAACTCAGGTGCCTTTCTCTTTCTTCTCATCAAAGAAGTGCTAAGGGGGGAGGCAGGGCCCCATCCATCACCCTGGCCTCTCAGCAGCCTTGGGGAGGTGGAGCTGACGGGACGGGCAGGGGAAAGGTTCTTGAAGCCTTCTGAATTCCGAGACGATGGCCAGGCAGGGCACCGCTACCCCGACACTGAGGTCTCAGCCACAAACACGCAGGAGAAACCACCTAACACTCCCTCCGTGGATTTCTCTGGGAGTCCTTAGCCAGCTTTTTCTTTCCCCAGACTCTGATGCCTGGGCTGGCAGGGGTTTGGGGGGGAAGGCTGGGGAAGGCTTGGGTCCTCCCCCAACCAAAGCAGAGCAACGACTTTGCACCCAGAGAATGACAGAGAGCAAGGGAAGAGGGCATGCATTTTCGCCTCGCCTCCCCTGTGCCAGTCCCTGTTGCCCGTGCACCGTGCTCCTATCTCATTTAACCTTCCCAACGCTGCTCCAGGCTCCAGGGAAGGAGCCCGAGGCTCAGTCTGTGCAGAGGTGCAGCGATTTGGCCCCCAGGATGTTGGTCTGGCCAGCACAGAGCTGAACAGTGCGTCCAGCCCCTACCACTCCTCTGCCGGGTTGATCTTCCGGGGCGTGTGCCTCAGCGCCAGGTCTCCAGGGACACCCACAAAGTCTTTGTCCAATGAGAACAAGGCATCTTTACCTCTGGAAACTCCCCAGCCCCAGGGGCAGAGCTGAGCTGCGTTCCCCGCAGGTCATGGATGGGCTGTGGCCTCGCTCCTTTCTTTGGGGGTGATTGGACGAATCCTGACTTGGGATGGGACTTGAGGAAGCTGATAGGCCATGTTGCCCAGGACTCCTCCTCCTTCTCCATCTCCCTTCAATATCATCATCATTGCCACCGTCGCAAGCATACCACAGTTACCAATAGCAGAGGCGTCATGGTAGGTTCAATCTGTTTAGAATTCTTCCCCTGTCCATTCATTTAGCACATTGTCCGTGAGTACTTACTAAGGGAGGTGGGATAGTGTGGCAAAGGGTACAGGCACTGGAACCAAACTGCCTGGCTTCAAAACCCAGGTCTGCCCTTTATTACCTGGTGCAGAGACTTCACCAGGGATCCCATCTCACATGGGTGCTTACCTTGAGAGGCTGTCGAGTTAAGAGTGCTAAATGCCAGCGTGCAGCGGGCACAAGCCAGACTATGTCCCTGCCTGCTTGGAACCTGCCAGAAATGCTGCTTTCTTTCCCCTCTTCCTGAGGTTCTCTGCTGTGAGGGGGAGAAGAAATTGTCTCGGGAAGCTGAAGCCAAAAAAGCACCCTTTCTCCTTCCCGCCTCCATCCCATTCATAAATATTAAACACATCTGTGCACAAGCGATGCAGATTCATTGAGCACCTTGCCCCGCGCCGGACTGGATGGATGCTGAGGCTGTGGGGATGCCAATGACTTGGGCTTCATGTACTGAGATGGCTCAGTGGGAGGGAGGGACAGACAGGGAGACAGACAGAGATGGAGACTCTCTTAGGGCCATGATAGAAGACTTCTCGGAGGAGGTGGCCGTGGGCTCATGTCACGCAGCTGGACACAGCAGGAGTATCTTGGAATGTGCTCCGTGTCTCCTTCCTAGAGAAGAAAGAGGCACAAAAGAGAGTGCTTTTTGCAGGGCGCTGCCTACTGGCCCAGCACTGTGCTCCGTGTTCTGCACCTCGAGGCTATGACAGGAAGCACCAAGACCAAGGCCCCCTCTCTCCTCCTGTGTGTCTCCTGGCCCAGGAAGGAATTCATCACGAGGAAGACTGAGCCTCTCTCTCCCTCTTCCACACACTAAGCAGGCACGCAGGCTCTCGGCTGCATGCACACACACACACATGCGCGCATACACACAGATGCACGCACACACGCCCCTCCATCCTCCCCTGCTCCTAAAAATATCAAATCAGTGGAGCTGCAAGGGAAATGAATGTTTGGCAGCGGAGCAAGTGGCCTAGGAGTGGTGTCAGGCTCCGTAAATATTTACACGCTGGATTAGAGCAGAAGTTGGAAACATTAGGCAGCTGAGAAGGACTGTTTTAATAGCATGGCTGATAAATCCAAACTTGGGGGCTTTGTTTGGAAGTCTCAGCTTCTGGGAATTTTCGGCGTGTAAACTCTGAGCCTGAGGAGGCTGGGGATAGAGCGCGGTGTTGTGGGCCATTGGGTGGGTGGGTGGGGGCGGCCCTAGAAGAAAGGGACCTTGCACCTCAGGCACTTCATTCATTCAGCTCTGCATTTGCTCACCCTTGCAGACCTGGGCAAGGGAGGATGGACACTGTACATATAGCATCTATGTCAAGAACAGCTTTGTCTTTTTACTGCCACCTTTAATAGTGACTGTAACCTGGGATGGAGCAATTATTATTATGGTTATTTAAGGTTTTTATTCACTTGAAAGACAGAGAGAGCGAGAGCGAGAGAGAGAGAGAGAGAGAGCGCTTTCATTTGCTGGTTCACTCTGCAAATTGCCACAATGGCCAGGGCTGAGTCAGGCTGCAGCCAGGAACCTGGAACTCCATCTAGGACTCCCACATAGGTGCAAGGACCCAAGCGCTTGGACCATCTTCCTCTGCTTTCCCAGGTGCATTAGCAGGGAGCTGGATCAGAAGTGGAGCAGTCAGGACTCGAACTGGTGCTGCAATATGGGATGCTGGCCTCACAGGCAGCGGCTTAACCCGCTATTCCACAACACTGGCCCTGTGATTATTAAGTTCGCCTTACACAAGCAAGGGAAATTGTGAAGGACACCAGCTGGAAACCACCAGAACAGGGATCGAACCCCCGGATCTCTGCCTTCCAGCAGCACCGTGCCATCATCTCGGGTATGGTGTGAAGAAGACTCTCGATCTGATTCTGAGAAATCTCTGCCAAGGTGTTGGAAAAGACAGAGATGAATCGGACCCTAGCTCCTAACCTGGACAGCTGCTAGTCTGCTGGGGGGAGGTCTACCACGTGTAGGTAGACAATTGGAATTCCCGGGGATGGGGAGGTTACTGCTCTAAGATGACAGCAGAGAAAGAGCTGTTGCAGTGAAAGGAGGGGCAGAAAAGAGGCAGTTTTCACGGTGAGGAGCACCAGGAGGGCTTCCTGCTGGAGGTGGCAGTTGTGGTGTCTCACCTATAGCTCACCTATGGCAGGCCGGGTTGGCAGGAGACATACTGGGTTTGATTGAAGGACCAGAAGGTACAAAGAGAAGCAGCAGGAAAGAAGTTCCAGAGGAGGATGGGAGTGAGACTGTGAGGGAGGGACTCCAAAACCTTCTGCCACCAGCCAAGGGTCCCAGGGCTTGGGCCACAGCTGGAGCCGCCTTGTTTCCCTTCCACCCTCCGGAAAAGGCACAGAAATAGGTCTCCCTGTACATCCAGCTGGCCCCAGTGCGTGCACCCCTGGTGTGTGTGTGCGCGTGCGCGCTCGTGTGTGTGTGTGTGTGTGTGTGGTTGCACTTCCTTCCACAAAGCCAGCCTTCCAGCTGCTTCCACTGAGGTCAGCCCCCCCACCGCCTGTCCCTGCCCCGCCCCGGCCCATCTCATCTTGAAGCTAAGATCCCAGCTCCCTGTGGCTGAAGCTGAGGTCTTGGAGGAAGGGGAGACCTGGGGGGAAGGAGAGATACAGGGCAGCGGGAGGCCCTGGAAACCAGGAAGCCAGCAGGGTACTCCTGCCTGGATGGATACACGGCACTGGGGAAGTCCCTTGGTCTTTCTGGGCCTTGGCATCTGCATCTATGGGAGGCCGTAGCCAGCGTGGGGAGCCGGTAGCCACGTGTCCTGAGCGGTAAAGCAACACGAAGGAGGGGCTGACATTTTCCATAGGAGGGAAGGCTTTCTGGAAGCTTCCAGAAACCAGGGCTGAGTCCCAGAATGTCTTCCCTGGGAGGGTTAGGCTAGGGGAGCCCGCGGCCTGCTGAGCAAGACAGGAGGAGGATCCAGAAGATCCAGATGTTTGTTTGGGGGGTTGGGGTGGTCAGGGCTAGCAGCAGGTTAGCCCCTGCCCCTCGCTCTGGACCCTTCTCCGGCACACTTTCCCTGGTCCTTCGGCTCTGCCAAATGGGAGGGGAGAGGCCTGTGCTGGAACACTGGAGAAAGGTGTGAGCAAAAGGAAGAGGCTGTTCTTTGGGGCAAGCAGGGAGGAGGTGTGTGTGGGGGGGAAAGCAGGCCCAGAGGGGCTTGAGGCCATCCCCAAATTTGGTAGTTAGGCCTCTCGGTGTGGTTTTCCTGCTCCAGAAAATGTTAATTGATTGCAACTTGAAAAATGATCGAGCCACAGCTGGGGATTCAGCAGCTGGTGCAAGGGGAATTGGGCTGCACCCCCGCCCCACGGCCTGCTCCCTGGCAGGGCCATCCTTCTCCCAGTGTCAAACCGAGCAGAGCAGCGGGGCCTCCTCCTCCTCCTCCTCCCAGGAGCTGCCTGCCTTCCTCCGGGCTCAACCCCGGGCAGCCTTGCTTAAAAGTCCCGCTGCTTCTGAGGTAGGAGACGTCGGGGCGAAGGAGGGTCTCAGCACTAGGCTGTGGCTTCCGCAGGCTCCAGAGACCATCTCAACCTCTGAGGGTCACCGGGGAGGCCGCAGGGGAGTCCTGAGCTGGAAGGGGAGGAGGCGTGGAGGCAGGCAGGAGGCTGGAAGCAGTGTGGGGACCTCTTCTCCTCTTCCTGGCCCCCGGCAGGCTATGCCCCACCTGCCCAGCTGCCCTGTCCACCACCATTGTTCTGCCACACAAAAGATGATTATGGAAAAGCAGCCTGCACCCAGCAGGCAGGCTCAGCAAACCAACAAATCCCCAAACTTGCTGCTGCTGGTACTGCCTGGCTGGGGCCCGCTTAGCCAGCCGGGGCCCCTGGCACTCAGTCCACACCTGCCACCTGCCAGAAACCCTACGGTTGTGCCTCACAGGGATTCTTTCACCTCCAATATTGGCAAGGGGTGGGGAGACAGACTCTGACACCCATTCTGGGGAACCTCTGCTCGCCACACAAGCCTTGGCCCAGAGAAGGTTCTAGAAGGGGAAATGATCACACACTGAGAGAAAAGGGTAAATGTGCTTTGAGACGGGTTTGGCCAACTCACGCCCCTGCTCCCTCTCACTATTGCCAGCGGGGTCAGCCTCAACTTCCCCCACCTCCCTCATCTCTGGGGCAGCTTCCCGCACCTTCACAGCACCCCTCCCCCACCCCATCGCTTTGCTTTCCTCTTCTCACCTCCTTTTCCTGTCTCCTGAGTCTGTGGATGCCAGCAGCATCAATCCCAATACTATACTCACCACTACTCTCATCCCTGTCATCGCCATTTCCAATTCCTCATCCCTCCCCGTGTATTCCCTGCCCTCTAGGAATTTGTAGCCTGAATGTGACACACCAACGGAGCACAACTATTAAGACACAAACAGTGAAAACCAGAAAGCCCTTGCACGAATGCAGAGGAAAGCATTGACACTCTCGTCTTCAGTTCCAGCAACCTCTGGGGGCTTCTGGAATCTCTCACATCTGGTTGGAGCTTTGCAGTGAGATTCATATTGGTTCCTGGCCATGGAAATATTCTTCATCCTGTCTGTCCTTCCCAGTGGGCCAGTATTAGCCCTTCTAGAGGCTGGAAGCCAAGGAGGCGAAGAAATCCAGTCCGGGACCAAGGATGGGGTCACTATGCCTTTTAGTTGGAACGTGCAGGCTGCTAGCTACTGTGGAATTCTCAGCGTTCTGGCCCAGCCTGGGCCCCGGCTCACGTGCCGCCTGCTTTGGCTTGCTCCATGGGGGAGAAGAGGGCTCAGAAGCTCAGAGTTTGAGGTTTGTTAAATCATGGTGCCTCCACACTCATCTGCTCCCTGGAGACGAGGGTCTCCAGGGAGTACCCCAAGCCAGCGGTTCTCTGAAGAGGTCTACAGAGCAACTGCATTGTGCACCCCACTCCGCAACATCCAGGAAGCCTGGAATGCGAGGAGGCAGTTCTGGGATGGCACAGTAACACTGTGATGTCCTCAAGGCCTCAAGGCCTCAGCTCTTTCCGCCTTTCTGCTTTAACATCTTAGCACCAGTTTCATTTTCAAGGTTCCGCTAGGACTCAGTGTGCCGGGGGGGGGGGGGGGGTCCCAGTCATCATATTACCATTTTAGATAACGGAAAAAGAGAAAAGGGGAGGCTGGCGCTGTGGCATAAAGCAGGTAAAGCCCCAGCCTGCAGTGCCGGCATCCCATATGGGCGCCGGTTCGAGTCCCTGCTGCTCCACTTCTGATCCAGCTCTCTGGCCTGGGAAAGCAGTGGAAGATGGCCCAAGTGCTTGGCCCCTGCATCCACGCGTGAGACCTGGAGGAAGCTCCTGGCTCCTGTTGCAGCTGCTCCAAAAGATCCCTGTGACATTTCTTTGTATGTTTCCATTGGCAGCAATTTAGTCCCATGGTCATGCCTAGTCAGAAAAGAGGTACCAATGGGGCATTGTTACTAAAGGAGGCAGTGAATATTGGATGGTGCCTACCAGAGCAGGCTCTGTAACAGCTTCCCTTCTCGTCCCAGAGGTGCTACTCATCAGCCAGGCTCCCGTTACAGAAACCTAGCTTCAGCAGGTGCACTGGACATGAGGGAGCTCCAGAGAGGGGCGGCACCAGCGAGCAAGTGGAGAGCTGGGGGCACAGAGGCAGCCTCTGCTGCGACACTGGCATGTCAGACTGCATGTTGGAGTCCCAGCTGCTCAACTTCCAATCTGACTTCTTGCTGCTGTGCCTAGAAAGCAGCAGAAAATGGCCCAAGTGCTGCCTGGCAAGCCCTAGCTGTTATGACCATTTGGGGAGTGAGCCAGCGGTTGGAAGATCTATCTCTCTCTTTGGGAGGCAAGAATTCTACAACTGACCCACCAATGTTCGTTCTCTCTCTCTCTCTCTCTCTCTCTCTCTCTCTCTCTCTCTCTCTTCCTCTGCCTTTCAAATAAATAAACTAAATCTGTAAAAACAAAAGACTTGTTCAAGTTGCCCCAGCTGCAAAGAGGTGGAGCCAGGCTTCTAATCCAACAGTGAGAGCCGGTGCCTCGGCTCTCAGTCTTCGTACTGCACTCTCGAGACCTCATCATCTGGAATTCCTCATCAGCGACGCAGCTAACAGCCAGCCCTGCTGCCCACGGTAGTGTCAGGGAGTTGGTTCTCGCCTCATGGATGCCTCGGGGCCTCCTGTTGGGCCTGGCGCATCCATGGTTGTGGATCTCTCCTTCCACTTCTGAGCAGAGCCCAGGGCTGGCAGGCCCTGGGGTCCCCTTGGGGGTCAAGGTTGCTGCCTTCCCACTGCTGTCTTCCTGCCAACCTCTGCATCAGGGCACAGGCACCCTTCACCCCTGGGGAACAACCTAACCTCACCGTCTCATGTCACGTAGCGTGTCGCTGGCAGGGCAGGGGTCCAAACCCCAAGTGGAAAGTGCTCTGGGCACACCTCTTCTCCACTCAGGGCCATCATCTGTTTCTTAAAAGCCTGATTGCCTGAAGGAACCCTCAGTTGGGATGACTTTCCCATACTACTTGAGCTTTAAAATCGAGACTCCATGTCACCTCCTCCAGGTGACACTGCCGTGCCGCTCACATGACTGGTCTGCCCATAGTGGGATCAGCTTCCCACCCACTGGCAGCTATGGGAGGGCAGGGGCTGTGCTCCATGGACCTGTGCATTCATGGCATGGAGCCCTGGGCCTATCTCATCGCAGGCACATGGTGGAATGAGTGAATGAAGAGCAAACGAGTGACTGGCCATGTGCACCCTTTCTCTTCACCCAGGCCTTTCCTTGGAGCCCCAAGAAAGTGAGGAGAGAACGGATCATGACAAGAAAGCCAATTTCCAGTGGCATTACTAGCCCAAGTTTTTTTTTTTTTTAAGACAGAGTTACAGAGAGAGGTAGAGAGAGAGAAAGAGAGAGAGAGAGAGGTCTTCCATCTGCTGGTTCACTCCCCAGATGGCCGCAACGGCCCGAGCTGCGCCTATCCAAAACCAGGAGCCAGGAGCTTCTTCTGGGTCTCCCACATGGGTGCAGGGACCCAAGGACTTGAGCCATCTTCTACTGCTTTCCCAGGCCATAGCAGAGAGCTGGATAGGAAGAGGAGCAGCGGGGACTAGAATTGGTGCCCATATGGGATGCCAGCAAATACAGGCAGTGGCTTTACCTGCTACACCACAGTGCCATCCCCAGTAGCCGAAATTTTGGCATGGAAGAGAGGCTAGTGGCAAAACAGGTATGAGAACGGATCATACAATCTTTTCCCTAAACATCCCCGAAAGGGAGCTGGGGAGCAGGCAGCTAGAAGATCAAAGCCCTGGCATCTCCTAATATCACAGTGCCAATCAATATTTAGTACAACAAGAGGCAGAGATTGCCATCAGCCAGCTAGCCAGAAAGGGAACACACATGTGCACGCGCGCGCACGCACAGGCAGAACACCACGGGTTCGACCTCCAACAACAAGTCGACAGTAACCCTAATGACACGAATAATAATACAGGACAGCCTTGGCAGAGGCGCTCTGGTGATTTCTTGGGTTGAGAAGATAGCCCGTTTGGCGAGAGCCTCGCTTAGTCTCTATATGTCCACCCCGCTGAGGTTTCAACGTTCCACTTTCATCGAGAATATTGAGCATGAAATCCCCACATTATGCAGGCTGTCTGGTGACAGCTGATGAAGAGATGGAGGGTGGAGCGGAAGAGTGCCAGGGACGCCTGCCTCCACTAGCCAGGGACAAAGCCAGGGAGTTAATTGGGCCGCAGGGAACAGTGACAACCTTAGGGAGCAAAGCAAGGGAACAGCTGGGCCCTCTGCCCACCCCCCTCCATGGCCACACCGGCCGGGACTTGGCAGCCAGGCCAGACAGGGAGAGGGAGGGTGCGGTCTGCAGGAGACCTGTGGGAGGCAGAAGATGCCTCACCCCATGCTGTATGGTTGTTGACCCTGGGAAGGAGGGCTGGGCCAGCACTAACTTAAGCACTTGAGCCCTGTACAGAAGCATGCTGGGAGCTCCAGGATTTGCCTTCCAGATGTCAATCCTGAGCTCCAAACAACTGGCTCACCCTGGCGCCAAGGTTCACAGTGTCTGCAGAATCCGTTGTTCAGTTTGCAGGCCTCACTCTGTTCTGATCAGTCCCAGACTTAAGAGGCATTCATTCACATCTTTTTAGAAAAGGATTTATTGGGCGCTGCGCTGTTGTGTAGTGGGTAAAGCTGGTGCTGTGGCATAGCCAGTAAAGCCGTCACCTGCAGTGCCGGCATCCCATATGGGCGCCTGTTCATGTTCTGGCTGCTCCACTTCCAATCCAGCTCTCTGCTATGGCCTGGGAAAGCAGTGGAAGATGGCCCAATTCCTTGGGCCCCTGCATCCATGTGGGAGACCCAGAAAAAGATCCTGGCTCCTGGCTTCAGATCTGCCCAGTTCTGGCCATTGCAACCATCTGGGGAGTGAGCCAGCGGATGGAAGACCTCTCTCTCTCTCTGCCTTTCTGTAACTCTGTGTTTCAAATACATAAATATATCTTTAAAAAAGGAAAAAAAAAAAGATTGATTTATGTATTTGAAAGGTAGAGCAATGATAAACAGAAGAGACAAAGAGAGATCTTCCATCTGTTGGTTCACTCCCCAAATGGCCCCCATGGTAGAGACTAGGCCAGGCGGAAGCCAGGAGACTGGAACTCCATCTGAGTCTTTCATGTTGGGGGCAGGGCCCCAAGCACTTGGGCCATTAGCATTAACATTAGCATTAGCAGGGAGCTGGATCGGAAGTGGAGCAGCCCCAAACCAGCACTCCAGTACGGGATGTGGGCATCATGAGTGCCAGGTTAACCTGCTGCACCACAAAGTGGGCCCCTAATTCTTGCCTTAAAGATATTGTGGGCTTGGGAAGGTGGACACTCCCTGGCAGTTGCTTAGGATTGCAGAATCTCAGGCTCCCCCCACCCCTGCCCTACTGGCTCAGAACACTCATTTGAATAAGCTCCCCAGGAATGATCTGCCTTTAACAGGAATCTTTGAGAAGATCTGCAGTAGATGAAGAGTTTGCAGCCTCGGCTGCACATTCGAATCGCTTCGGGGAGCTGTTCAGAGTGGCTGATGGCCAGGCTGGGGCCTGAGTGAGGGTATTTATTCTGGAGCCAAGCTCAAAGACCCCCCCGGGGCAAGAGAGCCTTCTCTGGATACCTATTTTTTATCTTTATTTTTTAAAGATTTATTGATTTTGGGGGAAGTCAACATTGTAGATAGACAAGGAGAGAGAAAGACCAGAAAGAAGACACAGAGAATCTTCTTTTTTAAAAGATTTTATTTATTTATTTGAGAAATAGAGTTCCAGACAGTGAGAAGGAGAGACAGAAAGGTCTTCCTTCCATCGATTCACTCCTCAAATGGCCACAACAGCCGATCCGAAGCCAGGAGCCAGGAGCTTCTTCTAGGTCTCCCACGCAGGTGCAGGGGCCCAAGAACTTGGACCATCTTCCACTGCTTTCCCAGGCCATAGCAGAGAGCTGGATGGGAAGCAGAGCAGCTGGGACTAGAACCGGCGCCCATATGGGATGCTGGCTCTGCAGGCGGAGGATTAACCTACTGCTCCCCAGTGCTGGCCCAGAGAATGTTCCATCTACCGGTTGACTCTCCAATTGGCTACAATGGCTAGGACTGGGCCAAATGGAAACCAGGAGCTAGGAGCTTCCTCCAGGTCACCCATGTAAGTGCAGGGGCCCAAGCACTTGGGCCATCGTCTGCTGCTTTTCCAGGTGCATTAGCACGGAGCTGGACTGGAAGTGGAGCCGTCGGGCCTCAAACTGGAGCAGTCGGGCCTCGAACTGGCACTCACATGGGATGCCAGTGCTGCAGTCAGCAGCTTAACCCACTATACCACAGAGCCAGCCCTGTCCTCACTGGAGACTCTGATCCCTTGGGCTAAGGGGACCGGAGGTTGCCATATCACCTCCTTTGTTTCTCACAATGTTTCCACCCTCAAAAAAAAAAAAAGGTAGCTTTTCTAAGGAGGTCAATTCTCCCGTGATCGTCTCAATGAACTTTCCTAAGAGTTACAGCCATGTCGCGCCGGATTGGTGTGCCATGTGAGGTGATAGGCTCGCTGACACTGGAGGTGAACCGTCATTTGCAAGAGGCTGTTTCACCCAACAAAGTGGGAGCTTCTCAAAGAACTCCAGCCACGAGCATTTTAAAGATTCCCTGTAGAGTGACCTGGTCCAAGGGCTTGTTTTCTAGAGCCGACTGGGGGTACTGTTGTTATCTGGAGCGATTCTCCAGGAGAGACAAACCAGTCTGGCTTCTAGGCATCTCACAGCCGCTGATCTGCTGGGCTGTGTGACTTTGCCTCTCTGGGCATCAGTCCAGAAGACCGGACTCTATGGCTTGGAGGGGCCGTGCTGAAGGGCAGCCAGAGCGAGGCGGGGGCTCACACCCCAGAGTTTGCCCTCCTTCAGACTTTGTCCTTGGGCCTGGCAGCACTTCGATGAAACCCTTAGCTCTTTCGTTACGGGATGGGCAGAAAGCCCAGGGAAGCTTGGGGGCCTGTTGACCCTGGAGGACTGAATGAGGAGGAAATGATTTGAGAGGTAATCAATATGCTGGCTTGCAGTTCATTAACATCTAATGAGTCCTCTAACTGGTCAGCCTCCTCTGGGGCCCAGCCAGCCCTGTCACCTCTCCCTGCCCCTGCTCCCCAGGGTCATTTGTTTTCCCGGGGTCAGGGACAGATCCCAGGTGTGAAGCCGTGGGGGCCAGGGGAGGGCCAGATGGCCACCGAGACAATGCTGCAGCTGGAAGGGCCCCCAGGGATGTTCTGGTCCCACCCCTTCATGGTACAACTGGAAACTGAGACGGAGAGAGGAAAGGGGATGTACCCCAAAATCGAGCAGTGAGCCCAGCCGGGGGCCATAACCCCAACCCTTCCCCTAGGACTCTCTTCCCACATCTTTGACAGCTGTGCCCTCCCAAAGCTTGCACCTCTGTGCTCCTTTATGTCCTGGAACCTCAGTTTCTCCATCTGTAAAATGAAAGCAATACTTCCCATTCTACGGTGAGATACCAGGCAGGCAAAGCACTTGGGAAAGTACACAGGGCTCCCCCTTCGATGTAAGACATCTGTGCGTGGCACCTGCAGAGGCCCTGCTTAAACATGCAGGTGCTCAGTTCAGAGAACCTGATCTCCCTTGGGGAAGACTTCCTGGAGGAAGCGAGCTCATGGGAGGCAGAGGATGTAACATGGGCTTATCAGTGGGGCACTGCCATGGTCTTGTCGTCGACCACCCTTGCATAGCACTTGTTAAGCCTCTTCTGAAGAGTAACTCATTCCATCCGCACAGCAAGCCCGGGATGTTTCTCCCAGAGTGCAACGGTCCACTCTGGTCACAAAGCCAGCCAGTGGTCAAACAATTCCAACTCAGCAAAAGCCCACACCCTGGATCACTGCTCCGCACAGCCCTGATACCAGCCACCACCCCTGTAGCAGCAGTGGCATGCACAGTAGCTTGAGGGATGTGTACCGAGAGGCAGGGAGAGACATCGAAGGCCTGACCTGGGGCGGTGGCAGAGGGAGCCGAGGAGGACGTGACAGAAGCTGCAAATCAAGACCGGGGTGGCGGCATAGCTGGGTTCTAAGGAGCAACACATTGCTGGTGGTGAGAACTCAGCAGAGAAGGTGGAGAAGAGAGCTGGGTTTGCTGAACACATGGCAGGCAAGCCAGGGAAGGCCTGACAACCGCTTCCCACGGACTGTAACGTGATGGGCACACCAGTGGCAGCAGTCCCTTATTAGGGTAGCTGTGACCGTATGGACTGCAATCCAAGGGGCATCCTGTGACTTTAGTAGTTCCTCAGTTCTGCCCACCTCCTACCACCTCCTACCACATCGTGTTGTGATTAGGGTTTCAGCCTTTGAATTTTTAATTTTTCCTTTATTTCTTTCTTTATTTTTATTTTATTTATTTAGTTACAGAGAAAGAGTCTTCCATCCTCTGGTTCACTCTTCAAATAGTTGCAACAGCCCAAGCTGAGTTGATCTGAAGCCAGGGGCCAAGAGCTTCTTCTGGTTCTTCCACACGGGTGCAGGGGCCCAAGGACTTGGGCCATCCTCTAATGTTTTCCCAGGCCATAGCAGAGAGCGGGATCAGAAGTGGGGCAGCTGGGACTCGAACCGGCACCCACTTGGGATGCTCCAGCACTGCAGGTCAAGTCTTCAACCTACTGCCCCACAGCACTGGCTCCCAGCCTGTGAATTTTTAAAGAAAGCTTTATTTATGTGAAAAGCAGGATTACAGGAAGAGGGAGATACAGAGTGAGAGCTCTTCCATCTGCTGATTTACTTCCCAAATGGCCAGACCAAAGTCAGGAGCCTGGAACTCCATTCGTTTCCCAGATGAGCAGCAGGGACCCGAGCACCTGAGCCACCTTCTGCTGCTTTCCCAGGAGCATTCGCAGGGAGCTGGCTCAAAAGCGGAGCAGCCAGGACTCAAACTGACGCTCCAGTATGGGATGCTGACTTTGCAAGGTGGCTACTCAACCTGCTGAGCCACAAGGCTGGTCCCAAGGCTTTTTGTTTTTTTAGATAACTGAGGTCATAGCACACTATAATTTAGTGTTCTGTTTTTTTTTTTTTTTCACTTCATAATATCTCATGGGCACCCCCTCTATGTCACCAGAAATGCTTGGCAAAGCTGGAATCTGGAATGGCTGCCTTGCACCCTGGTGGATGGTCCCGGAAAGTAGCACCTGAGCAACTGTAAGTCCTCCAGACACCCAAATGGCCTTGAGAGCCCACGTGAGCACCCTGGGAAAGCCTAGGGCTCTGGGAATTTCTCACGCCCCACCCCCAAGCCCCAGAGTCCATCCTTCTGCCCGTGATCCGGCTTCTCCCTGTCTCCCTCTTCTCTGCTCTTGTCTCCCTGCTCCCTCCGTGTTGTTCTCGATCGCTGCGTAGACCACAGTCCTCGTCTTACTCCCCCCCCCCCACACACACACACCTACAGCTGAGCCTGGCCTGCCCTAATTCGCCTGCCTTCCCCATGGCTTGTTGCTAACTCCCAGTAATGTTTGCCAAAGCAGTGAATTACGAACCCGCATTTGCAATGTGCTGAATTCACATTCCACGGACTCAGACCTAGGTCTTGCTAGCTATATTCCCCTCTCCCACCCTTTTTGTTTGCATGTGTGTGTGTGTGTGTGTGTGTGTGTGTGAGAGAGAGAGTGGGGGGGGCGGCTTGAGCGTCATCCTAAGCAAGCATTCAATTTTTCCTGCACATGGCACGTGAAATCGTGTCGAGGACAGAACTTCTCTTGGGTTGATGCTGGCATGGGGGATTCCAATCGCCAGCAGCCTCCTGGGCTCTGAGAGTCTCTGCCCTTTCCCAGGGCTCATGGCTTGCGGGCAAGGTCTTTCATCCAGGCTGCCGCCTCATTGCTGGGACCCCTAGCCTCCTCACACCCATGCCTCTTTTCTTCTGTCCTTTCTATTCCCAGGCCAAGGCTGTCACCAGACCACCACCCCCCCCCCCCCCCCCCCCGCCACCCCACCTGCCTCCGTGCTGTTGCAAAGCCCGGAGCAAGCTGAAAATCATTTACCATCACAACAGCTTCTGCAGACACGCAGCCCAGCCCACAAAGCAGGCAGCCTTTTACATTATTAAACAGAGTGCTTAACATGGTTGCTTATACCATCTGCATGTGGAGTCAGGGCCTCCCCCAAGACAAAGAATAGGTACTCGAGGTACATCTGCCTCGCTGGCGGGACCCTAGGGGAACAAAGGCACCGTCTGCCCCCAGCACAAATTTTCGTAGCTCCCCTCAGAGACCCAGATAGCACAGCCACCAGCAGTTTTGGCAAGAAAAAAAAAAAAAGAAGTTGCGCAAGGTCCAGTCTCCCAGGTCAAGTTCACATAGTTTTAACAGTCCCCCTACTCCCCCCAACGCGTACTGGTTCCATCCACTTCTTGGCTTTTTAAAATAATACCCTGGATCAAGGGGCCTTTGAGATGTACCTTTTTGGTTTAAAAACTCACCTCCACCGTGACTTCTTTAGGACAAATACCCAGAAGCGAGATTTCTGCATCACACGGGATGCACTTTTACAAAGCTCTTCGGTCCTCTGGTCAGACTGCCCACCCAAAGGTTCGCCCCCCACAACCTGTGCTCTGCTCCCCCAATCCCCTGGCGCGGGGGCCCTGCCAGGTTATCACTTTTAACCTCTGCTAATTTGATAGGCCAAATAAGGTAGCTGGTGGTGGCTTTCATTTGCATTTCTTTGTGTTCAAGTGGAGTTGAACATCTTTTCATGTTTATTGGCCATTATTTCATGAATTGTCTGTTCTTCGGGGGCCTTGTTCATCTCCCATCTCCTCCGAAGCCCAGGGCTAGCCATGAATTAAACACACCATACATTATTTTTAATTAATCTTCCTTAAACACAGCTCTGATCATGTTACTCCCCTACTTTACAAAACCTCTGATGGCTCATTATTTATTGCCTGCAGGATTCAGTCCAAATTCTTTTGCCTGCCTTTCATGGCTGGTCACAGTCAGGCCCCTGTCTGTCTCCTCGCCCATTACTACCTGCACCCACACCCACTCTCTCCTCTGCCACAGTCGACTCCCTGATGCATCCCACCTCTCCACTTTCCTTGTGCCCTGCTCCCCGCCTGCCCCTTGTAATCCTCAGGGACCCTTTCTGCTCCACTATTTCCTACCAGCCCAGGTTCAATGGCTTTCCGCTTCCTCCCTACTCCTGTAGGTGGCGCTTCCTATGGGTCTCCAGCTTTGGGTGTCTGATTCATTCCTCTCTTTGGACTGGGGGCTCTCAGGTGGGGAGGGAGATGGAGGGCCAAGATCACCTCTCTTTTCTCTCTCTGTGGCCTCAGATCCTGAAGGGGGTGTGGTGACACCATGGTAGCCACCCCCAGGACACCACGGACCCAGTGCAGGTGCACACACACATAAACGGGTTAATGGAAGAAAAAAAATAAAGGAAAAGTAGTTGTAAGCCAGCTGACTAACTTGTGGCATCCCAGGGAGTGAGGCAAAATTCTTCTGGAGTAAAGAGTGGGATAGATCTCTGTAGCTGCCACCTCCCGGCCTCAGGCAAGGAGAAAGAGGGAGAGAAAGAGGTGGTCCAGTGTGGAGACCATGTTAATGCGTTTTGGGAGTGCAAAGGTAGTCTTATAGCAGTATTGGGGCAGGGGCCAGAGAAATTACTCAGTAGAATTGATATTGGAATTGACTCCCTAAAATATATATGAAAATGTGGCCCCTTAAAGTTCCCCAGGAGTCCCATCTGGGCTGCCACATATGTTACCGGAATTTGGGGTGCCATATGATATCACCATATGCTTATTAATAAGTCCCCAACATTAATAAACTCGAGTGGGTTCTTGGCTAATATTTAGAGAAGAATTCTAAATACCGGCATCAGTAAACAAGGCAGCATGGTACATTTTAAGTTTTTATTTAATGAGAAAGATGCATAGGAGAGAGCTTTATCTAAAAGAGAGGGGTAAATGGGTTCATACCAAGCACCAGGAACCAGCTATGTGGAAGAGCATCTAGGCCAGGAAGCCTAGGGTGGGTGGCTCCAAGGCCACGTGCCCTGGAGGCACAGGGCTACAACCAGCCCCCTCCAGGCCAGAGGCCAGGGCGAGGGAGGGAGGAAAGGAAAGAGGGCTGGACACATCCTGTCCCAGACTTTTAATCCACTCTCAGAGGGGAGTGGCTAATTAACCTGATTGGCCGGTGGGCACTCAGGTGTGGCCAGGTAGGGGCATGAGGTCACACAGGGGCATGGTGAAGGCGTGGTTTTCCAGCTCACAAACCTAATCAGTTTTAACCTGTATGCCTGTCTACTTCAGAATGAAATGGGAGTGTGTGTGTGTATATATATATATATATATATATATATATATATATATATGCCATTGAGCCAACCCCAAGCTTCTGTACTTTATCCAGCCTCAGTCAAGTTGGATAAACACACACACCACGTCAGGAATGTTTCAGTGTGAGACAGGCTTCAGATTTCGTGTGCAGGGCAGTGAGGCACTCTATCGATGAAAGCTCTCAGAGCATCCAACTCCAAGCCTGGGAGGGAGAAACAGCATAGCCACAGGTTCTGATTGGCAGGGACACCCTCTTCCCACCCAGCCTATGAACTTGACCTCTGAGACTCAAGTACTTTCATTGGAATCTTAGAAAAGCTACCTAAACTGAGACAGAGTTACCCATACCTCTCCTCTAGTGCCCTCAACGACCCTAGCAGGTGCAAATACTGAACTAAGGGTCAGTGGATGTGAAGCAGCTGCCAAGGAGCCTGATTCCAATGATGCTGGAGCTGCTTCCTCTATGCATTATTGGGGGCACCTAGCACATTGCCTGGCACAGGATCCATATAGAATGTGTTTGTTGATAGATTTGAGTCCATTGCAACCAACATTGTCCTGCGTCTTACTTGTGTTCCTGAGTGTGCTGAGGGCTGCCACAGTGGAAGGTTGCAGCAGCAGTAACTCGTGATTCCTGCCTTCTCTGGACTTCAAAATTCAACAGTCAGTGTGAACATGTGACGGTGAGTGAACAACCCAGCAGCCATGATAATAGTAGGTACCATTTAGTGAGTGTTTATTATCAACTGTGGCCGTTCCAAGTACTTCCCAGAGGTGATCCTGTTTAATCCTTACAACAACCCCATAAGGAAGGAATTGGGTCACAGAGAAGGTAAAAAGCCTGCCTAAGGTCACACAGCTAATAAGTAGCTAAGCTAGTATTCAAATCCAGACAGCCTAATGACAGTTCCACACTTCAGACCTCACTAAGCCTCCTAGCTAGCTACCAGGCCCATGGTATTGAAGGTGAAAGGTCACAGGAAGTTGGAATGGTGTAGGGTCCACGGGAAGGGTGTGGCCAGCTTGGTGGGACCTCAGGGACTTGAAGACCAAGAAGGCTTGGGATGGGAGAGGAAGAGAGAGTTCTCCAAGCACAGGATGGATATGGAGAGCGCGTGGAGCAGTGCCTGGTCACAGAGGCGTTTTTTGAGGCACAAGCTGAAATCTTAGAAAAATCTGAATTATTAGCTATTGCCAGAAAACTACTTCTACGTTTTGGATTTCAGGCTTTTCTGGGTAGACTGGAGGATCTTACACCAAGATGATGGTGGTGTTAGAGGCGGGCTTTAGGAGATAATTGGATTATGGGAATGGAGTCCGCATGAGTGGGATTGATGCCCTTAATGAAAGAGACCCCAGAGAGACCCTGATATCTGCCACCATGTGTGGCCACAGCAAGAAGACAGGCATCTGTGAGACAGAAAGCAGACTCTCACCAGACACCGAACCTCCTGGCACCTTGCAACAGGCTGTGGAGAGGGGCCCTGGGCTCTGGGATGTGGGAGGGGAAAGCGGGGACAAGAAGGATTTGGGGTGACTGAAGCTTGTGGGACTGAGACAACAGTGGGACCAGGAGTAGCAAGTGGGTAAGACAGCTGCCTGGTGGAGGGCACACGGATGGCACAGAGCAACGCATCCAGATGTGCTGGATTCGAGATGCTGGAGAGACTTCCGGATGCACATGTCTACCAGACACTTACAGATGTGCGACGAGCTTGGCAAACGCGGTGGAGCTGGAGAACATGGAAAAGCTGTTTTTCAGAGGACAGCAGTGTCCCTCTGGGAGTGCAGTGTGTCTTAAGACAGGACCACTTGGGGCTGTGTGTGTGTGTGTGTGTGTGTGTGTGGATGGTGGGCACTGCCAGAAGTTTGGGGAGAATCAGGACCACCAGCCTTCCTGGAAACCAAGGGCAGAGTTCCAAGGAGGAACTTACTGGGTCTGCCAGACCAGAGGTCCAGATGCTGATGGAGAAGCAACCAGTGCACTGAAGGGTTTCTAATTACAACCTTGCCCAACCTCATGGTTGAGGGGATGAATCGTTTTCATCTCCTTAACCCCCTTCAAAGTCAGCAGCCCTTGTGTGCTGGCAGAGGTGGGCCAGGGCTGCTGAAGGCTTTGATGGTGGAAGGCAGCTGCATCCAGGTGCCATGCGGCCTTGGTCCGCAAAGGACGGTGAGTCATGCCCAAGATCCAGGGTCCTCTTGAAGGCGGGTAGGAGGGAGAGACCGAAGGGTGCTGGAGAGTTTGGCCCTAGCCTGCGCGGACTCAGCCCTGGCTACCCAGGGGAATAACCTGGGGAGCTTTTAGAACATGTGCAGGGCCAGGCCCCACCCCAGACCAATTAAGTCAGCATCCCTGGGGGGCAGAGCTTGGCCATTCATATTTTCAAAGTCCCCCAGGCAATTCTGATGTCTAGCCAGAGAGCCTACCCTCTAGGTGGCCATGGGAAGAGGTTTGGCCCAATGCTCTAGAACTCAGCCATGGAGGAGCCAAGTGGCAGCTCTGTGCCCCTGTGCTCAGTTTCCATACTCACTCATCAACTCTACTTGTAAGACTTCATTGAGGGGCCGGCTCCACAGTGCAGCAGTTTAAGCCACTGCCTGCAGTGCTGGCATCCCCTATGGGCTCCAGTTTGAGTCCCTACTTCCCCACTTCCCATTCAGCTCCCTGCTAATACACCTGGGAAAGCAGAAGATGCCCCAAGTCCTTGGGCCCCTGCATCCATGTGGGAGACCCAGAAGAAGCTCCTGGCTCCTGGCACAACCCCTGCCTTTGTGGCCATCTGGGGAGTGAACCAGAGGATGGAAGACCTCTCTCTTGTCTCTCCCTCACTGAATCTGTAACTCTGCCTCTCAAATAAATAAATAAACCTTAAAGACTTCATTGACTTCTTCCATACACATCCAAGATGACTGAAGTTTATGGAAAACAGAATTAAAAGTCCCTTACAGGTGCCTATTGGAAGCATCCCTCACAGACAGGGAATGTGAATTTTGTTTTTGCCACTCTCTTAATGTAAATTGCCTGTATCCCCAATACACCTCTGGCCTCAGCATCTCCATCCATCGCATTGGAGTTTGTTTCCCAGGGTACATCGGCCTCACTCCTGTAGGAGACACCTGAGGCTCAGTTCATCTTTCCTGTGATGCTGTCACTGGACATTTGGGGGTTTTTTAGGAAACTATTTCCGAAATGCAGACCAGACACAAGAAAAGAAGAATGGAGCAGAAGCGTGCGTCTCCACCACCGAGCTGTGTCAAGCCAGAGCGGTATTCCACATTCGCTTCCCATCTTGCATTAGGAGTAAAACACTGAAGACAGAGATAAGGGTCTCCTTCCCTTTCCTCCCAACAGTCCTAAGCGGCTCCCCACCGCCACCCCTGTCTGGCGGGTACACAGCTTTCACTGAGCTCCATTGAAGAGAGGTCGAAATCAAGGTGTAGGGAAGTGAAGGGACTTTCCCCCCAAGAACACGAAGCCCCAGGACACAGTACCAGGCAGTCACCTCCCAGCACGCTGGCCCTGCAGTGCCCCCATCTGGGGACCTCCCACCCCATCATTCTGTCAACACCTCCTTTATGGGCAGGGCTGCACCACACCAGGCTCTGCAGAGCCCAGGACCAAGCAGGAATTGTGGCCTCCTCACTTCTCCTGGTTCCTGCCCTGCCTACCAGGTCCAGGCCCCTGCAGACCCCTGCCAATCCCTCTTCTGTTTCCTCTCTGGGCCACTGCCCAGCCCAGCTCTATCCCGCTCCCAAGCTCCCCCTCACCAAGCAAAAGCATGTCTGTACAGCCGTTTCCCCACTAGGGCCACTGGAGGCTGGCTTGAGGCAGGGGGCCGTCAGATCTCTGTTCGCTAGGTCCTCCTGGCTTAATTAGCCTGCTGCCTGCAGAAGCCAGCCCGAGGTGGTGGTGGCGGGCAGGCGCCTAGCCACCCTCCCTGGGCCTCAAACCAGCGCCTGCCTCCGCTGCCCCCGCCCCGCTCCTTGCCAGTAACAGAGAGGGCCTGTGTGCAGTGGGAAGGCACGCAGTGGCCGACACCTCTGCGCCGAGGATCTGGGTGGGAGAGGCAGGCAGGCAGCGCATGTACAAACACGGAGAGATAATTACTACTCATGTGCAGGAAGGGGAGGGGCAGGGAGGAAATGGCTGTTTACGAAGCACCTACTTACACCGCTGCCATGGGTTGTTCCAGCTACCCCCCCCCCCCCAGGCTGCCTCGTGCTGGGAGTCGGTTTTGAGGAGTAAACCAAGGCAGACAGAGGGAGAGCTAGTGGCCCAAGGTGCACAACTGACACTTGGGAAAAGGAATTCGAATCCAAGTCCATCTACCTCCAAGTGCCTTCCCTGATTAGATAAACTTCTCTTGTCCTTGGAGGCCTCTTCCTCCAAGAAGTCCTCCTCTTTAGCAGAGGAGTGGGCCAGCTTGGATGGATTGGCAGAGACTGAGGGGAGTGGCTGCCCTATAGGCATCTTCTAATCTCCATCCCAGAGCCCCCAGCCTCCCATGCAGGAGACTTTAGGCTGCCAACCTCCCATTCCAGACCCACCCCTACCCCAGCTGCTCCATCCAGGGACCTTCCTCCCACCTTGGCCCCTAGGGATCCATCATGACCATGTAGGCTGCAGGACTTAGGGGCCAGCGCAGAGTGCTCCCTCCCCACACGTGGATAACTGTGAAAGGCAGCGTAGAGCTGTCATTTATGGAGAACTGACTATACACCAGGCACTTCCTGAAAACTGGGCACACAGGAACTGCTTCGATCCTTGCCACAACACCATCATGGAGATGCCCCCCCACCCCCACCACTACCACTGTAAGATCAAGGCACAGAGAAGGAAAAGAACCCATTCTAGGGCCATTAGGCAGCGGGCCCCTGAGGGACAGCAGTGGCCATGGGAGAGAGCTCCAGCAGCTTCCCGGCTCCAGCTGGAAGCCTTCCAGGCCTTGCAATGGGGCTCCTGCTCTGACCTCTCGGGTGTCTGCCAGCTGACCCCTTCCAGAGGCTGCCAAACTCCTCCCTGGGGGCTAGTGTTGCTCAGAGCCATCTGCAGTGTGTCCTTGTCGGGGAGCGGAGGCCCCAGTCCCCTGTCCAACCCGGGGTGGTGGGGGGGGAGGGGGAGGAGGAGGAGGAGGCGGCAGAGCTCAGAGAGGCTCAGCAGGCGGTGAGTTTGGAACGGTTGCACCCTAGCGTGGAGGCTCCATCCCTGCCGCCGCCACCACCACCACCTACGTGGGCCTGAGGCCTCTAGGCTCTTAGAGAAAAATTGCTAAAATCAAATTGCAATTAACAGAGGCAATTATCCGCCTATTAGAAAATGTCCCTTGAGCCAAGCTTGCGCCATGAGCTGCCTGGGCCTGACTGAGCAGCTGGGCCCCAGGGGAGGCCCTGGAAGCACCAGGGGTCAGGGGGAAGAAAGCCTGCAGCCCAGGCTCTGAAGGGTCCTAAGAGGGGAATGAATAGAAGCACGGGCCCTCGGTGTGTGTTGGGGGACGGAGCCCCCTGCGCCTGCATCCCAGGGACCCCCCTTTCCAGCCCCCTCTGGCCCCTCTTCTCTGCCAGGCCTTCCTAGAGGGCTAACCCAGAGCAGTGTGTGTGCAGGGAAGAACAAAGGAAAGAAGAATCAGGCAGTGACCCTCGGGGGAGTGATGATAACATTTTCACTTGAAAATTACCAGAGAACAGATTGTCTTATGCAAATGATATGCAAATCACACTCCGGTTGGTCCTCTCCTCGAACAGACACGCTACCCAGAGTTCTTCCAGCTCTTTCTCCGACTGGGGCTGGTGGGGGAGGGGGAGGGCCCTCCTGGAAATGGGGGTTTAAGGGGAGTCTCGCTGCATTTGTGCCAAGCTGACAGCCATCTCTGCTTCCTGGCTGGACTGTAAGAAGACCCTAAATCCAACAGAGGCCTCTCTGCTGTGTCCCTGGGACTGTCCATTTGCAAATGGCTGAGATGGGGCTGGACAGATTAGACGGAGGAGCACAAGACTGAGAGCGAAAAAAGTGGCTGAGGGCTCCGCAGTCTCTCTCCAGCCCAGACTTTGGCTGCTGGAGTCCAGTAGGCTCCACCTGCACCTGTGTGTTCCCACCTCAAAGACCTGGTAGTCTCATCTACTAGTTCCCCAAGTTAGAGCCCAGAGGGCGGCTGGATTCCCACCCAGCTCCTGCATATCCGTTTCACTGTCCCATTGACTGTCCACAACTCTGGGGAGATGCGTCTCCTCTTCTCTGTCCCCAGGGCTGCAGCTGTCATTCACCTGTCATCTTGCCCTGGCTTGGCCTGTGTCTGGGCTTTCAGGTCAGCCCCTCAGCTCTGCCCTCCACCTTGCTCTCACAGTGGACTCTCTACCAAACCAAACGGAGCACGCTTAAAACCCTCGGTGGTTCCCCAGGCCCGCCACGTCCAATCGAGATCCCTTGACCCAGCATACCCAAGACCTGTACGGAGCAGGCTGCTGGTTACCTAATGCCCTCTGCCCCGCGTCCTCTGTAATTCCCACATGCTGTCGCATCTCTCACCACCCAGCAAGCACACTGCATTGTGCCAGGGCTGCCCAAACCGTTCCCTCCCCCGCCCCAACACCAAAACCTCCTCCCCTTCTCCCTTCCCCACCCTCAGTGAAATTATATTTATTCTTCGAGAAACGCTTTGTCTGGGAGACATGCACTGCCTGCCAGTGCCCGACGCGTGCGCTCACTTCACACACACACACATCCCTCCCAGCTGTCATGGGGTTTCTCCCTCCTCGAATCTCCCCCAGCATTTTTTCCCCCAGCGCAGAAATTAACTCATGTTTGTAGCCCTGACACCTAAATGAATGATGAATGAATCCATAAGAAATATGAATGAGTGGAGCTGGTGAATGGGGCCTGGGTTTGATTTCGGCAGCTCTGCCCTGGGTGATTCTTCTCTGGCAGCCTCAGGGTCCGTGTCTGGGAATTGGAGTCGCAACGCCTACCTCGTTCTGAGGATTCATGGAGCAGACAAGTTGTAACAGCTTGCTTTATTTCTTTTTATAGAAAATGTGAGAGCTTAAATTTCTTTTTTTTTTTTAAAAAAAAAAGATTGATTTGATTTATTTGAAACACAGAGGATACAGAGAGAGAGAGAGGAGGACAGGGAGGAGAGGAGGAGGTGGAGGAGGAGAGAGAGAGAGAGAGAGAGAGAGAGAGAGAGAGAGAGAGAGATCTTCCATCTGCTGGTTCCCACTGCAAATAGCTGGAACTGCCGGGCCAAAACTAGGAGCCAGGAAGTCCATCTGAGGGCGGCAGGGCTCCAAGCACTTGGGCCATCATCCTCTGCTTTCCCAGGTGAGTTAGCAGAGAGCTGGATTGGAAACAGAGCAGCCAGGACTTGAACCGACGCTCTGATATGGGAGGCTGATATGTATCACCCACAACGCCAGACCCAAACAGTTTGATTTCTATATAGTTCATAGAATCACACAATTTGCCTATGGAAAACATACAAGGGGGCTTCAAAAAGTTTGTGAAAAGATGAATTAAGAGATAAATTTATTCTGGGGCCAGCATTGTGGTTCAGTGGAGTAAGCTGCCACGTGTGGTGCTGGCATCTCATATAAGCACCAGTTTGAGTCCCAGCTACGCTGCTTCTAATGCTTCTCCTTGCTGGTACCTTTGAGAAAAGCAGAGGAGGATGGCCCAAGTGCTTGGTCCCCTGCCATTTTGTGGCCATTTTCTGGAGTGAACCAGCACATGGAAGATCTCTTTCTCTGTCTCTTCCTCTCTCTGTGTGTAACTCTGCCTTTCACATAAATAAACAAATCTTTTTAAAAAATTATACTTTATCTGATTCAATTTTAAATTCTAAAGTTTATACTTTTCACTAAGTAATATAGTCATAGTTTTCAAAAATGAAAAAAGCAGAAGAGACAAGTACATAAATATTTATAGCGGCAGGTGTTGCCATGCTGAAGGTTCAGCCTGCGGATGGGACCCCACATCCTTGGCATCAAGTCCCTCCTCTGCTTCCGATCCAATCTCCTGCTAACGTACACCCTGGGAGGCAGCAGGTGATGGCCTTAAGTCCTTGGGCCCCTGCCACCTATGTGGGAGACCCTAATGGAGTTCCTGGCTCCTGGCTTCAGCCTGGTGCAGGCCCAGCTATCGTGGGCATTTGGGGAGTGAACCAGTGAATAGAAAATTTCTTTTTCTCTGTCTTTCCTTCTGTCTCTTCTACTCTGCTTTCAAAAGAAATAAGTGAATCTTTTCCAAAGAGATTGATTGTAAAACAATGTTAAGTTATTTCAAAATGCCCTTATATATGCTTTCCTTTATTTTATAAAAATAGTATGCTTAAGCCCCCAGTTCTGAACTTTGCCTTTTCACCATATATCACATTTAGACATGGTTCAGTGTCAGTATATGAGGGACTTCCTCCTTGTTTTCTCCTGACACACAGTATTCTATTGTCTAAGCTAGTCAAGTTCCAACTGATGGACATTTAGGTTATTTCCAGTCATCCGCTGCGCCAACAGGGCAGTACTCTGTGCAGACGTCCTCTGTGCTGTGTGCCCGCCCAGCTCCAGGCTAGCCTCCTACAAGGAGAATCACTTGCGCAGTATTTGTCAGGGATGGCTTTCCGGCAGAAGAGCCACGTGCTGGGGTTGCGCTTGCAAAGGTCCCTGTGGCTGCAGCATGGGGGTGTTGGAATGGCGGGGGGAGGGGCACACAGGAGACAAGGAGTCTGTTCCTCCATCTGTGACCTCTGGGAGGATTTATCCCAAGCATCTATGTCCTGGGCCCTTGGCTGGTGCATGGGGCAGACCGCAGGAGCCCTGTTCTTGGGTAGCTGAGCAGTGAATGGAAAACGAGGAGGCAAGCAATGCTGGCAGCCTGGACTGGGACAGGGCGGTGAGGAGCGGTGAGCAGGCATTTTAAAGAAGGCTCGAACAGGGCACGGGGCCAGAGGACTGTCGGAGCTGGGCTTGGGAGAAAACAGCCCAGCGGCTGATGAGTGAAGTGGAAACATTGCGCCCCTCTAGTAGCCCAAGTTGGCATCTGTCCTCCAAGGCAGGAAGCCCTGTCAGAGTGTGCAACCCCTGTGCACACGAGGCTCACAGGGCCCCAGCTGGCTCCTTGCAGCCCTCTCCGGGGATTGGGAACACACACTGCCGTGCAGCTACTCAGACTCCTGGGTTCGGAACACTTAGAGCACAGGGAGGTAGAATGGGGAGCTTTGCACCATGTGCAGAGAAAGCCACGAGTGGGGTTAGGGGAGTGCGATCAACAGGAGACGGGGCCGAGAGGATGGACCCCAAAGCCCGCTGCAGCCACGTTCTCCCAGCCCGTCAGAGTCCTGCGTACCTGAGGTGGCTCGTTCTTCCTGCTGCTAACCTAGTCTTTATTAAAGACTAGCTGAGGTGCTGTTGGCGTGTGTGCAGCAGGGCCTGAAGGGTGCTGGTCACGAGGGTGCTCACGGGTCCCTGGGATCCTGAACCTGCCAAGGACATTAGAGGAACCCTAGGGGCCAGACCCAGTTTTCCATGGAGCTCTCCCAGGTCTCGGTGGTGCCTGATGATATGCCCCCTGGTCCCCCTGCTCAGTGAACTCACTGGCTGATCTCCATGCCCCCCCCCCACAACATCCCCCCCACCTCCCACCCTGTCATCTCCCGATCGATCAGGCCCCTGAAATCAGTAGCTTTGCCACCAACACGCCAGTTTGCGCTGCCCGCCCGTTCCTCAAGGCAGCCTCAGCACCACTTCTGAGTCAACGCCTGAAGGAGCATGGCTGGGCCTGTACCCAGGCAGCCGGCGCTCTCCTGCCCGCCCCTCCTTGGGTTTCTAGGTCAGGAAGCATATACCAGCTAGAATCCTCCAGAGCTTGTGGCACTTGCAAAAGCAGGTTCCGTGCCCTCCTTACTGCTGAGGGAATGTGTGTGGCTGGTGGGCACGGAGCACAGGGGGAGGGGCCGTCCTAGCCCTTAGCATCAGGAGAGCCTCCCTCTGAGCCAATGTGGAAAACCTCAGAAAGGCTAAACAGCTTCCCTCCGGTGGCACACAGCAAAGTGGAGTGCAGACCAGGGTCTCCCAAGCCTCCAAGTAGTGTGGGTTCTAAAAGACTTCCAGTCCTCACCCCCAATCCCCTACCTCCCCCACCCCTCCCCTGCCACCGGCCCAGCATTCATTTCCGCTCTGAGCCTTCCTCCCAGATGTTTGCTCCCTTGGTCTTGAGCGTCCTCAGGGAGAGCCGCTTACAGAGCCAGGGTCTCCACTTGGAGCCCAGCAGCTCCTACCCGCCGCTGGACCCTGGGTTTGTCCCCTCTGCCCACAGCCTGCTGGCTGGCTGCCCGCCGCACCTTGGCCTTGACTTCTGGGGCTTCTGCAGACCCCTCCCCGCCTCAGGCTGCCCCGCCGATGTCCTTAATGATTCCCAGCTGATCCCAGCCACATCCTTCCCCCCCCCCCAGCCTCCGGGGTGGGGGTGGCCCTGGCACTGAGAGCAGGCCGTTTTCCACTGAGCCCCTCAGAGGGTTTAACCCCTGGCTGGCTGAGCCCCTTGGGCTCCAAGAAACAGCCAAAATAGGAGATGCCAAGAAAAGCAGAAACGCAGTCTGTTGAATGAATGGCCAATTTTCCTCCAAAGGTGGCTTGGGCCATGCCAGGTCCCTGCTCTAGGGCCGAACTAGCAGGAAGGACCTAGCTGGGCAACCTCTGCTATGCTTGCCCACCAATGCTTGCTGGCTGGCTGTCACCCTCTCTTTCCCCATGTGTGAAAGCTAACAGTACCTTGGTCATCTCCCCTCGTTCAAGGGATTGCATGAAGTCATCCTTAGGAGTTGTGCTCAGTGTCAGCCCTTGGTGCGTTACACTGTGGACAGGGACTCGGAGCCCATGCGGACAAAGCCCTGTGTCTCCCTCACTCTCCTGCTCCCAACACCAGTGCCGTTCCAGGCATGCAGGAGACACTCGGCATGTGTTGGATGCATGAGAGTGTGAAATGGGGACAGATGAGCCTGCCCTGTGTCGGCCTCGGTAACCTAGGCATTCTCAGCATTGAAGTCAATTCTCCTGCTGGGAGCCTGAGCCCCTTTACACCTAGCCCAGGCTGGTCAGCCCCCAGACCAGGGGCTCAGTGGACAGGGATTGTACATTGAAAGACTGTCGGCAGTGAATTCACAGGCTCAGCAGCTCACACAGGCCATATCGCTCACTGATGGTAGCTGGTTTGGTGGAAACCCAGGACTAAAGACATGGAGGGTGGAGACAGGACACAGGCTGACCCTGTACTTGAATCCCAACTGCCGCTTTTCTAACTGGCTGTCTAGCCCCCAAGTCAGCCACCCCTCCTTCTCAGCCTCAGTTTTCTCATCTGAGGCATGGCCAGGTAGCGAGCCCTCCTCTCCCAGCTTGGCAAGGGCTAAATGAGAAAACCATGTCAAGTATGCAACATCGTGCCTGGCGCGGCTCTGGTCCCAAGGCAGTCACTAGAAATTTCTGCCCAGCTCTGGCACATCCTCCCCTCCCCCGCCCCCCAAAGCGGGGCATGCTGGTTGGAGCAGGGGTAGGTATGCATGGGGGCCCTTCTGCTCACCGAAGTTTCCAGATGATAGTTCTGAGCAAGGTTGCAGGCCAAGGAGCTACAAGCGGGCAGCTCCCAGCCACCCATCCCCTACGCCTTGGCAGCAGACTATGTAAATAAACCAGCTTTTTGCTGGCTGGGAGCGAGCCTGCCCTAAGTGACATTTCGAATTAGTTCTGCTATATTGGGTCTGAGCTCTGAAGGGCCTGGGCATTTTTCCTCCCTAGCTCATCCCTTTGTGTGGTGAGAGCTCTTAAGGCACACCCGGTATGGGCAGAGTGCCAGGGGTGGGGTGGAAGCAGGCCTTCTGAGATGATGCGCCCCAGGCCCCCGGGGAGGTCAGGCCCCCTCCACACCAGGCCTGCACGGCTGCCATGGCAACCTCGCACAGGGCTCACACACCAGCTGGCAGGAATGCTGAACGGAAGGAGGGCTGCGTGGTTGGCCGGGGAGAGGGAGCTGGGCGCTGGAGGGGGCACGCGAGGGGTGGGCCAGCTGCAGGTCTGGCAGCGCTGAAAGGGAGATGTGCTAGCCACATGGCCTGCACGGCTCAGGCTGGGGCTGGGCGCGGGCCAGGGGATGAGACCATTGCAGGAGCAGAGCGCCAGGACCATGGACACATGCCACACTGTTTTCCTGGCAAAGGCACTACAGCTTCCCCGCAGGGTTGAGGGCAGAGGGCACTGGATTCAAGGCCTTTCTTTTTGGGCAAGTCGCCTTACCCACTTGGCTTCCAGTTCGCTTCGGGCTCCAGGCCTGAGAGTGTGAAGCAACTCAGGCTGGGGAGCCGCACTGACCCGAGGCAGGCCCTTGGCTCACCTACTTGGGCCGTTGTACGGGTTCTGAGCCTCAGCGGCCTCCTCTGTAAAATGGGAATAATTGTAGCCCCTTGCTTCAGAGCTCACTGAGAGCAAATAACACAATGAAGCATGCAACACATCGCACGGTGCCGGGGACCTGGTGAGAGCTCAGTAAGTGATGTCTGCTCTTCCTATTCCTGCGAGTCTCTGCCTGTGTCGCCCATTAGATTGGGAGGTCCTGAAGAGCAGGGACTGGGACCTTATTCCTCTCTCTAAACCCAGCAGCCCCAGGCTGGGACCAGGCCCAGGGCAGATCCTGGGATGGGAGGTACAGTGTGTGTGTGTGTGTGTGTGTGTGTGTGTGTCTGTGTGTTTGTGTGTTTATGTGTGCGTGTGTGGGATGGTGTTGAATACACACCAGAAATGCCTTGGGCTGAATGACTTCCAAACATCCTGTGCAGCTTGGACACTTGGCGCTTTTAACTCCATTAAGTGCCGAAGGAGAGGCAGCTCCTAGAGCGTGTGGGTTCCTTTCTATGTAGACAACTGGAGTCACCCCTAAATTAGCATGCTAGCACCCTTCTGGCAGTCTGCCGCTCCCATGGTCATTCTGCTGGAATGGGGCCTGGCCCCGGAGTCCCAGGAAGACACCAGGGATAGAAACCCCCCCTCCCCTAAGATAGCAGCCTGGGGCAGAGGTCCTGCCTGGTTGGAGCCGTAAAAGCGACTGCTCCGAAGTGACAGCCACTGAGCCGAACTAATTGGAACTCTGGCCAAAGCAGTCTTGGCCCCCACGCTGTGGATTGCCCAGACCTGGGATCCTAATTTTCTACACCATCCACCATTGCCTTAACAGAGAACACTGGCCTGAGTTCATTGGTCTGAGCATGGCTGGTGAATGAAGCCGTCAGACTAGCACACCGGCCCATGGACTGCAGTGCTGCACCACATCAGCAAAGCATTCCTGCAGGTCTAATGGCTCAGCCTATCTTGGGCCTGAGGGCTGCCTGTGGAAACCAAGCCAGGGCCAGGGGTTCTCAGGCTGCAAAATCTCAGCCAGTACTGAGGGCCACCCAGAACCCAGGAGCCTGGCAAGAGTGCGAGTCAGGCCCAGGAAAAGAGCAGGAAGTTGGATGATGGATGGCAGGTGGCGGGAGCCAGGTTGCTCCAGGTTGGAGTGGGAATGTGCAGATCGGCAAAGGGAAGGTAGGACTGGTCCACGTGGCATCAGAGGAGTGGGAAACAGCAGTCTAAACTTGTGCTTCTCATAATCCAGGTACAAATGGCTACACAGAGAAAGACTTAGATACACTATACTTTGAAAAGTGTACGTTGGGGCCGACGCTGTGGCGTAGTGGGTAAAGCCACCACCCACAGTGCCGGCATCCCATATGGGCACCGGTTCGAGTCTCGGCTACTCCACTTCTGATCCAGCTCTCTGCTGTGGCCTGGGAAAGTAGTAGAAGATGGCCCAAGTCCTTGGGCCCCTGCACCCACGTGGGAGACCCGGCAGAAGCTCCTGGCTCCTGACTCCTGGCTTCCACTGCTTTCCCAGGCCATAGGAGAGAGCTGGATCAGAAGTGGAACATCCTGGACTCAAACCAGCACCCATATGGGATGTCAGTACTGCGGGTGGCAGCTTTACCCACTATGCCACAGTGTCAGCTCCGGAAATATGCTTTTAATTAATCATAACGGATCAGTATTGGTTCATTAAGTGTGACAAATGTACCATCCTAATGTAAAATGATAAAGACTAGGAGAAACTTGTTGCAGGATGTATGGGAACTCTCTGTTTCAGTTACCTACAATCGACTGTGATGCAGAAACATTACGTGGAAAATTCGAGAACTGAACAATATGTAAGCTTTAAATTGTGTCCTTTTCTCAGCAGTAGGATGAAATGTCACGATATCCAGCACTGAGCAGCTGGGAATGCAAATAATCCCTTTGTCCAGTGTATCTAGGCTGTATGTGTGACCCACGCATTAGTCACATAGTAGGTGTCTCAATTGTAAGAGGGGCTGTCATGGGGCGGCACTGTGGCATTGAAGCCTAAGCCTCTGCCTGCAGTGCCGGCATCCATATGGGTGCCAGTTCGAGTCCCAGCTGCTCCACTTCCGATCCAGGTCTCTGCTATGGCCTGGGAAAGCAGTAAAAGAAGACCCAAGTCCTTGGGCTCCTGCACCCACATGGGAGACCTGGAAGAAGCTCCTGGTTCCTGACTTCAGATCAGCTCAACTCTGACCATAGCGGCCATTTGGGGAGTGAACCAGCAAATGGAAGACCTTTCTCTCTGTCTCGCTCTCTCTGTCTATAATTCTACCTCTCTATTTTTTCTGCCTTTTACTTTTTATTTATCTTTACCTCTGAAATAAATTATAGGAAAAAAAAAGATGTGCTGTCATGATATTTGAGTTCACATAGCCCTTACTGTACTTCAGAATGGCCCCAAAGCACAAGGGCAGTGATGCTGGCCATTTGGGGATGCGGAAGAAAAGCCATAAGAGGTTTCCCTCAAGTGAAGTGGTGAACTTTCTCGACATGTGTATCAATGGAACTTGAGCTAGCATCTTGATCTTTCTGTAGATCTTAAGCTGTTCTTAAAAACCAAGTTTATTTTTTAAAAAAAGATTTATTTTATTTATCTGGAAGACAGAGGCAGAGAGAGAGAGAGAGAGAGAGAGAGAGAGAGAGAGGTTTTACATCCATTGATTCACTCCCTAAATGGCCACAATGGTTAGAGTTGAGCAGATCTGAAGCCAGGAACCAGGAGCTTCTTCTGGGTCTCCTACATGGGTGCAGGGTACACGGTGCAGTTTGCACGTGGGAGGCAGTAGGTTATGGCTCAAGTGCTTGGGTCCCTGCCACCCAAGTGAAGGACCCAGATGGCATTCTTGGCTCCTGACTTTGGCCTGGCCCAGCTCTGGCTGTTATAGGCAGTTTAGGAGTGAACCAGCAGATAGTAAATCTTTGTCTATCATTCTCTCTGTCTTACTTTCTGTGTGTGTATATGTACATATCTTTTTGCTTCTTAAATAAGTAAATATGTAAAAGAATTTTTTTTTTATTTTTTGACAGGCAGAGTGGACAGTGAGAGAGAGAGAGAGACAGAGAGAAAGGTCTTCCTTTTTGCCGTTGGTTCACCCTCCAATGGCTGCCGCGGACGGCGCGCTGCGGCCGGCGCACCGCGCTCATCCAATGGCAGGAGCCAGGTACTAGGTGCTTTTTCCTGGTCTCCCATGGGGTGCAGGGCCCAAGCACTTGGGCCATCCTCCTCTGCACTCCGGGCCACAGCAGAGGGCTGGCCTGGAAGAGGGGCAACCGGGACAGAATCCGGCGCCCCGACCGGGACTAGAACCCGGTGTGCCGGCGCCGCAAGGCGGAGGATTAGCCTGTTGAGCCACGGCGCCGGCCTGTAAAAGAATTTTTAAAAATGTATCAGCCATGCCTTGGCTTTCACAATTTTATTTTATTTTTTAATATTTATTTATTTACTTGAAAGTCAGAGTTACATGGAGAGAAGGAGAGGCAGAGAGAGAGAGGTCTTCCATCTGCTGGTTCACTCCCCAGTTGGCTGCATCGGCTGGAACTGTGCCCATCTGAAGCCAGGAGTCAGGAGCCAGGAGCTTCTTCCGGGTCTCCCACATGGGTGCAGGGGCCCAAGGACTTGGGCCTTCTTCTACTGCTTTCCCAGGCCACAGCAGAGAGCTGGATCAGAAGTGGAACAGCCGGGACTTGAACCAGCACCCACATGGGATGCCAGCACTGCAGGCGGCAGCTTTATTTTTTTTTAATTAATTCATTATTTGTGAGGGAGAGGGACAGAGACTAAGAAAGAGACAGAGATCCTATATTCACTGTTTTATTTCCTAAATACTTACAGCAGTCATGGCTGAGCCAGGCCAAAGCCCGGAGCCGGGAACTCAATCTGGGTTTCCCACATGGGTGGCAGGGGTCCAATGACTTGACCTGCTGCTTATGCATTTTTAGCAGGCATGTTGAGTCAGGAGTCCGAGGCAGGACTTGAACCCATGTGCTCCTGAGACAGGATGCAGGCACCTTAACCTCTAGGCCAAACGCTCACCCCTCACAGTTGCAAAGTAAGCTTTAGAGATAAGATTGTCACATTCCTTGGGGCAATAGGACACTGAGGGTGATACTTAGAAATGCTGGCTTATATACTCTAGCCTGGTCACCTGGAAGCCAGCAGCATGAGATCTTGGGGTGCTGCAGGGCTTTCTTGGGGAGTGGGCAATCAGGACTTTGGATCTTTAAGGCTGGGAGGCTAGAGGCAGGCAGAGAACCTGGAGTAGGGTCCTTTGATAGAGTGGAGGCTCAGCAGGGAGGGAAGCCCAAGGGGCGGGTGTGGATAAGCTGGCTCTTGGGAGGGGCAAGGCGGGCTTATGTCCTGCTTTGTAGTTGTCTGCCAATTTCTCTGGTGTAAATACACCCACCATCGCGGTAGGCTGCGCTCCATCTACCAGTAGTGGGCAAACCGCTTGTGACATTCCCGAATATTTGACACCTGGTTCTTGCTTCCAGCACATCCCTGCCCACTGGGGGGGGGGGGGGCAGGGGAGGACAGAGTTTCCAGGGCTGTAGGAGTTGGGCCTTGTGGGGAGCAGGGTACTGGGTTGGAAGAGCAGCTAGCGAGGGTGAGGTCGGCTCAGGAAGCTGTTGGGTGCCAGCCAGCGGGTCACATGGAGATTCAGCTATTAGCTATTGAGCTGCATTCTTGGCTGGGCTCTGTGCCAAACATTTAACATGCATTAGCTCATTTAATCCTCACAACAGCCAGAACAAGTACCCATTCATTCATTGCTCCAAGCATCCACCCATTCATCTGTCTATATGACAAGTCCATATTGTGTACCTACTATGTGCCACTGTCTGAGGCACAGCAGTGAGGAAAGCAGAGTCATTACCCTCTTGGTGCTTCTACTTGAGTGGACAGAAACAGATGAGGAACACATTTTTTTAAAAAAAGGCACAAAAATGAAGTACCGGTTGTGGTGTTTGGAAGGGAAAAAATGGCGAGTCAAGAACAAAAGGGATATCACTGTTGAAGATCAGGTGCCTAAGGAACATGTCTCTGTGGTGGTGACAGCTAAGAAGGAGACAAGGGGCCAGTGATGCAAATGCCTGGGGTCAGAACATCGGAGTGCTGGGAACAGAAAGCACAAAGGCGCAGGGGTCACAATGAGATTAGCCCGTTTCAAGCAACATTAAGGAGGCCAACATCACAGAGGTTGGTGAGTGAGAGATGACGAGGTCAGAGGGGCGGACAGGAGCCCAATCACGCAAGGCCCTCAGGCCACGGTGAGGACTTCGGGCAGACTTAGAGCAGGGTTATCACATGAGCTGTCTGCTGAGCTAGCTCGTTCTGGCTACAGCGTGAAAAACAGACTACAGAGAGACAAGGAGATTAGTTCGGGGATTGTGTCTCTGGGTGAGCTCCTAGCTCAAAACAGAAAGGGAACAAGGAAAATGCCCACGACTAATACATGACACAGCTGGGATTCAGATCGAGCCTCTAGGATTCACTGGCTCCCTCCCAGCCCCTCCCTGCCCGCCCACCCTGCCGGCAGTCTCATGCACTGTCATCTACACTTTCTGACTTAGGGCCCTCAAAAGTTAGGATATGATATAGCAGGTTAGGCCACTGCCTGCAGTGCCGGCATCCCATATGGGCACCAGTTCGAGTCCCAGCTGCTCCTCTTCCGATCCAGCTGTGGCCTGGGAAAGCAGTAGAAGATGGCCAAGTGCTTGGGCCCCTGCACCCATGTGGGAGACCCGGGAAGGTGCTCCCGGCTCCTGGCTTCGGATCGGCACAGCTCTGGCCATTGCAACCATCTGGGGAGTGAACCAGCGGATCAAAGATCTCTCTCTCTCTCTCTCTCTCTCTCTCTAACTCTGCCTTTCAAATAAATAAATAAATCTTTGTTATTAAAAGAAAAGAATTCAACTTTTAAAACAAACAAACAAAACAAGCTAGGACGGATTTCCCAAGCAGTGTAGCACCACAGTGGAAGGGACGTGACAGACATCTGGTGCTTAAATGACTTTGGCAATTCAGTTGTCCCCAGGCTGCCCCCTGGAATGTGAGCTCCTTGAGGACAGGGCTGTGAGTCACGCAGGATTTCCAGCCCTGAACTCTGGCTCACAGACGGATGAGTCCCGGAATCCAACCATAAGCAGCTTGCTCAGATCCCTTGCCAGCTCTGGCTATTCCCAATTTGGCCCACTGTGGAAAATGTCTTGGCTGAGTGCCCCCTAAGCTGCAGCACAGCCAAGGGAAGGCACTGCCTAGCCTGATCCCTCTCCACCGCACCCGCTTCCAAAGCCTATATCACCTGCTGGCTTTGCGATGGGTTTCTGGAAGCCCAGCTCCCCTGCTGCCCTGTGGTGGGGACTCAGACAAGGCTGCCGGACTTCCCTGCACCTAGGGCCAGGAGGACTTCCAAGCCCTGAAGACTGCTGAAAGGATCCACTGAGATCCTGCACGAGATTTGTTCAGCACAATCCCTGACACGTAGTAGGACCTCAAGAGGCTTCCTGCCTCTGTCTCTTCTGGGCGAGGAGTTAAGAACCTAATGTCTGAGATGTCCCTGGATCTGAAGTGCCTTGCAGAGTCCCAAACTCAGCCATAGGTGAGCAGCTGAGAGAGCTGAGTGAGGTAGCAGGAACCTCTTCCACCCTTGTCCCACCTGCCTTCCATGCCCGCATCCCCTCCGCTCCCCCATTGCGCTTGGCCGTAAGCACCTGGGAGTTGCCCAATTAGAGCTAATTAGCTTCTCCTGCAATAAAACCCCAAGGATGGAAAGGCTGTGGAGCGCAGGCCTCTGACAGTAATCATCTTAAGTAGATATTTATTTAGCCTTTATTAAGCAAGCCAATTAGCATGTAATACCTGAGAAGCTGATTCTCAGGCTGAGAGCTGAGCACGTGCTGTCGAGAGTCGAGGGTCCTACTTAGGGTTCTGCAGGATCTTGTCCTTCCATGATTCCCCCAAAGGAGCCAGGTCCCAGGATGGCATGGTTGGAATGGCCATTGGTCACATCTGTACAGATTGGAGACTGAGGTCCAGCATGGGGCAAGGAGCTTGCCCAAGATCACACAGCGGGATGCAAATCAGTGCCTGGGAAGGCACAAGGTATTAGGGAGAGAGATACTGAAGAGTATCTGCTCTGGGGCCAGCATTGTAATACAGTGGGTTGAGCTGCCGCCTGTGCCACCCGCATCCCATATGGACAATGGTTCGAGTCCCGCCTGCTCCACTTTCCATTCAGCTCCCTGCTAGGAAAACAACAGAGGATGGCCCAAGTGTTTGGGCCCCTGACACTCACATGGGAGACCCAAATGGAGTTCCAGACTCCTGGCTTAGACCTGGCCCAGCCTCAGCTGTTGTGGCTATTTGGGGAGTAAACCAGCAGACAGATGATCTGTGTGTGTGTGTGTGTGTGTGTGTGTGCGTGTTTGGCCCTTTCTCTGTACCTCTGCCTTTCAAATAAGTAAATCAATCAATCAATCAATCTCTTTTCTTAAGTGGCAAAAGCAATGAAAACTTTAAGAAAGGTTATCTGCTCTAGGCGATGAGGACTCATGGGAAAATGAAATGACTTTTAGCTTGGGGACAGGGTAGGTGACAGGAAAAGTTTCGCAAGAGGCAAGATGTGCACTTTGACAAGAGGGCAGTGGTGGGGAAGGACATGCCTGTGGAAGGGATCTTGTGAGCAGAGGCTCAGCACTAGGGCGTGCACAGCACGTCTGAGAAACCCAGGCCTGCCACATGTTTGGCACCCTGGTAGTATGAGCCCAGCCGAGTAGGCAAGAACATGCTGAAAGCAAGCGGGGTTGGGGCTGACGTGTGGCACTGTAGGTTAAGCTGCCACTTGTGCCACCCACATCCCACGTCAGAGGGCTGGCCACTCCTCTGCTCATCCAGCTCCCTGCTAATGCGTCCTAGGAGCCAACAGATGATGGCCTAAGTGCTTGGGCCCCTGGCATCCATGTGGGAGACTTGGATGAACTTTCTAGCTCCAGGATTCAGCCTGGCTAGTTGTGGGCATTTGGAAAGTGAACCAGCAGATGGAAAATCGACATTCTCTCTCTCTCTCTCTCTCTCTCTCTCTCTCTCTCTCTCTCTCTCTTTCTCTCTCTCTCCCGTCTTTCTCTATGTTGCACTGCCTTTTAAGTAGACACAAGTAAAGAAATCAAAGAAAGAGTGGGGCTGGCAAGCAGGAGGCTAGCCCTGGGCAGCCCGGCCAGGAAGGTGGGATCTTGCCTGGAGAGGGGGGAATGAGCGTGCATCAGAGAAGGAGCAGCCCTCTGGAGGAAAGTCACAGCATCCACACTCACTCCAGCCATCATCCTGCACTCACTTCAGTCATGCTGCCTGAGGGTTACCACGTGACAAGCACTGGGCCCCTGAAACCACTCACAGCTGAATTAGGGAGGCAATCATGGAAAGACGGAACCGCCACCCAATGCACTGAGAGCTGTGATGAGAGAGAGGTCTCTACAAGGGAAGGGGAGAGCTCCACTCTGCCTACTGCCCTTGGAATAGCTTTTCAAAGGCTGGGCAGAAGCCCAAAGAATTGCCCTGGGCTTGAGAAGTTCTGATGATCCGGTGTCCCCCCACCCCCACCCCAGCATATCTTGATATACACATCACTTTCTTTTCTTCTTAAAAAGATTTATTTATTTATTTATTTATTTGAAAGTCAGAATACACAGAGAGAAGGAGAGAGAGAGAGAGGTCTTCCATCTGCTGGTTCACTCCCCAAATGGCTGCAATGGCCAGAGCTGTGCTGATCTGAAGCCAGGAGCCAAGAGCTTCTTCTGGGTCTCTCATGCAGGTGCAGGGGCCCAAGGACTTGGGCCATCTTCTACTGCTTTCCCAGGCCACAGCAGAGAGCTGGATTGGAAGTGGAGCAGCCAGGACTCGAACTGGCGCCCATATGGGATGCTGGCACTGCAGGCGGTGGTTTTACCTGCTACGCCACATACACATCACTTTCACATACAATACTGCTGTGGTGTGGATATGATTTTGGTATCTGCCAAAGGCCCATGTGTTAAAGGCAGAAACTTCCTCCAATCATGGTGACTTTAGATGGCATTAGGTTGTGGGGGTGGGACCAACGTGAACCATGATGGCTTTATGAGGACAGACAGACAGACATGTGTGCTCTTTGTCTCTTGCCATGTGATGCTATGTGCTGACTTGGGCCTCTGCCAGCACAAATACCATCATTGAACACTGCACCAGTGAACAAATGGGGCTGCCCAATGTTGGATTGTGAACCTCCAAAACCGTGAGCAGCAATAAACCTCTTCTTTTTCCTAAAAACGTTTTTATGTATTTATTTGAAATGCACAGTTACAGAGAAAGAGAGACATCAGGAGAGTGGGGATCTCACTCCCCAGATGGCCACAGTGACTGGGGCTGGAAGCCAGGAGCCTGGAACTCCATCCATGTCTCCCATATGTGTGACAGGGACCAAAGGACTTGGGCCAACAACCGCTGCTTTTTCAGGTACATTAGCAGGGAGCTGAATCAAAAGCAGAGCAGCTGGGACTTGAACCAGTGATCCTATTGGATGCCAGCATCACGAGCAGGGGTTTAACCCACTGTGCCACAACGCCAGCCAGAACCTCTTCCCTTCCTAAGTAGCTTGTCTCAGGTATTTGATTGTAGTAATGGCAAGCCGAATAATACAAGTATGTATGGTTTTATTCTTCCCAGTAACTTCATGGGTCAGACGACAGACACTGAGGTTAAGCAATGCAGCAAGAAGTAACCTGATAGAATGTGGAAAAGCACAGCATGTGGGATTTGTCATATCTGAGTTCCAGTCCTCAGTTTCCTTAGGCATAAAATGGGGATGATATCGTCAATGGATTCATTCAACAAGTCCTAACTGAGCACAGAGTAAGTGCCCTACCAATGTTCACTTCCTCTCTGCCCTGAAATGACTTGCCCTAGGTCATCCTAGTCACCACTTCAACTCTAAAGTCTATGTTCTTTGAGAGAGCCAGAGATGAGAGGATGGCTGGTGGCAAGGCTGAGCAGGAAGGGGGCTTGCCTGGTGCTTTCACACCTCCAAGAGAAGCTGGAGAGGAAAGTTAAGCTTACTCAAGCTTAGAGCGAGAAGGATGGAGGCTAGACATCAGGTGATCTGGCTCACCAAGTTGTGAGTCACTCACCGGAAGAGCTGTGGCTTTGGGGGCCTGCGACATCTCTAAGAGGACTAATCGCAGGGAGTCCAAGCTGGGGCGAGGCAGCCCCATCCAGAGGAAGAGGGAATGATGAGCTCAGCAAGGCTGCAGACTGGAAAGGACCCAAATAGGTCATCTGGTCCAGCCCCCTGCCTCGGGGCAGAATTGTTCTGGAACCAGACAGATGAATCTGTCCTGCTTTTCAGAGTCTACCGGGGAAGAGATTCCTGGACATTCTAGAACAGATTCTCACAGCTAACTCCCAGAACATTCCTTCTTTTTGACTGATGACAATTTCACTAGCTGCCGTTTCAGCCTTGTGTGGCAAAGTGGGAAGGCGCCCAGCTCCTCTTCAATGCATTCACCTGAGGAACTTACACCTTTAGCAACACAGGCCATCCTCATCTCCCTAAGGGACCCTACAGGCCCCACCCCCATGTCTTCTGTGTGTTTAGTTTTCATTTATTTATTTGAGAAACAGAAAGAGACAGAGCACGCTCCTCTCCACTGTGTTACTCCCCAGATACCTGTTTCAATTGAAGCCGAGCGCTGGAGCACAATTCAGGTCACCTACGTGGGCCGCCGGAACCTGGCTACTGGAGCCATCACCAGTACGTCCTAGGGTCTGCACCAGCAGGAAGCTGGAGTCAGGAGCCAGAGCCAGGCATTGAATCCATGCACTCTGATGTGGGACACGAGCATCTTGAAGCAGTGTCTTACCGGTCCTCACGCCTGTGTTTATGCTGTCCCCTCCTGCTAGCCAGCAAAGTCTCTCTATGTGGTCCAACCCGTCCACTAAGATTCAATCAGCCGGTGCTTTGGCGTAATGGGTTAAACTGCCATCTGGAGAGCTGGCATCCCATATGGGCCCCTGGTTTGAGTCCTGGCTGCTCCACTTCAGATCCACTCCCTGCTAATGCACCTGGGAAAGCAGCGGAAGCTGGCCCAAGTCCTTGGGCCCTTGCCACCCATGTGGGAGATCCAGGAGACAATCTGGATCCTGGCTTTGTCCTGGACCAGCCCCCATCATCGCAGCTATTTGGGAAGTGAACCAGCGAATGGAAAATCAATCTCTCTCTCTCTCTCTCTCTAACTCTGCCTTTTAAATAAATAAATAAATCTTAAAAGAAAAGAATCAAAACTCACTTCCTAGTGCAAACTTCTTTAATTTTTCTAGTTAGGAAAAAAACACATTCTCTCCTCCACTTCTATTTTGTGTTTACTTCGCTTTTCCTGATGTCAAAGAAGCACTAGGTTGGGTGCCAAAAATGGCTGACTGTTGGCCGTATCTTATGGTTCAGCCCCAGTTGTTTGTCTGCTTCCACTCCCCAGACTCTAAGGACATCCTTGTAGTCATGTCTCGTGCCTCTCTGCACCCATCACTCCCCTCCCCTGAGCCCAAATGCCAGTTACGCTGCCTTGTGCACCAGAGGAGCCAAAAGCATGTTTACCGAATGTGTTGAAAAGTCATGATAATGTAGGATCTCTGTCCTCAGTGTGCTGTACATTGTGAATTAACGCTATAACTAGTACTCAAACAGTACTTTATACTTTGTGTTTCTGTGTGGGTGCAAACCGTTGAAATCTTTACTTAATATATGCTAAATTGATCTTCTGTATATAAAGAGAATTGAAAATGAATCTTGATGCGAATGGAATGGGAGAGGGAGCGGGAGATGGGAGGGTTGCAGGTGGGAGGGAAGTTATGGGGGGAAAAAGCCATTGTAATACATAAACTGTACTTTGGAAATTTATATTTATTAAATAAAAGTTAAAAAAAGAAAAAGAAAAATGGATTAAAAAAAGTCATGACAAGAAAATAACAACATCTGGGTGAGGCCATTCATACATGGTGTCTCAATTCTCCTCACCACTCTCTGAGGAAGACTTTCTTCTTTCCTCATTTTGCAAATGGGGAAACTGAGGGAGAAGCAGTCATGCCATCACTGTTGGCTGGGATCCCTGCCTTGACCAAACACATGTCAACTTGGCCGGAACCTGGAGAGACTCCTTCCCCAGGATTTCGGACAATTGTTGCCTGGATTCTGACTTTGTCAGTCTCCCAGAGACCTGGATTCTTCACTGGTGGCATCCGCCCTTTGGTGAGCTCAGTGGCTGGTGACTGAGGGAGTAGGGGTCACGGACAGGGTTACATGCATGAGGGTATTCCCACCACCTTGCCAACTGCACTTCCTCCTTCATTCTTATTGATCTTCAGACCAAGACTCCAGCTTCCAGCTGGGGCACTTGCGGGTTCTGGAGGCTCAGGGTCTGGCTACAAGTGGTATTGCCAAGGCCACTTTCTCAACACAGGTGATCTCCACACAGATTTGCCTCCATGCAGCTAAGGCAGTAAAATTTCCTTCCTATCCCAGTGTGTTCCCCAAGGATGGTGCTCATGGTACCGGCGCAGAGGGGACTTCCAGTGGCACAGAAATGAAGGTTTGTGTGTCAATAGTGCCATAGTCATTGGAAGAGCCACTAGGAAAAAAAGTGCAACCCGGGCACTACAAATGATTTCACTGTATTGTATGACCCTCTAGAAGAGTGTCGATTTGCATTGTGCTCTTCTCACACTCCCAGCCACTCCCAGCCACAGGGCAGCCCTAGGGGGGCTTGCTGAGAGCTTGGCATGGAAGGGACCTGCACACGTGGTGGAGGCAGGGCAGCCTGCGGGAGCAGGACTCGTACACTCAAGCGGATGCCAGCCCAAGTGCTTTCTAGAAAGTTCTGTCCTTGTTCAGAAATAGAATGGCATCTCTAAGAAGGCCTGAACCTCACCCATTTCTGTGTCTCCAGCACCTGAGAGAGTAGTTGGCACATCATAAATGCTCCGTAAAGATTAGGGAAGTAAATATATGAGTTTGTGATTCCTCATGCATCAGGCCCAATGAGAAAACTACTTCGTAATGTAAAGGTGCTGTGACACAGCAGGTTAAAGTGCCAGCCTGCAGTGCTGGCATCCCATATGGGTGCCGGTTCTAGTCCCATCTGGTCCACCTCTGATCCAGCTCTCTGCTATGGCCTTGGAAAGCAAAAGATGGCCCAAGTCCTCGGGCCCCTGCACTCACGTGGGAGACCTGGAAGAGGCTCCTGGCTTCGGATCGGCACAGCTCTGGCCATTGCAGCCATCTGGGGAGTGAACCAGCAGATGGAAGATCTGTTTCTCTGGCTCTACCTCTCTCTGTAACTCTGTCTTTCAAATAAATAAAATAAATCTTTTTTTTTTTTTTTAAAGTGGTTGTGAAGATTGAAAGGAAGTTACGTATCTCAGAGGTGGGCCACTCTGGGACAAGTGTAGAATGAACCTCCAACCAGGCAAGGTAGGCAAGAAGCTCTCAGCAAGGCTCCTGACACCTTAGCTTATAGCTGAGCCTAGGGCCTTGCTGGGCCTCCACACACACACACACACACACACACACACGTGCATGCATGCGCACGCACGCACACACACACACACACTCATGCTATCACTCACATCAAATAGCCCCAGAATTGCCTCTTGGAGAACTCTCTCTGCAGAGCGTGGGCCGGGCCCCAGCACCAAGCTGCCCTAGCATGTGGTTCTCAGTTCCTTGGAGTGCACAACCCTGCTGGGCCAGCCTGGGAATGCTTGTCCTGGCCAGGGCATGGGACACTGGGTCTCAGGCTCTGCTGAGGGAGGTCCTGGAAGGCAGGAGGTGAGGGAGGCGCTGTCCCTTTCCCACACCTGGGGAGGTCCACACCAGCCGACACACTTCAGGGGGCTGGAGGGGTGGGGTGGGGGTGGGGGAGCCCCCTGCAGCCCCAGGAGCACAAGAGAGGTCTGTTGCCACTGGCTAATGCCATGCAGGGCCGGGCTGGGGAGTATGCGGGCTAGCTGAGGCAAGGCGTGCAGAACCACGGAGAAAGGAGCTGTGTGCAACTCTCATTAGAGACACAGGCAGGGACCCAGGAGGTTCCTCAGCTGCCCGTGCCCCGCCCCCGGGGGCATGTTAAAGGTACAGGCGTTGCAGGCCCATAATCACCAGGACGAGGGCCGGTTCTGGAGTAGCTGTTACTCTGCTAAATGGACGAATGCCTGCTCCAGTTCACACTTCTGAAAAGAACGCAATCGAGACATCATGTACTTAGCGGCAAGTCCACCCTCTTAAAGTGGACAGTTGCATGGTACTGGGGGGTGCGTGACCACGGCTGCTATCTAATTCCACAGCATTTCAGGTTTTTTCTTTTTTAAATATTTTTATTTTTATTTATTTATTTGAGAGGTAGAGTTACAGAGAGAGGGAGGGACAGAGAAAGAGAGGTCTTCCATCCACTGGTTCACTCCCCAAATGGCCTCAACGGCCAGCCAGAGCTCAGCTGATCCCAATCCAGGAGCCAAGAGCTTTCTCCGAGTTTTCCCACATGGGTGCAGGGGCCCAAGGACTTGGGCCATCTTTCACTGCTGTCCTGGGCCATAGCACAGAGCTGGATTGGAAGAGGAGCAGCCGGGACTAGAACCAGTGCCCAAATGGGATGCTGGCACCGCGGGAGAAGGCATAGCCTGTGTCGCACGCCACAGTGCCAGCCCCCTGTTCAAGTTTTGACATGACTAGTCCTTTCCACTCTCTTGGGTGTATACCTAGGAGTGAAATTCCTCAGTCTTGCTCACTCTGTGTTTAGCATTTTAAGGAAATGCCAAACTGTTTACCACTGACACTGTACCGTCTTCCATTTCCACCCACAAGACATGAGGGTTCTAATTTCTCTACATCTGGGAAAATACTTCTTATTTTCTGATTTTCTTTTTTCAAATTATGCTAGCCACCCCAGTGCAGTGAGTGTGAGGCAGTATCTCATTGTGGTTTTAATTTGCATTTCCTTAATGACTATTGAACATCTTTTCATGTGCTAATGGAAATTTGCATATCTTCTTTGGAGAAATGTCTATTCCTCCAAATTTCTTCTTGCTTATTTAAAAAAGTTGAGTTGTTTGTCTTTTTTATTCCGGAGTTGTAAGAGTGCTTTATACATTCTGGATAGGAGACCTTTATCACATATGTGATTGCAAGCATTTTCCCCTCATATGTTCAGTTTCTTGATCCATGGTTTACTCTTTATTTAAAAATAAATTTACTTTTTTTTTAAAAGATTATTTATTTGAAAGTCAGAGCTAACACAGAGAGAGAAGGAGAGGCAGAGAGAGAGAGAGAAGTCTTCCATCCGCTGGTTCACTCCGCAATTGGCTGCAACTGCCAGAGCTGTGCTGATCCCAAGCCAGGAACCAGGAGCTTCTTCCCAGTCTCTCACATGGGTGCAGGGGCCCAAACACTTGAGCCATCTTCTTTCCCAGGCCGCAGCAGAGAGCTAGATTGGAAGTGGAGCAGCTTGGACTAGAACCAGAGTCTGTATGGGATGCCCGCACTGCAAGCCTGGGCTTGCATCATAGCGCTGGCCCCCACTCTTTTTTAAAAAGGTTTCTTTCTTTCTTGGACAGAGTTACAGAGAGAGAAGGACACACACACACACACACACACACAGGAGAGAGAGTTCCTCCATTTGCTGCGTTCACCCCCCAAATGGCCGCAACTGCCAGAGGCTGGACCACCCCCCAAATGGCCGCAACTGCCAGAGGCTGGACCACCCCCCAAATGGCCGCAACTGCCAGAGGCTGGACCGAGCAGAAGCCAGGAGCCAGGAGCTTCCTGGGGGGTCTCCCACGTGCGTGCAGGGGCCCAAGCACCTGGACCATCTCCCGCTGCTTTCCCAGGCCATTAGCAGGGATCTGGATCAGAAGTGGAGCAGTGGGGACAAAAAAAAAAACGGTGCGCCCCGTGGAATGCCGGCACTGCAGGTGGTGGCTCCCCCCCATCACAAGGTCAACCCCCCAAGGTTTACTTTTTTTTTTTTTTTGACAGGCAGAGTGGACAGTGAGAGAGAGAGACAGAGAGAAAGGTCTTCCTTTGCCGTTGGTTCACCCTCCAATGGCTGCCGCGGCCGGCGCGCTGCGGCAGGCGCACCGTGCTGATCCGATGGCAGGAGCCAGGTGCTAGGTGCTTTTTCCTGGTCTCCCATGGGGTGCAGGGCCCAAGCACCTGGGCCATCCTCCACTGCACTCCTGGGCCACAGCAGAGGGCTGGCCTGGAAGAGGGGCAACCGGGACAGAATCCAGTGCCCCGACCGGGACTAGAACCCAGTGTGCCGGCGCCGCAAGGCAGAGGATTAGCCTGTTGAGCCACGGTGCCGGCCTCAAGGTTTACTTTTAATTCACTTTTTACAAATGAAGAAACTGAGGCTCACGGAGGAAATCCGGTTGCTTCAAGTCATATTCAGGGAGAGTCAGCAGCAGGAAGCTCTTTCTACTTCTCTGGACTGGGGACGTGGGGAGGTTCAGAGCGGCATTCAGAATTCAAACCAGGGCCTGGCCGGTCAGTTCTTCCTCGTTGCCTTTGGAATGCACGCTCTCCCTTGTGGTAGGTGGCTTCTCTTGACTGTTCCATCCTACCATCAGCCACTCCGAATGGGACATCATTACTTTCCTGATAGCCCATCAGTGGTTGGACAGAGTAGTGCAGGCTTCAGCTTTTCTAGGGATCATCTATAGGAGGATAGGAGGATGATAAAGAATTCACGCCAGTGTGCATTTGCAAGTTGCTCTGAGGTGCACAAAAGTCCCCAGAGGGCTAAGGGGTCCCGAGTGCTTGCCCGGATGTGGGGACAGTGCTGGGCCCAGAAAATGAAAGCCCTCTCTGGAGGTGTGAGTGTACCTTTGTGCTCCTGACTGCATTGTGTGCATCGCCACTGCCAAGGGGAAGGAGGCTGCTCCTTCATTTGCTTCTTCCGGTCAAACCTTAACCCAGCTAAGGTGCAACCACGATGGCAATCAACCAAGATGCGCACACAAGAATATGCGAGGGAACTTCCAGAGGTTTATGGAGAGAATTGAATTAAAGATAATAACATCTAGGAGCTGGCACTGCGGTGCCAGTATCCCATATGGGCACTGGTTCGAGACCCGGCTGCTCCACTTCCCATCAACCTCCCCTCTAATGAGCCTGGGAAAGCAGCGGAAGATGGCTCAAGTGCCTAGGCCCCTGCCACCCATGTGGAATACACAGATGGAGTTCCTGGCTCCTGGCTTTGGTTTGATCCAACTCTGGTTATTGTGGTCATTTGCGGGGTGAACCAGAAGATGGAAGACTTCTCTCTCCTTCTTTTTTTGTATTTCTGCCTTTCAAATAGATAAATACATCTTTAAAAAAAGAAGATAGCAAATCTTGTAGCATGGTCATATGTGAGTATATACATACATAAATTGGAAGTGAATTCACTTAATATTTAAAAGTGTTTGAAAATTTCATGGCATTCAATTGCTTTCTGTACAAATTTACCAAGGGCTTTGTGGGTACAGGGCCCTATGCTAGGGTGCGAGAGCCACCTGGATTTACTTTTGTGGACTTCAACTTCGCCCTGTGTAAACTGTAGGGATGGGTTATATCAGTGACCTTGAAGCCTCGTATTTCAGTGGCAGAATACTTGCTCTGGGTACAACGTCCTGATCACAGCCCGAGCAAGTAGAGCTAGAGGTCAGCAGAGCGCATTAGTGTGAATATTCTCAGCTGATTCCTTGGTTTTTTTAAGATTTAATTATTTGGAAGTCAAAGTTACACAGAGAGAGGAGAGGAAGAAAGAGAAAGAGAAAGAGAAAAAGAGAGAGAGAGAGAGAGAGAGAGAGAGAGAGAGGTCTTCCATCCACTGGTTCACTCCCCAATTGGCCGCAATGGCCTAAGCTGCACTAATCCGAAGCCAGGAACCAGGAGCTTCTTCCAGGTCTCCCACAAGGGTGCAGGGTCCCAAGGACTTGGGCCATCTTCTACTGCTTTCCCAGGCCATAGCAGAGAGCTGGATGGGAAGAGGAGCAGCCGGGACCAGCACAAGTGCCCAAATGGGATGCTGGCACCACAGGCCAGGGTGTTAACCCTCTGCGCCACAGTGCTGGCCCCTCATTCCTTGTTTTTTAAAGGATCCATTTAAAAAGGCATTTTGAAATCTCTGCCACTTTGGAAGGCAGAGAGAAAGAGAGAAAGAGAGAAGAGAGAGAGAGAGAGAGAGAGAGAGAGAGAGAGAGAGATCTTCCTTCTGTTGGTTCACTCCCCCAAATGGCTACAACAGCTAAGCTGCAGCCAGGAGCCTGAAGCTGCATCAGGGTCTCCCACATGGGTGGCAGGGGCCCAAGCCGCTTTCCCAGGTGCATTAGCAAGGGGCAAGATCAGAAGCTGAGCAGCTAGGGCTCCAGCCAAGGCCCCCGATATGGGATGCTGGCATGAGAAGCAGGAGGCTGGGGAGGATAGAGGCTGATTATGCCAGCATGGCCACCAGCCCGCTCTCCCCGCATGGCCTGCTTCAGCCAGGGCAGGTTCAGAGGGGAGCCCCAGGGGGAACCAGGCGTAGAGGTGCTTTGGGGAGAGAAGGAGCCTCCCCACCCCGCCTTGGCCTCGTTTTGCTCCTTTTCAGGTTTGAAGGGAAACACAGGCTCAAGACTAGGGTCCCCACCCACCTGGGCATGGGGACAGGACCAGAGCCTATTCTCAGGATCCAAGGGACTGACTGGCTTGGAGGGGAGCCAGACCCTCAAACTCACCCCTCCTTCAGCCCCCAAAAAAGGGAACTCCCGCAGGAGAAGCTGTAGGGAGCTGGGGGGTTATCCTGCCATTTTCCAGATGAGACAAAGCAAGGCTCACATGGAAGGGAAAGCCTGGCCCCTGGCAACACAACCCCACAGAGTGAAGGGTGAGCCTGTGGGGCTGGGGTGAGGGTGGGGAGCTGCAGGTGGGGAGAGGGGTCCCACTGGGACTTGGAGCACCAGCTCTTTCCTTAGCTTTGGATCCGAAACACCTAAACAAAGGCAAAGGAAATTCCCCAAGTGAAAAGCGGGTCCTCCAGTAAGCTGGCTCCAGAAACCAGATATGCAAGGACTCACCCAAGGGAAGAGAGGCATAGAGCCCAGGCAGCCACTGGGTGGCGCTGTCTCTCCACCCAAATCGGTTAGGAGCGGTTCAGATGCCAGGGTAAAGAAGTCGGCCCTATTCATGCCCCATCCTGCCAGGGCCTTAACAAAGGCCGCTTGGGTGAGGGCAGGGCAAACCAGTTTTGACAAAACTCCATGTTTCCCTGGCACGTGTGTGGGGAATGCAGGGTCCAGACTGGCAGAGCTCAGGAAAGCCAGGGGGAAGGAGCAGGCAGTTGTCCTGGGAGCCCCAGACGCCCACCCGGGTTGTCGCTCAGTGATGGAGCTGTGAAGCTTCAAGTGGCCGGAGCCCAGACACGAGGGCGAACAATTCTCCCCATTTCCACAGCAAACAGACTGAGGCTCACAGATTTAAGGGCCTAAAGGCAAGCTGTCTTCGCATCTTAGGAAGCACCCTTCCATTTCAAAGTGAGCCCCTCTTTTCACTGGGCCAAAGCGACTAGGAGAGGGAGCTTTAGAAATGCTAATGCCATGCCTGAGTGACAGGCCAAGGACAATGGAGGAGTACACTAAGAATGGGGCAGCCCCTGCCTGGGAGCCGGGCTCCCCACGTGGGAGCCAAGTGGGGGAGGGAGGGGGAGGGGAGAAGCTGTTCCCAGCGCAGGGCAAGGGGGGGCGGGGATTACCTGCCGGGGGCTGCTGATGGGGGCGGGGCTCCGAGGGGGTGCTGGGGAGGAGCTGTGGGCCTAAGGGCCAGGGGGTGCAAAGAAAAATGGTGGGGGAAGCTGAGGGGTTGCAGCAGCCGCCTCTAAACTGGCAGGCAGAGCAAGGCCAGAACGGAGGGCAGGAGCAGCAGCTCCTTGGGGTAGTGTAAAAGGGATCCGGAATGGGGCCTCTGGTTCCCTCACTGCCAGAGGCATCCAGAAGGATGCTGTCCCTGCTCCCTCACTTCCTGGCACTGTGCTCGCTGCCAGCCGGCCACCGAATGGGAGTTATGGGAAGACAAAGAGACAATGCAGGTGAAGTCCCTGAAGCCAAGTGCATTACCAAGTGCTCAGCGGTGGAGCACTTGCTCTTCTGCCTTCCCTGCTGCGTGGCTGACGTTGCCAACAACCACTGAGCCTTGGGCTGGCCTTGAGGGGAGCGGGGAGGGTGGCATCAGGGCGTAGAAGCTGGGGCAGGGGCGAGGCCCCGCCCTGTGATGCTGGCTGTGCTGAGGGAAACAGGGGCTCTGCCATTGCGGGGGCAAGGGGGCAATGGGGCTCCCTCCGGGCCTTCGGCCCACGTGGGAGAGGACCCGCGGAGTGGGGAGCAGGTCTCAGACTGCAGCTTCCTCGGAAGGACCTGGTCAGAAGGCCAGAGGAGGGCCCCCCTTGGAGAACTCTAGAACAATCACTTCCTAATCCCAGTGCATGCTAGGCCACCCCTTTGGGGAATGAGAAGAAAATCCGGTGATCAGTATTGTATTGATTTCTTTTTAACCACATCTTTGAACACCTTTGATGTTATACGAAGGCACACACAGGTCAAGCTCCCCACCCCACCCCCTCCCCCACCCCCTGCCCAGCATAAGATCCAGGATGCAAACTCACCCAGGCTGGACCCCTTCCCACTCTGACTGTACCGGGCTGGTGGACTCCAAATGCTCTTAGCCATAGGAGTCTGTCCTTTTAAAACTGCGGCGACTACGGCTGGGGGAAAGAGACGCTCATGGAACGCTGCATGTTTGGCCTGGCATAATTAAAATTCACAACTGTTCAGTTGTTCGCACCCCTCCCCCCACTCCTTCGCTCTCCCACCCTTTCCCAGGGCTCTCTTCCTGCTGTCCTGATCTCCTCAGCCCCACAGGTGCCGGCAGAGCAGCTGCCTCTGGCGAGAGAGAGAGAGAGAGAGAGAGAGAGAGAGAGAGAGAGAGAGAGAGACCCTCCGGACTGTGACCAGGAGGAGAGGAGCCACCCGCACAACTCATGGATTCCATGAGCTCTGTGTGTAGGTGTAGGTGCTTAGATGTGGCAGTGGAGAGCTACGTAGATGGAGAAATGCCGGACTACAGAGCTATACGGTGACATCGCTGTAGAGATTCCTACCTACATATAGAAACAGCCGGGGTCTTCTCTTTGGCCGGAACCATGTGCATGTGTCACCCGGAACCCAGGAGGCACACAATCCTGCTACTGTCTCTCCCGGGGCTCTGGAGTTGTCTGGCCTCCCTTGCACGTGGGGCTTCACCATCTCCTCCCTCCTCCACCCCGCCAGGTGGTCAGCTAGCCTCTCTTGCTTCCAGAAGCTTTTAGAAGCTCATCCCTCTGTGAAGAGCCTGTGTCAGCTGTCAGATACTTGCCTGAATCGAGCCAAGTGTTGCCCTCCGTGCGGCTTCCACACTTGGGTCCTGGCTCTGCTCCTTGCCGGGGTGGAGAGGGAGGACCACCAGATCCCAAAGTCCTTCCTGTGTCTCCCACACCCCCACCCCAGAGTCTTCTAAAGGCTTTTCCTGGCCCGATGCCCTTTTGGGAACCCCACTGGAAGCCATTCTGCTCAGAAGGACAGCAACAGGGGAGACCTGGTGGCCCAGACCAGATGTGACCCGGGGTGGGGAGGGGAGGTTCCTCTCCGGCCTCAGGCATGGTTCAAGGTCCCTTGGTTTTGAAGCAACAAGGCTGTGGCGGCTTAGGGTTATGACTTAGCTACATAATAAGTCTCCCCAGAGAACTCAAAGCTTCTGGGACAAAACCAAAAGCTAGCCAAGTGACAGGGGTGGCATGGGAGGTGATGGTTGGGGGGAGCACTTCTCCACCTCCAACTTTCTCTCTGCCTCTGGCTTAGCCTCTCTGATTCTGCCTTTGCTGTTTCCTACTTTCTCTTGTCTTCCTTTGTTCCTTCTCTATCTCCCAGTCTCCTTCTCTCTCTCTCTCTCTCTCTCTCTCTCTCTCTCTCTCTCTCCCCTCCTCCTCTTCGCTGCCCCCACCCTCCCACCCGCAGCCATGTTTGTCCTTGGCCTCTTTGCTTCTGTCTTTGACTTTGGGAACTCGGTGCGAGGAGCTGCTGTATAAACACAGAGAGTCGTGGGGGATACAATGGTGCTACCCTTTCTCCCGTGGTTGTCATCCAGCCTCTATGCACACAGCTCCTGGGGACAGGCTTGTCACTAAGCCCTGAGACTCAGCCTGCATGGTGGGGGGTAGGGGGAATGCTTCCTTAAAGCTGAGTGAGATCTCTATCCCCTTAGCTCGTGCCCACAGGTCCTCCTAACCTAGGCCACACTCCCGCCCCCACCACTCTCTCTGCCTTTTGCCAGTCCTTCGGAGGTCTCTCCCACCCCTAAGAAAATAAAGTCCTTTTCTGCCTTCACCCCCTCAGTGTGGGCTCTCAGGCCTGGAGCGGCCACACTGCATGCTGGGACAGGGCACCTCCACCCAAAGCAAGCTGGGAAGGGAGTCGGGAGCAGCATCAGGAATACGCCAGGGAGGGGGCTTTTAAGTGAGATGGGGTGTTGGGGCGGGGTTGTGCTGAGTGGAAATTAGCCCAGCCTGAGGGAACTGGAAAGTCGAGGAGAGGCCAAATCCTGCCCTGGGACACGGGGACAGCCGGCTGCCCCTCCAGCCCAGGACCTAAGGGTGCAGGCAGGGTTCCTCTCAGATCCAGCCGTCTGTGGTCCCCACAGAAGGACCTGCTCAAGCCCTGGTCTCGGGTGCTTCCCAGCCCCTTGGAGTGACAGGGTCTCTCTCATGCCTCAGACTGTCAGGGAGGACATCAGCAGCCCCTCCTCCCTCCCTCAGAAAATTCCCAGAAACCTTCACGCTGCAGCTGTTGCGTTGGGCCCTACCCTGAGCGGATTGTGCCGTAGTCAGCGCCTGGCTCCTGCATGCCAGGCCCAGCGCTAAGCCTTTCGCATACATATCACAGATGAAAGAGTTAACACCATGTGCCCCCCCCCCCGTCCCGAAGCCCCTCCCCCTTTTGGCATCCCCCTGTACCCCTGCAGTCATATTCCCTAAGGCTGCGCTTGGCAGAAAGGGGCCTGCTCTGCCCAGCTGGCCACATGCCCCCTCCCCCGCCCCGTTCCTTATGCAAGTGTAGGAAACAGGATCCAAGGAGAAAGCAGGCACCTGTTCCGGAAGTTCCTGCCTCAGCCACTGGGCCCCTGGGTGCTGGGGCCTGATGGGAAAGAAAGGCCTCAAGAAGTTTGGCCTGCCACATTTGGTCAACCTTATTGAGAGACCCAGGAGGCAGAGAGTGGTTTATTATACTGACTCAAGGCCCCATTGGCCCTGCCTGGGCTGTGTGACAGCTTTCTGAGTTTCAGTTTGCCCATCTATAAAATGGGCATCTTCACAGTGTGCACTTCATTGGGTTGCTTTGAGGGTTTCTTTGAGTTAACATATGTATTCCGAAGAGTGCTGGAGGCCCAGGAAATACATAGCCAATCAAGAAAGAAGATGCAGCAGGTTCTCCAGGGTGCCTACCCTCCTTTACCCTGGCTTCGGCTCCATCTCATTGCTCTCCCTCCACAAGTGGGCAACTCTGCCCTTGGTTCTGGCCCTGGCCCCTTCTGTCACTCCTACTCCATGGCGCTCAGCCGCCCCTGGGAACGGGCAGTCCCTCCTCCACCTGCAGCTCAGCATGGAGGCCTCCCCTGAGAGGCCTCTTGCCTCCTCGTCCCCAGAGTGGGGCAGCTGCTCTGCCTCTTTAAGGCCTTAACTAGGTCATCGGCCAGCTGAACATCCCCCTCGCATTCCCCTCACACTAAACAATCTGATCTGATCGTTGGTGATGAGGTCAATTTCACATGGCTTTGTTCCTGCAGTGAGCTTGTCACGACCAATCATTTCCAAGCGAGGAGCCCATAATCCCGCGCTGGCTCCATCGTCCCCAGAGGCCATGCCCCTTTCTTGCTCACCGATGTGAGGTCCCGAAGGGCCGGCTCAGCACGAGTTTCTCCGTGGCCTCTGTGTGCCCTCCCGCGCTGCCCAGCTTGAGTGGGAGGGGGGCTGGGCTGAGGTCAATGATGGGGTGCCAGGAGGAGGCAGAATGGGTGCCCAGCAAGGTGGTGATGGGGAAGCCAATCTCTGGGGGGAGTGGGAAATGAACCCTTCCTTCCTTCTGTCCTCTGCCTGTGACCCAGGATGCAGTCTCACATCCCGGGGGCCGGGAATTGGGTCTGGGGCTAGTGAGAGTATCCTGTGTGCGGACACCACTTAGCTCCCTTGCCTGGGGCCCTGGCGTAGAACTCTGGAGGCAGGGGCGGTGGCGGGGGTGGGGAGCACACTTGCGTGATCACGTAATCACGTGCCAAGCACGTGCCAGCCGTGGGGTAGTCACAACTGGGGACAAAGGCCACCCCCACCTGGCGTATGCTTTTGGCTTGTACCTTGTCTCTGAGCCTCGGTGTGTGTGAGGGGGAGGGGCGGGGGCAGGGGAGGTAGTCTGGAGGTTGGGATGTGCAGGAGGAGGCAGGGAGGTGGGCATGTAGCTCCCTGTCTGTGTCCCCAGAGGAGCTGCCAGGGTACCCCCGCCCCCAGACTGGGTGGCAGTGATGTTTGTTTTCTGTGGGAATAAAAAATATCATGCCCAAGGAAATGAGCTTTTCTTCTTTCCTCTGCCTCCCTCTTGCGTGACAGGATTCATCCCACCTATCTGAGCCCGAAGAGTGGACAGCGAGAGCAAGGGAGAGAGAGCGAGCACGAGCCCACCTGGGCCCTGCCTGGGGGTACTGGCTTCTCGGGGGGGCACTGGGGTGAACAAGCCAGCACCTGAGGAGCTGGAGGTGGCCTGCTGGGCATCTATCCCCCAGGGGGATCCTTTGGCTGAGAGACAAGAGAGAGAGTGCCGGGCAGCTTTGGGTACCTCGTCTCATTGTCTTCTGTAGTTCTCACATTAGAAGAAAGGCGAGTGGCCATCTCAGCATTAAAAAAAATATACATTTATTTAAGAGGTAGACAAATGGAGAGAGAGAGAGAGAAGAGAAGCAAAGAGGAGAGGAGAGGAGAGGAGAGGAGAGGAGAGGAGAGGAGAGGAGAGGAGAGGAGAGGAGAGGAGAGGAGAGGAGAGGAGAGGAGAGGAGAGGAGAGAGAAGATGCTCATTTGCTTGTTCGCTCCGCAAATGCCTGCACGGGTAGGCTCCAGGCTGTAGCTAGGAGCTTGCAGCTCACAGTCAGGTCTCCCACATGGGTGTCAGGAACCCAATTACTTGAGTCATCACGGCTGCCTCCCAGAGTCTGTGTTATCAGCAGTGTGCAGTCAGGAGCAGAGCTGGGTCTCGAACCCCAGGCGCTCCAGTGTGGGATGCAGGTAGGCATCCCTAGCCTTGCCTTAACCTCGAGGCGCAGCATCTGCCCCCCACCCCCACCCTGCAGCCTGTCTCAGGAGTGAGGAAAGAGAGTGAGGCCTGCCGCGTAGTGCTGGTGGCCAGGTTTAGGACATAGCAGCACTGAGAAATGACTCCGCAAAACACTGATGTCTGGGACAGGGACACCCAAAGACCCGCTGAGCGCAGGCCCAGTTTCCAGTGGCAGGGAAAGCACACAGACCTGGCTTCTAGTTTGCATCTGTCACTTCCTTGCTGTGTGCCTTTGGGGGCAAGCCACTTAACTTCTCTGAGCCTAACTTATCTCCTCAGTGCGAAGAATGGCCATGACCGTGACTTTAGAACTGCCACCTGTGTGTGCTTTTTTATTCCAATTCATCAGCACGCTCTGCCATCTTCACCTCTAACTCCCAGATCTGAGTGCTTCTCATACTTCCACGGCCACCATCCCTTGTCCAGGTCACAGTCACCTCTCACCTGTGTCACAGCCCTCCTCATGATCTGCGTGCTTCTAAGCTTGTCCTGTCCCAACCGTTATCTGTTACCATCCTGAGTCAGCCATGTTCCTCCCCCTGCGCAAAACCCTTCCAGCTCTACCCACGTCACAGGTTAAAATGTGAAGTCCTTACCCACGTCCTACAAGGCTCCACCCAGTCTGCCTCCCGTTAACTCTTCTGATTTCACCTGTGATCTTTTGCACCCTACTCACTCTGTTCCAGTTACAGACTTTTCTTGGGGCCAGCGCTGTGGTGCAGTGGGTTAAGACACCACCTGTGAAGCTGACATCCTATAAGGGCGCTGGTTCGAGTCCTGGTTGCTCCATTTCCCATCCAACTCCCCTGCTAACACACCTGGGGAAGCATCAGAAGATGGCTCAAGCGCTTGGGCCTCTGCCACTCACATGGGAGACCCGGATGGAGTTTCAGGTTCCTGGCTTCAGCCTGGCCCAGGCCTGGCCATTGCAGCCATTTTGGGGGAAAGAACCAACAGATGGAATCTCTCTCTCTCTCTCTCTCTCTCTCTCTATTTAATTTATTTGACAGGTAGAGCGACAGACAGTGAGAGGGAGAGGGAGAGAGAGAGAGAGAGAGAAAGGTCTTCCTTCCGTTGGTTCACTCCCCAAATGGCTGCCACAGCTGGCGCTGCACCGATCCGAAGCCAGGAGCCAGACACCTCCTCCTGGTCTCCAACGTGGGTGCAGGGGCCCAAGCACCCAGGCCATCCTCCACCACCCTCCCGGGCCACAGCAGAGAGCCAGACTGGAAGAGGAGCAACCGGGACCAGAACCCATCGCCCATATGGGATGCCTGCTACGCGGGTGGAGGATCAACCAAGTGAGCCACAGAGCCGGCCCCCTCCTCTCTCTTTTTTAAAGATTTATTTATTTATTTGAAAGGTGCAGTTACAGAGGGGGAGAGAGAGAGAGAGAGAGAGAGAGAGAGAGAGAGAGGCCTTCCGTTCGCTGGTTCACTCCTCCCCGGTTGGCCGCAACGGCCGGAGCTGTGCCAATCCAAAGCCAGGAGTCAGGAGCCAGGAGTTTCTTCCGGGTCTCCCACGTGGGTGCAGGGGCTCAAGGACTTGGGCCATCTTCTACTGCTTTCCCCGGCCATAGCAGAGAGCTGGATTGGAAGTGGAGCAGCAGGGACTAGAACTGGTGCCCATATGGGATGTTGGTGCTGCAGGCGGAGGCTTTATCTGCTATGCCACAGCACCAGCCCCAATATCTCTCTTTTTCTTTGCCTCTTCCTTTTTCTATTTCACTTTGCCTTTCAAATAAATAAAGTAAATTTAAAAAAAAATGTGTATCTTTTGTGTATTGAACACAAACCAGTGCCTGCCTCAGGGATTTGCATTTGCTGTTTCCTCCTTCCAGAATACCTTTCTCCCAGTTCTTCTCATGGTGAGCACCTCTGGGTTCTACAGGGATCAACACAGATGTAAATTCCTCGTGGGATTCTACCTCCAGTTCTCTTGCTTCTAACTCCCCGTTATCTGCGAATTCTTCCTAGAGTCTAAGTTACAGTTACGTTGCAGTCATTCAACCTTGCTCCTTGCAGCCCTGACTTGCTCATAAGATGTCTCTTTTTAAAGAATTCATTACTTGGGGTCGGTGCTGTGGCTTAGCGAGTAAGCTGCCGCCTGGAGTGCCGGCATCCCCTATGGGCGCCAGTTTGAGTCCCGGCTGCTCCACTTCTGATCCAGCTCTCTGCTATGGCCTGGGAAAGCAGTAGGAGATATCCTAAGTCCTTGGGCCCCTGCACTAGTGTGGGAAACCTGGAAGAAGCTCCTGGCTCCTGGCTTTGGATCTGTGCATTTCCGGCCATTGCAGTCAATTGGGGAGTGAACCATTGGATGGAAGACTTCTCTCTCTCTCTGCCTCTCCTCTCTCTGTGTAACTCTGACTTTCAAAAAAATTTTTTTTGTTATTTGACAGGTAGAATTATAGACAGTGAGAGAGACACTAAGAGAAAGGTCTTCCTTCTGTTGGTTCACTCCCCAAATAGCTGCTATGGCTGGCGCTGCGCCAATCTGAAGCCAGGAGCCAGGTGCCTCTCCTGGTCTCCCATGTGGGTGCAGGGCCCAAGCACTGGGCCATGCTCCACTGCCCTCCCAGGCCACCGCAGAGAGCTGGACTGGAAGAGGAGCAGCCGGGACTAGAACCCGGCGCCCATATGGGATGCCGGCACCTCAGGCGGAGGATTAGCCAAATGAGCTACAGCGACAGCTCCTCAAATAAATCTTTTTTTAAAAAAAGAATTAATTACTTAACTTCAGGGCCCCCAATATGTAGGAATCCCCTTGGGTTTTGCTACATAAGACCTCCAGATTGGGGGCTTCCTGAGCTGCCCGGCAAGGGCAGGGAAAGGCAGTTTATTTGGGTGCCTACGGAATGTCAGGCTCTTGGACACACGTGCTCTCAGCTAGTCTCCGCACCAGAGCATTTACATCTCACCTGTGAGGCAGGGATTTCCATCCCCATTGCGTGGACGAGGAAACGGAGGCTCAGGCAGACCGTGTGACTTGGCTGAGATCCCAGAGCTGGCGGCCTGTTTTCTATCTCCTGCATTTGAACAGACCCCCTTACCACCTTCGCCTACACAGCAGAGGTATTCCTGAGGCTGGGAGCGGGTGTGTGTGTATGTGTGTGTGCGTGCGTGCGTGTGCGTGTGCTTTTTTGAGTGCTTGCTCAATACCCTTAAAGCCATCCATTGGTTGTCCTTTCTCCAAACTTCCTCTGACAACTCCAACCCCATGCCCTCTGCTGCAACTGTTTCCTTCACTGAAGGGCACCCCCTTTCCTGGCTGCTCTCTGCTTAATCTTGGCAGAGGGTTCCACCTGCTTCCCTGCCCCCCACTCTGATTAATCCGATGACAATGACCACCGTCCAGCGTCACTACAGCCCAAGCACTGGCCCCTGGGCAGTGGTGTGTGGTGTGGGAGGCAGATGGGTAGACGGAGGGTAGCCAAGCTGGGGGTGGCATTTAACCCAGTGTCTGCCAGGATAGTCAGGACAGCGCTGCGGCTCAGGCTTGTGCTCCCCACCATACAGAAAGCTAGATTGGAGCCAGCGCTGTGGTGTAGCGGGTAAAGCTGCCACCTGCAGTGCCAGCATCCCATATGGGCACCGGTTTGAGTCCTGGCTGCTCCACTTCTGATCCAGCTCTATGGCCTTGGAAAGCAATAGAGGATGGCCCAAGTGCTTGGGCTCCTCCACCTGCGTGGGAGACCCAGATGAAGTTCCTGGCTCCTGGTTTCGGATCAGTGTAGCTCTGGCCATTGCAGCCATTTGGGGAGTGAACCAACGGATGAAAGACCCCCTCCCCCGTCTTTGCCTTCTGTAACTCTGCCTTTCAACTAAATAAATAAATCTTAAACAAACAAACAAACAAAAAGGAAACAAAGGAAGGTGCCAAGGGCTAGAGATCACTCCGCAAGGCCCCTGCCCAGGCCTCAGCCGCTGGTACAGCACCCCTCAAATCTCTCAGCATCCTGCAGGATGCCAGCTTGTTAACCCCAAGTCCTTGCACAGAGAAGGACAAGGAGCTGACTTGCAAACACAACAGCCGGCGGAAAAAGGAGACAATGCCCCACCTTCCCCAATGCCATGTGAGGTGACCCCTGTAAAGCTCTTGGAAAAGGGGGAAGGAAAGGACACTTTTGTCTGGTTGCAAAAAAAGTTTGTAGGCGCACGCAGAGCTTTCCCATAGTCCATGTGGTCTGTGAGCTTTGTGAAGCCCCCCCCCCCCCCGTGGATGGCAGGTGCGGGGAGGGGCAGCGGGGTAGCAGATCGGGAAGGGTAGTGGGGGGGGGAGGCTACCCACCTGCAACAGTTCACTTCTGGCCTGGGAAAGGAGCTTCGGGCGGTCTCGGTGCAAGGAGATAGCAGCGAGCTTGGAAGATCTAATTGCTTATGTCATCTCTGTCGAATTGGGTCTATCGGGAAATATCTCTTGGAAGTGTTTATCACATCCCCTGTTATAAATAGCCCGGCTGGGCTCTTCTCTGAATCTTCCTGCTGCTGCCTGGGAGCTGGGCTGGCAGGGGGCAGGAGGGAGGGGCTCTGGAGGAAAAACAGGCCCAGGGGTGGGGTGGGGGCGGCACGGGGACACCTGGCCTCCATCAAGCACCCAATCAGAGCAACTTCTACCTCACCCAAACCCCATCACAGAGGGTGGGGTTGTTGGAGGGGAGGGGGCAGGTGGGGGTGTCTTGGCATTCCCATCCCCCTATGCATCCCTTCATGGGAAAGCAGCAGCCGTGTTCTCCCCTCCGCAAACATCTAAGGCGATGAGGAAAAGCTGGAACAAGAGGAAACAGCCTTGGAAAACACTCGCCTCTCAGCATCCGCATTTCCCTGATGGGGACACAGGTTCAGGGAGGCAGCAGGTAGTGGTATGTGGGGCTGCTAGGCCTGGAGCCCAATCTGTCAGACCCCATATCTTGGCTTTTTGCAACGTGGCAAAGGACAACCCCCTAATGATGCAGGGTGCTTCCCGCCAGAGGAAGAAAAAGGGACAATATGATGTGGGCCCCTCACCATGCCGCTGAGCGCCCTCACCACCTGGCTGAGTTTCCTGTAGCCACTGCAACAAGTTTCCACATGGCTTAGAACCACAGAAATGTGTTGTCTTGCAGGTCTGGATGCGGGGGGGGGGGGGGCCGACAAGGTGTAGGCAGGGCCACATTCCCTCTGGAACCTGTGAGGGACACGCCTGTGCCGGCCACTGCCAGCTTCTGGTGGTTGCCGGCATCCGTTGGCTTGTAGCCGCTTCCCTCTGGTCTCTGCCTCCATGGTCACACAGCCTTCTCTTTGCTGATATGTTGGCAGTTGCCCTCTCCCTCCCTCTTCCAAGTCGCCTCCTTGCTGTGTGAGCACATCAGGACCCACCTAGATGGCCCAAGATAAATTACTTTCTTAAAAATAATTATTTATTTATTTGAAAGTCAGAGTTACACAGAGGGAGAAGGAGAGGCAGAGAGAGAGAGAGAGAAAGGAGAGAGAGGTCTTCCATCTGCTGATTCACTCCCCAATTGGCCACAATGGCCATTGTTGCGCCGATCTGAAGCCAGGAGCCAGAGCTTCCTCCAGGTCTCCCATGCAGGTGTAGGGGTGCAAGGCCTTGGGCCACCTTCCACTGGTTTCCTAGGCCACAGCAGAGAGCTGGATGGGAAGTGGAGCAGCCGGGACTTGAACCGGCATCCATATGGGATGCTGGCACTGCAGGTGGCGGTTTAACTCACTAGGCCACAGCACAGGCTCCCTAGCTGCTCTGATTCTGATTCAGCTTTCTGTTCATGTGCCTAGGAAGACAGTCAAAGACTGCCTAAATATGTGGGCCCCTGCACCTGCGTGGGAGACTCGGAGGAAGCTCCAGGCTCCTGGCTTTGGATCGGCCCAGCTCTGGCCAGTGTGGCCATCTGGGGAGTGAAGCAGTGGATGGAAGACTCTCTCTCTCTCTCTCTCTCTCTCTCTCTCTCTCTCTCTCTCTCTCTCCTCCTTTCGTAAATGAGCTCCATGCCTCCAGCAGGAGGAAAACCAAGGCCACTCAATCGATATGTCTGGCATGCAGTAGAAAGGCCTGGCCCATCAGCATGAGATTTGGCCAGAGCAGAGCAGCCCCAGAGGCCTTGGGCTGGTAGAGCCATTCCCTGTTCTCCATTGTGCCTCTGGCAGTCCTCTTCCTTCTTCTCTGAGCCAGCTCCTTGCCATCACCCCTCCCCAACAGCCTCTCCTACCTCCGGAGACCCAAAGCCCTGAGCACCACAGTGTAGCGCAGCAGCGAATGATTCAGTCTTTGTCTCCCTCATGAGACTGAAGGGTTGCAGAGCACAGAGAAGACCCAGCTGCGGGTGCACTGTTCCCCTCTCTGTGGGCGCTGGCCTGCGTGCCTGTGCCCCAGTAGGCACCAGAGGAGGAAGAGAAGGGTACCGTTCTGAGAGCTTCCCCCCCCAGCTTAGGCTTCTGCTCCCTAGGGTCTCTCCCTTCCTTGCCAGCCCCCTCCGGCTCACTCCAAGCCCCCTCCAGATGGGCCCCATCCTCCTTTAAACCCCAGCTGGGCCCGCCAGCTGGACCACCTCAGGGAGTGAGGCCCCAGGAAGGCCCAGAGCCCACCCAGTGGGTTAGAAGGACAACAGCTGCCTGGCCGGGTGAGACGGCTGCAGGGTGAGGGTTCCCCACTCCCACCCCACTGTGGACAATGTGGGTTGGAAACAAGAACTAGGAATGGGGATGGAGGTAAGGGTGCTCTTGTTGGCCACACACACAAAAAGGTAGCACATGCAGAGACCCCAGGCCCCACAGGCTCACTCTCTTCTGCAGTTCGATTGATTGGTCCCACACCCACGTAAACACTTTGTGTGTGGGGTGGTCAGGCTCTCACACTGACAGCCCTGAAGCCTGGGCCTCTGTTTTGGGTTCTGCCCCAGCCCCCACCTCCCACACCCCGACTCTCTGTATGACCTTGGGCAACTCCACAATGTTATTAGTGCCCATTAAGGGAGTGAATGACATTGGCCTAGACAACACCCCAGGCCCCAACCTCCCGACTGTCCCTATGGGTTGATATTATGGCTTGGCTTACTCGCTCACTGATTACCCTGGGCTGGCAGCTCCCTGGAGGCGAGGATCTCAGCCTCACTCATCACTCAACTTCCAGTGTCCAAGTCATGCCCTGTGCAGACTAGACGGCCCATCAATATTTGTTAAATGAAAACATGAACAGCGAAAGCTAAGGGCAGCCTCTCCAGAAGACATTATGTGCACACAGAGTTGCGTCGACCTTTCCAGGGGATTTTTCAGAAAGCCATCTCTCAGGCAGCCTAGGGATCCCCGTGCCAATTCAAGACATGGAGGAGGAAATGCCCAACAGAGGAGCGTATGTTCCTTGCAGGATGCACTGTGTGAAAACAAGGTGCTAAGGGCCTAGGAGAATGTGGGTGGGGTGATCAGGGAGCCTCCAAGTTATGTAATCCTGGGAGAATCAGTTGATTTCTCTGAGCCTCAGTTTGTTCATCTGTACAATAGGAAAACATTAGGTACCATCCAGGGCTGTCGCAGGATTCAGAAAGATAATACATGCGAGACACTTAGCAGGCAGTCTGACACTTGCTGGGTTTTCCATCCACAGTAGCTGTCCTTGGAAGTTACTGCTGGCACAGGCTGCTCCAAGTGTGATCCCAGGATCAGCAGAGTCAACCCCGGGAGCTTGCTAGAAACACAGAGTCTCCGGCCCCACTGGAGAGCTATTGGGTCAGAAGCTACATTTTCATAAGATCCCCCTGCAAAGTCCCATGCATGATGAATTTGGTCAGGAGCTCGGCTGGTGACCAGACTTCAGACCTTCATATACAGCCTTCCTGGGGTTCCAGGACCCCACGGATACTAACATCCACAGATGCCCAAGTTCCGTAGACGCCTAGAAAACAGCCTCCTATTTGCACCTAGCCTAGGAAGATATCTCCTCCTATGTATTTTCACTGTCTACTAAAGATGTATAATACCTGCTCCAAGGTAAATACTGATGTCCATAGTTGTCCTGTTGTGTGGGCTAGGAAACGGTCAGAAGAAAGTCTGTACACGTTTAGGATAGACAACTTATTTTTCTGATAGTTTTTTTTAAACTTTCTTTTTTTCCTAAAGATTTATTTTATTTATTTGAAAGACAGAGTTACAGAGAGAGGTAGAGACAGAGAGAGGTCTTCCATCGGCTGGATCACTCCCCCAGATGGCTGCAATGGCTGGGGCTGTGCCAAACCGAAGCCAGGAGCCAGGAACTCCTTCCAGATCTCCCATGCGGGTGCAGGGGCCCAAGCACTTGGTCCATCTTCTACTGCTTTCCCAGGCCAATGCAGAGAGCTGGATCAGAAGAGGAGCAGCTGGGACTCGAACTGGTGCCCATATGGGATGCCAGCACTTCAGGCCAGGGCTTTAACTCACTGTGGCACAGTGCCAGCCCCTTGGCGATAGTTTTGAGCCACAGTTGGTTGAGTGTGTGGATGTGGAACCCGCACATTACGGGGAGAGCTCACCGAGTGAGCAATCTCCACTTCCTCTACAGGAAATGGTGATAGTAGGGCCAAGCATCTGGCTGAACAGTTAAGATGCTGATGAGGCTGCCCATGCCCCGGCTCTGGCTCCTAATCCCAGAAGGCAGCAGACAATGATGCAAGCGATTGGGTTCCTGCCCCGCTGGAGGAGGGACCTGGGATTGCATACATGGCTCCCTGTTTTAATCCAGCCCCATTCTGGCCATTGTGGGCATTTGGGGGGTGAACCAGTGGCTGGGAACTCTCACTCTCTTTCTCTTGGATTAAAGCGGTAGGGATGGTGAGCAATTAAGTCGCCGGCTCAAAACCAGGGTGAGTGGGTAGAGCCACCGTGTGAACCCAAACTGCCTGCCGCCAGAGCCTACGCGCCAGGGCACACATTGAAGAAATCACTGAAGTGCTTCTTCGTGTCTGTCTGGCCTGGGGAGCTGTGGAGATGGAGGGGCTGCTGCAGGCTCTGCCTTCAGCCTCCTCCCCCTCCCCCTCCCCCTCCAGTCCTGTGACAGAGACAAGCACAGGAATAAGTGATGAAAGGAGGTGGCCTGGAGGTGTCCCTGCATGGGCCACCGAACTGCCACTGTGGGGGCAGGGGTGCAGGGGAGGGGAGCCAGGGGCCTTGCTCGTGTGCACCTAGGAGACATAGCTTTCCTGCAGGCTGCGCCATTCCCGGCTTCCTTTGCAAATCTGCGGGCTTGCTGGCGTGATTCAAGTGTGTTCCAGATCAGGCAGAGAGCAGAGGGTTTTAGGGAGAAGATTTCTTGCGAGGTCGTGATCAGGAGCTCAGAATTTGAGCCCCGTCTTCGATTTGAACTCTTCCCATGGCCTGGGCCCCCTGGGCCCTGGGTCTCTCCAAGGCAAGAGGTGTGGGTGCTCCTGGATGGGATTTTGAGGCCTAACTGAGGAACGGGGGGCCTCGTTGTGATGCTTACAGCTGTAGCCTGGGCGCCTAACCCATCGCCTGGGCCAGAGCCGCCGGTTCCTAATGATTTTGTGCAGGGAGCAGTTGCATCGAAATGAGCAGTGGGCTGCCAGCTGCCTCCCTTATGTCCCGTTCAGCCCTCCATCCTCTTTTCCTTGCAGTTCTTCGCTCCCAGTCTTAAGCGAGCGTCTGGACCTGCCTCTTCGTCAGGGCAAGCGGCTCTGCTGCTTGGTGATGAAGCCTTCCGAGATGGGCCCCTTGGACTGCTAGGGAGGGGCTGGAAGGGAGGAGGAAGTGGCCCAGTGGCATCCAAGGAACTTCAGCAGAGACTGTGTTCTGGTGCCGCAGACTACCACTCCCCCTGCCTGGCTGGGGGCTTCCCAAGGGCAGGGAAAGAACAAGGTAAGGAGTGAACGTAGGAGAAGCCGGAGTTGGCAAGCGTGGCTTTCAAGGCCTCTGGGGCCATACTGGGGGGTGGGGTGGGGGGAGGAGGGCTGGAGGAGGCAGCCCCAAGGACAAGGCGGATTCTGCACAGGAGTTGGTGGGGAAGTGAGGGGTAGGGGCAGGGGGAGTGGGCAGGCAGGAAGCTGCCGCTGGAATGCTGATGACACATGGTTCCCATTAGGCCCCTCCTTCTCCCCCCGGCTTGCTCTCCCCTCTGGGGAGTGGAGGGAAAGAAAGCTGTGCTGTCTAGGTGAGCCCCACGGAGTGGGAGCTGCCCAGGTAGCCTCTTGCAGTTGGTGGCAGCAAGCCCAAGGCCTTCCTCCCACCTGCTCACCGCACAAGTCTGCCCCCTCGAGGCTGGGGCAGCACCCTGGAGTTCTCCCAGGAGGCCCGCAAAGGCCAGGGCTTTTGAGTCCAACACATCTAGGTTCGGCATCCCTCCTCCTGCCCTGACTAGACGGGCTGACCTTGGGTAACTTAACTGCTCTGAGCCTCGGTGCCTGCAACGGCGAATTGAAGAATCTGATCCTTGCCCCGCCTCCCTCCCCAGGCAGAGTCAAGAAGGCATTGGCAGGGGCAGGGCTCCCAGGGCCCCTGCCTCTTTCTTTCCCTCTGGACATGCTGGCCCACCCTGGTGGCAAGGCCCTGAAGTCCTCTGCATGGTAGTTCCAAGTTCTGGCCCTCTCTGTGTTAGAGATGCCCCTGGCTCCCTCAAAACTCTGCCTCTGAGGCCGGTGCTGTGGTGTACCAGGTAAAGCCGCCTCCTGCGATGCTGGCACCTTATATGGGCGCCAGTTCGAGTCCCAGCTGCTCCGCTTCCAATCCAGTTCCCTGCTAGTGGCCTGGGAAAGCAATAGAAGATGCCCCCAGTGCTTGGGCCCCTGCACCTGCGTGGGAGACCCGGAAGAAGCTCCTGGCTCCTGGCTTTGGATCAGCCCAGCTCCAGCCATTGTGGTCATCTGGGGAGCGAACCAGCGGTTGCAAGACCTCTTTCTGTCTCTCTGTAACTCTGCCTTTCAAATAAATAAAAATAAATCTTTTACCAAAATAGAGCAAAAACCTTTGCCTCATCACAGCCATTTCCAAATCTATCTCGGCACCCCTTTCCGTGACACAAAACAGCCACGTGTTTGCTGTTTGCGCTGCTGCATACACACGCATGCCCAGATCTGTGGGAGATAGACGTTAAAGTAACCCTACCCTTGAGGCAGCAGAGGGCATTACTGGTTGTGCAGAAGCACAGCAGAGCCTTTTGGGTGCTGGCAATGGTCTCTATCTGCATCTATGTGGTGGTGACACAGGTTGACACGGATATGAAACTTAAGGCACTGTGCAGTGAGATCAGTGGATTTCAATGGAAAATATTTCAAGACACCCAAAGTGCCAAGAGCTTCCATCCCATCTTTAAATGGCTGGCTCCTTGTCATTCAGGTCACCCCCTCAATGTCACCTCTTCCAGGAGGCCTTCCTTGATCACCCCCCATATACACCAGCTCATCTAATTTATAATACCCCCATCTCTTTGTCTCAGTCACTTCTATCCTGTTAACTAGTACCATGGAGCATGCTGGAGTTGGCTCTTCCCAACTCAGCACTCAGCACCCTTTTGTGGATAGCTTGTGATCAGCCCAGGACCTCCAAGTCCAGAGCAGACTGTTAAAGGTGAACATCACCAGGGCTGGATCTGTGGTGTAGCACGTTGAAGCCTCTGCCTGCGGCGCCAGCAATCTATATAGGTGCCTGTTCAAGTCCCGGCTTTTCCACTTTCGATCCAGCTCTCTGCTATGGCCTGGGAAGGCAGTAGAAGATGACCCAAGTGCTTGGGCCCCTGCACCAGTGTGGGAGACCCCAAGAAGCTCCTGGCTCCTGGCTTTGGATCGGCACAGCTCTGGCTGTTATAGCCATTTGGGGAGTGAACCAGCAAATGGAGGACTTTGTTTTATCTCTCTCTCTCTCTCTCTCTCTGCCTCTCTCTGTAACTCTGATTGTCAATTGAGTAAATAAAAACCTTAAAAGTAAAAAAAAAAAGTGTACATCATCAGCTGCAATTCCCTTACACCCTGGTTGGTCACTGTGATCCTAGGAAGCCCCACGAGGGTGTGTGGCTTACACTTCTCAACCGCTGCATCTCTGGTGCCTAGCGCACTGCTTTACATAGCAGGTGCATCATCAATACTGGCAGAATGAATGCATGGTCTGATGGTAACACAGCGGCAACACCAAAGAAGGAAGAGTTAAGGGGAACACGTGAGCTGAGGTTCCACGGTGAGGACGAGTGTGCCAGGTGGTCAAGAGAAAAAGGATCGCCCAGGGCGGAAGGAGGCGTGAAAGAGCACGGGAGATCTTGGGGCAAAGGCAGCAGCCGGAGCGACTGTGCTGCAGCCGAAAGGTAGGCTTGAGCCCGTGTTGTGGAGGGCCTCAGCAACTTGAATGGAGGCCTGAAGGTCCCCCTGTAGGCGAGAGGCAGCCATTGAAATGTTTTAATTAAAAGAAGTAATCCGATCAAGTCTGCGGAGGGCGGATTGAAGGGGCTTGGGAAACCCTGCTTCTTCTCGCTCTTTCTCCTGCCTGTTTCCTTTCCCTCCGCCCTCAGCGAAGATGGAAACCAGCTGGCCCTTCCCTGAAAGCCCGGTGGCCCTCTGGGCCCTCAGCCTTCATCTCCACGGGCCACGCTTCTTCCCAATGTGGCCTGGCTCTGTGGGGGCAGCTTCTGTGGCCCTGGCGGGACTCTCTGGGACTGGCTGGCTCTCTCTAGTGCTCTCTTGTGGGCCCCAGCCTGAACAGCCCCATAGCAGCTGCAGCAGCTGCCGCTCCCATGGTCGCTGCGGGAAGAGGAGAGTTAAGGGGCTTTTGTTGTCTGTGGTGCTGCTATGCAGAGTCGGCCACAGGCAGCTCTGAGGCCAGGCTGTGGTCTGGGATGGCAGGCCACCCTAGCCTGGGCTCCCGCTCAGGGCAAGGAATGCTAAATTAGAGCCTCCAGCCTTCCAATTTTGGAGGACCCAAAATAAACCCCGGAACATTCCCGCTGCGGCCCCAGCTCTGCTGATTCCAGGCGGCAGCTAGTCCATGCCCTCGAGCCCCAGGCTACTGAGGTACAGGCCCTGGACAGCCAAGGAAGCACAGTCCATCCAGGAGACCTGGGAGGGACTGGGGTGGGGACATTTGTCTGTGTCCCCATACTCGGTCCATTTCAGTTCAGTCTGAGTTTACTCATTGCACATTCAATGCCAAGCACTGGACTAGATCAGCCCTGGGATGATACTCTAGCGACCATCTGGGCCAAACCTGTCGTGTTAGACATGGAAAGTGACCCAATGTCACTCAGCAAGTCAGAACCAACTCCAGCACAGGCAGACCTGGGTTGGATGGCCAGTGGAGCTTCAGATGGCCTTTCCGTGTGTCCTGGGGGAAACCAAGATTCTGCCGATATGGGTGGCCTCCTAAAGCTGGGGCCTCGGACCTGGGGCTGGGGTCCTCAGGCACCAAGACAAACTGCGCAGAATCGCAGAAGTAGGGACTCAGAAAGAGGCAGCCTGCCGTGGTGTAAGAGTTGTGTGGGTGCACGGGTGTCTGCCCGCAGGACGCGGCCCAGCGGGTACTTCCTCCGAGAGCACCTGCTGCCTCTCCTAACCAGGAGGAAGGGTGCGGAAAGGCTGGCCAAGTGGAGGATGGCCCAAGTGCCTGGGCCCTGCACCCGCATGGGAGACCAGGAGGAGGCACCTGGCTCCTGGCTTCGGATCGGCGCAGCGCCGGCCGTGGCGGCCATTTGGGGGGTGAACTAACGGAAAAGGAAGACCTTTCTCTCTGTCTCTCTCTCACACAGTCTGTAACTCTGTCAAATAAATAAATAAATAAAAAGCTTTAAAAAAAAAAAAAAAGGAAGAAAGGCTGGCCAGCGGCAGCACAGCCACAGCGAACTCACCGAGCGCTCACTAGGAGCCAGGCTCTGCTCTGAGTGTTCCCGTGCGTTGTCTCTTTTCATCCCCGTGACAACCTGATGAGGTGGCACCTATTATTAGCTGCCTTTTATAGATGAGAGAAAATGGAAGCATATAGAGGTTAAGTGACTTGATTGGGGTGACACAGGGGATTTGAACATAGGGAGTCTGATTCTAGGGTCTGTGCACTTAACCACTACACTATAATAGTGTTGATGAGAACGACAATAATGAGCTAATGTCTATTGAGTACACTTGTCCCTCGCTACTCTCAGGGGGATTGGTTCCAGGACCCCTTGAGAACACCCAAATCTGCAGGTGCTTAACTACTTCCTTACCTAAAATGGTGCAATATTCGCTGGTAGCCTGAGAATATCCTTGTGTATTATTTTACCTAATGTAATGGAAACACTATGTAAATAGCTGTATAGGTGCCGGTGTGGTGCTGCAGCCGGTTAAGTTGCCACTCACAATGCTTGCCTTCCCTTATCGAAACACGAGTTCGAGTCCTGGCTGCACTGCTTGCCATCCAGCTTCCTGCTAATGCACCCTGGGAGGCATCAGGGTGATGGCTCAAGTGCATGGGCCCCTGCCACCCATATGGGAGACTGGGAGACCTGGATGGAGTTCCTGGCTCCTAGCTTCAGTCTGGCCCAGCCCTGGCTATTGTGGTTATTTGCAGAGTGAACAAGTGGATGGAAGAATTCTCTCTCTCTCTCTCTCTCTCTCTCTCTCTCTCTCTCTCTCTGTCACCCTGTCTTTCAAGTGAATGAAAATAAATAAATAACCGTTGAAAACATAGTTGTCATATTGTATTGTTTAGGGAGTAGCGACCAGAAAGAAACTCTCTGTACTTGTTTGGTACAGACGCACAAGTTTGTCCAAAAAGTTTCAGTGTGCGGTTGGTGGAGTCTGTGGATGTGGCATCTGCAGACAGAGGCACAGGGCCCTCTGTACGTGGCCTCACTGTGGGCCGCCTGCAGTTCCAAGTATGTTGGTAGGGAGTCGCTCACTTAAGCTTCACAAGGATGCCCAACTTACAGATAGGCAAGCAGAGGCCTGGGGGGGGTGGGTTCAGAGTTAGCAGGGCAAGACTGGCTCCTTGTTGTCATATTCACACTCAGCACGCTCCCCCCACCCATCTCCATCTCCAAGCCTGTCCTAGCACAGCTCCCCCTCCACTCTGCCAGCCTGGAGGGCCCCTGGCTGGGCCTGGGTCCTTAAACATGGAAGTAAGAGTGTGGGATCCCAGATGACACGCAGGTGCCTACCACCACCTTGAACTTGCTGTGCAACCCCAGGCAGGTTTCTTCTTCTCTCTGAGCCTCTGTCTGGCCCACAGGCACAACCGCAAAGGCTTTGGTGTGGCTGTGACAAAGCGAGGGCTGGGAAGCCAGCTGGGCTGTGTGCAAGGGCCATGCAGATGGGGGAGCTGCTTCTCATCACTCCTCTGCTGGCCTCCCCCGTGGCCAGCCAGCCAGGCATGTGCAGGGGCGCTGGGGGCAGGCCACTTAGCAGCTCGGCTTCCTCTGACTTCCTCCCTGGGGCCTGTGCAGTTCTGGCTCGCTGTGCTTCCATGGGAAGGGCAGGCGCTGCCTCTTGGATCGGCAGCCTGGGTCACCTCTGCCTGGGTCTAGCCATCTCGTTTTGCAGAGTCGTCCTGGCTCCAGCGGCTTCTTCTTCCCATATGCTGCGACAGGCAAGGAGGGAGGCCAGAAGTGGGGTAGCTCTTCCTCTGGGAACGACTCGGGATGCTCACTGATCCAGGCGTGCTTCTCTGGGCTCACATGGTGGGGCCGGGGTAGGGGGTGTAGGTGGCTTCTCTGGCAGAAAGCCAGGCCCTGAAGGCACAGCTTGAGGACACAGGGAGAGGGGAGCAGGTAGCAGCAGCTGCTGTGGCTGGGTTATCAGTGAAATGGGGCGGGATTGCCGGCAGGGCTATACACAGAGCGATAGCTCCCAGAGGAGGCCAAAGATCTGGCATCTAGATCCATCAACTCCCTGCTCAAGCCTGATGGTCCATCTGTACTCTGGATATGTGGGTTGGGGGGGGGCGGTGCATGCATGGGCAGGGCAGGGCAGGGCAGGGCAGGGCTGAACTATCGCGTTCTGAGGTCCGTGCAAGTTCCAATGCACCACGGCTCTGATGAAGCGAGTTGAGGCCTGAGGCCAGAGGCAGGGAGGGGAGGAGGGGTGGGGGCTCTTGAGAACTATGCAGGGGATTCAGTAAAACATAGTCCTCCTGAGAGCGCTTTGCTGCTGCCCCAGGATGGGCAGTTCCAGCCCTGCTCGTTATCAACAGAACCTCCCATGCGAGTCACATCATGTCCCTCGTGTTCCAGAGCCACCTTTGTTTGTCCTGGGACTGCCCGGCCAGCTCAGCAGACCTTGTGGGCGGGGTCAGCTTCAGGAACTTCCCCAGCAAGGCCCTCTGCCCAGCTTGGCTCCTTGCCAGGCAGCCACCAAATGCCTCGGCCCCTAGGGCTTTGCACAGACCGGCAACCACTCTGACTGCTTCGCCGGGGGCCACTGTGGGTCTGGGCTGGACTGTTCCGACAGCAGGTGGCCCTGGGCAGGTGACAGAGGGTTTTGGCACCTGCTCTCGCTTATCCTGCTATGTGCTGGTTCACAGGTTTTGAATTAGGCTGAGGCCAGCACAAGGCCATCAGGACCAGCAAGGGACCTTAAGGAAAAGAAGCTGAGCGGAAGAACACAGCCTCCGCAGACACAACAAGTGCCAAAGCCTAGGGGTTGCAGGTGCATTTGGGGAGGGTGCATGACTCAGTCAGTGAGAAAACAAATACAGCCAGTCCATTGCACCCTGTATGAATAAGCTTTTTAAGACAGGTTGGCATGACACATCCCACATGAAAGCCGGTTCGAGTCCTGGCTGCTCGACTTCCGATCTGGCTCCCTGCTAATGTGCCTGGAAAAGCAGTAGAAGATGGCCCAAGTTCTTGGGCCCCTGCACCCATATGGGAGACACATATGGAACTCCTGGCTCCTGATTTTGGCTTCGGTGCCAGGCCACATCTGTTCTGCATCGCTAGCCTGCCCTGGGCCTCCCTGCCTACCTGCCCTCTGAGTCTAGGAAGATAGTCACAGAATCACGGCATGACAGGGCTGGCCTGGCTCTCACTCTGCTGAGTCCAGTGCCCTCTGCTTTCGTCAGAGAGGCCACAGCCCACCGAGAGGTCAAGGGCTCGGCCAAAGGCACAAGGACTCGGTTCTCCCAGCTCCATCATAACACATGTCAGGAATTTTCGTTCAGTCTGTGTTCCCCAGGTCCCCCTTCTGGAGCAAGTCACCTCCCAGAATGCATCAGGACTTCAAAGCCTGGCAGGATGGCATCTGGGCTCTCCCCACTCCCCTTCGGCCCGGCACTCCCAGGGCCAGAGCCAGTGGGAGCGCCTTTGATCAACCAGGAGTGTTGACTGTCCTTCTCCGAGCCTGACAGCAGAGATGAGCCAGAGGCTGGCCCATGCCCTCTGGATGCCGGGGGAGCACACAACGTCACCCGAGAGAAAGTCCAGCCTCCAGCCTGGGGCCTCCTGCATCTGGCCAGCAGGGAGGGCTGCAGCTGGGGGATGTTTGTGCTAATCCGCCCCCTTGGAAGCTGTGTGATACTTAGGCTGATGTCTCCAGGGTGGGCCGCCACTCAGCACTGAGGGCTTGTTTCCAAGCCACTTTCCGATCCCAGAGTTTCCCGGGCCCCCCATCCCTGCCTCCTGCAGCAGCCCCCCCCCCCCCCCGCCCCGCCACTGCTCCCATCCGTTACCATCACTCGTCTTGGGTGCAGTAGGAAATGCCCCGCCCTGGGAGCCTGCTGCTCGCCAAGGCATCCTTCCTTAGGGGGAAGATCATGCCACAACATCTTCTCCAGCCAGCAAAGAGAGGATGCGGCGCTGGGCCCCCAGGCCAAGCTTAGTCACTCCTGCAGTGCCCTGTGCCCAGTGGTGTCGGCACCAAGCCACCTGTACACATGTTATCCAGTGCCATGGGCCTCGCTTGTTAAGACTGGGACAAAGTTCTATTATGGGGCCCAAAGCAAGCAAGGAGCCTCCTTCTCCTGGAGCAGTCCTAAGGGCCACTGGACACTGGGCTAGCAGGGAAGCAAACTTTCGGGTACGGGGTGGGGGCAGTCCTGTGACAGTAGGCACAGAGTGCTACCAGGAAAGCAATGGACTCTCACTATGTGCCAAGGCCTTGACCTACCACCTCCAAATCCCCTGGCCTCTGCCAACCCCCAGTCCAGAAATAACAGAGTGCCACCACCAGGAGAGGTCAGGAGGGCTTCCCAGAGGAGGCGGCAATCAGGACAAGTGGGTGGGAAAGTGGAGATCCCTCCAGAGATGTGGAGGAGTGTGTGCAAGGGGATAGGGGTACATCCAAACATGGAGGTTAGATTGGCCGGTGGCAGATGGGGGTAGATGGAAGAGCAAGGGATGGAGAGAGTTGTGGATCCAAATGGGAGGGCCTTGACTGTTAGCATAAAGAATTTGATTGTGTTCCTGAAGGCCATGGGGAGCCATGGAAGGGTTGTGAGCAGCGAGATAGGCCCTGGGCCCTCTTGGTGGCAGAGTAGAAGACAGATGCACAGATCGGAGAGGAGACCTGGAAGGGGAGGGGGAGGGAGAAAAAGATGAGGGAGATGGCAGGAACACTTCTGGGCAGGACTGAGGCCCCTTCAGATGTTAGAGGAAAGGGACATAAGGTGTAGCCCTGGGCAGTAGTGGATGGGAGGGCCATCAGGGCTGGGGTGGGAGAGGTATGGTGCCAGGGGCATGCCCAAGCACTTGGGCCGTGGAGGGTTTGAGGAGGTTGAGGACAGTCCGTGAGCCATGAGCCATTAGCCCTGAGTGGTGGCAGCACAGGACACACACAGAGTGCAGTTTGACAGTCATCAGCCACTCAGGAGCTGGTCAGCTACAGGCAAGTTCGGGGGCCTCAGTGTCTGCATCTGTACATTGGGATAATAGGCATGCCAAAGTCCTCAGGCGCTGTGGTAGGACGAGGACATAAATGCACACGTGGGCGACGCCTTAGCGCTGTTGTGATCCACAGCGCGCGGGCGGTAGCTGCAGTCTGGTTGGTGGGGGAGGCCACAGAGGAGGCCAGGGAAGGGAGAGAAGAGACAGGCCTGGAGCAGGAGGGCTCCAGTGGGCAGCCACGTGTGGGGATGCATACTGTTGTGCCCAGTGCTGGGAGGGCTTGGCTCTTCAGTTCTAACCATGCCATGTCCCATCGTTCACTTCCTTGTGACTGGCTCCTTCTGCCTGTCTTGAGCTCCAAGGGTTAAGCTGTGATAATTTGGGGCTCCCAGTGTCCCTGCCTTATTTCTGCTCACTGGGTCCTCGTTCTGTCGCACTGAACCCCCAGCCAAACATCTCCATGGGCAAAGGGAGACCCCATTCTTGTATTTTCCAGTCTTCCAAAAGGGCTCGAGCAGTGGCCCAGAGAGTAGGGGAGACCTAGCTGCAGGCTACACGCCCGAGGCAGTGGGCAGGCTGGAGGCCCCAGCAGCAGCCTCCTGCGCCTGGGTGATCTCCCTGCAGGCAGTGTCTGAAGGAGGCAGGAGCTTGTGCTCACACCTGCCAAGGGGCCCAGGGACACGCTCGGAGCTTCCTGGATCCCTGCTTTTTGTCAGTAGCCCAGCCAGCCCACCTCTGCCCAGGGTCCCCCAGAGCCAGCAGGGGCTGTAGGAGCACGCACAGAGACCCGACCTTCGGGCTCCTTGGGATCATTTTCTTCTGGGCAGGAAGGAACACAGTGGGACAAAAGGACACTGACACGAGTGACGAAAGAAGGCAGGGACGCTGACTTTGGCTGAATGTGAACTCAGGACATGGGGTCAACCCAGCTGATGAACTGGGCAGGCTTGGGTAAGTGACTTCGCCCTTGTTGTGCAAAACAGACTGCATTCTAATCTCTTTCGTTCATCTTAACAACGCATCTCCAAGGGAGGCCTTGTTATTCCCACTTTAGAGATGTGCAGACTGAGGCCCAGAGAGCTGAAGTGGATTGCACAAGGTGAAGCAGCAGAAAAGTGGCAGAGCCAGTATTTCAAACCAGATCCAGCCGAATCCCGAAGCCGTGAGCTCTCACTGTACCCAGCTGCCGCCTGTTGAGAATCAAAGGAATGAGGAAGGTCCCACTTTTTGTTGTTTGTCTAATTGTTCGTTGAAAGGCAGAGAGACTGAGACAGATGAAGATCTTCCACGTGCTGACTCTGCCTGCCACACCCAGGACTGGGCTAGGTTGAACCCGGAAGCCAAGAACTTCATCCCAGTCTCCCATGTGGGGGCAGGGGTCCAAGGACTTGCAGCCGTCACCTACAGCCTCCCAGCATGTGCGCAGCAGGAAGATGGACTCAGAAGCAGAACTGGGATGCCTACCCCTCCACGTTCCATTGTTCAACAGCTAGGGGACAGGGCCCAAGTGACACAGACAGACAAGCACTTGTCCTGCCTGGAGCGGAGACTGCCCTGGAATGCCTAAACCCAGCCATCAAGGTGTTGCCTGCAACATCATGGAGGGGACCTGAATTCTTCAATGCTGGATCAGAGAAAGCCATAAGTTCTCCCTTCTGTAGCTCAGTGGTCTGGGAAGTACCCCATTGTCCTCTTCGGCTTCCTACAAACGCCTCCTCCCACCAGTGAAAACTAGGGTGCTCATTTGACCTATCTAGGGTTGGGCTTCTTCCCCAGCAAAATCCAGATGCGGGGTATTTCCCTCCCCTGGAGGGAGGTCATGAAGGTGAGAAGAAGGAACGCATGAGGAGAAGCTCGCTGTCCAGAGACCAAATACCTGGGCACCGGGAAGAAGTGATCTAAATGCACCCACGTGCACCAGGTCAGAGTTCACAACAGCAGGGTCTCATTGCTCCTGGGGTTCTCCTTGTTCTTGTTTTTGTTTGGGTGTTTATTTTTACAAAACATTTATTTGTTTTATTTGAAAGTCAGAGTTAACCGAGAGAGGAAGAGACAAAGAGATCTTCCATCAGCTAAATAACTCCCCAGATAACCTCAATTACCAGGGCTGGGCCAGGATGTAACCAGGAGCCAGGACTTCTTCCAGGTCTTTTATGGGGGTGGCAGGGGCCCAAGGACTTGGGCCATCTTCTGCTGCTTTTCCCAGACCACCAGCAGGGAGTTGGATCGCAAGGGGAACTGGTGCCCCCATGGGATGCCAGAGTCGCAAGTGGCGACTTTTTAAAGATTTATTTATTTACTTGAAAGTCAGAGTTACACACACACACACACACACACACAGAGAGAGAGAGAGAAAGAGAGAGAGAGACAGAGGTCTTCCATCCACTGGCTCACTCCCCATTTGGCCGCAATGGCTGGAGCTCCGCTGATCCGAAGCCAGGAGCCAGGAGCTTCCTCCAGGTCTCCCATGCAAGTACAGGGGCCCAAGGACTTGGGCCATCTTCCACTGCTTTCCCAGGCCATAGCAGAGAGCAGGATCGGAAGTGGAGCAGCCGGGACTAGAACCAGCACCCACATGGGATGCCAGCACGGCAGGCCAGGGCGTTAACCCACTGCACCACAGCGCCAGCCCCGCAGGTGGCGCTTTACCTGCTATGCCTCAACACCAGTTTTTGGTCTTCCTTGTTCTGCTCCACAAGCCAGCAGCTGGTGGGAGTATATGGGTGTGGTGGTTGGGGTAGTACACACGAAACAAAATGTGCTTCACATGTAAACATGTCTGTAGCACTTGATCCAGAAACTTCACGTTGGGAATTGGACAAGTCCATAAAGGATGTTTATTACCTTCTTGTTTGTATTATCCCCCAATGGACAATAACCTAAAAATTCAGCACTAGGGGATTGGTGAAAGAATTTTTTGGTTCTGGTACCTAGAGCACACACAATAGAATGAAACTACACTTGCTGCTAAGAGGGTGACATGGCCCCTCTATGTGTAACACAGAGTGACAGATGACAGCTACCTGGAAAGAGAGACGACAAACCCAGAACATGGAGCCGGTGTCATGGTGCGGAGGTGAAGCCACTGCCTGTGACACCAGCCTGCCATAGGGGTGCTACCAGTTCGAGTCCCGGCTGCTCCACTTCTGATGCAGCTCCCTGCTAATGCACCTGGGAAAGCTGCAGAACGTGGCCCAAGGATTTGGATCCCTGCCATCCATGTAGGAGACTGGGACAGAGTTCCTGGGCCAGCCCCTGCCATCGCAACTATTTGGGGAGTGAGCCAGTGGATGAAAGATCTCGTTCTCTCTCTGTATAACTCTGCCTTTCAAATCAAACAAATAAATCTTTAAAAAAAACAGTAAAGAAGCAGCCTCAACAAATGGGGCACACAGCACACAAAAAGAACAGAGCCATGGTATACCAGCCCCTGGGTCAGCACACAGGTGGCCAGGACTCAGCTCCTGTGGCACTACAAGTGCTCTATTGTGGAATAGGAGGTCAAAGCTGGGCTCTCAACTTGACGCCGGAGGGAGGAGGCGCTCTCAATAAGAGCCGGAAAAAACAGCTGCCAGCTGTTGCTGAGAGAGATCTCATTCCAAGCCTGCCTAGGCCATGGCAAGGGGGAGGAGCCAGACCTGGTCTCATGACCTGGAAGTAAACTGAATTTCCACTGTGGAGCGAGTGAAGGCCCCCTGACATGTCCCCTAGGGCAGGAGACCAGGTTGCTATTCTGAGATCTGGTTGTGGGTTGGGGCAGCCAGTGGAGGCCACCACAAAACCACCAGACAAGGAAGTGTGTGGGCATGTGTGTGTGTGTGTGTGTGTGTGTGTGTGTGTGTGTGTGTGTTGGGGGAAGGTAGGGGGAGTGACAAACAATAAAACACAGGCACAAACAAAACCACACCAATTTTGTCTCCAAACCCAAATTCCAAAGCACAAAAAGAAATCTCACGCTCAGGGAGAGCACACCGCCCCCCCAAATCTACAATCAACATGTAAATTTGCTCCAGATGAAGTTCTGGAGAACAAGCTGACAGATTTTGAAAATAAGCTGGTCTGGGATGCTCAGAGAGATCAGTGCAGGAATGTGAATCCTGAGAAGGACAAGATGTGATTGCACAAAAGCTGGAAGAGAGCTCCAAAGGGAAAAGCACTGAGAAATCTTGGAAATAAAAAAAAATCTGCTCATTGAAGTAAAGACAGAGAAAAGCCCAGTAAGTGGGAGTGTTCGAGGCTAGATAGAGTCACAGAAAGAATTAGTGAATTGGAAGTTAGTACGGAGGGAAGAGGCGCATTCTGAAAGAACAGTTAGTAGGCATACAGGCTGACCCTGAGAGATGCCAGCTGGAGTCTACAAGAAGTTGGGAATAGACAATGGAGGGTGGCAGAATGGAGAAAAAGCAATCATTGAGAGCTAAGAGGTGGAAGTTTCCAGAATGGAAAGAAAGTATAAGTTCTCAAGGAGAAGGGACACTCCTCCAAGGGCTAAACAGAGTCAATAAAATTAAAGTAGACATATTGTGGGGGCCATGAGCGGACCATCCAAGGTGTAAGGCATCTTGACAGGCTTCAGGAAAGAACAAATGGACAGCATGAGGCAGAGCCATGTGTGGGGAGGCTGCCACATGGCAGTGATGGTAAAAGGAGTTGTGGCAGCTCAGACATGGGTGGAAATGCACCGTGGGCATCATGATGGGGTGGGTTATTACGATCACCTCTGCCTGGTCCCAGCTGGGTCCTCACAACAATGCCCCATTGCCAGAGGAGGTCCCTGAGGTTCCTAGAGGGAGAAGGCCTTCCTCTCCAGGGAAGCAAGTGGGATAGGGGGCTGACACCTGGATCTGGCTCACCCCTGGTCTGTTCTTTCCTTCCAGGCCTGACCGTGGCCCCAGCAGTGGGATGGGGTGAGTGGAGCTGCAGTACCCAACTCCCATACTGAGATGTGGGAAGAGCAGCAGAGCAAAGAAGCTAGGGAGGTTGATGTGGGGGAAGACTAGACAGCAAAGGAGAGGGAGCTTTAGTTCCTATTCTATAGCCAGGCACCACACCAAGCAACTGGCCTGCTTTGCCAATCCCTGATGCTCTAGGGCAAGCCACCTAGACCCTGCTTGCCTATTTCCTCATCTTTTTTTATTTTTAAAAACGATTTATTTATCTACTTGAAAAGTAGAGTTACAGAGAGGCAGAGGGAGAGAGAGAGAGAGAATTCTTCCATCCACTGGTTCACTCCCCAATTGGCCACATCGGCTGGAATTGTGCCGATCCGAAGCCAGGAGCCAGGAGCTTCTTCTGGGTCTCCCATGTGGGTGCAGGGGCCCGAGGACTTGGGCCATCTTCCACTGCTTTCCCAGGCCATAGCAGAGAGCTGGATAGGAAGTGGAGCAGCCAGGACTCAAACAGGCACCCATATGGGATGTCAGCACTGCAGGCAGTGGCTTTACCCACTACGCCACAATATCGCCCCCCACCAGTGCATTTGAAGTTCATCTCCCCCTGGATGCTCTCTATAGAATCCACAGGTGAACTGCTATGTCAGACATCACTTTTAACTCCCTGTGGGTTGCCCACTTGACGACAGCAGAGAATGCAGGGACTGTCTTCTCTACCCTCTGCCCCCAAAACGACTATTGCTGCCTGGCCCTGTGTATACAAAACATGGGCTCGAAGCTCAAAGATCCAGGACCAAAGTCTGACTCTGCCGCTTGTGAACTTTGCGACTTGGTGCAAGCTCTGGAGTTACTCTGAGCCTCTATTTCTCTCATCTATCAAATGGGCCTAAGAATAGCATCTACTTCATCGAGTAGTTGTGAGGATGGGAAGAAATCACACAAGGAACCCACTGGACACACTGGTTTCTGGTTAGTGCTCAATGCAGATCAGATGGTGCTGTGGGGGCTGGCTCTGTGGCGTAACAGGTAAAGCTGCTGTCTGCAGTGCCGGCATCCCATATGGGCACCGGTTCAAGTCCCAGCTGCTCCACGTCCGATCTAGCTCTCTGCTGTGGCCTGGGAAAGCAGTAGAAGATGGCCCAAGTCCTTGGGCCCCTGCACCCATGTGGGAAATCTGGGAGAAGCTCCTGGCTCCTGGCTTTGGATCAGCACAGCTCTGGCCGTTACGGCTATCTGGGGAGTGAACCAGTGGATGGAAGACCTCTCTCTCTGCCACTCCTTTTCTCTGTATAACTCTGACTTTCAAATAAAACAAATAAATCTTCTAAAAAAATGGTGCTCTGATGATGATGGTGGTGATGATGGTGATGGTGATGGTGATTATGGTGATAGTGTTGAGCACTCCTTTAACTATTATCATGCCCTGACCCCAGGATTCACAGACCTTTTGTTTTATGCCCAGCCTCCATTTCAGAAGACATGCTTGTTCCTATTCCTGAGAGCAGGCCACAGTCCTGGTTACAGGATAACCTGGTTACAGGGTAACCTTCCCAGGCCCTGGGGGAAGCCAGTCTGGAGCCGGAGGCTCACTCCGGGGTGGCCTTGAGTTATAGTCTGGAGAGTGCCGGCCAATGTGCTCACCTCCTTCAGGTGTGAGGCCAGGGGTCCGTGGTTAAGGAAGCCCTTCCCTGGCCGTACCATCGACAGATCCCTAAGCCCAGCACACCAGAGGACCTCCTCTGCTGTTTGCTCTTTCTCCAGGTCACATTGATCATCACCACCTCTGGAATGTGAGCAGGAAGCGATCATCAACTCTATGGGGGCTCAGTGGGCCCACGGCAACCCACCAAGAGCTAAGGCAGATGCCCCGGTTCATCAGGTTCATTGCTACAGGGTAGCCTCTGCCTTGACCCAAGCCTCAGCTTTTCCATTAGGAATATGAGGTGGGTGGAACGGGGGCTCCATGGGTCTTCTTGGCTCTGATTTAGAACACCATACTGGCGTGCTGGGTCTCATGGCACTCAGGCCGGGGCCCCAGCCACAGTTCAGACCAGCCTGTGGCAGGAAGATATGCCAAGGGCTGTGCATCAGGGCTACCTGCAGAATCCCTCTGCCCTCTCCACCCCCCCATACCCCAACCTGGTCTTCCTCTATCCTTGACCATTGTCTGGAAGGCCCTGGGCTTGGCCTGGTTCCCCTGTCCAGGTAGTGGGAGGATTCAACCTCAGTTCGCTGTCCCGGGATGGGTGCTGGCTCAGGCTCATGCCTCCTTCCCAGGTGACAACAGTGCCATAGGCCACAGCTGCTGTTTGCTCCCCTGAAAGGCTGCTCGGCCAGACAGGCTGCTGGCACATGTTCTCATGAGCTGCCTTCTCTCTCTCTCTCTCTCAAAGGCTGCCTTATGGTTTGCAAATGGGGTGAAACAACCCCCTGGGAAGTGTGCTGATTCGAGGGCTGCTGGCTCCTGGGTTCAAGTCCTGCCTGGAATTCTGTCTTTCCTTGTGATTCTGAGTATGATGTATGTGCTAGAGCCCAGCACAGGAAGAACCAGGACATGGCCCCTAGCCCCTAGGCTCTTTCTCTTCCAATAAAAAGGCTTCACCTATAAAAGACAGCTGTCTCCAGCTTAACAGGAAGCTCCGCTGTCCACGGAGGTGACAATACGTATTAGGCCACTCCTAAGTGCCAAGCATTGCTTCAGGGGCTGGGGAGACCTTAGCAAGTAAGCACGAATACAGCATCAGCTCTCCGGCTTCACTTTCCTTCTAGAAGCACAGGCTGCCATTTTATTTAGTACAGTGGCTCAGAACCTAGACAGGAGACTCAGAGGTTGCACGTGCATGCACAGATGAGGTGGTTGAACAGAGGGCTCATAGAGGGAAGCCAGGGGCAGAGAAAGAGATGGTGCAGAGCAAACAGTCAGGACTGGGGCCCCCCGGGGACACCCAGTTGTTGTGGTTTTCTGTTGCTATAACTGAATTCCACAGACCGGGAGATTGACCAAGGCTAAAGGTTTATTTAGCTCACGGATCCGGAGGCTGGGAGCTCCATGGTCAGGGGGCCGCGTCTGGAAGTGGGGCTTCTTGCTCATGGGAACTTTCTGCAGAGTCTTGAGGTAGCACAGAGTACATCATGGTGAGACAGCTTCATACCTTGGGTCTCTCTTCATCTCCTTATGAAGCCATCAGTGGGGGTGGGCATTCCACAAAGCCCATGAAGATGCTGTTTGGAATGCCTTGTGTCCCCTCTCAGAATGCTAGTTTGAGTCCCACCACTCCTCTCAATTCAGCTTGCTGCTAATGCACAGGTGATGGCTCAAGTACTTGCATCCCTGCACACCCAGTGGGAGACCCAGATTGATTTCTGTGAGCCAGTTTGACCTCACCCAGCCCTGGCTGTTGGGGCATTTGGGGAGCGAATCAGTGGATGGATGATCCCTGTGTGTCTCTGTCTTTTTATATTTCAAATAAAAAAAATAGAAAATAAAAAGTTTAAAGTCACTAATGCCATCATGGGCCCCCAACCCTTATGATTTCATTTAATCCTAGTTACCTCTTTTTTTAAATAAAGATTTATTTATTTATTTGAAAGGCAGAGTTACAGAGAGAGAGAGAGAGAGAGAGAGAGAGAGAATCTTCCATCTGCTGGTTCACTCCCCAAATGGCCGCAACGGCCAAAGCTACGCCAATCTGAAGCCAGGAGCCAGGAGCTTCTTCCGGGTCTCCCACAAGGGTGCAGGGGACCAAGGACTTGGGCTACCTTCTACTGCTTTCTCAGGCCGTAGCAGAGAGCTGGATCAGAAGAAGAGCAGCCGGGACTCAGGCCAGTGCCCATATGGGATGCCAGCACTGTAGGCGGCAGCTTTACCCGCTATGCCTCAGCGCTAGCCCCCCTACTTGCCTCTTAAAGGCCCCACCTCCAAATACCATTACCACGACATTGAGGGTTACATTTCAACATCAGTCTTGGAGGGTACACATACCCAGACCATAGAATATGCCAAGATAGAGAACATTTCCAGGGGAAAGGCCTTATTATGGGGTTGCCCCGGACTAAGCTTGGTCTAGGTTCTTGTCTCCACTTGAGAAATAATTCAAGGAAGAGACAAAAGTGAGCAGAGAAGCAAGATTGAATTAAAGCAAAATCACACACTCAAGGAGTAAGTGTAGGCAAGCTCAGTAGAGAATGAGCTGCAATTATCAACAAGGTTCAGTGGACCCTGTATACCATCTGGAGGCATAGGGAGTGGTGTCTGAGGTGGGGTTTAATTGAATAATCAAAAAGGGTAGAGTTTGGGGCGGGGCTTGACTGCTGCCCATTTCTGTGCCCATTTTGGAAATCTTTGAAGTGTCATGTCATCAGGTGCATTATGGGAGTGGAGTGTCGGCCATATAGTGACATTCTAATGATCTAAAGGTCATCACGGGGACACAGCTTGCAGCCATATTGACTATTTCCAGCTGGTGCTGGATATAAGTCGCAACATCACAGAAGATACGGTTTCTGCGACAAGGAAGGGGAGGTTGATGGTGCATGAAAGGAGGATTTGGGTGGTCCAGACAGGAATGTTGGCCAGTGCTCAGAAAGGGAATTTGGGTGGGGCTTCCACAGGGGCCTGATGGAGCCCAACCCCAGGTTTGGTTGGGACTTCCGTGATGCTGCTACACCAAGGGCTGTAGCAAGCTGGGCAGGCAGCAGGGCAATGCTGTCGAACCTCATTTCACCTCCCCCCTCCTTTTTTTTACAGACAGGTAGAGGGAGAGACAGAGAAAGAGAGATCTGCAATCTGCTGGCTTACTCCCCAAATGGCCACAACAGCCTGAGCTAGGCACACCAGAAACCAGGAGCCAGGAGCTTCTTCTGGGTCTCCCACATGGGTGCAGAGGCCCACGCACTTGGGCCATCTTCTGCTGCTTTCCGAGACGCACCAGCAGAGAGCTGGAGTGATAGTGGAGCAACCAGGGCTCGAACCGGTGCCTATATGGGATGCCGGCGATGCAGGCAGTGGCGTAGCCTACTACACCTGTGGCCCCCTCAGCTCCTCTTACAGCAGACTGACCATCAGTGGAGTCACACGGAGGACGCAGAGGCTGCAACAAAGGCCATGGGTTTAGTGGTTAGTGAGCAGTGTTCTGGAGTAGAGCACATGGGCTCCAGAACAAAGCTCAGGCAGCAAATGCAAGACACGGGAAAGCAATGTGTGTTGGGCACCGGCTATGTGTCTTTAAGGGGAAGAGAAGCCAGACACCAATGCAAGTAGCCCCAGTCCCACCCCCACCCGCACCCCCACCCCCACCCGGATTAATGTGCAAGAGTGACTGGGACTCGGATTGTGAAGGAGGTGCTGATGAGAAGCCAGAAATTGGGGCCAGGACCTTGCCGGAGGGTGGGGACGGGGAGGGTCAAGGACACCTTCCAGGAGGATTGGACCAGGAAGCTGGGATGGGAAGGCATAAAGAAATCAAGTGGGCAAGCAGAGCAGGACAGAGCGTTGTGTGCCGAGGGAACACCGCATGCCAAAGAAGAGCTGGAAGGCCGTCAGTGGGAGTGGAGCAGAGAAGGGGAGAAGCAGAGTGTGCCAGGGGCGTGGGGAGAGTGGGCAAGCTGGAGCCCTTCGTTCCTCCCAGGCCTGGAACGAAGAGTTTTGCTTTGGGGCCTGAGAAGCAGGGGAATGCCACTGAGGGGACTGTGAGCCAGAGCGGGGGGTGGGGGTGGGGGAACTACACGATCCAAGGTCGTGTTCCTAAAATACCACTCTGGTTGCTGAGCTAAGAGAGAGCAAGGGATGATTCGGGCAGGCAGAGTGTTTAGGGAGCTGTCCTCGGTGGGGGAGTCTTGTACCAGGTGGATGACAAGAGACCTGAACAAGTGGGTGGGTTACAAAATTAGGTTCAGTAATTGTTAATAATGACCAAAGATTGTGGCGCTCTGATGCACAGCAGTGAGGGACTGGTGAAAGAAATGGTGGTAAATCTACCTGGCAGAGGACTGTGTATTAAAAACGGAGTGAAGGGGACTGGCACTGTGGCGTAGCAGGTGAAGTTGCCGCCTGTGGCACTGGCATCCCATATGGGTGCTGGTTCTAGTCCCGGTTGCTCCACTTCTGATACAGCTCTCTGATATAGCCTGGGAAAGCAGTAGAAGATGGCCCAACTCCTTGGGCCTCTTTACCCATGTGAGAGACCTGGAAGAAGCTCCTGGCTCCTGGCTTTGGATCGGCACAGCTCCGGCCATTGCAGCCATCTGGGGAGTGAACCAGTGGATGGAAGACCTCTCTCTCTCTCTGCCTCTCTTTCTCTTTCTGTGTAACTCTGACTTTCAAGTAAATAAATCTTAAAAAAAAAAAAAATGGAGTGAGGAAGACTTCTGAGGACAGACCAGGAAGATTGACAAGACACATTGTGAGGTGGAAAATGCCAGGCACACAACAATGTCAACAGTACTTGGATGCTTGGTGAAAAAAAAAAAGGCAGAAATAAGAAAACACGTTGGCATTTGTTTTTCCATGAAGACGCCCTGGAAGTGTACCCACCCCTCAAAGAAAAAGGTGCCTTCCCTATGTATATTGGCATGGGAAGGGAGGATTTTAAATCGATGCATTTGGAACAAGGCTGTTCATTATATGTTGTTTGATAATGTTTTGACTTTTGAATATACTACTTAGAAATAAATACTTTTTGCTTATTTCTTTAATCTAATTGAAAGGCAGAGAGACAGCCAGCTTCCATCGGCTAGTTCACTCTCCCACACTCCCTCCAATAGCCAAGGCTGGGCCAGGCTGAAGCCAGGAGCCAGGAGCTCCATCTGGGTCTCCCATGCGGGTGGCAGGGGCCCAAAGACTTGGGCACTCACCTGCTGCTGCCTTCCAGAACACACATTAGCTGAAGCCGAGCCAGGACTGGCACTCGGGAACTCTGACATGGGTTGTGGTGTCTCCATCACTATGCCAAACGCCTGCCCATTGAACGAAATAAATTTGAAAACCAAAATTACGGAGGAAGTCAAATGAGGAGGATTGGCCGTGGGCTTGGCAATGTGGGAGATGTTGAGGATGAGTCCTGGGCTTGTGGCTTGGGTAACTGGCTGTAAGGTGGCTCTTTCAGTATGATAAAGGACAGGAAATGACAGCAGGGCTGGGGACAGCGATCATGAGAGCAGTTTAGGGCAAGCTGAGTGTGGACTGGCTTCAAAGAGGAGGAGAGACGACTCCGAAAACGTTTGGCTATGAAGGGAGAGAGAGAGAGAGAGAGAGAGAGAGAGAGAGAGAGAGAGAGAGAGGCAGAAGGGGGAGAAGGAAGTCAGGTCCAAAGAGGTGCTTGGTTTGTAGTCTTTAGTGAGAGACTCCAGCACTTTGAAAGCAATTGGGAAAGGTCCAGAACCTGGTTGTCTTTGAGTCATGCTATTATTAAGTCCATTTTAGGGATGAGGAAAATGAGGCTCAGGAAGGCCCATGAGCTTTAGCTAGCAAGCAGCAGGAGGTGGCATAACTGAAGCCACCAGGGCTGGAGGTGGGGGTACGAGGGGGGGCTCTGATGACCCTCGCCTGTGTTTCTGAAAATTCCTTGGGAGAAGTTGTTCTCAACTGGGCATGGCTCATGCCTCCCAGGGGACAGCCGAGAATGTGCAAAGGCATTTTGGGGGGTACAACTTAGGGTGGGGTGGGCTGGCTGCCGGTACCTTGCTGGGTCCAGGCCATGACGCTGAGAAGTGTCCCTCCCAGCCCCCAGCAGTGCACAGGCCAGCCCTTGCAGCAAAGGCGTATTGAACCCAGGTGGCGATAGAGCCAAGGTTGGGAGAACCTCCCGGGAGGTGGGCAGCTTATCCGACTTCCCCACCCTCCCTCTCCACACGTAGGCATGGCACCACTTTGCTGACTTTTCACTTCTGCTATCGCCAATGGTGGGAAGACCGTCAAACAACGCAACTGTGTTGATAGTAGCTGCTTCCCTCCTGTGCCTCTCCCAAGGTCCCGCTATGGTAACTTTTTTAGCAAACCGGTGGGGTCCCTAAGCAGCAAACAATGTTTCTCCCTCCGGGGAGGCCCGTTTCAGCCACTTTCGGAGAATTAAACTCCTGCAAATACCTTCAGGAATTCACGGGTCCAAATCCAATGTAGTGGACAAAATCCCAGATGACACCCAAATTGATAGCCCCCCCCCCCCTCCACTGGGCCCGTCAGGCCGGGAAAGAAGCCCTCAGAGCCAAGGGCACAGCCCGTGTCTCTGCTTCTGTGCACTGAGGTTGTTTCCAGGTGGTTTTTTTCTTTCACCCTGTATACACAGGTTGTGACATTCTGTCCATATGTCTATCTGTAAACACTGGCTAAATTATTTCTTTAGCATAAATTCCTGGAAGTCCATATGCCAAAGTATGCATGTTTAAAACAGGGAATCAAAAAAATAAATAATGGCCGGCGCTGTGGCGTAGTGGATAAAGCTGCCGCCTGCAGTGCTAGCATCCCATATGGGCACCAGTTCGAGTCCCCACTGCTCCACTTCTGAGCCAGCTCTCTGCTATTGCCTGGGAGAGCAGTAGAAGATGGCCCAAGTCCTTGGGCCCCTGCACCCACGTGGGAGACCTGGAAGAAGCTCCTGGCTCTTGGCTATGGATAGGCGCAGCTGCAGCCATTGCAGTCAATTGGGTAGTGAACCAGCAGATGGAAGACCTCTCTCTCTCTGTGTCTCCTTTTCTTTCTGTGTAACCTTTCAAATAAATAAATAAATCTTTGAATAAATAAATACAGCAGGGAATCAAGGGCCTGTGTTGTGGCACAGCGGGTTAAGTAAGCCACAGCCTGGGATTCCAGCATCCCATATGGACACTGGCTAGAGTCCTTGCTGCTCTGATTCTGATCCAGCTCTCTGCTGTGGCCTGGGAAAGCAGTGGAAGATGGCCCAAGTGCTTGGGCCCCTGCACCCACATGGGAGACACGGATCAAGCTCCTGGCTCCTGGCTTCAGCTTGGACCATTGCATCCATGTGGGGCGTGTACCAGTAGGTAAAAGATCCTTCTCTCTGTTATTCTGCCTTGCAAATAAATAAATAAATAACTTTTAAGTTAAATAGAGGAGCATGTTTCTAGATTGTTCTCCAGCATAATTATCAACTGATTTTCCCACTGGCTGCGCATGAAGAGGGTCCAGGAAAGGTATGTTTCTCTCTCTCTCTCTCTTTCTCTCTCACTTTCCCTCTCTTGCCATTTCAACACAGTGTCTGGCAGACATGAGTAGCACCAGTTGACATTACCTAGTGAATGGATGGATGTGCAGAGAGCTCGCTGGGCTTCCAGAAACCCATGAGTCAAGTGCAAGGGCTTCCTCCCCGACTTGGTCCTCCCTCTTCAACTCCCTGCCAGGCATCTGTTGTTCCTCACCCACCCTCCCTCGCCTTGGATCCTGGGTCCTGGATTGCTCGTGAATCTATCATCTCCTCTCTGTTGGTGACCAAGGGCTGGAAAGCAGGCCTCAGCCTGCCTTGCCCAGAGGAGTTCCCTTGCTGCTCTCCTCATCTCCACGCTTGCTATCTCTGATCTGTTTTTTCATACCTCCAAGATGAAAGTCCTAAAATGTGAATGCGGGCACCCCGCCCCCTTTTCTGCCCTCCCTGGCTGCTTCCCTGCGGCTCCTCAGCACCGGCCACACTGGGATCTGGCTTCTCCCTGCTCTGCAGGTCTCACCTGAGGCTCTGCAACCTCCCCTTCCCATACACTGTGGTCACACAGTTGCCCAACCGCCTTCAGCACAGCAGGCTTCTATGGAGACTTTTTTTTTAAGATTTATTATTTATTTGAAAGTCAGAGTTACACAGAGAGAGAAGGAGAGGCAGAGAGAGAGAGAGAGAGATCCTCCATCCGTTGGTTCATTCCCCAGATGGCTACAATGGCTGGAGCTGGGCCAATCCAACGCCAGGAGCCAGGAGTTTCCTCTGGGCCTCCCACGCGGGTGCAGGGGCCTAAGGACTTGGGCCATCTTCTACTGCTCTCCCAGGCCATAGCTGAGAGCTGGATTGGAAATGGAGCAGCCGGGACTCGAACTGGTGCCCATATGGGATGCCGGCACTGCAGGCGGCGGCTTTACCCGCTACGCCACAGCGCCGGCCCCAGCAGGCTTCTGCTCTGCACCCTTTCCAGTATCTTCCCAGAATGCTCTGCTCTCCATTCATTGGTGTGTGGCTTCCCAACATTCACTCCCCCTCCCCCCTTCCTTAGACTCCTGTTCCATTTAAATGAATTATACCTGTCTCATGGCAGTGGGCTTGGTAGGGGGAGTTTTGAGAAAAACAAATCCATGTGCACCTCCCACCATAGAAGCCAAAGGGACATTGCCTTCCTCTCTAGCCATGGGGTAGGCATACGACTAAGCTTGCAACTGAACACTCTCTTTGGACTTGAAATCTGGAGCAAGCAATATAAAAATAGAGACAACAGACTTCATCTGTTTCAGTGGCAGCGTCCTAATCAAAGCGTTCCTGCTTCCTCTGCCTTCCCACCCCCTGCCCCAGAGCTGCCTTTGTTTCTGTCTGTCTCTATACCTGGCTCTCTAGATTTTTCCCTTAGATTCCAGAGCCTAGCTCACAAATTCCCTTCTCTTTTCAGCGAATCAGAGGTGGTTTCCGTTGCTTGCCACTGACACTTTCTGCATGCAAACCCAACTCGAATGCTGCCTCCTCTGGGAAGCCCTCCCTGGTTATGCACAAGCCCACTTCTCGGTACATTCCTGTAGCACCCTCTGCAAAGTGCGGACTGAGCCTGGTAGTTTTTCTCTGTCCCGGCTACCAGGGTAGGAGCTCATATCCCAGACAGGCAACATTTAAGGACGAAACAGACGGACTGGCAGATCTGCCTGTTTTCCTCTAGGGGCCTCCATGACTTACACAGCCTCTGTCATGCCCCAGAAATGATGTGAACACCTGGCTCCCCTCTGAGGCTGACTGGGAGTGACACGGGATGAGTTCTGTTTGGGGCCTGCATTCTCTCCATGTCCCAGCAGGTGGGGTGGGAGGAGGGGGAGACAGGGGTGGCTGTAGGGGTAGATCCGGGGCGCTGAGCGGGATTAACGTGGTTATAGTGGGGACGGACAGGGGACGGGGTCGACTGGTGAGGTTGTGAACTGAGCGCTAGGACAGAATCGGAACCTCACTGGTTTCTGGTAATTCCCGAAGCAAAAGCCAGCCTTGGAGATGGCTTCCACCACAGGAGGGGGTGTGCGTGGGTATGCATGTGTGTGTGCATGGGCACATACACGGGGCGGCTGGGGGAGGGAGTGTTAGAGGCGGTGTCGCACCGTCTCCAGCGTCCCCCTCCTGCCAGCAGCCATGACCGTGCAGGCTGCCTGGCCTGCTTTCTAAAGAGCTTCCTCAGGCAGCAGGGGAGAGAGGAGGAGGGGGCCGGCCACCCACACCACTCAGCAGAGGTGAGCTCCAGTCCCCTCCCCCTCCAAGCCACCACCGGCTGCCAGGTGCCTTGTTTGGGATGAAAGCTTTTAAAGACCCATGTGCATGGATGGTCATGCATTCATTTTTGTTCATTTAACTAATACTCACGGAGCCCAGAGCCATGCAATGCTGAGCAAAGCCCGCCATGGACCCTGCTCTCAAGAAGCCGCGGAGCTGGGGTGTGTGTGTGTTGGGGGGAGGATGCGTAATCAGGCAATTAGGAGCCAGTGTGAGCGGGAGGCAAGCACTGGTTGCTATGGGAACACGAGGAGAGGCCACAGCTGCTGCTCCTCTCGGAAGAGTGGTGGCAGGCAGAAAAGGAGGCGCGAAGCAGGCGGACCTGCTTGCCAGGCCCCACTGTGCATGGGCCCAGGACAAAACCCATCCCCTTCCCTGTCCCTCCATCCCCGCACCTAGGAAACAGGAAGGGGGAGTGTGAGTGAAGGACCAAGCGAGCTGCCGCACAGCTTTGCCCGGCCCCCAGCAGGTGCACAGCACAGGGCAGCTGCTAGGACTTGCATTTGCCAGAAATATTTGTTGGGTCGAAGTTTCCTGGGGTGCCAGACAGCAGAGGTAGAGGCGTGGACAAGACAAACCAGGCCCTACCCCTCCCAGAATTGACAACCATTGGGGGAGGGGGGATGCACAGAAATAACTCAGCGTGCAAGTAATTACTATTGTGATCAGTATAGTGATGCTCTGAGAGCGCTTTCTGGTTAGGTCCAGGCTAGAAAGTCAGGGAGACTTCTGGAAGAGAGGCCAAAGGGAGTGGGGCAGCTGTGTTCTGAGGAAGGTGAACAGCATGTATGGAAACAAGCGGGAATCTGGAATGTTCCAGGTGAGAAAAAGGAGGTCAGTGGAACATGGAAAGACAGGTCAAGTCCTGATCGGCCCAAGCCTCTGGGCCATGCTGAGGAGCTCATGTGGGATCCTGGGACAATCCTAGTGTCCCACCCCAGTGTTACCGACTCCCACAGCTGATCAGTACACGAAAACAATGGCTAGTACCTGATACACGGTCCAGCTCAAGGCGCGTGACTCAGTGGTCTGGCAGAAGATTCTGACAGAGGAGAGCAACTTGAGGTCTTGGAAGGCATTTAGGTCCAAACTCTCAGTGCGCAGGTGGCAATACTATGGCCCGGAGAGGGAAAAAAAGCCTCTTTCAGGGTGGCACAGTGAGCAGGCTTATCAGCCAGGACCTCAAAAGGAGCACCCCACTCCCCGCCAGCGCCCCGTGCCTCTGGGCGAGGGTGAATGCGGGCATTTTGTTGGAGCTGTTGTTTTCTTTCTCTCTCCAGGCAACCTGGTGTTTCCAGCTCTTTCTTGCCTTCTTGCCCTTCCCCTAGCGTTCCTCTCTGCAAAAAGCCTCAGTTTTCCATACCTCCGGTTTCCCATGCTCTCATTTCACTCTTCTATTGTGAACTGGGTGGCTGGGAGGCAGGGCTTGGGGCTCAGGCAGAGCCAAAGCGAGCTGTTCCCCGTGCCAATCACTGATGCGTCTTCCAAGCTTACCCTAGATCCTGCCCTTGCCATTCCCCCAAGTCATGTTTTGCGGGCAAAGTTCTTGCCCAGGAAGGCCCCACCACACACACACGGTGGCTGAGTTGGCACAGGTCTCAAGTCCTCATCCAATGCAAGCTCTCCATTGCCAGGGTGGGAACAGCGAGGCCCCGGGCGGGGTGTGTGGTGGTGAGGGCAGTACACAGAGTTCTTGCCAGTGACTTAGCCATGTTCCGGCCTCTCGACTCTGCCGACCTCCGTTCCCACCATCTCCAAGTCAGCATTGTCACCGCAGCTCCTTCTTCCTGCGGTTGGTGATAGCACAGAGGCACTGAGGGCGCAGGTGCTCAGCCCAGCTCAAGCCAAGCTGCTTCTGTGTCTTATCCTGGCTAAGCTTCGCTCCTCACTCCCCCCTAGCACAGGTCAGGAGCTGGCCCTGGATCTCGGGAGATGCACGACTTCCAACTGGGGAACTCCCTATAGCCCCGGGGTTCAAATCCCAGCTCTGCCACCTCTAGAGCTGAGTAGCCCTGGAGCAATCCTTCCACATCTCTGGGCCTCCGCTCCCCCCAGCTAAACGTTGAGTGAGCATCGCTGCCTCAGCCACGACCGACCGGCTTGCGGCAGCGATGAACTAAGGGAACACGTGCACTTACTGGTGAAGAATAGGCGTGGCACCCACGTGAGTCCCCTCCAGCCCCACACCCTGCAAGCTCGGCCTCATTCCTTGCAGAGCTCCTTGGGGTGAGGCTGGGAGCAGATCTTGGCAAGCACCTCCAGGCTCAGGGTGAGGGGCGGGTGGGGAGAAACAGAGAAGGGAGCTGGGAGCTGTGGCCCAGGGTAGACAGCAATCCTAATCCCTGAAACTCAGCAGGAGGCACGCAGCGGGAAGCCACACCAGGGGAAAGGATGAAGTAGCAGAGGAGGCAGGTGGCTGCGGGCCTGCGAGAAGTCACAACAAGCCAGGGGCACCAGAAAGTGGAGGAGGTGATTTCAGACACCTGGTTCCCTCACTTCCCTACCCTGTCTCCACACCCCCTGCCCCTCACCCCAATTCCCCCATCTCGGGCTGGGCTCACAGCTCGCTGGCTTCATTCTCTGCCTCCATAAAGCAAACCTTAAGGCACCCTCCAGCCAAGTTCCCTTCTAAGCTATTAGACCCTGCAATCCAGATGCCTCCAATCGTCTGAGTTAGACTTTTTCCCAGCAGTCTTCAGTTTCCGTCTCAGAGGAGAATTCAGCCTGTGACCTGGGTCAGAGTTGAATTTGTAGTTGGGATCAGGGCTCAGTATACAGCCAGAGTCAGAGTTCAGTTTGTGGCTAAGGTTTATCAGTTTCTTTGGGTTGCAAGCAACAGACGACAGCTCTGGCTTACTTGGGCATAAGGCTTGGCTTTTACTTGGGCTGGTTTTGGGGACTGGGTGATGGGAACACAACTCAGCTCCAATAGTCTCCAATCTCTGTGTCTCCTGGGAAAAGAACCATTGCCCAGGATCCATCAAGTTAGCTGGGGTGTAGGAGCACACGCTACTGGTGGAAATGAGAGGCTCCAGCCTTGGAAAAGCAATCTGGTACCCATTTATTAAAACTAAGGAGTGGGTGTTTGGCACAGTGGTTAAGATGCTACTTAGCGGCCGGCGCCACGACTCACTAGGCTAATCCTCCGCCTGTGGTGCCGACACCCCGGATTCTAGTCCCGGTCGGGGCACCGGATTCTGTCCCGGTTGCCCCTCTTCCAGGCCAGCTCTCTGCTGTGGCCAGGGAGTTCAGTGGAGGATGGCCCAAGTGCTTGGGCCCTGCACCCCATGGGAGACCAGGAAAAGCACCTGGCTCCTGGCTTCGGATCAGCGCGGCGGCCATTGGAGGGTGAACCAACGGCAATGGAAGACCTCTCTCTCTCTCTCTCTCTCTCTCTCTCACTATCCACTCTGCCTGTCAAAAATAATTTTTTTAAAAAAAGATGCAAAAGATGCTACTTAGGGAACCTGCATCCTGTATTGAAGTGTCCGGGTTCGAGTCCTGGCTTCCCATTCCAGCATCATGCGATGTGCATGCTGGGAGGCAGCAGGTAATGACTCAAGCAGGTGGGCCCTGCCACCCACGTGGGAGAGCTGGCTGGAGCTCCTGGCTCCTGGCTTCAGCCTGACCGAGCTCCAGCCATCGCAGCCATTTGAAGAGCGAACCAGCGGATGGAAGATACTCTCGGTCTCACTATCACTCTCTGTTTTCTCCATCTCTCCTTCTCTTTCTGTAACTCTGCATTTCAAATACATAAATCTTTTATTTTATTTATTTATTTTTTTAGAGAGATAGAGAAAGGTCTTCCTTCCGTTGGCTCACCCCCAAAGTGGCCACTATGGCCAGTGCTGCGCCGATCCGAAGCCAGGTGCCTCCCCCTGGTCTTCCACGCGGGTGCAGGGCCCAAGCACTTGGGCCATCCTCCACTGCCTTCCTGGGCCACAGCAGAGAGCTGGACTGGAAGAGGAGCAACCGGGACAGAATCCGGCGCCCCAACCGGGACTAGAACCCGGGGTGCTGGCACCGCAGGTAGAGGATTAGCCTAGTGAACCGCAGCGCCGGCCCTACATAAATCTTTTATTAAAACAAGGTGTGTACTGCAATATTGTTCATGGTGTTTTAACAAACTCTGATATCATAATCACCGATCAATAGGTTAATGGCTAAATAGATTAGAATTCATCTCCACCATGAAATATTAGGTGGCCACTGAAAATTAGGAAGTAGATTCATACCAATTGATTGCCAGGGGCATTATTGAGTCAGAACTGCAAAAAGTGGAAAAAACTACACAAATAATCTCATTTTAATAAAGAAGGACAAATAAAAATCTAGGCACAGATTGCATAAATACAAAATATATATCAGTATACTTATATGTATGTATATGGTTATCAAAATATGAAGAGGGCCTGACCTTGTGGCACAGAGAGTAAAGCTGCCACCTGCAGTGCCAGCATACCATAGGGGAATCAGTTTGTGTCCCCACTGCTCCACTTCCTATCCAGCTCCCCGCTAATGGCCTGGGAGAAGCAGCAGCAGATGATCCCAGTGCTCGGGCTCCTGCAACTACTTCGGAAAACCGGAGGAAGCTCCTGGCTCTGGGCTTCAGCTTGGCCCAGCTCCAGCCATTGCAACCATTTGGGGAGTGACCCAGCAGATGAAGATCTCTCTCTCTCTCTCTCTCTCTCTCTGTGTGTGTGTGTAACTCTGCCTTTCAAATAAACAAATACATCTTTTTTTTAAAAAAAAAGTCGCATTAGTAATTTGATTAGGTAGTCTGTTTTCTGTTGCTCTAAGAAATTATTCGAAGTTAATCAGCAGATGGAAGACTTCTCTCTCTCTCTGGCTCTGCCTCTCTGTAACTCTGCCTTTCAAATAAATAAATCATTAAAAAAGAAATTATTGAAAACCAATAAATTTTTAAATATTTATTCATTTGTTTGAAAGGCAGAGTTAGAGAGAGAGAGAAGGGAAGACAGAGAGTGGCTCATTCACTCCCCAAATGGCCACATCAACCCGAGCTGGGCCAGGCCGAAGCCAGGAGCTTGCAACTGTGTCCAGGTCTCCCACGTGCACGTGGGTGACAGGGGCCTAAGCACTTGGGCCATCCCCTGCTGCTTGCCCAGGCATATTAGCAAGGGAGCTGGATCAGAAATGGAGCAGCCAGGATGGAACCGGTGCTCATATGGGATGCTGGTGTCACAGGTGGCTTCACCCACCGTGCCACAGCAGCTCCCAAATCAAGTAACTTATGAAGAACGGGAAGTGTGACCCACGGTTCTGGAGGCAGGGAAGGCTGAGAGCATGGCACTGGCACGTACCCATCATCTGCTATGAGCTTCTTGCTGCAGCTTAACATGACAGGGCGTCGCCATGCGGGGAGATGGAGCCAGCATGCTGACTTGAGCCTCTCTTCCTTTTCTTTTCTTTTTTTTAAGATGTATTTTATTTATTTGAAAGACAGAGTTAAAGAGAGAGGTAGAGACAGAGAGAGAGGTCTTCTATCCGCTGGTTCACTCCCCAGATGGCCACAACGGCCGGAGCTGCACCGATCTGAAGCCAGGAGCCAGGAGCTTCTTCCAGGTCTCCCACACAGGTGCAGGGGCCCAAGGACTTGGGCCGTCTTCTCCTGCTTTCCCAGGCCATAGCAGAGAGCTGGATGGGAAGAGGAGCAGCCGGGATTAGAACTGGTGCCCATGTGGGATGCCGGCGCTTCAGGCCAGGGCGTTAACCTGCTGTGCCACAGCGCCGGTCCCCTCTCTTCTTTTTCTTATAGAGCCCAGTTGCCATCTGTAGCCCTCCCCCCCACTTCATGACCTCATTAAAACCTGATTATAGCTGCCAAAGGCCCATCTCCAAATACCACTAATGTCTGAATGCAGGGTTGAGTTCCCACCGCATGAACTTTGGGGAGACACAATGCAAGCTGGAACATGGGTGTTGCCAACCTGTTTGCTGAACATTCTCTGCCAATGTTCCTAGCAGCCGCAATATTAGAGGGGCCTGTAGCTCCACATTCACTGCAGTGTGTCATTCAATTGTGTCATGTGGGTCAGTCTGGCAGGTGAAGCGCTCGGTTCATCTTGTGATTTGTATCCGTGAGCTTGAGCATCTTCTCATGTGCTTAAGTGCTATTGGATGAGGCAGTCTTCAAACACTTCATGGAAAATGCGCACTATGGAAAATACTATGCACTCATCTCGGCTTTTTGCACCAAAATAAACATATGTTGGTATTTCATTTTCCATGAACTTTGTTTCTTTATTAAAGGATTTATTTATTTCATCTGAAAGGCAGAGATACAGAGAAAAAGAAGGAGAGAGAGAGAGAGAGAGAGAGAGATCTTCCATCCACTGGTTCACTCCCTAAATGGTTGCAACAGCCAGGGCTGGGCCAGGCTTAAGTCAGGATCCAGGAGCTTCTTCTGGGTCTCCCACGTGGGTGAAGAAGCCAAAGCACTTGGGCCATCTTCCAGTGCTTTCCCAGGTTCATTAGCAGGGAGCTGGATCTGAAATGGAGCAGCCAGAACTGGTATGGGTGTCCAAATGGGATGCCAGAACTGCAGGTAGCGGCTTAACCTGCTAAGCCACAGTGCCGGCCTTTTATTGACTTACAGGAGCTTTTTGTGTATTTGGAAAATCATCTCTTTATGCAATTAGAAGCAAATATTTCCCCCAGCTTTTCATTTGTCCTTTTCTTTAAAAAAACTTTTAAAAGTGCATTTATTTTTGTTTTATTTCAAAGGTGGAGAGACAGAACAACAGAAACACAGACACATACAGAAAGAGACAGTGAGAGCGAGCGAGCAAGAGAGCTCCTATGTGTTAGTTCACTCTCTAAATGTCTGCAGTGGCCAGGGCTGGAAACTCAATCCTTGTCCCCCAAACAGGTGGCAGGAAGCAAATTATTTGAGTCATCACTGCTGCCTCTCAGGGCCCAGAGTAGCAGGAAGTTAGAGTCAAGAACTGGAGCACAGTATTGAAGCCAGGTGCTCTCATATTGGACATGCCATCCTAGTTTTCTAAATCTCTAAGCCCACATTATTGTCAGGCAGCTGCACCTTTTCTTTATTCACTCCCGTGTATTCTGACAAATTTACAAAGGTCTTCTCCACTCCAGGTTATAAAAACAATGTCTTGTGGCTTATTTTTAAGTACTTTTGTAATTTTATGTTCCCATTTAAAGAAAATACCAGCTAGCTGAAGATATTTGCAATCCTACAAATACAATTGCCAACTGATATTGAAAATATGTAAAGAGTTCCTAGAATTCAATAATAGTAAGAAAAAAAAACCCTAGTAGAAACATGGAGAAAGGATATGAGCAAACAATTCAGAGAAGACCAAATCTAAGTGGCCAACAAATGTGAAAAGATGCATAACTTCTCTAGTAACTTAAGCAAAAGCAACGTTAAACAATAGTGTTCCATAGTCGACAGACTGACAATGATTTTAAAATCTAATGTGTCAGGAGCAATGGGCATATGAGGAAACATTGATGTGACTAACCTGCAGGTGGGAATGTAAATTGTTAAAAATGGTTTTGGAAAGGCCCCGTGATCACCATCTCTTGGAGACCAAGCCTTTGTGTAATGCCCTCCTCTTGAGTAATATTGATAAACAGAATATGATAAAAGTGTTAACAGCCTATTAATTCTGTTATCTGCTTTGCAAGACATGTTGAAGGGAGTCATTAAGAGAGGGAAAAGGGTGATATAGGTTATTAACTTGGAAGTACTTAAACAAAGAAAGAACATTCTAGAAGGATTACATGGAGGTATAAATAAAATAATGTTTCCTATTGTGAACTGATTTGACAAGTAACAGTTTGTTCAAAACATAATGGTAATGACATTCAATGATTTTAGCTATGGACAAGTAAAATTAGTTGACAGAAACGTTGTAAAAGACAAGAGGGAGGAGTTAGGAATACTCTGTTATAAGGTACCTATTATTTAAATGTGGACTTGGATTAGCTATAAATGTATATTATGAACTCTGGGGCAACTAGTGAAAAGAGTGAAAATAAGAAGTATAATTGGTATTCTCTGTGAAGTGAAAAAAAAAATGGACTCATCTGATATGCTCAGGTAAAAGCAGAGAAGATTGGAAAAGAGTGGAAGAGAAAAGAGAAGCAGAGAAACAAATCATGGGCAATGGATAGGAAACAGTTCCAAGTGTGGTAGATATTTCAACTACAGATGTCAATAATCACTTTAAATGCCAGAGGCCTAAAGGCACCAATTAATAGATATTATTGGGATGTGTTAATAAACAAGACACAACTGTTGTCTGTATGAAATCTAATTTATGTATGAAGTCATAGATTAAGAGTAAATGGAACCACTGGTGCCGGCATCCCATGTGGGCACCAGTTTGAGTCCTGGCTTCTCTACTTCCGATCCAGCTCTGCTATGGCCTGGGATAGCGGTAGAAGATGGCCCAAGTGCTTGGGCCCCTGCACCCACGTGGGAAACCTGGAAGAAGCTCCTGGCTCTTGGCTTTCATGCAGCCCAGCTCTGACCGTTGTGGCCATGTAACTCTGCCTCTCAAGTAAATAAATAAATCTTTGAAAAAAAAAATGGAGAGGGTAGGTGTTTAGTGTAGAAGTTAAGACACCATTTGGAACACATGCATCCCCAAATTGGGTCCGGATTCCAGATCCACTTCTGATCTAACTTCTTGCTAATGTGCCTGAGAAGCAGCAGATGAGGGTCCCAGTACTTGGATTCCTCTGCCCTGCCTCCCCGCCCACTGCATGGCAAACCAGTATGGAGTTCCTGGCTTCTGAATTTGGCCTGGCCCAGGCAAGCCCTGTCATTAGTATTTGGGGAATGAACCAGAAGATGGAAGATCTCTCTCTCTCTCTTCTTCCGCTCCTTCTCTCTCTCTGTCTGTCACATTGTGTTTCAAATAAATAAACATTTAAAAAAGAAAATGGATAGCAAAAAATATGCCAGGCCAACAGCAATCAAAAGAAAACCAGAACAGTTATGTTAATTTCAGACACAGAAGATTTCACAGGAAAAGTTATCAGCAGCAAATAGGGGCATTACCAAATCAAACTAGGGGCCAATTCTTCAAGAAGACTTAATAATCCTTCATGTGTATACACCTAACAATGGCGCATCAAAATGCATGAGGTAAAAAAAAAAAACTGACAAGACTACATGGAGAAGCAAATGAATTCACTATTATAGTTGGAGACCTTAACACCCCTCTCAGTAATTGACCAACCTAGCAGGCAGAAAATCAGCAAGGATATAGTTGAAATGAAACAGCACCATCAATCAACAGGATGGAGTTGACATTTAGAGACTACTTCATCCAACAACAGCAGAATACACATTCTTTCCAAGCTCACGTGGAACATTCAGCAAGAGACAACATCCTGGGCCATAAAACATGCCTTAACAAATTTACAAGACTAGACATCACACAGAGTATGTTCTTATAGTCCCAGACAACAGTGGGATTAAATTAGAAATCAATAACAGAAAGATAGTTGGGAAATACAAAAATATTTGGAATATGCTTCTAAATAACACATAGGTCAAAGAAGACTTCTCAAAATAAATTATTTTAGGATAAATAAAAATGAAAATACAACTTAACAAAGTGTATAGGATACAGCCAAAGCAGTGCCAAGAGGGAAACTTATAGCGTCATATGCCTGTATTAGCAAATAAGACAGAATCTGAAATCGGCCATCTTAGGAAAGTAGAAAAAGAACAAATTTAAGATCCAAAGCAAGTAGGGGAAAACATTAATAAAACATAAAGTATAAATCAATGACATGGTCAATGTAAAAAATCAGTGAAATGAAAAGTTGGTTCTTTAGTAATTACTAGCGCCTAGGAGGGGTGGAGGAGAGGGAAGTTGGATAACGAGTACTAAATCAGAGCTGGAGAGAAGGAAGAAGTTCCTACTGTTACACTGCATAGCTTGGTGACTATAGTTCACAATAACCTATAATGCAAATAGAAGAGAGGGAGTCCAAGGCCCCAATCATAAAGTAAATGACAAAGCAGGGAAAATGCTGATTACCCTGATTTGATCTCTACACATTGTATACCCGTATTGAAATGTCACACATACATATCATTATTGTTAATCAAAAATTGCTAATATTTATAAAAGTAAATGCCTAAAAATCTATTAAAAATTCAATTATTACCAAAGCAAAGCTGGTTCTTTGAAAAAACTAACATGATTGATAAGCCTCTAGCTAGACTAACCAAGAAAAAAAACAGAGAACAAACAAAATCACTAATATCAGGCATGAAAATGGAGCCATTACTATTGATCTCATGGGCATTAAGGATGATGAAGAAATATCATCAACAATTCTATGGTTACAAGTTGAAATGCTTTTCAAATCTGTTGCTTACTTTTTTAAAAAAATATTTATTTATTTATTTGAAAGAGTTACACAGAGAGGAGTGGTGATGGTGGTGGGGGGGTCTCCATCTGATGGTTCACTCCCCAGTTGGCCACAACGGCTGGAGCTGCACTGATCTGAAGCCAGGAGCCAGGAGCCAGGAGCCTCCTCCAGGTCTCCCATGTGGGTGCAGGGGCCCAAAACTTGGGCCATATTCTACTGCTTTCCCAGGCCATAGCAGAGAGCTGGACAGGAAGTGGAGCAGCCGGTCTTGAACCGGTGCCCATATGCGATGCCGGCGCTTCAGGCCAGGGTGTTAACCCACTGCGCCACAGTGCCGGCCCCGTGTTGCTTACTTTTAATAGGACATAGCAAAAGTGATGGGATGTCACTTCCGAAAAGACCTCTCTCTCTCTCGCTCTCTCCTCTCTCGCTCTCTCTCTCTCTCTCTCTCTCTCTCTCATCATGCTGTGAGAAGACTCAGGCCTATAGATAGACTCACATGATGAGCAATCAAAGCCCAATAATAACAACATACGTTAGCTTGGAAGTAGATCTTCTAAGGGCCGGCCAACAACCACGTAAAAGTACTTGGATGTGAATCAATCATGCCACTAAGGCCTTCAAATGAAACTTCAACCCCAGGTGAAAACCGGTGTGCACCGTCACGAGAGAGCTTGAGCCTGAGGCACCTAGCTAAGCCATGCCTGGATTCTTGACCTATAGAAACTGTGCTATAATAAATATTTGCAGTTTTAAGCTGCTAAGTTTGGGACAGTTTGTTACAGATCAACAGATAACTATTATGCCCTTTGACCCAGAAACTACTTACTTGGACTTAGGCTCCAGTTTTTTTTTTTTTTTGCTTTTTTTCTTTTTTTCCATTCCTTTTCACTTCAGCACACATGATGATACTTGTAGCAGTTCACTGGGACAAACAGGCTGTTCTTGGCCAGAGGCAACAGTCCTGAGGAGCAGAGGCTGGGTGAAGCCAGACCCAGGTTCCTGCACAGCTAAGGGATGAACGTTATCACAACACCCAAAACTCTCTTGGGAAGTTCTGCCCAAGAAAAACTCTTCCATATTGGCACAAGCAGCCATGCTCCGGGAGGCTCATGGGATCTATGCTTTAAATGGCACCAACCAGAAACGACCCAATCTGTCAGTATGGGAAGAGATTAATTCATTGGACAATGGATGCAATGGAAGTCCATACAATATATTATAGTAACATCATGCTGGATAATGAATGAAACAATATTCGGCGGTCAAGTGCATAACTTAGATGTACATGTATCAAAGTTGTTAGGTTTAAAAATATTGAATGGAAATTGAAGCTGTGAAAGAATATATTAATTCTCACGTCATGTACATAAGTTGCAATACAAATGACAGTCGTATGTACTGCTTGTAGACATATACATATGTAGGAAGAGAAAAACAAGCATGGATGAGAAGAAAACACATCAATTTCCAAGTAGTGGGCAAAGAAGTAAGGTGAATGGGATAAAGTAAGGGCTTTGACTATCTTTTTTTAAAAAAATTATTTATTTATTTGAAGGGCAGAGTTACAGAGAGGCAGAGGCAGAGAGAGAGAGAGAGAGAGAGAGAGAGAGAGAGTCTTCCATCCGATGGTTCACTCCCAAAATAGCCACAACAGCTGGAGCTGGGCTGATCCGAAGCCAGGAGCCAGGAGCCAGGAGCTTCTTCCAGGTCTTCCACGCGGGTGCAGGGCCCAAGGACTTGGACCATCCTCTACTACTTTCCCAGGCCATAGCAGAGAGCTGGATTGGAAGTGGAGGAGCCAGGACTCCCACATGGGATGCTTTACCCGCTATGCCACAGCGCCAGCCCCAGTGACTTATCTTCTTTGATTTCAAAAACAGAAAGGTCTAAAGATCTAAAGGAAATAAAATTTGGTCAATCTGTGTGGCAGGTGCATCTGAATGAGTGTTACACTCGGTACTTTTCTGTACATCTGAATATTTAAAAATATTTGTATTAAATAAATTGGATCTTCTCTTGAGTACAAAAATACATACACAGTAGATGAGGCTTATTGGGTTGTTCAATCATTCTATTTCCTTCTTTGTAGTCTATTGGAACTGTCTATACCATGAGACATACGGTTAAGTCTCGCATTGTAATTGTAGACTTTCTTTCTTTCTTTATTATTTTAACAGTATTTGCGTCATAAATTTTGAAACTACGTTGTTTGACACAGAGATTTTTGTGACCAGTTTATCTTTCTTGATAAACTGAACAACTGATGGTTCTCTTTAAAGCTTTTCATTTAGCCTTGATGTTTATAACGCTAATATTGTTGCAAATGTATTTCCTTTGGTTCCCTCTCTGTGTTTTTTTCCCCTCCTCCCATCCCCTCCCTCTCTCTGTCCTTCCCTCCCTTCCTTTGTTTTTCCCCTGCTAGTATTTAACTGGTATATATCTTGCATTCCTATTTCTCCTTTAGGTTAAACTCTCATACAAACGACATATAACTGGATTTTTAAAAATACAATGCTCAAAACAAGATATTTTTGTAATTGATCTTAATCCACAGTACATACTGATACCTTCATGTTTGTTTCTGTCCCTTTTCTTCCATTTTTATATTGTTTCTTCCCATTTCTGCTGTTAGATTTGCCGTTTTCTCTTTTATTCCTCATTGTTACCTTAATGGTTTGAAACTCACACATCCTATTCTTGAGTGTTTTTACCACCAAACTTTTTGTTCCGTGTGTATTTCACTTCCAGCAAGAACAAAACTTTGTTACTGTTTTGTCCATGGGAAATCTCTATATTGGCTGCCAAAATTAGAGCTCAGAGTTTAGTGAAATTGGTTAAATCCAAAAGGTAGAATTCTCATTAAAAAAAAAAAAAAAGACGCACTGCAATTGTCAGAATAGGAACCCGTGTTGGGCCGCATGTTTGGTCATTTCTTTTGATTACAGAACTATGATTTTGTGATTAACAGCAACAAATTCTTATGCAAACCATTTCAACTTGCTTTGATCATTAGCTTAGTGGGGGGGAATGTAAGCCTACTGCAACCCTGACTATAGTTTCACATTCTGAATACTTCCAATAGAAACCATAACATATCACACAGAGCGTGACATAGTGATACAACTCCGCACATTGAAATTCATCAGAATTTGTAGATTGCATTTTATTACAGAGAAAGAACAGAGCGGAAGGGCATAGGGCTAAATGTTCAACATTCGTTGACGCTGGCTGTTAGCATTTCTCTCTGTCCTTTTGTGTATCCTTGCCAATTTCATCGTTTACCACGAAATAATGCTTTTGGGGGGCCCCGCCCCCTCATTTGCCCAGAGCAGCTGCCGCCCAGCCACATCAAGAGGGCGGGCCCCAGCCAACGCAACAATCACTTCCGCCGCCGCAGTCCCCGCCCACTGGCTCCGTTGCTGTCTGACGGGGGAGGAGCCCGAGCCCCAGGAGCAGCGGCTGTGGCAGTGGTGGCGGTCGGAGGTCCGAGAGCTCTGCTCTGAGGAGCCTGCGCTTGTCCGGGCTGGGTGAGTGGAAGGCCCGCAGTTCAGCCCGGCGCTGGCACTTGGGGCGATCGGCGGGGACCGGGTGGGGTGGAGGGTTTGGGCGGAGGGGTGAGGGGGATTCCCGTGAACCGCTTTTCAGGTTCGCCCCTCGGGAAGGGGTGGGGCGGGCTCGGGACCTGCCTGCCCAGGGAGGCCCGTGTCCTCCATCGGCCGCTGGGAGGGCCCCGCAGCCTCGTCTGCGGAGCCCATTCCGGGCGGCTCGGTCCTCGCTCGAGTGGCTCCAGTGGCTGTTGGAGAGGAGAGAGTGGTGGTCGCGACCCTCGCCTACGTCCCCTGCATCCCTCCTCAGTCCCCTTGGCGGTGCACTCCGTGTGACCTTTCTTCTCTCCTCACCCCTCCCGATTTTGCTGCCGTTTTGCCAAATGGTTAACTGGTGAGGATTTCAGGTACAAATGGTCTGGGGGAAAGAACTGTCGGGGGGGGGGATTGTTCTTCAGGAAACAACTGTACCCCCACGCGCCCTTTCTCCCTCGCCCCCTCCTCCCCTTGCCATATCAGTTTGGGGCTGCCCTTTGAGCAGATAACGTTTTCCTTTCTTGTTTTATGACATCGCGCTCCCTCCCCCCACTCCAGACCTGGGTCGCGCGTGTATTGCACACACACGCGCGCGCACACACCCCTTTCCATTGCGGGCCCCCTCCGGGCCACTCCATCCTGGATGTTCTAGTGCGTGGCCCCTCTGCTGCGCATGCGCACTCAGGCGCACGCACACCCTCTCACACACCCTCACACCCTCCGGTGCCTTCCCCCTTGGGCTCACGGCCTCCCACACACCCACCTCTAGAACGGACCCTTTGCTCCTTCAGCGCTCTGGTGGGACACACACACACACACACACACACACCCTCCAGGACTGCCCTGTTTCTGCCCTGGCTGGCCACTGACACACCTGCGCACACACATAGGCTTGTTCCCATACCCTTCTCATGCGCTCTCCTGCTCTCTGCGTGCCACGGGTGTGCATTGATAACCCTCTGCTGGGGCCCCCACGTACACTCACACATAAGTCCTCCTCCAGGGACCTCGCTGCCTGCCACAGTGACACTTACAGGTAGTCTGATGGCTGGCCTCCATTCCCTCCGCCACATGCGTGCGTTCACACACACACACACACACACACACCCTGCTCTCCACTGCTGCCCCCTACCCCGATGATGCCTGTCATGTTGGCTCACATGGACAGCTTTCCGTTGTGTCTCCCATCAGGGTAAGCTGACACTCTCCCTTGCCACCACACCCTTGCTTCCTTGCCTGCAACATAGACAGCCACTGAGCAGCTCTCCTGACTTCCGGAACACCCCCCTCTCCTCTGAACCCTGCGACCCCAGGCCTGTCATGTTCACGTGCACTCCCAGGATGGATCTCCTTGTGTCTGGCAGTCAGTCAGCCCTGCTGCTCCCCCCTTTCCACCTGTCCATCTCTTCTGGACACACATGCAGGCACACATGCACACACAGTGGTCTGTATTTCCTACTCTCTTCCAAACTGCATTTCTCCTGTGCATCTGCAGGGCTCAGAACATTTTTTAAAAAAGCGCAATAAGCACACAGCAGTCTTTTCGCTTTCCTGGGTTGGCACACTTTCACAGTACTTCACTTACCTTTCAACTGCCCGGTCCTCTCCGCCCCCCCCCCCCTTGTGTCAGGTTCTCTTCTAAGTCTGGCTTTCCTGCAAAGCTAGTCTTGCAATCGTTCTGCTAGCATTAAGAATGTGGTCCAGGTCTGCACCTGCCACTCGCTGGAATGTTACTCCAGGCCTTAGAAGAAAGTGAAAGTAATTTTAAAGACACACCCCCCCACCTTGGTGTTAACCTGCCTGCTGAAGTGAAAATAAATCTCCCAGCTCCTTTATTCAGATCGATTGGACTTTCCCATCTCTAAAATGTGTGTGTGGGGGGCGGGGAGCAGGAGCCTTTCTAGCCCAGCCCAACTGTGTTGGGAACGCTCCTGTTCCCCTAGAGCAGTGGGTCAGGAAGGTAGCAAGCCTGCATGGCGCAGGCTGGCAAGAGGGGATCGGGTGCCATAGAGGCAGAGGGTCTGGAAGGAGGCATGCTTATGTCAGTTTCAGGCCAAGCAGGAGCCAGCAGGACAGGATTGCCAGCCAGAGAAGGACGACCTCAGCAGTCCCAATGCACAGATCAAGCCCCAGTCAAGTCACCAAGAGGAGCCGGTCGCCATTCTCCACCACTCGTCGTACTTGGGACGGCAGTGAGAACTCGGGGCCGAGTCTGAATGTTGATAATGAGGACTATTCCAGGTACCCTCCTCGAGACTACAGGGCTTCGGGGAGCAGAAGAGCCCTGGCTTACGGACATATTGACTGTTTCGGGGCAGATGATAGTGAGGAGGAGGGGGCTGGGCCTGTGGAGCGACCGCCAGTAAGAGGGAAGGCTGGCAAGGTGAAAGATGATAAGCTGTATGACCCAGACAAAGGGGCAAGGTCTGTGGCTGGGGTGCCCCTCCAGTTCGCTAGCTTTAACTGTGACGTGAGAGAAGAACTTGCCAAGTTAGAGCCAGCCCCTGCTGACAGGTGCTCTGTTGGCAGAGCTGAGTTCTTGCCGCAGCACTGCCTGGCCCCTCACGGATCTGCTGAAAGCAAGGGCATTGCCCACAGTGATCGATTGGAGAGGGAGAGACGGGAGCAGAATTTACCTGTGCGTGCCAGCAGGGCTCCTGCAAGTATTTGTGGTGGTGGGGAGAACACCCCCAGGAGTGCAGAGGAACCGGTGGTGAGACCCAAGGTCCGAAATCTGGCCAGCCCCAACTGCGTGAAACCAAAAATCTTTTTCGACACGGATGATGACGATGATATGCCGCACAGTACTTCCAGGTGGAGAGATGCCTCACACGCTGATGAAGGTCCCTCCGATGGCCCAGCCCGAAGAGGCAGAGGCGAGAGTTCTGCTGGCTGCTGCGAGCCCTTCCCTGAAGACAAGAGGGAAGCAAGGAACGACCAAGTGAAGCCAGAGAAGGTGCCGCGACGGCGGCGCACCATGGCCGACCCTGACTTCTGGACATACAGTGATGATTACTATCGATACTGCGATGAAGACTCCGACAGCGACAAAGAGTGGATCGCTGCTCTGCGGCGCAAGTACCGAAGCCAAGAGCAGTCTCTGTCTTCCAGTGGCGAAAGCTGGGAGACCCTGCCGGGCAAGGAAGAGCGGGAGGCTCAGCAAGTGAGAGCTAGTTCCAGCAACACCAGCCTTGGTGCTGGAACCAGCGCCAGTGTCTGTACCGGCGCCGGGGCCGGGCCTGGGGCCAGCCATGATGGCGACAAGTTTCCTGAAGAAGTTCCCGAGGTGTCGGTTCAGGAGGAGGAGCGGGCGTCTTTGGAAGAAGGCGAGATCCCTTGGCTGCAGTATAATGAGAATGAGAGTAGCAGCGAGGGCGATAACGATTCTGGTCCTGAATTGATGCAGCCCGGGGTGTTCATGCTGGATGGCAACAACAACCTGGAAGACGACTCCAGCGTGAGCGAAGACCTCGAAGTGGACTGGAGCCTCTTTGATGGGTTTGCAGATGGGTTGGGAGTGGCCGAAGCTATTTCCTACGTGGATCCCCAGTTCCTCACTTACATGGCGCTTGAAGAACGCCTGGCCCAGGCCATGGAAACGGCCCTTGCGCACTTGGAGTCGCTCGCTGTGGATGTAGAGGTGGCCAATCCACCAGCGAGCAAGGAGAGCATCGACGCTCTCCCCGAGATCCTGGTCACTGAAGATCACGGCGCGGTTGGCCAGGAAATGTGCTGTCCTATCTGCTGCAGTGAATATGTGAAGGGGGAGGTGGCGACCGAGCTGCCGTGCCACCACTACTTCCACAAGCCGTGCGTGTCCATCTGGCTTCAGAAGTCCGGCACCTGCCCCGTGTGCCGCTGCATGTTCCCGCCCCCACTGTAAAAGACCAAGGCAGTATCCTGGTCCGATTGTTTTCCCCATTTGAAATCCACAATATACTGCAGGAGCCCTCTCGAAATTAACAATGAAAATGAAACCAATCAGTAAACTAAACTAAACCTGTTGATTCCTTGTGATTCTTTCCCAGGTGAAAATGGTCGCGTACAAATTGCATTCTAAGTCCTATTGTCTTTTAGAGGCTAGGGAGGGCAAATGAAGCTTTCTAAGATGCTACTTGAGATTGTGGGGTGAACATACTTTTTCTAACTTGAAAGTTGAAGTAAATCATATTTTGTTTTCTTTGGTAGGCTCTCTGACTGTTATTGTCATGTCAAGTGTATCTGTTTAAGTAAGTCCGAGAGATGAAATCACTTTCGTTGCATGTTATGGGTTAATGTTCCTGTAATTGCAGTGCCGTAAAAAGCTTATTAAAGTTCTTCTTTTGGCTTTCCAAGGTGTAACCGGGTCGTTTGCCTTTCTGTGTAATGGTGCTACCCAGTGACTTTATCATTGATCCGTTGCATTTGCATCAAAAGTAGTTCTTTGCTGTTTCCAACAGCAGAAAAAAACTTCAGTCTCTCTGGAATTACTGACTTCAACAACAGCAAAAAAAAAAGGGTAATGTTTTTTTAAAGTGGGATTTAAGTGTATCATTGTTGAACTACTTACAGGGGAAAAGATCAAATAGGGAAGGAAGGAAAGAAACAATGAGAAAGCAAGAACACTGGTAGAAATAAATCCAAGCTGAGGGCAGATAGGAGTGAGTTAAAAAAAATCACCTTTGAGAACATAGAGACTCTTGGAATGGTTAAAACGTGAAAGCTGTATGCCAGTTACAAACAGCAACACAGTGATAAGGCTAGAAAAATATGTGCTGGAAAGAGCTGCAGAAAAAGAGTGAGCAGCTTTGACATTTGGCCATAGTTGCTTCAGATTTCTCCTTGCCTCTCCTCACCTCCCCTCTCTCCTTTTTTCTCTCTCTCTTCCTCCCTCCCTTCTCCCCTTCTCTCCTTCTCTCCTATCTCTCTCTCTCCCCACCTCCTCCCACTCCAATAACCGTTTTTCATGCACAGAAGAAGTGCCTCACCCCATCATTTTTAGCTCCATAGAGGTAAGCACTACCCAGCAAATGGTGTGTTTCCTTCTAGTCTGTCTTTGGACACACATAGAGTGTGCATGGATATATGTTATGTGTGTGTGTGTATCCAAAACCAATATAAAGTACTTAACGTTTTCCAAAGTGGATGTAATTGATTGCAACTTGATTTTTTTTTGCTCAACATTGTTTTTGAGACTTAGCCTTTTTGGTCTTAGATGTAGTTGGTACTTTTCTTTTTTTCTTTCTTTTTTTTTTTTTTTTTGACAGGCAGAGTGGACAGTGAGACAGAGAGAAAGGTCTTCCTTTGCTGTTGGTTCACCCTCCAATGGCCGCCACGGCCGGCCCACCGCGCTGATCCGATGGCAGGAGCCAGGTGCTTCTCCTGGTCTCCCATGGGGTGCAGGGCCCAAGGACTTGGGCCATCCTCCACTGCACTCCCGGGCCACAGCAGAGGGCTGGCCTGGAAAGGGGCAACCGGGACAGAATCCGGTGCCGCGACCAGGACTAGAACCCGGTGTGCCGGTGCCGCTAGGCGGAGGATTAGCCTATGGAGCCTTGGTGCCAGCCCTTTTTTTTTTTTTTTGGTACTTTTCAACTACCGTGTACAGAGTACTTAGTTCCATCAGTTACCACTATATGTGCAATGCCCTATTGGTGAGCCTTGAAGATCTTCCCAGCATTGGGAGGGCATGGGATATAATAATAAGATATCCCTTTGTGCACACGTGTGAGTTTATAGGGGAGTAAATACATGGAAATGAAATTTCTGGGTCCCCTACGGCTTGTGTATCTTCACCTCCAACTACATTTTACCAAATTGTACTAACTAGTGCCTCTAGCAAACAATTTATTTTTTTAAGATTTATTTTTTTAAAGATTTATTTATTCTTATTTGAAAGTCAGAGTTACACAGAGAGAGAAGGAGAGGCAGAGAGAGAGAGAGAGAGGTCTTCCATCTGCTGCTTCACTCCCCAGTTGGCCACACGGCCAGAGCTGCACCGATCTGAAACCAGGAGCCAGGAGCTTCTTCTGGGTCTCCCACGAGGGTGCAGGGCCCCAAGCACTTGGGTCATCTTTTCCTGCTTTCCCAGGCCATAGCAGAGAGCTGGATGGGAAGCGGAGCAGCCGGGACTAGAACCGGTGCCCATATGGGATGCCGGCACTTCAGGCCAGGGCGTTAACCCACTGTGCCACAGCGCCGGGTCCAAGATTTATTTATTTGAAAGGCAGAGTTACAGAGAGACAGAGGCAGAGAGAGACAGAGACAAGTCTTCCATCCACTGGTTCACTCCCCAAATGGCCGCAATGACCAGAGCTGTGCTGATCCGGAGCCAGCAGCCAGGAGCTTCTTCTGGGTCTTCCATGTGGTGAGTGCAGGGACCCAAGAACTTGGCCCATCTTGCATTGCTTTTCCAGGCTGTTGAGGACAGCTGGATCAGAAGTGGAGCAGCCAGGACTTGAACCGGTGCCCATAGGGGATGCCAGCACTGCAGTTTACTCGCTATACCACAGCGTTGGTCCCCCTTACCAACAATTTATAAGACCTATTTTCCCACATCTCCTACAGCCTGGATATTGTGACTGTTCCATTTCATGAGCAAGCAGTTCTTCATAATCTGTAGCTTGGGCTAGGAAGAGAAGAAATGGGAATACTCCTGTGCAATTGATGTGCATGGCAACTACAGCAGCCGCCAAGCAACACACAAGTGTCTCACATCCTTCAGCCCAGCTTGGGTACTGTTGTGACGTGGAATTCATAGTAGGTAGCAGTTAAAACTGGTATGTAGTGATGCAGAATAGGGTCCCAGGCACGTTAAGTCAAAACAGCATATGTACAGTCTTAATGTAAAAGAAAGCAAGAGTTTACATATGAAAAGGCCTGAGGGCAGGGCAGCACTGTGGCATAGACAGTAAAGCCGCCTCCTACAGTGCCAGCATTCCGTATAGGTGCCGGTTTGAGTTCTGGCTGCTCCACTTCCAATCCCGGCACAGCCCCGGACATTGTGGCCATCTGGGCAGTGAACCAGTGGATGGAAGACCTTTCTCTCTCTGCCTCTCCTTCTCTCTGTATAACTCTTTCAAATAAATACATAAATATTGTTTAAAAAAAAAGATGGGGACAGCACTGTGACACAGTGGGTTAACACCCTGGCCTAAATCGTTCTAGTCCTGGCTGCTCCTCTTCAGAGCCAGCTTTCTGCTGTGGCCTGGGAGGGCAGAGGAGGATGGCCCAAGTGCTTGGGCCCCTGCACCTGCATGGGAGACCTGGAAGAAGCTCCTGGCTCCTGGCTTCGGATCGGTGCAGCTCCAGCCATTGATGCCAACTGGGGAGTGAACCAGTGGATGGAAGTCTCTCTCTCTCTCTCTCTCTCTCTCTCTCTCTCTCTGCCTCTCCTCTCTCTGTGTAACTCTGACTTTCAAATAAATAAATAAATAAAAAAAAGATAAGGCTTGGGGTACTTCCAAAACTTTGTGGGAAATTTGGAAATCCATGCATAGTTTGTTCATTGTACACATCTTTGATGATTTTTGAAGAACTTTATGTATGAATTTCTGACTTTTTTTGTGCTGAAGGAAACAGCTTTTAGAGCCCATTTTCTAAGAACTTTTGGAAATATCTTCTTAACCTGAGTGAAAGCGGTGGTCCCCTCTGTGGGGGCTTCTGAAGTGATTAATTACTTGATTTTCTTTTACCATCTCAGTGTATTAACAAAAGCAAAATCAAAAGTTGTCTGGGGTTTTTTTTTTTAGAGTTATTTATTTTACTTGAAAGTCACAGTTACGGGGCCAGTGCTATGGCGCAGCAGGTTAACGCCCTGGCCTGAAGCGCCGGCATCCCATATGGGTGCTGGTTGGAGACCCGGCTGCTCCACTTCTGATCTAGCTCCCTGTGAATGCACCTGGGCAAGCAGTGGAGGATGGCCCAAGTCCTTGGGCCCCTGCACCTGCGTGGGAGACCAGGAGGAAACTCCTGGCTGCTGGCTTCGGATCGGCGCAGCTCTGGCCATTGCGGCCAACTGGGCAGTGAAGCAGCAGATGGAAGACCTCTCTCTCTCTCTCTCTCTTTCTCTCTCTGCGTCTCCTTCTCTTTCTGTGTAACTCTGACTTTCAAATAAATAAATTGTTAAAAAAAAAAAGTCACAGTTACACAGAGAGAGAAGGAGAGGCAGAGAGAGAGAGAGAGAGAGAGAGAGAGAGAGAGAGAGAGAGAGGTCTTCCATCTGCTGCTTCACTCCCCAGTTGGCCACAATGGCCAGAGCTGCACCGATCCGAAGCCAGCAGCCAGGAGTTTCCTCTGGGTCTCCCACGCAGGTGCAGGGGCCCAAGGACTTGGGCCATCCTCCACTTCTTTCCCGGGCCATAGCAGAGAGCTGCAGCCGGGACTCGAACTGGTGCCTATAAGGGATGCTGGCACTGCAGGTGGCAGCTTTACTTGCAGCTGCAGCGCTGGCCCCGTTGTCCAAGTTTTCAAAGGGAAAGATGTCATTCTTCCTCTCACAGCAAACACAGAAATATGGATAGAAACCACAGTTCCTTTTTCTGCAAGGGGTTGAACTGATATTCATGACTTTGCTCCTAATGAGCCATTCTCTGTTCTCTGCTGGCCTTCAGCCAGCACCTCAGCTGGCCATGGAAACTCCAAATCGTTGGACTTGGAAATGTCCTTGGAGAATCCTTACTGGGTGGGGTTGTCGTGCTTTGCCATTAACCTTTCCTGTGGCCTAATTGGCACCACACAAAGAGGTATTTTAGCAGCATCTTTGGGTCCTGATCATCTTTCTCTCTGCTCCCACTGGAAGATGGATGCCTACCCAGTGCCCCAGAGTCCACTGTTGGTGTCAGCAGGGGGTCTGAGGAGCAGGATCCTGAACGTTTGCCCCTGTGCTACCGTGGTGGCAGTCCGGGAGTGCAGTAGCACAGGTGCTATGCTGACAGTGCTGGTGGCCAGTAGCTCCAGTGGTAGGTTCTGACTGTCCCTGGCTGCCTCGTTCCTTTGTCACTGCCCGCTTGATTCAGCACCCTTCCCGACAGTTCCCCCAGCTTCTCCATAGCTTTCAAATAAAACATTTTCTGATTACATTAACTACAGTTGGTTTCTGTTGTTTGTGATGAAGAACCCTAAATGGCACACTGGCTGAGACTGTATGTAGCCTGCTTTTGCACGTGTTTTCCTAGTCATATGAGCTATCCCAAATGACCAAGGGTCAGGCAATTTCTGTTTAGAATGGCAATGGACCCATTTTTAGCACTTGGAGCCAGGGTTCTAGAAGTGCAGGTCTTGGGGGCCTCTGGAAACAAGGCAGTCATTTTTGAAAGTGAGTTGTTTGGCATATTCATTGAAGGCGCCACCCACCACACACTACTTTTTTTTTTTTTTTTTTTACAGGCAGAGTGGATAGTGAGAGAGAGAGACAGAGAGAAAGGTCTTCCTTTGCCGTTGGTTCACCCTCCAATGGCCGCCGCAGTCGGCGCGCTGCGGCCGGCGCACCGCGATCGTCCGATGGCAGGAGCCAGGAGCCAGGTGCTTTTCCTGGTCTCCCCATGGGGTGCAGGGCCCAAGCACTTGGGCCATCCTCCACTGCACTCCTGGGCCACAGCAGAGGGCTGGCCTGGAAGAGGGGCAACCGGGACAGAATCCGGTGCCCCGACCGGGACTAGAACCCGGTGTGCCGGCGCCGCAAGGCGGAGGATTAGCCTGTTGAGCCACGGCGCCGGCCTTTTTTTTTTTTTTTTTTAAGAAAGAGTTACACAGAGAGAGAAGGAGAGGCAGAGAGAGAGGTCTTCCATCCTCTGGTTCACTCCCCAATTGGCTGCAACGGCTGGAGCTGCGCCAATCCAAAGCCAGGAGCTAGGAGCTTGTTCTGGGTCTCCCACGTGAGTGCAGGCGCCCAAGCACTTGGGCCATCTTTTACTGCTTTCCCAGGCCATAGCAGAGAGCTGTATCGGAAGTGGAGCAGCTGGGACTAGAACTGGTGCCCATATGGGATGCTGGCACTATAGGCGGCGGCTATACCCGCTGCACCACAGTGCTGGCCCCCATACTACTTCTTGCTTTGGGGCAATGAAATGGGTAGTCCTAAATTTCGGTCACTAATTTGGAGCATAAAGTACTGTATTTTACAAGAGAGCATCCTAACTTCCTGTGGTTGTCTCCCCGGCTGAACGCTTCTCTTAGCCCTTTCTGTTTCACAGACATGCCCAGGGATCTCTGGCCTGAAATGTCCTTTCCCGCCATTTCCAGTCCTATCCATCCCATCCAAAGTCCATGTGCCAGCTCCGGGGATGGAGGAGGGGGGGCGGATACTCTGATAGCCCCTAGCTCCTTCCCTCTCTGTGACTCTGGTCTCTGTAGTCCCTGAAGTCAGGAGCTATGTCAGAGGCTTTCCTATAGCCCTGGCCTTGCAGTGCTTGGCAAATAAGTGTTAAGCAACATGTGGCAGCAGGGCGAATAGATGACGCTCCTGAAGTTAGGCTTGGACAGGGGCTGTGTTCAGACAGAGCTCGGGAGGAGCCCCGGGGAACTGACCCAAGTAGGTTTGTGTGACCTGGCATTAGCCTCACTTGCACCACAGCCTCTTGAAACCCCAGCACCCCTCCTCCCTCCCTGCCGCTCTCTCGTCCCCTCTACCTCTGTCCCACTTTCTGTTGATCCTAATGAGTTGGGACTAGGGTTCTCAGGCCCAATTCTCAGGTGTTTATCTGAAGATAGAGAAATCCATGGCAGTGAGCCTTAGCACACCACCTTTGGGGCTTGGATTTGAACCTCTGACAAGCATGGAGCTTGCAGGGCATTTGCTCAATTGGCGCCAGCTTTGGACAAGGTCCGTCATGGAGCTAGCTGAGTTATGGGACCCCCCTGAGCCCCCTTTTCAGCCTCCCTTGGTGGTCACGTCTGCACAATAGCACTTTGCATGCCTCCTGACTTGTTTTCCTCCCCGTGGACTCCACTGGCCAAGGAGGGTTAGTCAAACATTAGTGAGGCTTTGCAACCTCTTCCATTTGGATAAGAGTTCCCCAGACCCCGTCTTGTTCAGCCATTTCTCTGGGCTCTTCCAGCCACCCCAGCAGATGAGTGATAAGAAAGCCAAAGTTCAGAAGGGCAGTGGTGTTCTGGAGACAGGGTTTGACTATGCATGGTTTGGGGGAAGGGCAGCAGGGGTGTCCTCTCCCTGCCCGTGGTGGGGAGCAGCAGGCAGGATCAGGACTTTGGCACAAAAGCTGACTGTACGTAGACTGCATTCAGGCCTTCTAGTGAAAGGTACCACTTGCTGCCAGCCTCCTAGCAGCCTGGGAACACGCTGACAAGAGGGTGGGAGAGAAGAAATAAGACACAGATATGACAGATATGTCAAAGGTTCTTCCCCAGGAGTTGGGGACTCAGAGATGGTATCTGCTCATAGGGGATCAAAGACCTGTGGCTGACACGGGGCCTGGGAGCCACCCTGAAGGCAGGTCTAGACTGGGGCACCAAACACATAGAGACCAACCTTTGGAGACCCAAAGGGAACCAAGGCCAAGGCACTGCTCGGTCTAGAACAAGCTGGGGATTCCAAGTTCACTAGTTGAGTTCAAGTATTTAGTGAGCTTGTGCCTATGATGTGTTTAGCCAGGGCCTGCAAGGCTTAGTCCTCTCGAAGTGTAAGAGATAGACTTGTAAAGAGAGGGTTGGGATTTTCCGTGGGAATTGCACTCACTGCGCAGGCCAACTCAGAGTGCGCTGGAGCCCAGAGCCCAGGGCTGGTTTTCTGAGGCATCTGGAAGGAGCCCACTCATTCCTAAAGTGGGGGCCGGCACCCACCAGGCAAGAACGGAGGGAGAGGGAATAGGGTGGGCCCTATAAACGTTGTCATCCTCTCACTTGGCACCATTTGCTTGCAGGGTCCTTTAGTGAAATGTGTTAACATTTCAAATCCACATAACTCTCTGGCCCAGCCATTCCACTAGTAGGAATTTATCCTACATGAGTGAGGGCACAAGGTTGTTTGGATAAGGATATTTATTGTTGCATTGTTTATAGAAGCAAGAGATGGGAAGGCGTTTAAACATCCATCACTTGGGGCCTGGTTAAATAAATGATGGCACAGCCTGTACCCAGCGTGAGACAGCTCCATGGTGACTGTGGTCAAGAGTATTCAAAAAGCAAGAAGTTGCAACAGCAAGACAGCAAAAGCTGGGCCCAGTTATTGCCATTTGTGGCTTCCCAAAGATAGCAGTGTATCTGTGCTTAATTGTACGCAGAGATGTCTCTGGGAAGATACATCAGAAACAGGCCAAGGTCAGGGATAAGAAGGAACCATTTCACTCTGTTCTTTTTCCCCTTTGCTGTTTTTTTCAGAATTGTTCCTCTCTCCTTCCCGCCCCTCCCCTCCCCTCCATTCCCCTTTCCTTTCTTTCTTTTACCATATGTGTACATGACAGAGAGGGAAGTGGGGGCAGAGATCTCAGGCAAAGGAACTGAATGATCAAAAGCCTGGAAGTTTGACATAGTCTGGAGTGTGTAGTGTGTGTGTGTGTGTGTGTGTGTGGCCTTGAATTGTGGAACAGAGACTCTCCCATCACTTCCAGGCACGAGGTGGAAAGTGGGTTTTCAGGACACAACTGGTAAAATGGCAGACAGGACTCAGCCAATGGGCCAGGCTCCTTGGGAACCAGAAATGTCACCTGGAGCAGGCCTCCTCGGGGAGAAGGGAAGTGCAGGCCAGCTGGTCTCAGGAAGATGTATGTGGTCAGGAGCTGAAAGATGGCCAGCACCCAGGGCACATGCACCTGAGCTCAGGTCTGTGAAACAGGTGTCCCTGTTTGTGTGTGCTACAGAAAGGTTTCTTTCTGTTTTGGGGGGCAATTAAAAAAAGCCCATGGATTATTTATTTATTTGAGAGAGAGAGAGAGAGAGAGATTTTCCATCTGCTGGTTCACTCCCCAAATGGCTGCAATGGCCAGGGCTGGGCCAGGCTGAAGCCAGGAACCAGGAGCTTCTTCTGGGTCCCCCACATGGGTGCAGGGACCCAAACACTTGGGAGGGAGCTGGATCAGAAGTGGAGCAGCCAGGACACAAACCTATATGAGACACCAAAGTTGCAGGTGGTGGCTTAATTCACCATGTTACAACGCTGGCCTCGAGGGGGGTGTGTGTGTGTGTGTAGAGGGGCAATTCTTTTTTTTCTTTGTTAAAGATTTGTTTTAGTTGTTTGAGAGATAGAGTTACAGACAGAGACAAAGAGAGAGGTCTTCCATCCACTGGTTCACTCCCCAAATGGCCACAACAGCTGAAGCTATGTGGATCCAAAATAAGGAGTCAGGAGCTTCATCCAAGTCTCCCATGTGGGTGCAGGGGCCAGAGCACTTAGGCCATCTTCTGCTGCTTTCCCAGGTGTATTAGCAGGGAGCTGGATGGGAAGTGGAGCAGCCGAGACTTGAACGGGTGCCCATATGTGATGCTGGCACTATAGGCTGCAGCTTTACCAGCTATGTCACAACGCTGGCTCCTGGAGGGAGCAATTCTTAAGAATTCTCTTCAAGGAGCCAGTGATTGCATAAAAAAGTTTTTTAAAAAATATTTATTTATCTATTTATTTGAAGCACAGCTACAGAGATATGAAAAGAGAGACACGTGCAGAGAGAAAGGTCATCCACCCACTGACTCGCTCCCCAAATGCCTACAATAATCAGGGCTGGGCCAGGCCAAAGCCAAGAGCCTGGAACTCCATCCAGGTCTCCCGTGTGGGTGGCAGGGACCCAGGTACTTGGAGCATTTTCTGCTGCCTCCCCAGGCGCATTAGCAGGGAGCCTGATCAGAAATGGAGCAGCTGGGACTCCAACAGGCGCTCTGATAGAGGATGCCTGTTTGCATGTGGCTTAACCACAAAAGCGCAGAGGGGGGAGGAGTGAGAAGACAATTGGGATGTTGCTGAAGCACTGACTGACACCTCTGAAACCGGCATATTTCTGAGGGAAGCCAAATAAATCCTGGTTGGCCATGCTGATCCTCGCTCAGAGTTGGGCAGAGACTTGGCCCCTGGGCACTGGGTCCTGGTGCTGGGATGAGAAAGTTTTCATTCTAATTAGCTGTGAGCTTTGAATGAGACACGTGCCTGCTCTCAGCCTCAGCTGGCTTATTTATAAAAATGGGACACTCAAGGCCGTGCAGTGACGTAGCGGGTAAAGCCTCTGCCTGCGGTGGCTGGCATCCCATATGGGCGCTGGTTTGAGTCCTGGCTGCTGCACTTCTGATCCGGCTCTCTGCTATGACCTGGGAAGGCAACAGAAGATGGCCTAGGTTCTTGGGCCCCTGCACTCATTTGGGAGACCCGGATGAAGCTCCTGGTCCTGACTTTGGATTGGCCCAGCTCTGGCTGTTTTGTCCATTTTGGGGAGTGATCCAGTGGATGTAAGATCTCTCTCTCTCTGTAACTCTGTCTTTCAAATAAATAAATAAATCTTTTTCAAAAAATGGGACAGTCAGACTGAGCAAATGAAATCACGAATGGACAAAATTTGTCATGTGCACATCGGGGATTGCTGATCTTATGTCATGCCTCCTCCCTCGCGGGTTGGTGCAGCAAAGAACCCAAGGTTCCGAAGCAGAACAGGAGCACTGGGTGAGTGCAGAGCCCCGACGCATCAACCTGTCCCCAGCAGCTCATCCAGGCTGACTGCCAAGTCCTGGCCACGGGTCTGGAGAGTAGTGCTTCGCAGGAGGCCTCCACATTCCCCTGGGAGGCCGAGGGCAGCAAGATGGGGGAGGAGGAGGAGGAAGCAAAATGTTTGCTATGTTTTTTCTGTGCAATTGCCTCTGCTGGCCGGGGCCCTCTGCTCACTGCTGTTTGCATGCACAGATGGTGGTGGCGGCAGCGGTGGCAGCCCTGTCGGTGGAGGGCTAGGCTTCCTGTGTTGCATGCCCACCCCAACCAGGCCCGCTGAGGAATGTGGGCTGGTCCCAGCTGGATGGGCTCTGTGTCTCCTCCGGCCCCTCCCAGAGCCCCAGCCTGACCCCTCATCAGGCCCAGATGAAGGAGCTTCTGTGTCATGGGGCCCTGCCCAATTAGACATGGCTGCCACTTCGACTCCACCCTCACAGGCTGGGCACCGGGAGGGAAAGAACGGCCCAAGGCTTGCCCGGACTCCTGCAGGCTGACAGGCTGGGAGCTCCTCTCAGTCTGTGGGGGTCGGATGTGCCTGCTGCTCGCTTTGTTCCCAAGGGGAAGAGTCGCAGAGCGCAGGTTTGCAGGCCAGCGAGGGCAAGGAGGGGGCGTCCGGGGGAGGGGGGCTCCATGGCCCGGTCCTTGATTCTTAAGATGCACACGTGCAAATCTGATGGACCTCCTATCCCCATCCGGTGCTGGATCTGCGGAGCTGGTTTGTGCATTGGTTGCATACGGGTAACTAGCAGGACGCACATGGGCACCTAGAGAAATGTCTCGCATGAGGGGGGTTAAAATGGACCTTCTTCCCTTCCCTGAATAGGAGGGCTTCTCTGTCTTTTCTCTGTTTTTCCTCTCCTCTGGGCTCAAAGGGTTACTTGACCTCTCGCAGCCTCAGTTTCCGCATCAGTAAAATGGGGGCGTTCACCTCATGGGCCGCGGGGGACTGGCACAGCGGCAGCACGAAGAAGGCACTCCTCAGGCCCGCTTCCTTCCCGTATTTATGAAATGCTTCCGTTTGTGGAGCACTGGGGAATCCAGCAGTTAGGAACACGGTCTCTGCCCTTAAGCAGTCTGATGGGCTGCAGTCCTCTTGGCCCTTAGCCCAGGCTGACCCTTGAGCCCTCATTGGCTGGAGCACACCGTCTGGAGCTAGCACTCCCTGGGCAGCCTGCAGCCCGCTGAATGCTTCTGTAAACATCACACCCTAGAATTTCCACAACAGCTCTCTAAGGAAGATGCTCTGGTCGCTAGCCTCAAAGATGCTGGCCTTCAGGTCCCAGCTGATCGTTTCACTTGCTCTGTCCCTCGGTTTTCTCATCTGTAAAATGGGAGTTACATCATAGTAGCTCCCTTTGCTCTTTTTGTTTTTGTTCTTACAACGATTTATTTATTTATTTATTTGAAAGGTACAGTTAGAGAGAGAGAGGAAGGACAGAGATAGAGGTCTTCCATCGGTTGGTTCATTCCCCAAATGGCTGCAATGGCTGGAGTTGGACTGATCCGAAGCCAGGAGCCAGGAGCTTCTCTCACGAAGGTGCAGGGGCCCAAGCACTTGGGCCGTCTTCCTCTGCTTTCCCAGGCCACATCAGAGAGCTGGATCGGAAGTGGAGCAGCCAGGACTCAAACCGGCATCCATATGGGAGGTCAGTGTTGTAGGCAGCAGCTTAAGCCTCTCTGCTACAACCCCAGCCCCTCCCTTTGCTCTTGCTAACTGCTCGGCTACTGTCTGCTTCCTACCGTTGAGATTTCTGAATTCTGTGCCTGTGTTTCCTCTGACAGACAGGCCTCTGCTAGCTAATCAGAGCGCTGCTGGATTTCGCCAGCTGGCTTCTTGACAGAGTCATTGCAAGCACCGATTGCCATTTTATTGTGATCGGACCTGCTGCCTCCTGGACAGGCTGGGTTCTTGTAACTCCATTTATCATCAGACCCTGTGTAACTCCACCTTTTAAATAACGACATTAACAGCACTAAGAGACCGCCTTGCTACCTGACAATTTAAAATGGCCACACATTTAATCCTGCCATTAGTTGTACAAGGTAGGTGCAATCATCACCTCCATTTTTCATACCAGAAAACTGAGGCCCAGAGAGTTTAAGTGCTCGCTCCAGGCACACACAGCCAGAATGCAAACAGCCTGGCAGGCTGGCCCCAGAACCACTGCTGCTAACTGTTATGTTTTGGCTGATCCAGTTGGCCGCATGCTCCATGGATTTCGTCACAGCTAAATCTTAAGTGGCTACCACAGTGGCTGGCATGCCTAAGCGCTTACTAAATAGTGGTTGAATGAGTGAATGAATGAATGAATGAATGACGGAATGAAGCCAGCTAAAACAGGGTGACAGCCGTGATGCTTTAGAGGGGAGCCAGATTGGAGAGATAAAGAGAGAGAAGTGACCAGATTGGGAAACAGCTCCAGCGGTGACAGGATGGGATGATGAGGTCATTGACTGAGATAGGAACCCCAGAGGAGGGGCAGAATGCTGGGGTGTGGGCAGCAGCATGGATGAATTCGGTTCAGGATGTGTGGACTCAGGGGGTGCCTTTGAAACACGCAAGGGGCCGGCCGGCCCCTCCCCCGGGCCCTCCCCCTTCAATCACGCACTACATTGCAGGGCCCAGAGCCTTCCTACTGGGAAGGAAAGGAAGGCCCCTTTGATGGTGGGAAGGGGAGGGGGAGGTCTTTATAAACCAAACAAATGCGTCCACAGTGCCTGCCCACCTCCCCGCCGGCCCCTGCCGCCTGCTCCCTGCCAAGGTGAGCTCTGACAGGGCGACTTGTCATCTTTTCAACACCTCATTTTCCCCTCCTGACTCACTGCCCAGGGAGAGGCCCTTCCTGTTTGCACACCTCGGGGGCTAGGCCGGGAGGAGGAACAAAAACAGCCTTCATGGCAGAGGGGGAGGGGAAGGGCCTGGGAGAGGGGCTGAGGGAAGAGGAAGAGAGAGAAGAGACGAAGCTGTGGAGGGGGCGCGAAGGGAGCAGAATTAGGGAGCCAGAGCAGGGTTAGGGACTCCGCTCCTGCCTCCCCTAGGCCCAGCCTGGGATCACGCGCATGCGCACCGCCCTGACTGCTTCGTGGCACTGGGGAGTGTTGATTCCCAGGTCAGCCTGTGGAGGTCAGGACCCGCGCAGAGCTTGCAGAGCTTAGAAACGAGTCACTGTCACGTCCTTCTGACCTCCAGCGGAGGCTTGGGCCTAGACTTGCCTATCCCAGAACCCCTTGCTCAGTTGTCATTCCCTCTTCCAGCCTAGGCCCAAGGGATTTTTTCCCCCCAAGCTTCCCCCCACCACCATTTTTCTCTGGGTCTCTAGGTCAGCAGTATGCACCCCCTGGCCCTTAGGCCCACGGCTCCTCCCCAGTACCCCCTTCTCCCCCTCCTCGGACCCCGCCCCCATCAGCAGCCCTCGGCAGGTAATCCCCCCCTTGTCCTGCGCTGGGAACAGCTTCGCCCCTCCCCCTCCCTCCCCCACTTGGCTCCCACGTGGGGAGCCCGGCTCCCAGGCCGGGGCTGCCCCTTTCTCCCCGCGCTCCTCCATTGTCCTCCGCCTGTCACTCAGGCATGGCATTAGCATTTCTAAAGCTCCCTCCCCTCCTTGCCTCTTTGGCTCTGCCTGGGCCAGGGAACTTAGCCCTATAGAAGGAGGAACAATTACAACTAACCTTCGAGAGCACTTTAGAGTATATAATTCACTTTTCTATATAGCCCTTTCATTTACTTCGTCTAGCAGCTCCGGGGGGGGGGGGAGCGCAGGGGGCGGTGAGATGGGATACTGCTGACATCCACTGAAGTTCCCGTGAGTTGCCCAAGGTCATGAAGTAATTTCCAAAGCCAAGATTTCCACTCAGGTTTGTGTGTGATGCCAGCGGCCACATTCTTTCCACTACACCACCTTGCATCTCTGTCAGGCTGCTTGCTTCTGCTTGGACGGGCTTGCTTGCTTTTTTATTTTAAGATTTTATTTTTATTTTATTTATTTGAAAGGCAAAGCTACAGAGAGAAAGAGAGAGAGAGAGAGAGAGAGAGAGAGAGAGAGAGATCTTCCATCTGCTGGTTCACTCCCTAAATGGCCGCAACAGCCAGGGCTGGGCCAGACTAAAACCAGGAGCCAGGAGCTTCTTCCTGGCCACCCTCATGGATTCAGACCCTGTCATCTGGGCCTCTGGGTGCCTCCATTTAATTCCCCAGCACATAGCCCAGAAGTGCATGCACATGCATGGGTGCGTGTGTGTGTGTGTGTGTGTGTGTGTGTGTAGGTAGGGAGTGATCTTGTATACAGTGAAGGATGGGACCAGCACCCTCAGAGAGCTGAACTATATACTTTTATATATTTATTTTTATTATTTATTTGAAGGGCAGAGTTACAGAGAGAGAGAGAGAGAGAGAGAGAGGAAGATAGAGGGATCTTCCATCCACTGATTCACTCCCCAAATGGCCAAGACTGAGTCCATCTAAATCCAGGAGCCAGGAGCTTCTCCCAGGTCTCCTTCATGGGTGCAGGGGCCCAAGCACTTGGGCCATCATCTGCTGCTTTTCCCAGGCCATAGCAGAGAGCTGGATCGGAAGTGGAGCAGCCAGGAGTTGAACCAGCGCCCATATGGGATGCCGGCACTGCAGGCGGCATCTCGACCCACTATGCCACAACACTGGCCTCTTGGCTGGGCTTTCTTAAAAGGTGAGCATGGTGGTTTGGTATTCCTGGGGGCGTTAATCCTGGAGCCAGCCCACAGAGGAGGCCTTGGGTTTCACCACGGCCAGCAGGATGCATTCTTTGGGCCTCAGCCTATGCAACACACCCAGGGCCTAAAATTCAACTGGGACAAGTGGTTAAAGACACCCCAGGCTGAGCCAGGTAGCCAGATTCATATCCCAGCTCTGTCATTTAGCAGTTTGATGCCCTTGGCAACTTAATTTATCTGTGGCTCAGGATCTGCCTCCACCCGGCCAGAAGGATGATAATGGAACTACCTGATAGAGCTGTGTTGAGCATGAAATGAGTCTCTCTGCATAAAGGACATAGAACAAGGACCTAGACGGTGCCGGATGAGCCTGTTAGCGTTCCTTGTGCATAATGCTCCTTGGAGCAGGTGCATGGCATGAGCAGAGTAGCATTGTTATCCAGCAGCCTGGGGTTCAAATCCTGGCTCTGCTGCAGATTAGCCTGTGTGGCTTTGGCTAAATGACTTGACACTCTGAGTACCTTGGTAGTAAATTGGAGATATTTATAGTTTCTACTTCCCAGAGTTGTTATAAAGATGAACATGTGCACACGTGTTTTTTGCCTGGGAAAGAAGCAGAAGATGGTTCAAGTGCTTGGGCCCCTGCACCCAAATGGGAGACCTGGAAGAAGCTTCTGGCTCCTGGCATCAGCCTGGCCCTGCCCCAGCCCTTGTGGCCATTTGCAGAGGGAACCAGCAGATAGAAGATTCTCTCTCTCTTCACCAATCTGCCTTTTGAATACGTAAGTAAATAAATTTTTATTTTAAAAGGTATACACTATAGAGCTTATATACTTTAAACATTATTATTGGATCCACTGTTGGAGCATAGCAGGTTAAGCTGTGGCATGCAATGTTGGCGTCACATATCTGAATGCAGGTTCGAGTCCTGGCTGCTCCACTTCTGATCCAGCTTCCTGTTCATGTGCCCGTTTGCGATTCCATTATCTCATGGGGTCCCTCCTTGTGACCCCTCTGGGGGCTCTGTAGAGCAGTCTGTTAGCATCGCCTTACAGAGGGAGGGGCCACAGGTCAGAAAAAGGATGAAAGCTGGCTGAGGTCCCATAGCCAGGAGTGGAGGCTGAACTTTTCAAAGACCCCTTGTATGCATGGGTTTCAAAACTTTTGCAACAAAATAAACTTATCGTTTCATTTCATATCCAATGAACTTTCGGAAATATCCTCATACAGCAGCCCATTCAAAGATTTTATTGTGGTTTATGAATTAGAAGTAGAATACCTATTTTAATTCTACAGCAGCATGTCATTTGTGTAAGGAGGCCACTGGACTCCATGGTGACTGAAACAGCCTATATTTTCTCTCTCTCTTTTTTTTTAAAGATTTCTTTTTTTTTTTTTGACAGGCAGAGTGGACAGTGAGAGAGAGAGAGAGAGACAGACAGAAAGGTCTTCCTTTTGCCGTTGGTTCACCCTCCAATGGCCGCCGCGGACGGCGCACTGCGGCCGGCGCACCGTGCTCCTCCGATGGCAGGAGCCAGGAGCCAGGTGCTTTTCCTGGTCTCCCCATGGGGTGCAGGGCCCAAGCACCTGGGCCATCCTCCACTGCACTCCCGGGCCACAGCAGAGGGCTGGCCTGGAAGAGGGGCAACCGGGACAGAATCCGGCGCCCCGACCGGGACTAGAACCCGGTGTGCCAGCGCCGCAAGGCGGAGGATTAGCCTGTTGAGCCACGGCGCCGGCCTTTTTTAAAGATTTCTAAAGGTTTCTTTACAGAGGCAGAGTTACAGAGAGAGAGAGAGAGAGAGAGAGAGAGAGAGAGAGAGAGAGAGAGAGGTCTTCCATCCACTGGTTCACTCTCCAAATGGCTGTAATGGCCAGAGTTGGGCCGATCCGAAGCCAAGTGCCAAGAGCTTCTTATGGCTCTCCCATGTGGTTGAGGGGGCCCAAGCACTTGGGCCATCCTCTGCTGCTTTTTCCAGGCCACAGCAAGGAGCTGGATTGGAAAAGGGGCAGCTGGGACCCGAACCGGCTTCCATATGGGATGCTGGTACTGCAGGTGGAGGCTTAACCTACTGTGCCACAGTGCTGTCCCCCCCCCCAGGCTATATTTTCTGTAGCAGAATAATACTAATCAGCCAACATTGCTCCAACTGGATTATAACTGGCTCAGATCACTTGAAAACACCCGGTCTTCTCACATCTCAGGATTAAAATCCTAGTAAAAACATTTCTCAAGTGGAAACAAAAAATGTTTCTGTTAAAGCCAATGAATGACTGGCTTTAACAGATTGGAGGTAGGGATTGGGTGGTGGGAAATCGCAGAATTCCCAAGGGTGTCTGTAGTTTGTAAATACACATCCATGGTGCCTCATACTCTCTGCATGGGCTAACCCCCAGAAGGCCCAGCTTGCAGCAAACCCAGGTTCTGGTTGATGTGGGAGCCACAGAACCTGGAGACGGATGTGCGTGAGCAAAGACTGAGAAACATGGAGCCAGCAGGGTGACTGTCCAAGGCCAAGTGCCACCATCCATTGGTTATGAGGAAGGAAGGGCCAAGCTTCATGTAACCACATATATTTCCAGAAGAGGCAGGAAATGCCACCTTTAAAAAAAGATTTACTTATTTTATTTGAGAGGCAGTTACAGACGGGGAGAGAGAGAGAGAGAGAGGTCTTCCATCAGCCATCTGCTAGTTCACTCCCCAAATTGCTGCAATGACTGGAGCTGTGCTGATCTGAAGCCAGGAACCAGAAGCTTCTTCCTGGTCTCCCACATGGGGTGCAGGAGCCTAAGTATTTGGACCATCCTCCGCTGTTTTCCCAGGCGCACCAGCAGGGCGCTGGATCGGAAGCAGAGCAGCCGGGACTCTAAACGGCACCCATGTGGGATGGCGGCGACATAAACCTGCTGTGCCACCATGCCGGCTCCAAGGCCACCGTTTTATGGTCAGGGGATATGGGGCTCTGCAGCTTCTCATCATGCTTTGTGAGTACTGCATCAATTTGAGAACTTCTCGGCCTTTACTACTAGCTAAGATGGCACGTGCATGCAGGCGGACAGGAGGCAGGTGGCAGTGCAGTGTTGAAGCTGCAAGGGTCTTTAGGCCAGTCCTCTACTGTAGCATCGTTGTGACGTTTAGAGACAGCAAGGACCTTACCACTCCCTAGGGACTTAGCATTAGCACCGAAAGTCGCTTAACTCCCAAGTCCCTATCCTTCCTGTGTTGCTTGCACAGTACACCCACCCCACTTCTGAGTCATTCTAGTTATCCTCTGCACCCTGGGCTCCTTGCCCACACTGTGACCCTGGGTCTCTGCTGTTCAAGGAGGTGGCTGCTGAGTCCTTGACATGGGCCTTGTTGGAGTTTGGAAGACTTAGCGTGGAAAGAAAAAAGTCAAATATCTCTTAAGTAATTTTCATATTGATGACATGCAGAAATGATCATATTTCAGATATGTCTAGTAATGTAAAAGATATTATGAAATTGCATCTCACTGGAATGTGTTTTACACGGTTTGGGTTTTTTTTTTTTTTTAAAACTTTAGCTACTAGCAAATTCCCTATGTGGCTCGCCATTATATTTCTCCTGGACAGCACTGTGTTAAATCTCCAGTGGAAGTAGCAGTGTTGTCAGCAGAGGTGCCCGAGACAGAACAGGACGAGTAATGGGGGAGGGTCCCAGCAGATGGCAAGAGCCCAAGTCATGGCCTGGCAGGCAGAAGGGCCAGTGAGTCCAGGGTCAGGGGGCTGGCCAGGGATTGGGCAGGGTAGGGGCAGCCAATGGAAGTATAGCCACAAGGCACGGGGTTTTGGAGGCCTGACTACAACCCCGGGAAGACAGGGCAGCAGCCCTGCAAGGCGGGGATTATGATCTGCATCTGCATCCTGGGGTGAGCCCCAGTTCTTGCACTTGCTATCTGTGAGACTGTGGAGGAGTTACTTAACCTCTCTTTGCCTGAGCTTTCTTGGGAGGAAAATGAGAGCGATGCTCTTGGAACACATAGTAAATGTTTCAAAGATGTTAGATATCTATTTTTTAAAGATTTTATTTTATTTATTTGAGAGGTAGAATTACAGACAGAGGGAGAGACAGAGAGAGAGAGGTCTTCCATCTGCTGGTTCACTCCCCAAATGGCTGCAACACCCAGAGCTGCACTGATCCAAAGCCAGGAGCCAGGTGCTTTTTCCCGGTCTCCCATGTAGATGCAGGGGCCCAAGGACTTGGGTCATCCTCTACTACTTTCCCAGGCCATAGCAGAGAGCTGGGTCAAAAGTGGAGCAGCCGGGACTAGAACCGGCACCCATATGGAATGCTGGCATGCAGGCGGAGGATTAACCTACTGTGCCACGGCGCTGGCCCCTAGATATCTTTTGGTCTTACTTCTCAGGTAAGCCAGCAGTGAACATGCCCCTTTAGGTTAGGCACAGATTGGTGTGAAGCCAGTCATAAGGCGTGCTGGCATCCAAGCCAGGGGTCCAGAGACCCTGGCAGTGCTCCAGCTAAGCTTGGAGGGCTACCCCAGGGACCAGAGTGATGGCTCTGCGGCCATAGCTCTGGACCTAAAGAGGCTGCAGGCCCGGGAAATCAGGCAGCTAAACCCAGCACACACCACCCCCCTTCACTTTCTGGAAACATTTCTAGATGTGAGAGGCTTTGTCCCAGCCCTGCCCCTGCGTGGGGATCCTGGGCCTTGGCGCTGAGAGGGAGAATCGCACGGAGACATCTAAATCCCTCTGTCTCTAGCTCAAATAACAAGCCCCAGCTCTGGCTGCAAGGCGAGAAAACGGCACTTGACTGCTCCAAATGCTGCCTTTTCTGTTTGCGCTTGTGTCTAGGCTTAGAGCGCTTGGCTGGGCAGACACGACTCTCCATTGATATTCTCAGTCATGCACAGGAGTTTAGCTTCTCTCCCCTCCCATCATAATGGGGTTGCAGTCCGGGCCTGGCTCTCCAGATAGCTGAGGCCCATAGAGTGTGTCCTTTCCCTCTCTCCTCCTGCGCGCCACTCTGCTGGAAGCCCCGCAGAGAGGCAAGCACAAGTGGCCATAGTAGACGCAGTACAAAAAGGACTGAGGAAATACTTTTTAATATCTGGCCTAATCCAGTGAGGCATGAGCCACAGGGAAAGGAGGTCTGGAGAGGCCGCCTGATCCAGGCTGAGGAAGGCAACGATTTCTCGTTCCCCCATGGCTGATATTCCCTCTCAACTTCAGGAGCGGGAGAGGAGACTTGCCCATCTGTTTGGAATTTACTGCAAGAGAGAGAGAGAGAGAGAGAGAGAGAGATGGGGGGCAGAGAGAGGGAGAGGAATGAGGAGGATGTGTGTGTGTGTGTGTGTGAGAGAGAGAGAGAGAGATGGGGGGCAGAGAGAGGGAGAGGAATGAGGAGGATGTGTGTGTGTGTGTGTGTGTGTGTGTGTGTGAGAGAGAGAGAGAGAGAGAGAGAGAGAGAGAGAGATGGGGCAGAGAGAGGGAGAGGAATAAGGAGGATGTGTGTGTGTGTGTGTGTGTGAGAGAGAGAGAGAGAGAGAGATGGGGGCAGAGAGAGGGAGAGGAATGAGGAGGATGTGTGTGTGTGTGTGTGTGTGAGAGAGAGAGAGAGAGAGAGAGCTGGGGGGCAGAGAGAGGGAGAGGAATGAGGAGGATGTGTGTGTGTGTGTGTGAGAGAGAGAGAGAGAGAGAGAGAGAGAGATGGGGGGCAGAGAGAGGGAGAGGAATGAGGGGGATGTGTGTGTGTGTGTGTGTGTGTGTGTGAGAGAGAGAGAGAGAGAGAGAGAGAGATGGGGGGCAGAAAGAGGGAGAGGAATGAGGAGGATGTGTGTGTGTGTGTGTGTGTGTGTGTGTGTGTGTGTGAGAGAGAGAGAGAGAGCGAGAGCGAGAGAGCGCACAGAGGAAGCCAATCTCCTTGGATATCATCTCCCTTTCTAAACTTGTTCTTTAGCAACCTCTGCTTTTGTGTGGACACCAACACAGTGAGGACTTCTCAAAGCCTCCCCCACCCCACTCCCAACCCCAGAGCCAGGGTTTTGAGAGGATAGTAGGCCATGGTTTATTGCCAATCTGGTAACCTTCATTGTAGGGCGAGGTTTGGCCAGCCCTCAAAGGCTCCAAGTAGCCCAGCAACTGTTAGAAGATGCTTCTGGAAACCAGAGTCTGTGTGCCTGCAGCCTGGCCTCTGGTGGGCACGGATGGAGACTAGGGTTAGTGTTGGTTGGCAAGGAGGTGGGCAGACCTGAGAGGGTGCAAGGGCTGGGCTGGGATGCTAGTGGTGCTGGGCCTGGCTGCTCAGTGCCCTGGTGAACACTTTGCCACTGGCAGGCTGGTAGATCTCTTGCCAGATGCAAGGTCATAGCCATTCAGCCAAGCCCAGATGCTCAGCATTGGATCACACTGTCCACGACCAGCTATGGATCTTTCTGAGTGGCCTGGCGGGTGGAGGAGGTAGTGACAGAAACCCCTGCACAGGGAACCACAGCTTTTTTTTTTTTTTGACAGGCAGAGTGGACAGTGAGAGAGAGAGATACAGAGAGAAAGGTCTTCCTTTGCCGTTGGTTCACCCTCCAATGGCCGCCGCTGACGGCGCACCGCGCTCCTCGGATGGCAGGAGCCAGGAGCCAGGTGCTTTTCCTGGTCTCCCCATGGGGTGCAGGGCCCAAGCACCTGGGCCATCCTCCACTGCACTCCCGGGCCACAGCAGAGGGCTGGCCTGGAAGAGGGGCAACCGGGACAGAATCCGGCGCCCCGACCGGGACTAGAACCCGGTGTGCCAGCGCCGCAAGGCGGAGGATTAGCCTGTTGAGCCACGGCGCCGGCCGGAACCACAGCTTTGCACAGCGAATCCACTGAGGACTTTGCTAGAGACTATGAAAGAGAATGCCCTCGGGGCTGGCGCTGTGGCACCCTGGCCTGAATCGCCGGCATCCCATATGGGTGCCAGTTATAGTCCCGGCTGCTCCTCTTCTGATCCAGCTCTCTGCTGTGCCCTGGGATAGTAGTGGAAGATGGCCCAAGTGCTTGGGCCCCTGCGCCCACGTGGGAGACCTGAAGCTTCTGGCTTCTGGCTTCAAATCAGCACAGCTCAGGCTGTTGCAGCCCTCTGGGGAGTGAACCAGCAGATGGAAGACCTCTCTCTCTCTCTCTGCCTCTCCTCTCTCTCTTTGTAACTCTGACTTTCGAATAAATAAATAAATCTTAAAAAAAAAAAAAAGAAAGAGAATGTCCAGCCCTTAGATTTGAGTTGGGGTGAGACCCAGTGGGAGAGGCCAGGGCACTTGTGTTCCTACAAAAACCTGCACATGAAGGAAGGAAAGTAGCAGAACTTGAAGGGAACACTGGACCGGGAGCCTTGGAAGCCTTCCCGGGAGGCTTCCAGGTGTGCTGTGCTGCTCTGAGCAATGTCTTCCTCTCTCTGGGCCTTGAAGGCTCCGGCTCTCAGTGAAAGGGCGGCGGGCGGGGAAGCAGGGCTCCAGGATCTGCACTGCCAGCCCTGATCAAGTCAGGACGGCTGGCTTCAGGAGAGAGAGAGTTGATTCATGTCTGCGGACATCTCTGAATCCTTTGCTCAGGGGGACCTCCCAGGGCTATCATCCTGCCCCGTAGCACCCTTCCCCCAGCGCCCAACCCCAGCGAGGAATCTTGGAGAACTGGCCTTTAGCAGGGATGGTGAGCTGCCCCCCCACCTCACCTGCACCTCCGGAAGTCCTTCCTGTCTCCCTTTCATCCCTTCTTTCTATTAGGGTTCTCCTGAAAGTAGGGTCTCTAGGGTCCCATTTTCAATTTCTTTTGTTTTCCCCCAACCAAGGAAAGGAAGAATCTGACTGCACATCTGTTTGGCATTTGGGGGTGGGGGGAGGGAAGTGAGGCCGCTCGCTTCTCCTGCACTCTATAAGTTCCAGTGGGGGGGGCGGAGAACCTGTGAGAGCCAGGGGCTCCCCCCCCCCCCCCCCCCGTGGTCCTTGTCAGCTGCCTTCTTGGCCTTTCTCAACTCTGAAACAAACAAACAATCAGGAGGCAAACCTGAAACCTGGTGCTGAGACCATAAACAGCGCAGCCCGGGCTCCGGCCTTAATACGCCCCAGCCCTGGGCCTGTCTGCCCCCGCCCGGCCTGCCTGCTTCCAATGTGTTTCTGATTTGTACTGAGCTAGCGGCTCTGCCACGCTGAATGCGGCAGCTGCCTCAGCCCCGCCTCTCGGGATCCAAGGGTGGGAAGGTTGGGAGAAGTGGGAGGAGGGGCCCCTCCCCTCCAACCCCCACAGCCAGCTTGGTGCAGAGGCCGGGGCAGGAACTTGTGAGACTATACACAGACGTGACCATGGGCTCGGGGGTGGGGTGGGGGTGGGAGTAGGGATGAATTTCATCTGGCTATAAACAAACATGCTTCTGATTTAAGGACCCAGGGGTGCCAGCCACTAGATCCTTCTTACCCATGTTCCAGGGGTGGGAGGGAGGGGGCAGGCAGAGCGAGCAAGGATTGCACTTTGGACGCTTGGGGACAATGGGCTCTGTTTGAGGAGTCCCGCCTCCCCAGCGCAGTGGGAATTTGCTGAAGATGGAAAAGGCAGAGAGGTGGGCATGAAGAAAATGAAGTTCGGGAAAGCCTAAGGGTGTGCCCAATAACAGCCGGGGAATGCAGTCTGTGACTCCCCGCCCCACATCCTAAGTGGGAGAGCTTGGGCTGGCTCAGGGCCGATTACTGCATCTGTGCCAGCGAGTGACCTGTGCGCTCCAGAAGGTGCCCATTGCCGCTGCTATGGCTCAGTGGATGAAGTTGCTGCCTGTGACGCCGGCAGCCCTTGTGCGTGCCGGTTCTGGTCCAGGCTGCTGCACCCGGGGAAGCTGGCCTGAGTACTGGGGGCCCTGCATCCACTTGGGAAACCTAGAAAAAGCATCTGGTTTTTATCTTGCCCAGCCTTGGCCATTGCAGCTATCTGGGGACTGAACCAGTGGATGGAAGATCTCTCTCTCTCTAACTCTGCATGTCAAATAACATAAATAAATCTTAAAAAAAAAAAAAGGTGCCCATCAGGTGTCCACCAAGGAGATGGCCTTCAAGTGGCTCAGCCAGGGCTGGGGCCGTGAGGAAGGGCACCATAGCATCTGTGCTCGCTGGTCTTGCACAGGCCCCGTATCCGTGATGGGCACCTCCGTTGGGACTCGGGCGTAAGCGTCCTAGCCCGTTTGCCTTTGTCCTATCGTCCTGGCCCTCTGTGACAACATAATGCCTATGCATTCTACAATGCCTCAGGGGCCAGCTGAGGGGACAGAGGAAGGCCGCCACTTTGGGCCATAGGAGTTTTTTTTTTTTTTCCCCAAATCAATCTGACCAATTTTCTTTGATCATGTCCCCCATATCTTTCCCCGGTCCCTAAGCTGTCACTTCCTCTCAGGGTAGCTGTATTGTTGGAATTAGGGTGAAGACTGAGGTCAGGGTCAAGGCTGACTAGGAGGTAGCAGCTTCCCGTGGTCAACCGTTCCGTGTGGGATGCGTGGAAGCACGGCTTAGGGGGAGCTGGCCCAGACAGAACAGCAAGCTTGCTCTCCCAGCCTGGACCCAGCCTGGAGATTGGATCTGACCTGAAGCCAGGCCCAGAGAGGGTGGTGGGCTTCTAAGGCCAGTTGGGCAGAAAGATGAGGGGCCACTGAGAAGCTTGCGTTCCACCCGAAGAGGCTGAGCCCGCCTGCCCGCTGAGCCACTGTGGAATGCTGGGAGAAGGAGAGCTTGCTCCCTGCTCACAGCCTCCTTTCCAGAGGCCCCATTCATGGGTGTGTGGGAGGGAGGCAGCAAGGCATCCTCGGGAAAGCAGCCCCTGGGACCCTGTGGCTTCGTGGCTGTTTATTCCTCCTCCTGCTTTTTCTCAAACCCTAAACATTTCTCACAGCGTCTAGCCAGCTCCAGTTATGCAAGCAGCATTGTGTGCTAACAAGAAAAAGATCCATCAGTGGTGGTATGCGGAATCCGAAGGCCTTTGTCCCCTAAGCCACCCAGTGCTTCCTGTGTGGCTACTGGGGCCAGGCCCTTGCTGTGAGGTAGAGGGATGGAGACATGGGCTTGATCATACAATGGAACAGACACCCTGGGGCTCTGGGTGCTTTTGTGCATGTGTACATGTGTGTGTGTGGGGGGGACGTGTGCATGCACGCACACAGGCACCAGTGTGGTATGCTATGTGGCAAATACCAACCTTGTACCGTGGACTTGGTGAGAGTCTGAGGCCCGCTGGCTTCTGTCTGCTGGCTCCAGGGCCTTTGAGTCGTGCAACCCAGGGATGAAAAACCTGCTCCAGACTGTTTCTGCCACCAGTGGGACTGAAGGATGTTGACAAATTCATTCTCCAGCCTGTGTCTCAGTTTCCTCGTGCAAGACATGGCAGGGGAGAGAGGTTGGATGAGATAGGCAGGGGGCGTGGCTCTCCAGCTCTGACAGATGATGAGTCAGGTACCCGTCCACTGGATGGCACCATTGAGGGCCAGGTTGCCCCCGGTAAGTCTCAAAGTGATCAAGGGCTCCATGTTGTTTTCTGGAGGCTGCCATCCTTTTCACACTTGGTCGTGCAGCTGGCCACATGGAGCCAGCTCTGCGAGGTAGTCTCAGGTCCACAGCTTCATCACCATGATAGAGAATGACAGGGCCCATTCATTCATTCATTCATTCTTCTGATAATCACAGATCAGTGCCCATGGGACCTCATCCAACCCCAAAGACTCATCACCCTCCTACTCCTCTGGCACAAGATGTCTGCCTGGTCTCTCGCTAGTTCAGCAACTTCTCCAAACTCTGGAGCGGACCCCTCACTTTCCCCTCCACCACCCCAGGCCCAGGCTAATGGTCAGTGGGCCTGAGCTGACACTTTAGGCTGCTCTTCCAGGCCCCTGTCCCACCTCGGGTTGGAACAGCCTCCAGGCTCTCCATTCCTGAGCTTATCTTGCTGGGGCTGTTCAGCTCTCATCCCCTGTCCACTCCGGTTCCCTCTGCAAACAACAAGAGATTCCTCTGCTTGCTTCACTTTATCCAAGGTGCGGCTGCGCCCCGGGCCTCGCAGCCAGAACCTTCTGGATGCCGTCTACATTCATAACTACCCCCCCCAACACGTCGCACTTCAGTGACCCACAAGCCTCCCCCAGCACGTCCTCTGTGCAGTTGTGGGCAGTCCTGTCAACAAAAGAAGACGGTGGGGGGTGGGGTGGGGTGGGCAGGCAGCAGGGATCGGCCTGCGAATCTGCGTGCGTGCTCTTGTGCAAGGACAACAGGAGTGGGTTGGGGGGGTCGGGTGGGGAGGTGCCGGCATGAGTGGGGATGGCGGAGTGCGTGTCGGGGGCCAGCCAGCTGGGCTATGTGTCAGAGTGAATGGGCCGGTGTGTGGCTCCATGTGTGACCTTCCCAGCAACCGTCAGCCTGCATTAGCGCACACATGGGTGAGCTTGCACGTGTACACGGGAGGCAGCGGGGTACCGCGGAGGGAGGAAAGCAAGTCAGGAGTGGTTTCTGATCATGGCTCTTCTGCCAGATGCTGAAGCCCCTGCGGCCTCTCCGGGCCTCAGTTTCTTCATGTGGAGCCTCAGAGGATGGCGTTGGGGTTCTCTAAGGACTCACACCAGCGATACCATGCTCTAGTTCCTTGCTGGCCTGTGTGCTGGGGCAAAGGTGGAGGAGAGAGTGAGTTTGTGTCTGCACTGGAAGCAGGTACCTGAGGAAGCGGCATGTTCCCAACAGGGAGGGCCTTGGGGGCGGACTGGATGTCCCTTGAGGCTGGCTTTGCCCAACTGGCTGAATGTTGCAGATAAATAAAAATCGACGAGTTTTCAGAAAATATGTTTATTCACACTTTACACGGGATTTGAAATACACGTTTGTTATTACCACTATTATGTTCGAGATGGTTTGCGTTGGTGGAGAGGTGGGGGGATGGGGAGGGGGGAAGGCTGGGGCAGGGGTTATTGTCTGTGGTACAATACCACCATCTCCGGGGGTCACCTTGGCACCAGCCCTTTATTAGTCGCCTGAATCCTAATATAACCTACTAGCTTCTCTGGGTGACCTTGGGGAAGTCACTCCCCATGCCTGTGCTTCTATTTGCCCATCTGTACAATGGGGGGTGGTGGTTCACACTGCCCCCAAGGGTCCCACCCTGCCAGCCAGCTCTCCCGCGAGACCTTGGGAGCTCACGGAAGGAAGCCTGCTTCCTAAGTCTTGATTTGAGCAGGTCTTCCTGATCCGGCCCAGTGTTTCTCCACTGCCGCCACCTGTCTACAACTGATGTACCTCGCATTGCGGGGTGGGAGGGGGGTTCTAGGAAACTGGGTGGGAACTAAGAGAGCGCTCCAGATCCACAGCTGGGTCTCAGAAGGTTAAATTCCCAGCTGGAAGCATTCAAGGAGGCTTCCAGAAACCGGGCAGTCCTTACAACTTGCCAATAAGTACTTCAGGCCACAGGAAATGATCCCAGACCACAAGGCCCAGAGATTGCTGCGTCTCAGCCAGTGTGTGGGAGGGGGGGTGCCTGGGGGGGTGGGGAGGGTGTGCAGGGGAGACAATCCTACAGATCTCAGATTTAGGCCCAGATCGGTCATTCTGTTAGCTGAGGGACCTTGGGCAAGCTACTCGTTCTCTCCAGTTCCAAGGCTTGAGCAGATCCAAAAGCCGCCACTAGAACCCCACGGGGTTCTGCTGTACCGGTGCCGTGTGCAAAGGTACTGGAACTGTGAGATCCGACTCAAGGCCGCGGGCTGCTCTTGGAATTGCCACATGTGCCCCTCTGAGGGGGAGTGGGGGCGGGAGGGGGAAGGGAGTGTGTGTGTGTGTGTGTGTGTGTGTGGGGAGGTGTCCTTGGCGTGGGGGACAGTGGCAGCTGTGCTGAGGGGGAGGGCGGGGACCTGCGGCTGACTTTCCTGTGGAGGCTGAAACCAGCCGGCTCCTGAGGCAGAGCCGAGGCCTGCGGGCAGGAATGTCGTTCACAAAGCCGCCCCACATAGCTGAGCCCGCTCTGACCACAGCAGCGCGTGGGGGACCTGGGGGAGGGGCGGGGCTTCTGGCCTTTTTCTCTGGGAAGATTCTTCAGCCGCTAGGGTCCCCAGCTAGCACACAGGATTTCCATTTCAATGCTCCCTGGCAAGCTGCCCTCTCCCGGTCCCCTCCATGGAAAAGCCTTTAAAAACACACTAATTACAAACAATTCCTCGGCTTCTCCTGATTTCCCTCCATGCGGCACTGGGGGCGGAGCCGTCCTGGCGCGGGTTGGGGGGTGGTGGTGGCTAGGGGCACGGAGGGGAGGCTTCCTTTGCTTCCTTCAAGGAAGCCTGCTGCCAATGGGGCCAGGGCAGGAGCTCAAGGGGGCACTTCCTGGACGCCGGCTGCCAGCCCTCAACCCTACCCTGCCCTCCCGCTGCGCTCGGCTCAGGGAACCAAGCCTCTGCCACCTGGCTGGCCATGGCGGGGCGGGGATGGGTATGTGAGGTGGGGTCCTTTTCCTAACTCCCAGCACAGGACCTGTCTCCTCTGTGTGGAGGAAACCCAGAGAAGCACCCAGAGAAGTGCAGTGACTTGTTGAGGGTCACACAGCTGGTAGGGGAAGAAGCCAGCCTCAGGACCCAGTGGGTATGCCCCAGTGCATTCTGCAAGAAAGGGGAATAACAAGGATGGCCATTTCCAGCGTGTGCTCTCAGCTCCTGCTCGCAACAACGCTGTTAGGCAGACCTGACCGTGGCCATTCTACAGATGAGGCAACAAGGCCTGGACATGGAGGGGGTGAGGGGGTGAGGGTTTGTGTGACTTTCTCAAGGCCCTACAGCCGGGAAGGGGCAAGGCATGAGATTTCGAAACCTGTCTCTCTGCGTGGTTCTGGGACAGGCTGACTGCCCCAGAATTCCTCCATGGAGCCTGAACAGCTACTGTGTGACTGTGGGCCATGGGGGTGGGATGGGCGTTCCATCCACAGCTGAGTCTGACGGAGACCATACTCCAACCATCGCAGCGGTCACAGCCCCCAGTGCTCTGGGCACTGAATGACCTCCTGGGCCACCAACCCATTCTCCCCCAGACTCCGCAGCTAGAAGGAGATGGGGGCGAGGACTTGGCACTGGGATGTGTGGCAACTCGCTGCCCTGTCTGAGCCCCGCCGGCCCCACCCCAGGTGCGTGAGGCTGATCAAGTGACAGAGGTGGTGGGAAGTCAGTCTGTGAGCTCTGGAGGGTTGTACAGAGAGGTGAGCAGGGGCTCTGAGATGAAGGCTTCCAGCCCTAGCATTCTGGCATGACCTCACTGCACACGTGTCCAACACATGGGTTGGCACCACTATTGAAACACACATACCAGCACTGGTAGGCTTCAAACAGATGGGTGGGAGGGGATTGTCCTTGCCTCTGAGCTGTCTCTCCTCCTGGCCGAGCATCCGCTCGTACCTTTAATCCTTCCTTCTAGGACAAGATTGCAAGCCCCCGTTTCCCCTCCCCTTTCCACAAGCTGGTCAGGTAACATGTCACAGAAAGATCACGGGATTGCAATCAATCCGCATTTTTCCAGTTTTGAGCTGTGTGATCTTGGGAAATGTCACGTTCTCTCTCCTTCCCTCCCTCCCTCTCTCCCTCCCCTCCCCCCCTGCCTCAGTTTTGCCATCTGCAGCACAGGAATAAGAGTAGTGTCACGCTGGGGCTGAGACTCACAGGAAAAACCCTAGGTGGGTAGGTGCCAGCAATGCAGACGGTAGATTTCAATCCTTGAGCTCAGGTAGCTGGGGAGGAAGATCAGGCAGGAAGCAGATGGTCTCAAGTGTCTGGATAGAAATCAGACAGCGCTCTAGCAGCCCAGAAGAGAGCCACTTATCTTCGTATCAAACCAGGAGCAGCTTCATAGAGGTGGTAATGTGTGCGCTGGACCTTGAAGGGGGAATAATAGCTAACAATGGCTAAAACCTATGAGGCTCTTAATATGCTCCATCGCTGGTCTAAGTGCTGTACACGGACGATCCAATTTCCTCCTTGGTGAGGGAAATAAAACCGTAGGAAGTAAAACGTGTTTCTAGTTCCATTTTCCAGGTAGTGAGACTGAGGTACTGACAGGGTAAATGGCTTTTCTGGCTAGGTGATCAGAATCCTTAGCCTATATGTCTAACTCCTTTAGTGTGCTGCTGGTGTGGGTGGGTGGGTGGGTGGTGGGGGCGTTTCCCAAATGAGGAGGAGGCCGAGAATGCACGGGCTCTTCCAAGAGTTTATGGAAAATGGCTACTATGAAATAACTATGTATAGATTTCAATATTTTGCACCAAAATTTTAATATATATATATATATTTAATTAGAGAGAGAGCTTCCCCATCTTCCGGTTCACTGCTTGCAATGGTCGCCACGGTCTCAAACCCAAGCACTCTGGTATGGGATGTGGGGGTCTTAACCTGTGTCTCTACTGCTAGGCTGGATGCCTGCTCCTTAAACTTACTTTGTAATTCCATTTGTCTAGGAACCTTTTGAAGTACCCAGATATAGGGTGGAAGGGGAAAGCCGGGGTCACGCCAGGCCCCTGGGGCAGCGAGGTCGGATGAGCAGCCTAGCAGATGCTAACCAAGTCTTGGGCTAAGTTCAGGAACGAGGAGTGGACGGGGAGTCGCTGGGGTGCGCGGTGGGGTCGCTGTCCTGGAGCTTCCTGCTCTGGTTTGTCGGCAGAGAGGGCCTACGTGCCTGCAGTGTGATCAGAGGAGGACGCACTCTGGTGGCAGAGGGAAGCTAAAGGCCTGCGTTAGGGCGGTGTCTGGATGGATGGAATGCTTGGGATGGATTCCAGAACCATTAAGGAGGTAAAATTGGCAGGTCACGGTAATTAATTAGATGTGACGGGTGAGGGAGAGGGAGGAGCGAAGGGTTCTAGCTAGGAGCCTGTGTGGATGGCGGAGTGGGGTAGGGGGGGTGGAAATGTGCTCTCGGGGGCATAAGTGTTTAGTTCCGGTGGCGTGTGTTGCAAGTGTCCCTGGAGGTGACACTGGGTAACCATGTGTACTGGCCGGAGCTCGGGGCAGTGGGCCAGGCTGAGGTGATATGTAATTCCCTGGCCGGAGGAGGCGGTGGGTGCTGCCGATGTGACCGAGAGGACCTGGGGACTCCCAGAAGGTGATGGGGTTTGACAGCAGCACGTTGGGGACCCCAACATTCTAGGAGCCAAGAGACTGAGCAGGAGTGCTCCCAAAGGACCGGAAGAGACCCTCCCCACTGCACAAGGATGCATCCAAGTGGGGTGGACAGAATTCGGGGAGTAGAGATTTTCCTGAAGCAGGGGCGTGGTCAATGCTCTCCAAGGTGGCATCGGGGGCGGGGATATAAGGATGGAGACGTCTCTCCACTGTTTTTTTTTTTTAAATTGCCTTTTCAAGGTCCCAGGTGAGAGCTGGAGTAGCCTGGAGGCCGTGGTCGGAGATGCGTGAAGGGCGGGCAGTCCGGACATGGGAACAGCCCGCTGAGGACTCTGGGAAGAACAGTCCCAGAGCAGCAGCTACAGGGAGACACTGGGGTCTAAGGAGGGGGCAGGGGGAGAGGCCAAGAGCAACTGAGGAGAACATGAGGCCCTTCCCTGGCTGGCTATTTTGCTCTCTGCCTCTCCCCTCTTCCCCGCCGCCCCCCCCCCCCAAACTTGGGTCCGTGCCCTGGGCATGCTGGGGTTTGTCAGGGCCTTTTAAAGTGCCGGGCCTTCCACCTCTCCTCAGGCTCCCTCGAGTCTCACAGCAGAAACTCCCCTGCCTTGGCGCTGGCATCAGCCCCTGGGAGAGCTGATGAGACAGCAATTAGACCAGTTGCAACGGCCATGCGTTCACATCTCTGTGCCAGGGCAGGCCTGCTGGCCCCCTGCCAAATTCTTCTCGGCCAACCCTACTGCCTGGTCTCTCCTCCTATGTGACCACCCCCTCCCCCCTCGCCCTGCTATGGCCACCATCTCTAAGGGGCTCGAGGATGGGGGCTGCCCTTGATCGAAGCTCTGGACGCTGGCAGAGCTGAGTGTCTGGGCACTGCAAAGCCAGGAACAACCCTTACTGGTGCCCTCCTATGCTCAAGATGGTGCCTCCCTCCCCCCACCTTACCAGACTCTCATGTCTCCCACTCCAGGAAGCCTCTGGGGCTTGATTCCAGCCCCTAGAAAGAAATCTGCCTTTGCTGGGTTGGTTCTTTGGGCCTGCAGCAGCTGCTTGCTGTGTTCCATCGCTGAGGTTTCCAGAGGATTTCCAGCCCTGGGAGTCATCCCTCTCGCATCACCGCTCCCCCCCCCCACCCCCACAACAGTGGCACACGCTCCTTTTCAGTCTGCAGCTTCCACTTGACACAAGGCTTTGTCCTCATCTTCGCAGAGCTGATCTATCCTGGCGTGTGCATTTATCGCGACAGCGGAGTGGAAGTCGACTCTGCGTTGAAAAGTCCCTCCCCTGTCAGCACACACACACACACACACACCCCTTCGACAAGTATGTCAGTGAGTGGTTTTGTGCTGGGGCCTGAGAAGAACAGAATATGCCTCGGAGCTCAGTGCTGCCCTGCCTGGAGCGCAGCATTTCTAAGGAGGCACAGAGGGGTCCACAGATCCTTCAGTTGTCTGTGAGTGTTGTGCTGGGCAAAGGAAGCCACCAGAGTTGGACTGGGCAGCCAGGGGCGATGTGAAAGGTAGGAGGAAGTTGGCAGGTGGATAGGCAAACAGACGGAACAGTGGCGAAAGGAGCTGAGACGATGCCAATGACCTTGTGTTCTGAGAGGTATGGAGTTCGGTTCTGGGCACCTGTCATGTTGACAGTGTCACGGCCTGGTAGAGATGGAATGTGTGTTGGGTTGGGGCCAGGCCTTGGCAATAAGCTGCTACCAGAAGTCTCAAACCCTCAGTCTTCTTGTCTGTTAAATGGCCACAATAACAAATCCTTTATAGGCTTGATGTGTGGGAGAAATGAACTAATGCCTATAAAAGAGCCTAGGAAATGAAAAGCTGTGTGTCCACAAGAAAGACTGTTGTTATTAAGACTCTTCTTTCCAGCCACTAGGCTAAGAGCCCCCACCCTCAGGAAGTCTCCCCTGATTTCCTCCCAGCTGGACGTCATCACCCAAATTCTCTGCCAGCAGGTCAAGACTCTCTTTCAGTCAGATTGTTGCCACCCCGCGTTTAATGTGTCACCATATGAACTTGCACAGGAGTCCAGGTGTGCACACACATGCCCCCTACCCTGGCGGGGGAACAGCTCTGGTCCCCCATCCCCTCGTCAGCTTGTTGAACTTGGCGCCACTCAGTCCAGTCGCGAAGAAGGCAGTGAGGCTCCAAGATGTGGCACCAGGAGAGCGTGCCTGGAAGCCGTGGTGGGCACATGCTTTCCCAGGGCATGTCCTGAGCCCTGTCTGGGCACACGAGCCCGCCTGGTCTGGATGTTTTCTGCCTCACATTGGCCGTCAGACATCACTTTAACCTTGGAACGCGCTCACAAGCACGGGTCAGTTGCTGGGAGGGCAAGAGAGGCTGGCAGGGGTGGGGGAGGTGGGAGGTGGGGGGGCTGCAGGGTGTTGGAATTGACGAGGGAGGGGAGGGCCTGATCAAAACCATGTCACAAAGGAGGGGGGAAGGGAGAGAGAGAGAGAGAGAGAGAGAGAGAGAGAGAGAGAGAGAGAGAGGTTTCCATTCACAAAGAAATCATTATGGTTAATTTAATTCATTGTAGCGTTTAATACAGAAAAGCTTTTCTACAGAGACTGGGCATGAGGCCAACATTTATATATAAATGGGTTTTATTTTAAAAGCGAATGCAGTGAGGGGATAGGCTAGGGTTAGCCCTCTCATTCCCTCTCTCCTTCCCTCCCTTCTTTCTTTATCTACCTTTCTGAGCCTGTGTAGACCAGGAAATGGGGTCTCCCACAAAGCAGGAACCTCCCTACTCCCTACCCTGGAGCCCAGAATTTCTCTTCCCTGGACCCTGTTCCTTCTGAGAGCTGCGGTGAGAAATTAAAGTCCTCAGATGTTCTTCAGAATGCACTTGGCAATTGCTCCACCTTCCTTGTCCCGTCCACAGCAGGCTCTACCTATACACAAATGAGGACACTATGGCCCAGAAATGAGATGTGACCTGACTGTGGCCATACAACTTGGTGAGTGGCAATGGTAGAACTTGACCCCAGGCTTGTGTTTGACAGTCCTCCCCCCATCGGTCCTCTCAGGTCTCCAGTCCCTGCCCAGCTCTTTGAGGGTCTAGCATTCTTCCCTCTGCACCTGAGTCAGGCTCAGATCCACCCAAGCTCAGATCTACCCTGCCCGGCTTCAGAAGGATTCTCCCATCCCATCGGTCTTCCATCCTCCAGGAAGGCAATCAACTAATTTACACTGTGGTGTCAATGGCAAAGAGTAACTTACTGTAGAGTGCTAATGGTGTCAATTCAGGCTCTCTGGGCTCGCTAGGGGCTGGAGGAGAGCTGTGGTGATGGGGAGACCTTTTAAGAGTCCATCATATTATGTTACAAACCATTTATATAATGCTTGGGGACCACAGTCTGCTGTTGGACACACTGCCTTGGGTTTGAGTGGCACTTGCCTTTAAAGGAACATGGCCGAGGAAGCACTCCGATTTCCCTGCTGTCATTTTCTTCCCAGCCTCAGATTCCAACAGCAGGGACCCAGACACTCCTGGCCAGCCCCTCTCCTCCGGCTTAGCGTGGCCTGGCCTTGTGGGACAAGAAGGAAGCCTGCACCAGTGGGAGCTGTGGCACCCACTTGAGGTCTCTGGCTTTCAGGGCCAGGCTGTCTGGTTCTGCACACCCATGTGCCCATTGTAGGGATGAGATAACTGAGTCCCAGAAAAGTAAAAGGGCATGTTGCCACGGACACAATGGAGCGGGGGATGGTGTTTACTTCTTGTGATCCCTGGGCCCCCTGGCTGGCCGAAGCCTCCCTCTGAAGAAAGAGGGCCAGCTCAGGCTGTCAGCGTGGACAGAAGCGTGTTTAGCAGTGCCAGAGCATAGGGCTTGGCTGTCGCAGAAGCATGGAACCTCTCTGATGGGCCTCAAAGATACTCCATAGGGAGGCAGCTGGTGAAGCCAGCAAGCTGAGCATCAGAATCAAGAGAGACAGCAGAGGCCTGGTTCCAGGTTCTGCCCCTGGAGATCAAGCACAAGCCGCAGGGGTGGGGTGGGGGTGGCTAGAGGAGTAGGGTGTGGGGTGACGGGGGTGGGGTGTGTGTGGCTAGAGGCTGGGATCCAACAGAACGGGAGTCCCCAGCATTCCCTCTGTGCACCCCAGGTTTCCCAGTGGCCTGGCTGGTATTTGGGGTACTTGGGGTGCAAGCCCAGTGGAGTCCCACATCTGGATCCCGTTAGCTGCCAGCGTCCTATTTTTTTTTTTTTTTTTTGCCCGGGAAGAATGCGCGCCGCGCCACGCTGGAGGAGCTACTGCCTTCGGACCTGCCGCCTCCGATGGACTGGGCTATCAAAGGCCAGTGGCAGGCAGCCGGCCCCCCGGGGGAGGAGCTTCTCGCGTTTTCCCTCCTCCTACTGCCACCGCCACCGCCGCCGCCACCGCCGCTGCTGCCGGTAGCTTCAGGGTGGAGCAGGGCCCTTTCAGCAGGCGCTCCGGCTGCCGGCTGCCGAGGAGCCAGCCAAGCGGTCCGGGGCGCAGCCCGGGCAGGCCCGCTGCTTCTGATTAGCGGCTCGCCCGCCGCTCCTGCCCCCAGCGACCTGCCCCGACGCGAGCCCTCGTCCCATGCGCGCTCCCAAATACAAACGTGCGGCCTGGGGACGACCCCCCCCCCCCCCCTCCAAGCCCTTAGCCAGGGCGGGAGCGAACTGACCTCTGCAGAGCTCTACCAGCTTCAAAAATGCACACACTGGGTTTTCCTTTTGCAGCTCCTCGCTTGCTCTCCCTGTGGGTCCAGTCGCCTCTCTGAAGAGCTGCAACCGCAAGCAGCCTTAGTTAGAGACTGTTATTAAAAAATAATACCGAGGCATGTGCAGCCTTTTATAGTATAGTGCGGTGGTTTAAGGGGAAGGGTTCTGGAACCTGGCTGCCTGGCTTTAAATCCGGGTTCTGCCATTGATTAGCTCTGTGACTTAGGCTCTGTGACTTAGCGCAAGTTACAGTCTCCGTGTGCCTTGGGTCTCCCCTAAATGCTCTGTAAATCTGCCATAGCTATAGACTCCACATCACAGTGGGGCTATGCAGCGTAAATGACTTAATCCCGCGTGCTCCTCAGGGCGGTTGTGCCTGGCACACGGTGAACGCCCACTAACATACGTGATCATTGCTGCAACGTTGCTTTAGATCCATTGCCGTCACCTAGGGACTCCAGCAGCCCTGGGAGCTGTTCCCCCACATCCGTGTACTGCCCCTGGTGGGTGGCTCAGGGAAGTGCCAACAGGATCTTTTTGCCTCACTGCTGAAGCTCCCTTTTCCCACGTGCCTCAAGGGCCAAGGGGAACAGACCAAGGATTTTGAAGCGTGAGTCCAGGAAACTTAATTCCTTCAAGCATGAGCCAGCAGCTCAGTCCTGCCTGGCAGCCCCTCCCAAAAATATAAACCCCCCAAAACCTCAGCTCCCTAACATCGCAGCTCATCCAGTGGAAGTGAGAGGCCAGGAGTGTGTGTAATACTCTGTGCCCAGAGAGGCAGAGCCCTGGCAATACAAGGAGCTGGGAGGGGAGGCGTGTCCCTAAAGTGGCAGATTGGATAGCCAGCTCAGAGGATGCGTAAGGTGGCAAGAGAAACTGGGGACCCACCCTCCAGCCCAAAGGATACCCTCCCCCTCCTTAACCCTTCCTGGAGCTTGGGGCACCTTCTGTAGCCACTTTTGGCTCGCCTCTGCTTTCCAGATGGCCCCATGCCTGCTGCCAGTGCTGCTGGAGGATGGAGGAGGCCTCACTCTTTTTCCTCCGGGGACAATGCTGTGTCCCAGCAGCCCCTGCCCACAGCCCAGGGATGTCTGCCAGCCATGCGGGGAGCTGGCACAAAAGCCTCTAGGGAAGGTGTCCACAGCTCGCCCTGCCTCTGCCCACAGGGCCAGCTGGCACCACAGGCTTTGAGCACTCTTTCTAAACTGAGCTCAGAGATTTGTTGAGGGTTGAGTTCTAAAGGTGGGGGGGGGGTAGGGAGAAGGAAGAAGGAAGGAGAAGAGAGAGCTGCACAGGGGGGCAGGGGAGAGCACAGCCTGAGTCCCGGGTTCAAGTCCAGGTTCAGCCTCTTGGTCGGTGATGACACTGGGTAAGTTGTCCTCCACTTTCAAGCCTCCGCTCCTGCTGTGTCAGTGTGGGGCTGAAGTGTGACTGCGAGGACACATGATGTAGGAAAGGGGAGGGAGATGGCTAGTGCCAAGGTGGAACTGGACACCATCTCACACCCAGGCCCTCAGCGCAGATGGCTTTGTTGGTTTGGACTTGCTACATCTGATACGTACCGGGTCTCAGCTTCCCTTGCTGTGTGGTCACTAGTCAGAGTGCAACTGCTTATACCAGGGAGGTCAACGAGTTGGCCATGGCTAGAGCTCAGCCAAGAGGATGCTGTTTCTGAACATGGGACAAGTGAGGTGCTGGCCATTGGCCACATTGGTTGTGCGGCAGTGGTGGCGTCCTGGCCAGGAGGTGCCGGTGACAACATAGGCGCTGTGTGGGAACACACTCTGTTCTTTGGTTTCTCTTTCTCCCTTCTCAGGTTCTAGCATATGTAATGCAAGCGTGTGCATGCATGCACATATGTGCACACACACACACTGACCTTTGACCCCTGACCTGGAGAAAGGGAGATCTGCTTTGTCAGGAGAGACCCTGATTTCTTTTGGGGGCATGAGTAGAAGCCTGCTGATGTGGAGGCAGACAAGGGGACTGGATGATTTCTGAGACTTAGCTACCACTGGCAAACATATGTTCAGTCTTAGCCACTCGGTTACTTCTTGTCCTGTAGTTCTGCTACTGTTGGACTAAGAAGGTCAAGATCAGCGAAGCAGTGCCGGTATCCCATGTGGGCACCAGTTCGAGTCCTGGCTGCACCTACTTCTAATACAGCTCCTTGCTAATGTGCCCAGGAAAGCAGTAAAAGATGGCCCAAGTGCTTGGGCCCCTGTTCTCATGTGGGAGACCTGGATGGAGTTCCAGGCTCCTGGCTTCAGCCTCACCTAGCCTCAGATGTTGCAGCCATTTGGGGAGTAAAGCAACTGATGGTAGTTATCTCTCTCTCTCTCTCTCTCTCTCTCTCTCTCTCTCTCTCTCTCCCCCCTATTTCTGTAACACCATCTTTCAAGTAAATAGGTTTTTTTTAAAGTGATAAATTTCTTTTGGTGCAAGCAATTTTGCAGTCCATGCACACAAGGTGTTTTCAAATAGTTCCTGGTTTCATTCTTCACGGATGTCACCTGCTCTTACATGCACCCATGGTTCCCAAATGACTTTTAACCGTAAGACATCTTTCCATTCTGCGTGTGTGAACCTGCCATATTCTTTTCAACAGCTACATTGTATTCTGTAGGATGGAATCATTTTTAAAAGTAGGCCCCTCAGTAGGCTATTTAGGGCACTTATGATTTCCTGTGCGTGAGTGAGCACTTCTGTAGGATCGTTACCCAGAAGGAGAATCCTGGATTAAATGGTTCTATGTGGTTTCATTCTAACTCTGTCCCTCTAGCTAAGACCGTAAGTCTCTGGAGGACAGGGTCAGAGTTTTGCCATCTCTGCAGCTGCACTACTGGGAGACAAGGAGGAGGAGAGGAAGAGAACAAGGAGGCAGTTAGGGGAAGCTTCTGGCTGGTTGGTAGGGGCATCTTATCCTCCACCTGGTTGATCTGGGGACAAGCATCTCAGCTCCAGTTCTGGTCTTCTGAGGACAGAAGGCACAGATCAAGAGCCGTCTCCCTGGCCATCTGGATTCCAAGCACACTGGCATGGTTGAGCCAAGGCTGGAGATGGCAGCCTCACGCTCCCAGCGCCTCCATTCTCCTCCTTCCTTTCTCTTTCCGTTTGCCTGCCAGAGAGACCAGGGTCTGAGCCCTCCTCCATCAGCGCTGCACATCTTCAAAAAGCACGCCCAGGCACGGCAGGGCATGGAGTCTAGAGAGCTTGCAAAGCACAGAGCGCACTGGCAGCACCTGGCAGGGGTGGGTGGAATGGAGGCCAGGAGCTGGGGATTTTTCCTTAATAACAACCTGGCGCCCCAACTCACTGGCGGCTCTGCCTGCCTGCAAGCCAGCCTGCACCCCCACCCCCACCCCAAGAGCCTTCATCTTCAAAGCTTTTTGGGAAACAGTTAATTAACCCCCACAGCCCTCCCGCCTGCCCAGGGGGCTGTGATTCCCTCATCTCCGTGAGGGGGGGGAAAGGGGCGGGCGAGTGAAACAAGACTAGAGAAAGGGCGTGGAGCCCGGACCAAGTGATCCCAAGCTCCCAGACAAAGCCACGACCTCCCCTTTCTTTCTCTCTTATGTTTTAAGCTTTATTGTATGTATTTGAGAGGTAGAATGACCAAGAGAGGGAGAGACAGAGAAAGAGATCTTCCATCTGCTGGTTCACTCCCCAAAAGGTCACATCAGCCAGGGAGCCCTGTAACTCCATCTGGGTCTCCTAGATGGGTGGCAGGAGCCCAAGCACATGGGCCATCATCCCGTGCTTTCCCAGGCACATTAGCAGGGAGCTGGAGTGGAAGTAGAGCAGAGGTGGGACTCAAACCGATGATCACAGGGGATGCTGCCTGCTGCACCACGACACTGACCCCCACCCCAACCCTTAAATGCTTTGTGGCACCCCCAGAGACCAAGCCATGCCACCAAAGGACTAGAGGTTAAAGAGCTTATTTTCAAACCCAAGTGTTGGGGCGGATAAACTCACATGTGTGTGTGCATATGTGTACACACGTGCACACACACACAAAGGCACCCAAATGAGCAGGAGCAGCCCGCGGGAGGGGTGGGTCTTGTGACTTTCTATATGGCTGGGCCATCCAAAGCTGCTCCCGCACCCCCATGAGCAGGGTCTCAGTGAAGCCACGGAGGAACCAATGGGAGAGGAATTCCAAATGAAAACATCCTCCTTTAAGTCACCCTACGTGTTCACTTCTGTTTTTCTGTCCACTTCCCAACTCTTTCTGTGTCTCTTTCTTGGAAGGGTTGTGTGTGTACCACAATTCTCCATCGTCCGGCATGAGTCTGGCAAGGTCCCAAAGGCAGGGGCAGGATTCTGTTTCTATGTGTCCCCAGCCCCAACTTGCTGGGAATCATTAGCAGGTGTGATGTGACGTGGACTGACCGAGTGGGAAAGTGAGGTGCCCAAGGTCATGTGGCCAAGGTGAGCAGAACCAGGATGCCAACGGAAACCAGTGAGCCTCGTGCCTCCCACAGCACACTGCTTGTTCTTTGAGAGTTTCCAGGGGGAGGGGGCTTCCTGGGCTGGGGGTGGGAGTTAGATATGGCCAGCATCTCTTGGGCAAGGGTCAGCGGAAGCTGGTGGCTGCCCTCGGATAGCCACCTGCAGTGTCCTCTCGGGGCTCCTGCCGCCCCAGCACAGGGGAGAGTGCTGCCCATTGGCAGCAGAGCCAGGAACCAGACCAGAGCTGAATCAGGCCCCCTAGGGGACAGCGGGATGCAGTGATGGCCTGGCTAGACCTGCGGTGGGGTACTAACCACAGTCTCTAGCCTCCTCCTGGGCTCTGGGGCCTGGGGTCTGGCAGGAGGGCTTGGAGCGCTGGTTGAGGTGCCGAGCCCTCCTGCAGCCCAGTCAGGGCTGGGACACTGGCGGGGGAGGGGGGACGCTCTGTGGGCGGAGAAGGGGGCAGCCTGGCGCCTGGGGGGAGGGGCGCCTAGGTGAGCGGCCCTTCCCTGGCAGGAGGAGGGGGCCTGGAAGTCCAGAGGGGGAGGCTTGTTTCTCTGCAAGGGAAACCTTCAAACACTAATTGGTAGTTGCAGGTAATTAAAGTAATTTACTCAGATTATAAAGAAATTTCTTCAGAGTGATTAAGCAACTCTGGCTGTGTATGGTTGTTGGTAATCACTTCCCCAGGGGGATTAGTGCGCTTGGCAGCTCGGGATAGGGACGCTCACAGCCCATGGGTCCTGGAGCCGGCAATGGTGGAGGTGAGGGCGCGTGGGGTGCAGGGTGGGGGGGCAGCTGGCAGAGGCTCCAGGCGCTAAGGGAGCAGGCTACTGAGATTCACCGTGGGAGACTAATATTGGATCTGCGCGAACGTGGGGCTCCACGCATTACCAGGCCCCCTCCGAGGCTCAGGTGCACGCGCACTCAGATGCACGTGCAGACATTTACACACGGCTGCTCTATACACAAATGCGCACACGTGCGCACGTGCCATCAGCGCCAGCCCCGCCCCCTGGCATGCATGCTGGAGGCTCCTACCCAGATACTGGGAGAGAGTCGGGCAATCAGGCCTCTATCAAAGGCGCATCCTGTATCAATTACACACACCTGGGCATCTACACCCCTGTCAGTTCACAGGCACAAACACTGGAATCGGCACCAGCAGCCACACACAGACACACCCAGATGCTGGAGAGTTTATGTCACATGCTTACAATTGCACACACACACACATGCACACACACACAGACTCTGAGTATGCCCAGGGATAGACACGGATTTACAAAAAGAAAACACGCATGCATAGACACACGGCCACATGTGGACAGACACATGAATACAATCATATATGCAGCTGGACATCTAGTTTGGCCCAGACAGAGCCTCAAATGCTTACACCCAGACACGTGTACAGACCCAGGGCCTCATGCTCAATTGCAAATTAACTGAGGCGCCCAGCCATCACGCATGTACGTGCACACAGAACCACACCTAGACAGGATTCGCACACACCATGCCCCACACCTGCCAGCTGTCCCCAGCCACTCAGGGTCCTCGAAGGGGGTGAATCAGAGCCTGTGTGTTCCTCAGAGCACTGCAGTTCAGGTCAAGCCAGGTAAACTGGGGACAGATTGGCGGGGGACAGAGACAGGGGCCTGAGCTGCCGAGCTAGGGCTTGGCTGGGACAAGGGCTGAGGAGCTCTCCGTGGCAGGAGGGTGTAGGTCACGGCCACAGGCTCCAGTCCCTGATGCCACTTTTGAGCCGTGTGACCTTTGCCAAGTGCCTTCACATTTCTGACGCTTTGTTAGCCCCGTCTGCACGATGAGGCTGGTCACGTCGCCTTCCTCCGAGGCAGCTGTTGTCAAGAGCATGGCATCAAGTGACCCATGGGGCAGCAGCGTTCACAGCGTTGGCAGCATGGATGGGAATGCCCTTCCTGTGAACCCTGGGGGACTGCCTAGGCAGCCCCTTTGCTAGGGGGGAAACCTCCTCTGAGGCTCGCTCCTGATCCAGACCACTGGCCCTGAAGGTTGCACTTAGAAAACAGCGAGTCGCCCTTTTGGCTTTGCCTTTGCCTCTTCCTTGCTGTGTAACCTTGGGGCGCCCCTTTCCCCTCTTTGTGCCTCAGTTTGCATCTCTGTTCCCGAACAGGCCGCGGATGACCCAGATGACCCGTGAGCTCCCTCGTAGGCTGACATTCCAGGGTCCAGGACGTGAGGGTGGTTAAGTGCGATTTCTGTTATTTGGCCCTCGGAGGGTCTCTGCTAGCCCCAGGGCCATTGATGGTGAGGACGGTTGGGGGTGGGAGCTGACCGTGAGGGTGCCTCGCTGGGGAATACAGGAGCCTGAAGCTCAGGCATAGAAGACCAAGAGAATGGGATTTACAGGCAATGGGCCACGGGACAAATGACAATGGCTGCCCCAGTTCCATTTCCTGTTCAGGTTTCCCTTCCGTTCTTACACTGGTGACATCTCCCCCCACCCCCAACCTTTCTCTTTCCAGAGTAATCATACAATGGAATTTTTTCTTAATTTATTTATTTTTCTTTTACAGGCAGAGTGGACAGTGAGAGCGAGAGACAGAGAGAAAGGTCTTCCTTTGCTGTTGGTTCACCCTCCAATGGCTGCTGTGGCCGGCACGCTGCAGCCAGCGCACCGCGCTGATCCGATGGCAGGAGCCAGGTGCTTCTCCTGGTCTCCCATGGGGTGCAGGGCCCAAGCACTTGGGCCATCCTCCACTGCATTCCTGGGCCACAGCAGAGAGCTGGCCTGGAAGAGGGGCAACGGGGATAGAATCTGGTGCCCTGACCGGGACTAGAACCCAGTGTGCCGGCGCCGAAAGGCAGAGGATTAGCCTACTGAGCCACGGCGCCAGCCTTTCTTCATTTATTTTCATTTCGTTTGAAAGCGGGGTTGGGGGGGGATGGGTGGGAGTATCTCAAATACTTGGGCCATCATCTGTTGCCTCCCAGGCACATGATCAGGAAGCTGGATTGGAAGCAGAGTTGCTGGGAATTGAACCACACATCTGATATTTCATACGGGCATCCCAAGTGGGCGACTTAACCATCAGGCCAAGTGCCTGCCCTTCATACAGTTTTCAAAACACACACACAAAGGGCCGTAAATCTGTTGCAGAGACAGCACCATGGTGATGATGGGAACAACTGCCCCTTCCCCACTGGGCAGGCGCCAAGCAGGTGAGGTGGTTGACAAGTAGAAAGAGAGCTGAGCCCAGTGCCAGAAGGAAGGAAAGAAGCAAGCAAGCAGAGGCTCCCTTGAGGAACAAGTGGGCTCCAGAGTGTGCTGGGCCCTGGCACTACAGATTTCCAGCTCTTGCCCCTCCCCCCAAGGGCCCAGCTTGCCTCACTCCCCCATTCTTCGTTTGGCCATGTCAGTTCAAACACTGAGTACCCGGGTGCGTGGTACCATCTCTGGGCACTGGTCCATTTGCGCTCTTTTTATTTTTTTGAAAGATTTATTTATTTATTTGAGAGGCAGAGTTAGAGAGAGAGTCAGAGACAGAGAGACAGAGAGATAGACACAGAGAGATCTTTCATCAGCTGATTCACTCCTCAAATGGCCGTAATGGCCGGAGCTGGGCATATCCGAAGCCAGGAGCCAGGATCTTCTTCCAGGTCTTTCCCACATGGGTGCAGGGGTTCAAGCACCTGGGCCATCTTCTACTACTTTCCCAGGCCATCAGTGGAGAGCCAGATTGGAAGAGGAGCAGCCGGGACTCGAACTAGCGCCTGTATAGGATGTGGGTACCACATGCGGAGGTTTAGCCTACTACTCCACAGTGCTGGCCCCGCATCTATGCTCTTGTCTCAGCCTCTTAGTAGCTGCATGAGGGGGGAAGGACAGGCCTCCTGGTGTCTCAGGAGGCACTACCTTGACACTGGCAGACCCCAAAGGCCCAGGGGAGCTTCACCATGAATGAGACCAGACCCATTCTCACTGAAGGGACTCTGAACCTGGGTCCCTTTCATTTGCTATCTTTGGAGTCCAATAGGACTCAGGCATAGACGCCTTGGTGCCTGGCCTTGGAATCTTGAGGGTTAAGGGTGTTTGGGTTCCAAGGAACTTTACCCATGGTGGCCTGGCCTGGCACAGCAGCCATGCCTGTAATAAATGCCAGGGGATTGGTAAGCTCCTGCCCACTTCCCTTATCCACCAGCAGCTGTGGCACTGTTCTCCTTGGATGCTAAGGTGTGTGGAGCAGTAGAAGGCACTGACTTAGGGGCCAGAGCTAGGCTCAAACCCTGGTCCTGCCATTTGCTGTTTGTCTCATTCATAAAATGGGCATAGTAGCCTCTCAAAGTCTTTCCCAAAAGGCTGAATGAGATTCATGAATCAGAAGCACCTGACATTTGTAGTCGGCCTTCAAGAGGAAATAGTTCTCCCATGGTCTTTTAGAACTCCCGGTCCAAGAAGGCCCAAAATCTCTCTCCCTGAACTTCGCAAGGCCCTCTTCCTCTGTGTCTCATACCCAAGTCTGGCCTGGCACTGCTTCTCCTGGGCCTTCTTTTTCCTTGAGCCTCGTGAGAATAAGGGGTCACCGTGTCTTTGGCTCCCAAAGGAAGCTTTTAGACAGTTGCAGCTGCAATGGAAGGTAACGTGCTCTACGAACTTTCCAGAGAGGATGCCGTGCCCTCAAATCATGGACTCCTCCAGGTCAGAAACCTCAGTCTGTGCAGTTCCCGTCCGCTCCTTCTTATCCTTCTGTCAGGGAGAAGGGAACAGCTGGTTCCCATCCTCCGAGTAATAAGCCTGCCGTGCAAATCGTTTTCCAAAATCATTAGGCCACAAAGATTCTATTCAGCTGCAGTGTTTGCATTGGCCCCACCCTCATTTCTCAGAGATTGGAAGACATTTGCTCACAGAGACGGGGCATCGAGATACACCCGAGAGACTGAGAGAGCATGGCTCACTTTCTTCCCAGGGAGGGAGGGAGGGAGGGAGAGAGAGAGAGAGAGAGAGAGAGAGAGAGAGAGAGAGAGAGAGAGAGAGAGAAAACCAGCCAAGAAGACAGTCTCTGGAGGGCCACGGAGGCCCCCTTAGCCCAGAGTCTCAGAATTTCGGAGGGTTTTGGAATCTTCCCTCTTTGTGGAAGAACCCTGCCCCCTGCCCCCAATCACAGAAGCAAAGAATCAGCTTGGCTTGACACTTTCTGGGTGTGCAAAGAGGGGACAGAGTGGAAGACGGGTTCCCCCATGCTCTTGGAGGCCTTGCGGTCTAGCGGAAGAGGTAGCATACACCCAGACGCGCACACACGCACACACGCACACAGATGCATGCCAAGTGAAATCAGCCACGGATTGAGAACAACCACGCAGGAGGTCTCCAGACAGCATATCCTCTGCAGCAGATGGAAGGGTTTGAGTGCAGGGAGAAACCACAGTGTCCTGGCCTTGGCCAGCGCTGCCACATCTGCTCCAGGCAGTGGGACAGGACCGTCTTCCTCCTCCCTGGCCTCAAAGAGCCTGTCACTCTTCAGCCTCGTGGGAAACCTCCTTGTTGACCACCATCTAATCTGGAGGCCTCCCAGTGAACTGGGTCAGGCAGTGGTGAGGTGGGGGTCTCTGTCACCTCCTCTTCTACTCTTGAATGTTTTGGTGTGCTTCTTGATGAAGTTCCAAGGGAGGAAAAGAGACTGCACCACCCATCACAGGATGCCTACCATGTGCGGGGGATGGTGTCCCAGGATCCTCTGCAGGCTAGGGGTTGGTAGCCCATTCTCCAGATGTGGAAATGAAAGTGCAGCAACAGGCAGGGGCTCGAGCAAGGGCGCCAAGTCAGGAAGTGACCCCTCTGCTTGCCACCGTCTGCATCATCATGATCACGTAATGCGATCCATCGCCGCCATCATCATCTGGAGCAACTTTAATCTTTGTACCCTTCCCCTGCCCCCGTTATAACAACCAACACTATTGCCAGGCGCGCAATTCCCATCCACATGTATCTCCTGCTTCAGCCTCTCTGGAAGACAAGAGGACGTCAAAATGTTCCTGGAAAATGGAATTCAAAGCTATGTTTCTGCTGGTACAATTTTTCTTTTTTGAAATCCATGCCTTTTTTTTCATAATACACATTTTTTCATGAACTTTTCGAAGACCCCTTGTATATTTGCTTTTTTAAAAAAGCCTAATTGCTATTGACCTGTATTCAGAGAGAACAGCAGGAGACATAGGCCTGCGGGAGCCACCCAGTCCAGCCTGTGAACCTGTGGTGTTATTGTCGTGTGTGGCGTGTATTCAGGTCAGGGCCATGGCCCTGCCAAAGCTGAGAGTGTCCTACACCCATTGCGTCTCTGCCTCTAGCTGTCGCCTGCTAGGGATGGAGGTCCCGCTAAAGGCCAGGGGAGGGATTGTAAAGAACAGGGGCACGGGGTGCAGGTGTGGGGGCAGGCAGGGCCCACAGGGACCATCTGTTCCAAGTGTAGCTTAGGCCTGGGGCTTGGCGGCCCCTGGAGCCTTGAAGTTTGCTTGCTTCCACAGTGCCCATGAAGACCTGTGCCCACATGTCCATGGCGAGGAGGTGACTCATGCTGGCCTCTGGGGCAAGGTGTGAGAGGCGGCCCGGAACATGCCTTCCAAAGGCTCTACTGGGGTGTGCGAGTATGTGAATGTGTTTAAGTGTGTGTGTGTGTGTGTGTGGTGTGTTAGGGGTGGGGAAATAGGTGCCTCTTTGTTTCTGAGCAAAGCCTGGGTACCAGGGATAGGACAGTGCCACTTCCAGGCTGAGAAGCAGAGGCCTCCCTAGCTTGGGCTCCAGGGAGAAAGCCCTGCAAGCCCAAGGCACCTTAGCGGTGTCCTTTGCCCGGATGGCCGCACTGGTCTACGCTCTTCGACTTATACCCATCTGTCCAGTTCTAACAGAAGAGGGATCGGGCCATAGCCATTCTCTATTGCTAGGAATGCAGAAAGACCTCGGGGTTCCTGCTAACCCCTCCGTGACAGCGGGTTCCTTCCTTTCCTCCCTGGGATCCTGGTTGTAGCTCACGACAGAGCTGAATGTCACAATCACCAGCTGTATAGATAGATGCTCGTAAGATGTCTGGAACTTGCTTCAGAACAATTATTGGATGGGGAGGGGGAGGGGGCTTGCTGCAAGCCTGGCTATGGGTTGAAGCTGAGTGATGGCTCTAGAGTTGGGGGCTCGTGCACTATCATATTGTGTTGCTTATATCTGACATTTTCTATAGTAAAATGTTAAATCAAAACAGAATGAAACAAAGCAAAAACAATTTAAAAACCGCACAATCTGTAGGGAGCCGAAATCACATATTCCAGTGGTCTCCACCAGACTCCACAGGACTGAGACAGGCTTGCTTGCTTGGAGCATTCGGGCCATCCTTGTTCCCTCTGTCCCACGTCGGCCTTTAGCTATTGGGGGAAAATCGTCGTCTTTGGTGCCCAGCAGATCTGCGCAGTGTGCTGGCCTCAGCTGCTTCCTCGGTGTGGGATTTTGTGCGAGTTACTCCATTTCTCTGGGTTAAAGGAGAGCACGCACTCCCTTCCCTTCAGGGCCTCGTGGGACATCGTGTGTCGCTAAAGCTGTCTGCACGGGGCCTGGCACAGAGTGGAGTGCTCGATATGGCCGGGCCGCCGCTGGAATCATTGCTATTTTAGGCCAGGGCTCCAGAGTCCCCTTGGAGAAGAGCACACAGCCCTCCACCCCCACACCCCGTCCCACCTCCCATTTCTCACATCTTTGCACTTCCCCAGCCCGCTGACCTTCTTTTGCTGTTTATCAATGTGCCTTGGCAAAGATGGAGCCTCCAGCTGGGCTCCGTGTTCCAGGTGCTGCGGATCGACAGGCGTAGAGTTAGAGCTATTAGCTGCCTGCATCTGGGAACTGTATTTCTATTCATACAGCGCAAGGCTTCTTGAGCTGTTTTCGCCTGTGGTCAACTTACAGACTTACAGCCCTTGGTGTCTGTCCTCCCCGCCCCCCCCCCGGCCCCCCGCAGCCGCCAGCTCACCATACGGCTGCTACATTTGGTCTCCCAGACCTGCATTTCTGCAGTGGGACTTTGAGTGTCAAAGCAAGATTTTATATGGACCCCTGTTTCAATTTGATCTGGCTGGGTCGGAGCCCTGAGTGGTGACTAGGCCTCCTGTGTCCTGTTCCAGCTCACTGAAGACCCCAAGTGTAGAGGGCGGGATGGCAGCCCCGGGCTCTGTGGCAGCTGCTAACTAGTTCCTTGCAAGTTGACAGCAATCAAGGATCTTCAATTTCGGTGATTCAGCTCCTAATTCACCCCGTGTGATCTTCTCCAGCCCACAGCTCTCCCTCTGATTTGTGAGGACCCACGGAATGAGGGTCCTGATCGGGAGCTCTGCTGAACTCCAGACACCGACAGAGCCAGAAACTCACAAAATAAGGCCCTCGGGACCTAGTGCGTCCTTGGTGAACACACCACTTCCTCCCAGCAGCAGCCAGGGAGGTGGGTGAGAGGGTGGTTCCTGACAACCAGCATGCGTTCACACTTCATCTGAGAATTTGGTTGAGGTTCCAGGCTGAGCAAAGCGGCTCATGATCATTGAAATCTACCTTGCCCGTTCTGGAAAGTTGATGCTGCACTTGGTCCATGCGGACGGAGAGTCACCATGACAGTTCTGACCTTGAATCTCCCATCACAGGGCAGGAATTTGGCCTAGCAAGTGAAGTTGGCAGTTAGGATACCTGTGTCCCCTATCAGAGTACCTGGGCTGGATACCCAGCTCCAGCTTCTAACTCTAGCTTCTGGCTGATGCATATTCTGGGAGACAGGGGTGATGGCTCAAATAATTGGGTCTTCAGCATCCGCATAGGAGACCTAGATTGAGTTCCTGACTCTCAGATTTGGCATCAGCCCAGCCTCAGCCGTTCCAGGCATTTGAGGAGTGAACCAGTGGTCTCTCTCTCTCTCTCTCTCTCTCTCTCTCTCTCTCTCTCCCCATGTCAAATAAATACTTTAAAACATTTCAAAAAAAGTCTGCAGTTGATACCGGTACCGTGCACTTGGGGATGAAGTCATTTAAAACAAGTGCTGTCAGCATCACTGGGCTGGGCACTGCGGTGGGACAGGGCTGAGCCAACTGTGATTCTTCTACTCGGCAAGCAGCCCACCCATGTACTGGGAGAGAGAGGTGAGGCATGCCAATGAATATTTCTACAAAGGCGGCAAGTGGCGTAACAGAGGGAGAGACACAGCATTCAGAGGTTTAGAGTCAAAAGCACTGCGAGGCAGCTGAGAAGCAATCAGGAAAGGCTTTATGGAAGAGGTGCCAGTGGAGCTGTGGCAATGGGGTGCAAAGTATGGTTGTTAGGTGGAAGGGCCCATGTGAGGAGGCATGGAGTGGGGAGACCTAGCTTCAGGGAAGTAGCATGAACACGGGTGATCATGGTAACAACTGCTGTTTTATTAAACACATACTGTGTGCCAGGAATAGTATTCAGCCATTTACGCAGAGAAAGAGAGAGAGAGAGAGAGAGAGAGAGAGAGAGGTATTTTCCGTCTGCTGGTTCACTCCCGAAATGGCCACAATGACCGGATTGGGCCAGGCCAAAACCAGGAGCCAAGAACTTCTTCCAGGTCTCCTATGTGGGTACAGGGGCCCAAGACCTTGGATCATCTTCCACTGCTTTCCCAGGTGCCTTAGAAGGGAGCTGGATGGGAAGTGGAGCAACCAGGACTCGAACTAGCACCCATATGGAATGCCAGCACTGAAGGCTGGGGCTTAACCTTCTATGCCACAGCGCCAGCCCCAAGACCCACATTCCTAATTCTTAAGTCAATCAAGTTTCAGTCTCCTACCTCTGTGGGAGCTTCAACGCCCTTTTGCTGGTGTCTGTTTTTCCTCTCTCATCTACAAAGGCTTTCGGGAAAGAGAAGCCCGAAGGTACGGAAGCAGACCAGGGGTTTCCTTCCTGTTAACCCCCGAGCTCAGACCGGGCCCTGGTTTGGACCTTTTCTGGCCTCCCAGTAGGGCTGTGAGAGCCTTCTTGCTGCCCAGGGATGTTTGCTGCCCTCACCGCCTCCTGCCTTTGCCCTCTGAGACCCTGTTCTCCCATGGCTCAGTTCGCTACCCCACTTTGTAGCCTTGGTGTGTGCCCTTTCTCCAGAGTGCCTTTCGGATAGGTGGTTGTGCACATGCATGTGCGTGTGTGCATGTGTGTGTGGAGTGCATGTGTGCAGAGGGGTCTGCACCTTGCACAGGGAATTCCCCCTCCCCTTCTGCCTGGTGCCTTCTCCTCGGTCACAGCCCCCATGCCATGAGGCCTCAGTGCTAGCATGTGGCTCTGTGTTCCAGAGATCCCCGCCCCCCCCCCCAAATCCAACCTTTAGCCACCCTCTCTCCTGGCTTGACTAAGCCGCTGCCAGCCCCTCTCTTCTTTCAAAGTGAGGCAGCGGAGCACAGCGCGAGAGCATTCTGCGGCTTCGCAGGCCCCAGAGTAGGCTCACAACTCATTAGGCACTCATGTAATTAACTCAGTGAGTCTGCACCAGGAATTCTAGAAAAGCGGAAGAGAGTGTGTCCCGTGCAGTAAGGAGAAGTAGCGTCATGAAACTTTTCTTTCCGTTTTGTACATCTGAGGAGGCTTAAAAAGCTCGAAGAATAAAATTTACACACAAGTTTATTTTGGTGCAAAAAATTGTTAAATGGATGCCTAGCATTTTCATAATGTGCTTTTTTATTTAAAAATATTTGTTTGTTTATTTTTAATTATTTATTTGAAAGTCAAAGTTACACACAGAGAGGAGAGACAGAGAGAGAGAAAGAGAGAGAGAGTGAGCAGAGCAAGAGAGCTCAGAGAGAGAGAGGTCTTCCATCCACTGGTTCACTCCCCAATTGGCCGCAATGGCTGGAGCTGGGCTGATCTGAAGCCAGGAGCCAGGAGTTTCCTCTGGGTCTCCCATGTGGGCGCAGGGGAGCAAGGACTTGGGCCATCTTCTACTGCTTTCCCAGGCCACAGCAGAGAGCTGGATCAGAAGAGGAGCAGCGAGGACTCAAACCTGCACCCATATGGGATGCCGGCACTTCAGGCGGCGACTTTACCCGCTACACCACAGTGCTGACCCCCCCAAAAGATTTATTTTATTTATTTAAAAAGCAGATTTAGAAAGAGACAGACAGGTAGAGATAGCTTCCATCTTCTGGCTCTCAAATATGGCTCCAACAGCCAGGGCTGGGCCAGGTTGAAGCAAGGATATATTTACTTATTTGAAAGAGTTACAGAGAGAGAGAAGGGGAGAGAGAAAGAGAGACAGAGAAGTCTTTCATTGGCTGGTTCCCTCCCCAAATGGCCACAATGGCTGGAGCTGAGCTGATCCAAAGCCATGCATCAGGAGCTTCTTCCAGGTCTTACATGTATGTGTGTACAGGAGCCCAAGGACTTGGGCCATCTTCCACTGCTTTCCCAGGCCATAGCAGAGAGCTGGATGGGAAGAGGAGTAGCCAGGACTTGAACCGGCGCCCATATGGGATGCAGGCACTGCAGGCAGTGGCTTTACCCACTATGCCACAGCGCTGACCCCCATAATTCACATTTTTCATGACCATTGAAAACATTTTGTATGCATGGATTTAAAAAAAATACCAAAGAAGCTTATCTTTTAATCCCATTTTCAGTGAACATGGTGGGGTACACTCATGTGTACTGGTTCTTGTTGTAAAAGAATGATTTTTTTTGGCACTTGCACACTACAGGTTGCAATGAGAAAGCAACAGCAGCAATAAGGTGAGACACTGTTCTGGGGTGTAGCTGTGGCACCTTGGACAGGCCCTACCCCGTGTCGGGTCTTCATTTTTCTCACGTGGCAATAGGGCTTACGGTCCTTCCCTGTCACCCTCAGTCGTCGTGGCAAGGCACCATGAAGACTGAGAAGGGCTGGGCACACAGGGGTTACTGCCACCGTGCTGCCTGTCCCCACCCTTCTCCCCCGCCCAGGGCCTCATGGCCGCCAGGCATCGTCCTGTGCTAGGTCCCAGTGTCTCCATTGTGGTCATCGCGGGCTATGAGCCATAAGGCCCAGTGCAGCCCAGTCAAGAGCAGCAGCTACCAGGCCACCCACTGGGAAAATAGAAACTAGACCACTTCCCTGGCCAGGCTTTTAGTGCCCCGGAAGGTGGGACTTTTTGAGGATGCCCAGGGGCATAACTGGCCTCCTGATACCAAAGTGAATAGGGCGGCAGGAAGCCTCCCTGGAGGAGGTTGCAGAGGGCTGGAGCTACTTCCTGGCTGTGAGGGCACCTCAGTCTCTTCATCTGTGAAATGGACGTCCTGAGCTCTACCTGGCAGAGCTGGGATGAGGCAGCAGGGACTGCCATGTAGAAGGCCACTGATACTACTGGGCCTCTCTGGGGGTCCTTGGAGCCCCTGCCCAGGGGTCCCCATTTGGTTCCAGGAGGGTGTGCAGAAGAGAAGTCTGTGTGTGTGTGTGTGTGTGTGTGTGCGCGCGCCTGCACGCGCTGTCTCTGTGTGTGATGCTGGTGTGAAGCGGCTTGGTGATGGAGAAGCAGCCTCATGGAGACAGAGTTGCCACAAGTGCTTAATGCAGGAGCAGCGTTGCGGGCCTTGTCATCCACCTGGACCTTGGGCACAACACCAACGCCTGAGTGTGAGGCCGTGGCCGTGGCCCCTGCCCCTCTGTGGGTGGCATCTCTGTGTGGCCTCTCTCTGAGCAGAGGGAAGGAGGCTGAGCCTTGTTCGGGCAGGCCAGGCCTCTTAGCCCCTGGGGCCTCCCCAGGAGACAGGAGGAGAGCGGCTTGCGAAGGTGGGCTCCTGGCCCTACCCGCAGGCTGCTGAGCAATTGGGAGGCAGTGCGTGTGGCTGGACATTCAGGCCCAGGCCTGGGAATAGATGGTGTGTGCTCGTACAGCCAGTCCTATTAGAGATGGAAGAGACCCAAGTTGGCCTAAGGCCCTAGAGGGTAGGAGGTGGGGGCCAGAAAATTGGCAGTGGCTTGTGTGCTAAGGAGGTGGGGCACTGAACCGGGGAGGGGGGAGAGGTCAGCACCCCCACCCCCACTCAGAAATGGGGCTCCCTCTGAGGCTTGCCAGGGCAGCCAGCCAGCCAGAGCCCTGCCCCTGGGCCCAGCCTGCCTCTCCCGGGACAGTTCCCAAGGTAGGTATCTCCACTGTGACTGGCTGAGCCGCTGCGTTTCACAGCCTGCCCCTCCTCTTCCTGCTCCTCCTCCTCCTCCTCCTCCTCCTCCTGGAAGCCTCCTTGGCTGTTTATAATAGCTCAGAGATATTTGTAGATCAGTATCTCGGGGAGGCCGTTGGCCTGACTCATCCCTGAGCTAAGCCCTGTCTGTTCGTTCCTTTCATCTCCTCCCCAGCCAATCCCTCTTCTCCCTTAATCATTTTCTCTCTCGCCGTCTCAAGGCCCTCCAGCGAGTCTGGCTGCTGACTTCTCTTCCCTTTGCCCGTTGTGCGCTTGAGAATTCTTCAGTAGAACCCACACGCCGCTGGCTCCTGGAGCAGGACTGAGGGCCCCAGGAGCCTGCTCTAGGCTGCACTCCACAGGCAGAGGGCTTGGCCTTTCTGGGACCATGCTTCTGCAAATGGGTCATGGCCATCCCCAGCCTGAGCCATGGTGCACCTGATCTTGGGAGAACACAGTGGCAGTCCCTTTGTCACTCCCTCCAGTCTGCCTCTGTCTCTTTCTTGGTCATTCATTTTCTGCTCCCCTCCTCCTCCTCTTTCTCCTCTTCTTGCTCCTCACCTTTCTCCCCGCTTCCTCTTCCTCCTCCCCCCCCTCCATGCTCTCCTCCCTTTCCCCCTCCTCTTCCTCCTCTTTCTCCTTCTCCCCCTCCTCCTCTTCTTCTTGTTCTTCTTCTTGTTCTTCTTTTTCTTGTTCTTCTTCTTGTTTTTGTTCTTGTTCTTCTTCTTCTTCTGTCTCTCTCTCTCTCTCTCTCTCTCTCTCTCTCTCTCTCTCTGCAGAGAATGACCTAGTCTACCCCTGCCCCATGCCCTTCCAGTGAAGTCACAAGCAAGCCCAGAGCTGCAGTCCACAAGACCCCCAGGACAGTCTGAACTCCCCCCACCCCCTCTGCCACTGTCCCAGCCCCAGAGACAAGTGCGGCTCGGGCACAGGGACTTGCCCCAGACTTCTCACCAAGTGCCTGATCCAGAGCCCGCCGGGTGGTGGTGCTGCTGCTGCTGGTGGCGGCGTGTGTCTGTGTTTGCTTGCGTACAATTATCAGGGTATTTTAAGAACCAAGCTACTCCCTGGCAATTGCTGTCTTGAACATTTCCCTGTTCCCCTGAAGGCCGTGTCTGGAGATAGCCTGGGCTTACTTTTCCTCTTCGGGCCTCAGCATCTCCATCTGTGCAATGGGTCCAGGGGGCTAACCTGGGATAGCCTTGGGCCTCCTCAGTCCTGCCTGCCAGGAGCTTCCCATGTGGTTCTCTTAACTAAGAAAGGCCAAAACATTGCAGTGTCCCAGAGAAAGCAGGCTTAGAGAGAATGATCCCAGGATAGGCCATGCGGACAGCCCTGGGTTGAAATCCCACAGCCACTGACTCCGTAGGTGACCTTGGACAAATCACTTCCCTCTCTGAGACTCAATGGCCTCATCTGGAAAATGGGGATGGGAAAGTCTTCCCCCACCCCAGGGTAGAGAGGATGGCTCATGAAAGAAACCACAAAAGGTAGCTTCGTTCCTTCCCCAGTCGTCCCGAGTGAGCTTCCCTGAGGCCCCTGCGTGCGTGCGCGTGGGGGCCGGTGCCTTCCTTGTCCTCTCCCTCCTCTGTGTGCCGGCATGGCAGCCACAAGCCTGGCCCCTGTGGGAAGAGCAGCCAGTCAGCTGGGCGGCGCCTTCACACTTGGTGCCTCAGCAGCTGCTAGAGGCCTCCTGGGAGCCACAGGGCAGAGAAAGGGAGAGATGGCAGGGGGAGGGGCAAGGCAGAAGCAGATGCAGAGACAGGCAGAGGGAGAGCCCAAACAATGAGATCAAGACACTCAGGGACCCAGAGCGATGGACCTGATGGACCGAACTGGAGAAAGGAGACAGGTTGGGAGAAAGGCGAGGAGAGACAGGGAGGGAGGGAGGAAGGGAGGGAGGGAGGGAGAGAAGGGACAGGCAGAGGAGTAGAGCAGAGAGATAGGACACAAGGCATGCTGGGAGGAGGATGAGCAGGGAGAGAGATGGAGAGGGAGACACAGTCTGGAAGAGAAACAGAGGCAGGCAGGGAGAGTCTGAGACAAAGAGAGACAGAAACAAAGGGAAGTAACAACGGGAGGAGAGGCTGATGGAGATTTGGAATGGGAAGGAAAGAAGGAAGGATGGATGGATGGATGGATGGATGGATGGAAGGAAGGAAGGGGAGGAGGAAGGGGGGAGGAAGGAGGGGAGGGGAGGGGGAGGTGCTAGTTCATGGCCAAGGGATTGTCCAGCGCCAGGGGCTGACACAGCACATTCTCCTCCTTTCTCCCTCTCTCCCTCCCATTGGCGGCCTCCTGCGGCCCCCTCCTCCTTTCCTTATCGCGGGGGGCCCTTGGCTGGCAAAGGGGGCCCTCCAACCTGGCTGTTGTGCACGGTGTTCTGGGCCAAGGTTAGCGATGCTCCAGGCCCCTCGCCCGCCCCTCGTCCTTGGAGCTCAGGTGGGGGGCGAGGGAGGGGGTAGGCTGGGGGAAGCAGGTGACCACTCCAGAGAGAGCCAGGGCAGCAGTCCAAGGCTTCAGCAGCCCAGGAGGAGCAGGAAGGGGGCTGGGGTGGTGGTGGGGAGGCTGCTTGCCTCCTTCCCCGGTAAAGCTCCCGCTGATGCTGTCATCTACCGGGGACCTGGCCGGGCTCCCTGGGGCTTAAGGGTCTGCCCCACCAGCTCCGCATTTTCCGCACAGTGCCTCCTGTCAGAGATCCCTAAGCTTGGCCTCTGAGGAAGCCCAGAGGGTTCCAGAAAGAGCCACAAATGTAGTGATAAGCTCTAGTCTTGGTGCACAAGGGTGCCTCGGAGTGTGTGTGGGGGGGGCTCCCTTGCCACTTGGCAAAGGTTAGGCCCCGGTGGGAGGGAGAGAGGGAGTTGGGAAAGCACAGGGAGGTGTCAGGTGCATTGCTCCAGGCCTTGCTTCTTGGAGCTTTGGGCATAAGGGCAACTGAGCCAGCGCAAGATCAAGGGGGCAGAGAGATGAGAAGGGGACTGGGGCTGTGGATTCTGGAAGAGGCAGGAATCTGCAGCAAAGGGTGGAGGTGCTGTCTTCATCTTTAGAAATCTGAAAGGCGCTCACGGGCCAGAAAACTGACAACAAGAAATCTCGGAGCTGGATGAAAATCTTCAAGCTGGCGGGAAGGGACCCCCCCCACCACCACCCAGCCCCCGCCGACGCAAAGGCTGGGGGAAAAAGGAGGTTGGCTCACAAACAGTGCTGCTCATGCCAGCAGCCAGAGTAGCGGCCCCATCTGTGAGCGCTCCCAGAGCAGGGTGGGCACACGGGGATGTGACAGGGAGGCATCTACCAATAGGGAGACGGCTTGTTGGCAGTTATACAGTCCAAGAGGGAAAGGTACAGAGGCTAGAGGTGTGAAGGGAGAAGCCCCTGGGTCAGGCATTGGCTAGGAGTGGATTAAATCGCCCTCAAGAGGCCTACTGGCCTGAACCCCACCTCCCCGAGGCCTGGGTGCAGATCCCATCAGGAGCCACTCACATCAGAGACACCCAGAGGTCATGCAGGCTGCTGGAGTCTCACCGGTCCTTCCAGTGGGCAGCCTGATTTTCCAGCGGTTCACCAGCTGATTATCTCCAGGTTCTATGAATGTCATGGTAAGAGGCAGAAGGCAAGAGAGCCAGAGGCAGCCCAGGGAGGGCCAGGGGTGCTTGGTGTGACAAAAAAACTGCCTGGAGAGGTGCTGAGCCACCTGTCTCTGGAGGGTGGGTAGACCACTTGGGAGAGTCATCTCACGGGATTTGTAGTGGCCTGGGAATCAGCAATCGGACAGGTTTGAGGATCTGTCTGGGCCACACCAAGCAGGTGTCTCCTGGGCTGGGGCCAACTGGCAAAATACCCACTGGGCTGGGGTTGGGCCTCTGATCTCAGGGCTGGCGGCTCCAGGAAGCCCCCACCCCAATTCACCTGTTGAGACTGACTGTGGGCCCCGAGCCCAACCTACCCTGCGTCTGCCCAGGTGCGGGTGGAGTGGAGCACATGGACGGAGACCTGAAATGAGGACCACATGGGCAGGCTGCACCCCACCCATGTGAGAGGAGCCTGGCCAACTACAGAGTTGTTTCTCTCTTGCCTTTGTGGAAAAGGCAGAGAGGCCAGGCCGCTCTTCTCTGGCTCTCTCTCTCTCTCTCTCTCTCTCTCTCTCTCTCTCTGAGTCCTCTTGGCCTGGTGGCCCAGGGCCCTTTCTGCCTGGTTGGACTGATCCGCTCTTATCTCCGCCCTCATCAACATTCCTCATTCCAGCTTCCCCCAGTCCCAGGCCTGGACACATACCTGAAGGGTAGATCAAAGGCCCACAGCTGCTCTTGTCAGCTCCCGTTAGACCTCAGCTGAGATGGGGAGCCCACCCTGGCAGGCTGCCCTGGCCCCTTCACCCTGCCTTCCCCATCCTGGGCTCTCGGAGGCAGCCTCACCCCAAGCGGCGCCTCCAGATGCCGAGGGGCCTTGCCCCTTGCAGGCCTCCTTCCCCTCCCCCCTCCTCTGAAGACAGAATGCCTTAGATGCCGAAGTGGGAACCAGGCCTGGGGGCTGGGCCCCCCTCCCCCGGGGCAGACAGAGCCGATTCTCGCCTGGACAATATACAAATCCTGGTGCCTTGCACTGGGGCAGGTCCCTGTCCCAGCTGCTGCTCTTGATGAGGTTTGGGAAGCCAGAGCTACTTCCCAGTTCTGCCATGTAGGGGAGCTCTCTAGGCCTTGGTCTCCGCCCCCAGAATACCTAGTTACCTAGATGAAGGGATTTTAAAAACTTCATGGACAATGCATATCATGCAAAAACCATGTGTGGATTTCAGGATTTTTATTTTTTGCCCCTCCTACCCCCTAACTTACCTTTGCATTCTATTTTTCCCTAAACTTTTTTTCTTAAAAGATTTATTTACTTATTTGAAAGTTGGAGTTACAGAGAGAGAGAGAGAGAGAGAGAGGCAGAGAGAGAGAGAGAAGTCTTCCGCAATGGCCGGAGCTGTGCCAATCCAAAGCCAGGAGCCAGGAGCTTCTTTCAGGTCTCCCACATGGGTGCAGGGGCCCAAGGACTTGGACTATCTTCTGCTGCTTTCCCAGGCCATAGCAGAGAGCTGGATCGGAAGTGGAGCAGCAGAGACTTGAACCAAGTCTGAACTTGGCCCAAATGGGATGCCGGCACTGCAGGTGGCCGCTTTACCTGCTAAGCCACAGCACCGGCCCGGATTCCCTGAACTTTTGGAATTACCCTCATATAGCACGGTTCCATGTGTTTCTGTATTGAAAAGGTGCATAGCAATGGACTTACACTTGTTGAATACTTACCCAGGCACTGTTCTAAGTGCCTTATAAAGTACTTAATGCGTCAGAACAAGTGTGTGAATTAGGCACCATTAGCATCATCACTATTGTTTTCTTAAAAAATTATTTTATTTATTGGAAAGGCAGAGTTACAGAGAGAGAGAGAGAGAGAGAGAGAGAGAGAGAGAAAGATCTTCCATCTACTGATTCACTCCCCAAATAGCCACAATGGCCATACCTGGGCCAGGTCGAAGCCAGGAGCCAGGAGTTTCTTCCAGGTCTCCCAGGTGGGTGCAGGAACCCAAGCACCTTCCACTGCTTTCCCAGGTGCATTAGCAGGGAGCTGGATTGGAAGTGGAGCAATGGGGAGAGGAACCAGCACCCATACGTGTTGCCAGCATTGCAGGTGGCAGCTTAACTTGCTACACCACGGTGCCAGGCCCCCATTATCACCATTTTAACAGACAAGGAAACCGGAGCCCAGTACATGGTGCTCAGTGATGCACAGATGGTAAGTGACAGGGCTGGGGTGCGCCCCAGGCAGCCTGGCTCCAGAACCGCCACATTCAGCAACCTCTTGTTTGTGCGCTGATGACAAGAGAATCGGCCTGTAAGTGTATACAGTTGGCTCTCCATACCCACAGGCCTTGCACCTGCGCATTCAAAGGACCACAGGGGAAGAATATTTGAAAAGAAAATCGTGTCTGTCCTGAGCATGTACTGACTCGTCTGTGGCTTGTTCTGATTCCCTACACAGTACAGTACAACAGCTATTTTCATAGCGTCTACTTTGTAGGAGGTGTCATAAGTAATCCGGAGATGATTTCCACTATACATGAGGATGTGCATAGCTTAGATGCAAACACTAGGCCTTTTTTTTTGACGGGCAGAGTGGACAGTGAGAGAGAGAGAGAGAGAGAGAGAAAGAAAGGTCTTCCTTTTTGCCATTGGTTCACCCTCCAATGGCTGCCACGGCCGGTGTGCTGCCGCCGGCGCACAGCGCTGATCCAATGGCCATTTATAGGAGAGACGTGAGCCTCTGATTATTCCAAAGGTGGGGGATGGGGTGGGGCTGCAGCCAATTGCCCTGTAGACAGAGACAACTGTGGGCCTTACTTTAGCAGGGCAGCTTAAGGGTTGCTAGCAGGAGAGAGCACGGTGCAAAGGGCCTGCAGTATGTACGGGCCCGGAGGCAGGAGAACGCGGGGCTGAGCACTGCAACTGTGGGATCAGGGAAATCTCGGCGCAAGTCGCAATGTCGCAATGTCACGGAGTCACTAGTCACTGCATGAATGACTGACCTACCACTTGGCCCTTGGCAAATCAACTGCAGTGGTGACTACGTCTCTGGATTAGTTGAGAGATCTGAATGAGCAACACTTAGCTTTGCTAGGCCCAGCCATCTTAATCTTTTTTTTTTTTTTTTAAATAACCAGAGATGAAGACTGAAAAAGTCCTCCCCATCCAACAAGGCCTGGTCAAGTTACCTCCTTTCCTTCTTTGGGCAGGTTTCCCACCTTCCCCCCACCCCCCACCAAAACACAAAGCAAAGGATGAGCCCGGTCTTCTTCCCATAATGCCCCAGCCAGAGTTTCTAGTGTTTCCGGGGGAGAGCCAGGTACAAAGGGACCCTAATAAGCTTGTCCCGCAACCAGTTTTGCTGAATGCTGGTGAGGTCTGGAGAGAGAAGCGGCTGCTCTGGCTCTTGGGGAGTTCCTAGTCTGGGCTGGGGTGGGAGTGGCAGGCTCCCCCCAACCGAGGATGTTGACCTTGACCGAGGACAGCTAGAGGAACATATTTACCCAGTTGTTAATGAGTATTTATCAAGTGCCTGTTAGGTAGCAGGCACTATTGTTAGAAGCTTCTTTATGATCATTAGCATATTGACACTCCAAAGGACCTAGCATTTGGCCTGGTAAAGTCACTGGACCCAGGTGTGCCAATCATGGTAAATGACGCCAAGGGGGCTGTGGCTACCCCACCCTATGCCCACATGCTGGCTCAGGACAAGAAGACTACGATCTCAACAGCACCCCCACAGACCGGTGCTCCAAGACAGATGTCCCCTTTGGCCCTTCTCTCATTATGCTCCTGTGTTCCAGGAACTGAGAGCAAACATGTGGAGCCAGGGGTGAGAGGCGCCTGATGCATTTCTCGAACTGTGAGTCATTGCGCCGATCTGAGCAGCAGCCAGGGGTGAAGGTCAAGGAGAAAAGAATGGGAAGAGAGCAGGCTGGAGAGGTAAGCAGGGGCCAGCCCTGCATTTTGGCTCTGGCATGTGGACTTTATCTTGTAGGCCAAGGAGAGTCCCCAGAAGGTTTCTAAGTGAGGTAATCAGATGTGTGTTTCAGCGAGTTCACCGAGCGGATGAAGAAGATGAGCTCTCCATGGGTCCTGTAGCATCCGAGGGGCCTGGAGGACATTCAAGCCGGGATGAGGCTGAAGCTCAGGGGAGAGAGTTGGCCAGGAGATTTGGGGTGGAGATTATCAGCACGCAGATAGGAGCTGAAGCTGAGCGAAGATGAGCTCACGCAGGGCTACTGGGGAGCATGGAAAAAGAGGGGGAGGGTGGGAGCCATGGGACTTTCCAGCATTCAAGAACTAGGAGGGGGAAGAGAAGCTAGCAAAGGAAACACACGGAGCAGCCAAGGGAGCCAGGGGAGAAACCAAGTGGGTGTGTGTCTGGGGTACAGCTGGTGAACGATGGCGAAACCAACTTGGAATAGGAGTGATCAAGGTCGGCTATCCAAATGGACCCCTTGCCAGGGAAGGGTTAAAAGGTAAAAGGCTCAAGCAGGGTCTTTATGATGAAACATTAGTCCTAATGTGAATGCCCACCTCCAGCCCGGGAGCTCTGTCCCCAGAGATTCCTGATTCAGCAGGTCTGGGCGGGGCCTGGCCTGGGAGTCTGTATTTTGGAGCAGCAGTCAAGTTGATTCAGGGACTGGGGTCTGTGGCGATCGTTGTAAGAATGGCTGCTGTGTTAGGGTCAGGTAGTGAAAGGCAACAGACTAAGGGGGATGAACTGGTGGCCTGCCCCCAGGGGCAGAGAGAAAGGCTGGATGAGCAGCAACACCCATTCACCCAACACACACACACGCACACACACACACACACACACACACACGGATCTTTCTCTTAGAACCCAGGTGCAGGCCCGGAGCCCAGCCAGCAGTAAACTGAGCCTCAGCGTGGAAAATATGGAACCAAGATATCCGGGGAGGAGGGGGGAGGGTGGGTGGGAGAGGGAATAATGCAAACCATGCAGATCTGCCCGGGGAAGGAGCAAGGGAAAGGGGGGGTGGGTGTAGGGATTGCTGAACAGCGAATGAGATATGAGTTTGCAATGTGATATGGTAGCCCCCTAAAGTCAGCCTCGCATGTTCTCTTTCCCTTTCTGTCTCTCTTGGGTCCGCAGCCTGCACGGGGCCAGACTGCTGTAGCACAGAGCCAAAGCTGAGGCTCTCGCCTATTGCAGGCCTAGCCCTGGCTGGGACAGTGCACATCCGGTTCACCGAGGAACTAGTCGCGATCACCTAGCCTCGCTGCAAGGGACTGAATCAGGGCTGTGATGAGACGGGCAGTGCTTCAGTATGCTATCATGCAGGTGAATTCCAGTTAGATAAGTCACTTAACCTCTCGTGGCCTCTACTGCCACCTGAGTAGTAGCGTGGAAGAGGGGAGTCTAAATGACATGGGTCCCTCCAATGCCTAACATGTCGAATCTTCGTGGGTGGGTGAATTTTCAACTGTTTTGTCCTGATCCCTTTTGTACGGACAAAAGTGGCTGCACTGGCCTAGCACAGATCGAGCGCTTGCTTTATGCTTGGGACTATGCTGCGAGTTTCGCATCCAGTCTCTGTGTCTGCTTGATAACAGCCCCGTGAGGAAGATGTTATGCCCATTTTACAGATGAGGACATCAAGATGTTGGGGAACTGGCCATTGGGGTTTGAAGTTTAGAGGAAGAAGGGGCATGACCTCAGTCTCTGTAGATGCGTCATGGGAATTCCTTGATCCCATGTTCCCTGTGCTAGTTGCAGCCCTTTCAAGCCCACAGCGCCCATATTTTTCCAACAATGGGTCACATGGCTTGCCACTTGGGGGTTGAAAGGGTTGGGGCACACATAGGTTGATAAGGTGCCGAGCAGGTCTTTGAAATGTCTTTTTGACATGCCCCCAAGGGAGCCAGTAGCCATGGTGGTGGTGGCGGCGGCAGCAGCGGTGGGGGGCCTTGGTGTGAGGTCTGGGTGCAGGAATCCTCTCTGCCAGCCTCCCTTTCACCTTGATGCATCCCAGAGGCCAACTGTCTTGACAGGGATCCTCTGAGCAAACCTAATGATTGCCAGCTGGGAGTGGAGCGCACAGGGCCGAGGCCGCTGGGACCCCACCTCACCTAGGTTCTCATTGGTTCCCCGGCCAGCCAGGAATGGCTGGCTGCTCAAAGTCAGGCCTGGCTTCTCTCACACCAGGACACTTGCCTGGCCAGTCAGGTCCAGCCAGCACTTCTGTTCCTGTTCCCTTGATGAAACCTTCCCTGTGGGCTTTCAGAGAGAGAGCGCGCACGAGAGGCCCAGCCCAGATTCTGGGCAGCCAACACGATTCCAGGCCCTTGCCTGCCCTTAAAGAATCTTCTATCCCCAGTAGCAGCTGATGGCCTGGCTGGGTATAAAGATGGGATATGAGGCTGCTCGAAGTCAGATCCTTTTTCTCTATGGACTTCCTGCTCTTGTGGTCCTTCCTCCCTCCTTTCGTCTTTGTACAAATACCCAAACTCTGCCAAGAGCCGAATTAAGACCCACATGACGTTGCCCAATTCATTGGCCCCTCGGAAGGTCTCAGGGTCTTTTCTAGCTGGGGCCCTATAAGGACTCTGCCCAGCACAACTCCTTGGGTATGCACCTTTCTGTGCAAGGCACCTGCAGAAGCCAAGTCCCATAGCTTGGAATTCAGCTCCTTGTCTCTAGTCCACAAAGTCCCACAGTTGCTTTGGGACCCCTGGCACCTTCCAGAACACGGCAGGTATTTCTTTTCCTGCAGGCAGAACTTTGGCTTCGAGTCCCCCGGCCCCACTCCCCCTCCCTTGTTGCAGATCCCCTCCTTCTTTGCCCCTCCTCTTGCATGCTTCTCCAGGGCCATTGTTAGATCTTGGTTTACCCTTTGGTTCCTGAAGTTGAGTAGTAGAATTAGTGTCTCCCTGAGGGCAACTTCTCCTCTCAGAGGCTCCATCTCTTGTCTGGGAGGTAGTAGAGCAAAATGATTCAACTCACTGTCCATTTGCCATATTCTCTCATTTTTTTCTTTTTTTAATAGTTTATTTGTTTATTTGAAAATCAGTGTTACAGTGAGAGAGGGAGAGAGAATCTTCCATCCACTGGTTCAATCCCCAAATGGCCAAAGCCAGGAGCCATGAGCTTCATCTGGGTCCCAGGCATATTAGCAGGGAGCTGGATGGGAACTAGAGCAGCCGGGACTCGAACCAGCGCCCATATGGGATGCTGGCACTGCAGGCGGCGGCTTTTACCAACTATGCCACAGCGCTGGCTCCCATATTACTAACTCTCTGACAGGGCTTGCGTAGCCTGGCAGATGGAATGGAAGCAGAGACTTAAGGAATGAAAGGGCACGGGCAACCACTCTGGATGTGGTAAACTGAACCCCACAGTACAAACCCGTGTTGTTATGTGATGAATATGCAAATCGAGTTTCCACGGCAATGGGAGCATGGTGTAGGTGTGTGTAGTGGGTCCATTTGCATGTTCTCATCAGGGAGTTTGCAGTCTCCTTGAGACAATGGACTCCGAGGACTTCCCAGGACCGATGCACAGAGCCCCGAGTATCAGTTCACCTTGGCTGAGCATTTTTCAACCACCGATCATCTGTTCTCCACAGCATCCTCTGCGGGAGCCTGCAAAGGGATTGGGAACCTCAGATTTTGGGTGACAACAGAGAGGCTCACAGGGCAGGGAAGTGGCTTGCCTAAAGTGACATGGTCAACATTGGTTAAGGGTTTGAGCTCAGATCTTTGAAGGCCTGGTGCTCAGAATTGGCGAGACCAACTCCAGAGGACAGAGTCTCTTCTCTTCCCTCCATTCACACCGAGTCCCATTTATGCAGCAGGTGCGCCCTGTGATGGGCCCTGAGCAGGGTGCCAGGGATCCGGAGATGAAACCATGCAGACCCTGACCTTGAGGCCATCTAAAGGACACATTCGTGAGAGCCCAGAGATACTGGTCCATGGAGATAAGAGCTGCCAAGAAGGGCCCACAAAGTGTGACAACTTGGGGCGGGGCTAGTGGCATGGGGGCTCAGAGAGAGATGAGGTAGTGAAGATGGGAGCCAAGGAGGGATGGCATTCACAGGACTGGGCCAAACATCTCCTGAGTTGCTAGCAAGGTGTTTGGTCTGGAGAGTGGATGGCCTAGCTGCAGATGGTGGATTGACTCGCCCTGATGCTGCTCTATCTCTTATGAGCCGGCACCAATGCCACCAGCCCCTGGCATGGACTCATTCATCCCTGCGTTGGCCTTGGCAGTAAGCAGGGCACAGAACTCTGGCCAGAGCTGTCTCCTCCCTGGGTTCCTGCACCAAGGAGAAGGCAAGGAGAGAGCAGAAACTAGGAAAGGAGAACTAGCAAGAGCAGGGACTTGGAGACTAGGGTGGGAGTGAGTCCTCTTTGCTCCCAGAGCGTGATCCCTGGGCATGCAGCTTTGACAAGGGAGAGGTTTGATGGGGCGAACTGCTGGTGTGTGTTGGGCAGAGAGCTGGGGTAGCAGAGATCCCGCACAGCAGGCAGGCATCTTGGGCTAGGAGGGTGGAGTCACAGACTCTCAACAATTGAGAGCACACGCACCGCCAGTCCTGACTTTTTCTCCGCACCACCGAGGCCGGTTCTTTCCACTTGACATTCATTATCTCAATGCATCCTCACACTAACCTTGTGACTTGCCCCACCCCCTTCCCATCCCCTGTGTGGCCCAGGAGGCTCAGCGAGGCGGGGGGTGGGGGGGTGCCCTGCTCTCAGGTCACGTAGAAATAAGTGGTGGCCCTGTGTGCTTCGTACTCCCTGCCTTGCAACCGGCCATCGCCAGCCTGCCAGAAGCAGAGCCTTCTGCCGTCTTGGGGATGAGAGAGGCAGAAACTGACAGGTCCTCCAGGGACCCCCAATTTACACCAGGCCCTAAATTGGGAGAGAAATACCTCCTTTGCCTCTGGCGGGGGGTGGGAGGCTGGGACGTGCTGAGCAGCCCAGTGGACAATGTCCCTGGCCGTGGCATTGACAACCTAACAGGCACCGTTTACACGTGGCTGTTTGCTTCTCGCTTTGCGGTAGATCATGTTTATTTCTCTTCCTAATTATGAAAGGCACGCAGGCAGGCCTCTTTCTGGAAAGGGTCTTTGATAAGAGCCCAGGGCAGCGAAAGTGCCGCTCACAGAGGATCCCTCTGCCGGCGCCTACACGTGCGTGGCCGGGGTGGGGCTCTCTCTTGGCTGCCTTTTGTTTTCAGAGCGAGTGCCCACACTGGCCCACGAACACTGTGCCCCCAAACAGTGCACCTTCCCCAGGGGCTCTCATCTCTGCCCCGCCCCTTGCTCCCCCCTGCCACGCCTCCTCAGGCCCCTAGGCACACTCCCTTTTAAAAAGCCTTACCCCACAGCATGCCCAATGTATGAAAGTGCGCCCACATCCCATATGAAATGTAATTTTTGCTATAAAATATTTCAAAGGATTTTTATAATTCCGCTTTTCGAAATGATTTGCCTATGAGTAACTTGTTTCGTTCCCAATTGGCTGCGATTTCTGTGCAATCATCCTGCATACTTGGGAATTCCTGCAAAGTGAGCAAATCGAACCAACAAATTGTTTTCAAATGTAATGAAAATTTTAAGAATACTAAATTTAACAATTAATGAGGCTGATATTATATTACGTTTTGTAGACATATAAGCGAACATTTATTAAGTCCCATTCGGCTGTTTTCTTTTCATATTTTAGAGCCAATAAATTTTCTTTTTTCTTGGGGCGCAAACGTTTTCATAGGCCCCTGAAAAGCTGGGAGTCCCTGGGTCCTGGTACCTCTAGTGCCAAGTGCAAGGCAAGCAAAGGGACAGGACGAGACCAAGAAGGCCTGGGTGGCTGTTTCTATTGGACCAGTAAACCTCAGAAAAGAGGGACCAGCACTGTGGCGCAACGGGTAAGCTGCTGCCTATGACACTGAGACCTCTTATGAGTGCTGGTTCGAGTCCCAGCTGTCCTACTTCCAATCCAGCTCCCTGTTAATGTGCCTGGGAAAGCAGAATAGGATGGCCCAAGTGCTTGGGTACCTGTTCCTGCATGGGAGACCTGGAAGAAGCTGCTGGCTCCTGGCTTCAGTCTGGCTCAGCCCTGGCTGTTGCAGCCATTTGGGGAGTGAATCAGTGGATGGAAGATTAGTTTCTCTCTCTCTGTCTCACTGTCCCTCTGCCTTTCCAATAGATGAATAAATCTTAAAGAACAATGTTCTTGCAGCTGTCTCCCAGGGCTGCTTGTGGAAAGTCGGTTTTGAGAAAGCCACACAGCGCCCTGCGTGTGAAGATGAATAAGTATTAACTGTTTGTGACTCTACTCATTATCAGAATTTTCCTCTCCCTGAAGGAATCTGTAATTAAAGATATAAAACACATCCCCATTCTCCCACTTCCTGGCTGTGTAACTTTGGGTCATTTACTGAAGCTGTCTGTGCCTCAGTATGCTTGCCCGTAAAATGGGGATAATAGTCCCTACCTCAAAATGTCGTAGGCGGAGTAGTGAGTTAACACACAAAGCCTTAGCAGAGCATTTGGAAATGTTCAATAGGTGTGAAGCCTCCTCCCCCTCCCCCCTTGCCCCCTCCTCCTCTCCATCTTCATCCAGGCCCTCCTCCTCTTCCTCATTGCTGTTACTGTTCTCTGGGCACCAGTGTGCAAGCTCCCCATGGTGTGACTCTCTACAGTGGAGCGGCTTGAACGCTGAAGCACTAAGAGCGCCCTGCACGGGGCTCCTGAGCTTTCGGCTGGAACTTAGCCGGAACTAAGCTGGCACTTGAAAAGTTAAATCTGATCTCTCAACTCTGGAGGGGCCACAGACACCAAAAACCACATGCCAGGCCTCTGGAACCCTCCGAATCAAGAGGGGCGCCTTCACACCCGCAACAAGCTGCGTTATTTTTAGTGCCGAGAGCAGCTGGCTCTCAGGCCCTCCCAGAAAGCCTGAGGAGAAAGGTGAGAAGAAAGGAAGGGAGCCCCTGAGGGACTAGACAGATGATGTTTGGGGCTGCCTGGGTCCTGCCTGGTTGCCTAGCCCTCTCTTCCAGGGCCAACTTCAGCGCCTGGTGCTTACAACACACTGAACAGGCCAATGTGTGAAGCTTTTCCCCCCGGGGCCAGGGGAGCCAGAGACATTTGATGCCAGCCCTGGCAGCCCAGCTCCTCTTGCAGGCACCCTGCTGAGTTCTTCCCTGGGCAGGATTGGAAGCCCCGCCTCCCCTCGCCCCCCCCCCCCCCCCAGCTCCCTTAGGCTGCAGAGAATAGCAGGAGGGAATGGATGTGGCTGACCTGTGACACTTGAGAGCTCATGGATACTGTCACCTCCTGCCACTCTGTCACCCCTTAGCTCTGTGGTCTTGGGCAAGTCCTACCCACTCTGGGCTTCTTTGCATGTTTGTGGTGTTGGCCTTGCATCAGGGGAGGGGCCAAGCCTGAAGGCAGGTGGCTGCAGAGGCAAGTGGTGGTGGTGGGGGGCACCTCCCATTGGCTTCCCTAGGGCCCACTGCCATGTGGTCAAGTGCATTTTCCAAGCCCTCACATGCTCCTCTGCGTGTGCGCACGCACAGCGCACATGCACACGCCTTGTCAACGTTATCTGGGCTGGGGATCGCCATGCTGCATGTGCAACCAGTTTGCCTATCCTCTCCGAATCTAGAGACGGTTGAAGCGATTCTAATTACAGCCTGCATTCCTGCTCTGTCTGAAGGCTTTCCCTTTTTCAAACGGTCTAGTTTTTTTTTTTTCCCTCGGCACTTGGCTCCCTTGCTCCTCACTGCCTGACTGCCCCAACACACACCTCATTCTCACGCCCCTTCGTCTCCTCCCCCTTCCCTGGGTTGGATTGTTCAACTTCAGCTTGATTTTCTGCTGTCTGTGGCTTGGCAAGACTTAAGAAAACCCAGTGTGGGTTGCCTCTGCGTGTGCGTGCGTGTCCTTGATGGTATGGGATAAGGTTGGCATAGTGGTGTGTTGGGTCTGTGTGTATGGTGTGTGCATTTTGGGGGTGGGGATACTTGCAAAAACGTGCATACCTGAATCTGTACAGGTTCGCACATATGCTATGATTTGGCTCATGTGTTCATGCTGCACGTGTGTGTATATGTGTATGTGCATGTAGGGTCTCTGCATACAAATGTGTATCTGAGGGTATGTATGTTGTCATGGTTGCTGGTTAGTCATGTACTTTGCTTGTTTGGGTTCCATCTCTTCTCCCTCAGCAGAGACACTGCCCCCTGCAGGTCGTACGGGAGGCCTACAGAGATTCCCCTGGTCACAGGTCCTAGCTCCTCCTTGGTCTTTCTGCCTCCTCAGGGCTGCTGGCTTGACCTGCGAGCAAATTTCTTGAAGATATCCTTCTGTAGCCCACGGGGATGCACATCCCTGTTTATTCCTCTAGTCCCTACTTTGCACCACACTGTCCTTCCTTAGGACGGCATCCAAGCTCCCGAAACTTTTCCACTCTGTCTTCTGGCACCTCTGGTTCCTTGTCTGCAACTGCTCTCCCTCCCTTCCCCACCTCCTGCACCTCTTATGACCACCTCCTTCATGCCTATGCTCTGAGGGTACAAGTCTCCAGCTACCCCCTTGGGGGCGGGGCTGCATTTTTCTCCTGCACCTATGTACCTCTGGGCAGAGGGGTGGGGATGTTGTCCTCTGGCTTCCTGTGGCTGCTGCCAGACCATCTGGCTTTCTCCCTCCTTCTGAAACGATGGCTTCTTCCCAGGCTGCCTCAAGTTCCACCCCTCCAGGAGGCTGTCATCTTTTGGCCACCTTGGGCAACTTTGTCCTTAACACAGATCCACCACCCTGGCTTTTCTCCTCCGAGAATCTAGTCTTCCACCCCATCTCAGACCCCCGTTTCTACGGCCGTATCCTTGACCTTGCCATCACGGTTGAGTATTAGCTCCGTCCATTTAAAATTCTTATTTCAATGGTTCCCGCCTTTGATCGCACCCCCGTTCTCCCATCTTCTTCCCTCACTCTAACAAGGTTCTGCCCTCACAAGTTCAATCTATTGGCCTTGCTCCTTTTGCTTTATCCATGTCCTCCTCCATCTTTCTCTTCCCTGCCTAGTGAGACCACTTGCAAAAGATTTCCACACCGGATGCCTCTGCTTCCTCACAGCCCATTCTCACTTCTAGCTTCCCGAATGGGCTTCTACCTACAGTGAGATTGCTGTTGTCAGAGGCAACCAGGTACCAAACCTAGAGGCCAAACCCAGTGAGATCTCTCTGTCTTGTCTTGCGGGACCTCTCAGAAGCATTTGCTGTGGTTTGCTACTTCCTCATGGAGCCACATTCTCCCACTTCCTGGTTTTCCTCTTATTTCACTGACTGTTCCTTCTTTGATTTTTTTTTTTTTTTGCAGGCAGCCCCTGTAAAGGCTGGGATTGAGAGTATCAGATGCTGTCACCTTTTCTCTGTAGCTGACAGCACGAAGCCAGCCCTATGAGTCTAAATACAAGTGTGTGTGGCAAGGACTCACCACAAGTTGTATCCCTATCTTTGCTATTGCCCCCAAAGTCCGTGTGCGTGTGCCTAATGCCTTAATTCGGTGGCAGAGAAATCAAAGTGGAGGTTATTGGGAACAGCCAGACGTGTCCCTTGTTGTCCAGCTGGTGTATTTCTTTTTTTTTTTTTTTTAGATTTATTTTAGCTATTTGAAAGAGTTAGAGAGAGAGGGAGAGACAGAGAGAGGTCTTCCATCTGCTGGTTCACTCCCCAGATGGCCGCAATGGCTGGAGCTGCGCTGATCTGAAGCCAGGAGCCAGGAACTTCTTCTGGATCTCCCACGTGGGTGCAGGGGCTCCAGGACTTGGGCCATCCTCCACTGCTTTCCCAGGCCATAGCAGAGAGCTGGATTGGAAGAGGAGCAGCCGGGACTCGAACTCGCACCCATATGGGATGCCGGCACTGCAGGCCAGGGCTTTAACCCGCTGTGCCACAAAGCCAGCCCCCCCAGCTGGTATATGTCAAGTGACTCACTAGCTCTTCTTTTGGTGGCCACCAGTCTAGCCTAGTCCACCGTCAGCTGTCATCTGGACTTGTTCAATACACCTCTCTGCCTCAATCCTTGCTTCTCAACAATCCAGAGTGTGCCCGACAGTGTCCTCATTCAACTGAATTTCAGGGAGAGCCTCCTCTGTGGGTCGAGGAGCTGCTTGGTTTCTACAGGCACACGTGTGTGGGGCCAGTGTGTGTGCAACAAGGCAGCAGGGAGCGGGGGGGGGGGTGGGGGAGGTTGGGGCACAGGGCTTTAGCAGCACTGGGAAGCCAGTGCAGGGCGGGCCAGACAGGCGGCCGAAGGGGGCCTGCTTCCCCTCCATTGATCGCATTAATGCCAAGGATTTGGAATGAGGCAGGTTGGGTAATGGGTGGTAATTCAGTCCAGGTTTCCCACACATTCATGGCTGAGAACCAGAGTGGGGAAGGATGAGAAAGACAGATGGGGAGAGAGACAGGCACTCCCCCCACCCCTGCCGCCACCACGTCCCGCTGAGCCCATACAAGGGTGAGTTGCAAATTGTGGCTGAGGATTGCAGGCTGCCTTCTTCTGGCAGACACCCCCCCCATACACACACACACACACACCACCCCAGGCTTAGGGACAGGCTAGGCTGAGGTGTGGGAATTGGGGGGGTTCCTATGCTGCTTTCTCATTGTGTGATCCTGGGTAAGTTGTCTCCTCTTGGCTGTGTCTCAGTCTCTCAAGCAATGAACAGACCAATATACTTGCTAGCCTCAAAGTTCTTGTATTTAAACAAGACATGGTTCACCAGAGTGTCTAGCACACAGTAGGTGCTCAGATGGGTTGGGGGACCTGCAGCCTACAAGGCACTCCCTCTGGCTTCCAAGTGTTGTGTCATTAGAGCGTACTTTTGTTCCTCACTTCAGCTTTGATTGATAAATGAATAATACATATACATGTGAGGGAAACAGAGCTGAGACGGAGCCTCAGGTTAGAGTGGGCCACAAGACTGACCAAGATCTGGAGCTCTGCCACTTGCTACCGCAGAGCAAGGATGGCTCAACCGATCCTCCTTCCACGACAAGGAGCCTGTGTGCAGGCACAGGCACGGAGAAGAGGGCAAGGAAAGGACTCAGAGCGGGTGGGGGTCTTGAGGCCAGCACTGTGGCATAGCAGGTAAAGCCGCTGCCTGCAGTGCCAGCATCCCATATGGGTACCGGTTCTAGTTCCGGCTGCTCCACTTCTGATCTATTCCCTGGCTTTGGGACTGTGAGTTGGTCTTATTCGTGAGCCTCAGATCCCTCGGCCTGGACTGTGGAGAGACGACCACCAGCATTCAGGGGATGGTAGCTTTCTGCAGCTTCCTAGGGCCTCATGAAGTCAAGAAGGCAGTTATGGCGACACGATGGAAGTGTGTTGGCATCTAGGACTTAAGGCGTTGTATGGGCCATGTCTGGGGAAGCAGAGGGCAGAGTTTCACTCAGGAAACAAGAGGCTGGCAGAGGTGGCCTGGCGGAGGAGACTGTGAGGGTATCAGCGGCCCAAGGAGGGCGTTCCCTCTCCCCAGGCTCATGGATTTTTGCACGGAGGCAGGGCTAGAACCTAGACCAGCTTGCCTCCCAAGCTTTGCCTCTCTGCCAGCAACGTGGCCTGGGTGAGAGCCAGGATCTGGGGAGGAGTGCCTGGTGGCCTTGGGTCTTGCAAGAGATGGCCTGGGCGAACGGGAGGCACCCCTTGGTGTCGAGGGAGCGGGTGCTCAGCCATTCTCTAAATTTGGGTTCCTGCTGCTTCCTGGGCCCCTGCGGACCTCCTCCAGGTGCCCGTGGCTTGCCCGTCCCCTCGCCCCGCCCCGCCCGGCTTGAGAAGGGGGAGATCAGGGTGACAGCTGCTGGGCCAGTGTGGGGGTGGGAGTGGGAGTAGCGAGGGAAGGGGGGAGGCTCAGCCTAGAGGGCCAGCGGGCAGGAGCAGAGAGAGGAAGTTCACAGTCTGCGGCAAATGGATTTCAAGGCCCTGTTAAGTGGAAAAGCCTTCAGGAACGTGGCAGAGAAAGGCCCCTGTCTTTGGAGAGGGGCGCTGGGGCCGGGCTGAGGGGGGGTGTCTTGGCAAAGGGAAGCTACACTGCCTGCCTCTTGTGGGATGGGGGGGACGGTGGGGGGAGGGGCTGCTGAGCCAGGCCTTGGGATTGATGTCTGGTTTGGTTGGGAGTGGGCTCCAGTCACAGCTCCAGCTTGGGAATTCAGTGACCCCCTCCCACCACCACTACCACTCCAGCCACCCCTCAGACTCACTCTTGGTTCTCAGAGGCTACAGCAAAGTGAAGGGTGACAAGAGACAGGGGCCTGTTTGGGTGGTGTCAGCGGCTAAGCCCCTTTCTTGAGCCGTTACGCGAGCATTGTCACCCCAGGGCTGGGATCACAGCGACTACACAGAGAGCCTGTACATGACCAGCCCCTGGCCCTGGGATGATGACCATTGGCACCTATATGACACACCTGCCTGTCCATCCCCATACTGCACATCTGTGACATTATCAGGGCAGGCATGGAAAGTCCCTCCCCAATTCTTCTAGGGGGCTCCACTTGGAGGGAGATGCCATGTGGGAGGGCTCAGGGCAAAGAAACTCCCATAGCCCAGGAGACAATGTGTAGCTCATGCAACTGCTCTGTTGTTAGGCTGGACAGGATGTGCTCTGTGGTTGCATAGCCCTTCCTATCCGGCAGCCTCAGTTTCTCTCCTGTCCTTTTCTGCACTTTGAAGGGACTCTGGAGCCAGGCAGGCCGACGACCAGGGTTGTGCAGGCGCTTTAGCATCAGAGGAGGAGTGACAGGCCCCTTTCCCAGGCAGGCCCCCTGCCCTTTGCCTGGCCTGGCCTCAGGCGCAGGGCCCAGCCAGCTGTCCCAGAGCGGGCAGGCTAGCTGCATTAGCAAATGTGTTTGCGGTTACGTCCGCTCCCGAAAGCAGAGAAGCATTGCACAGGGGTTAAGGGGGTTGCGGGGGCGGGGTGGGGCCGGGATGGGGGGGCGTGGATTGAAGACAGACCAGGCTCTGGTCCCCAGCCCTAGCTAGGGAAATCAGAACCAGGCTGCACTTCTGGTCCCAGCACCCCCTCTGACTGTCCCTTTCCCTGGGAGAGGGCCGGGGAGGCCAGGCCCCCCTAACCCAAGCAACACAGGCAGGGTGGCAGTGGGCTGGGTCAGGATGTGGCTGCAGAATCCCCTTGCATCTACTCTCCCACCGTAAGTCACCCTTCTTTTGCTCCCCCAGCCTCTGAGGTTGACAAAACAGAAGAAAGAGACAGCCTTCAGCCCAGGCTATGCAATGTACATAGCCGAATCTGTTTGCACTGGAAAAGGAAAAGAGAAGCTTCGTGGTTCATATTGCTTTGTTCAACAATGATGGGTGGCGGGCAGGAAGGATATTCATGGCCCCGCAGTCTGCCAGGAGTCAGCTAGAGCCTGTCCCTTCCGATGGCATCCAGAGCCGGCCCATCTGTCCCAGGAGAGGCAGGGGTGGAGTTCAGGGAGAATTGACGGTAGGTGGTGGTGGTGGGGCAGCCCTGTGGCATAGAGGGTTAAGCAGCCTATAATGGCAGCATCCCATAGGGGCGGTGGTTCTAGTCCCGGCTGCTCCTCTTCCAATCCAGCTCTCTGCTGTGGCCTGGGAAAGCAGTAGAAAATGGCCCAAGTCCTTGAGCCCCTGCACCTGCATGGGAGACCCGAAGGAAGCTCCTGGCTCCTGGCTTCGGATCGGCGCTGCTCCAGCAGTTGTGGCCATTTGCGAGTGAACCAGCAGATGGAAGTCTCTCTCTGTCTCTCTGTCTCTCTGTCTCTCTCTCTCTCTCTCTCTCTCTGTGTGTGTGTGTTTAACTCTTTCAAATAAATAAATAAATCCTTAAAATAAAAACAACAGTGGAGCTAATGACAGGAGCTCCCTATTATCTAGTGCCAGCTAGGTACCCACTATTTGGATGGGAGAATTGGGGAGCAGAGAGGTGAAGTCACCTCTCGAAGGCTATACATCCAGTCAAGAGCCAAGCAGAGCAAGGAATCCAGGCTCCACTAAACCACTCCCCAGCAGGGAGGGGTGGGCTGGGGAGCCACAGCCGTGGGGTGTGTGGGCACTGGTTCTCACCTTTCCCTAACTCATGTCTTTCTAGCCAGGATGCCGGGGCCTCCTTCGTCAGACTGGCCAGCTCTGTGTAGCCCTTCAAGAGTCAGCTGAAAATCCTGGCTTGCCAAGCCTTTCCTGCTCCCGCAGATGTGGCGGGCTCCTCTGGTTCTTTGCTGCCCTACTCGTGGCTTGGCCATGTTACAAAGGATTTCTCTGCATGCCATCACCCCGCCCCCACTTTTGTCCCCCACTGCCCTGGGAACCGTCCCCGAGAAACTCCTTGGTCATTGTCAGCCTTTTTCTTTTTTTTTTTTTTTTTTTTTTTTGACAGGCGGAGTGGACAGTGAGGGAGAGAGACAGAGAGAAAGATCTTCCTTTGCCGTTGGTTCACCCTCCAATGGCCGCCGCGGCCGGCGCGCTGCGGCCAGCACACCGTGCTGATCTGATGGCAGGAGCCAGGTACTAGGTGCTTTTTCCTGGTCTCCCATGGGGTGCAGGGCCCAAGCACTTGGGCCATCCTCCCCTGCACTCCCTGGCCACAGCAGAGAGCTGGCCTGGAAGAGGGGCAACCGGGACAGAATCTGGTGCCCCAACCGGGACTAGAACCCGGTGTGCTGGTGCCGCAAGGCGGAGGATTAGCCTACTGAGCTGCGGCGCCGGCCCAGCCTTTTTCTTTTTCAGACAAATAGAATATTTTTTTAAAAAGATTTATTAACTTATTTGAGAGGCAGTGTCACGAGAAAGAGAGAGAGAAGAGAGGTCTTGTATCTGCTGGTTCACTCCTCAAATAGCCACAATAGCCTGAGCTGAGCCCTTCCAAAGCCAGGAGCCAGGAGCTTCTTTCAGGTCTCCCATGTGGGTGCAGGGGCCCGAGGACCTGGGCCATCTTCCACTGCTTTCCCAGGCCATAGCAGAGAGCTGTATCAGAAGTGGAGCAGCTGGGACACAAACCGGTGCCCATATGGGATGCCAGCGCCTCAGACAGAGGCTTAGCCTACTACACCACAACACCAGCCCCTAGAATGATTTTGGTTTTCTTGGTCTGAAAACACAGAACATCTCCAGGTAAAGGCGTGAGTGGCAGGCAGGCCAGGGCTCCAAAGCTGCTTCAGGTTCATTGTCACCGACTCATTAGCACCCAGCATGGCACAGCCATGGGGCAAGTTACAGAGCTGGGCTACCCTGAGCCAGGCTCACAGGGATGGTGGGAGAAATGCAAAGTAGATGGTACACAGAGTGGAGTCCCCTCAATTCTCACTTCTCCCGAGGCACAGGCAGCCAAAGCGACAGGTTGCCTTCTCCGGAGAGAAGCAAGGAGAGGAAGTGAAGGGAAATGTCCAGCATCTTGACCAGGCGTTTTGAAGAGCCCACCACTCAGTCCCCGGGAGCCCTTCCTGGCTATGCCCATGGCTGGCTGCTGTTTCCGGTCTAGCCCTCATCATTCCTGTCACAGGGGATTTCTCTGCTTCCCGAAGGAAGCCGACAGTGGCTTGGGGGTCAAGGCTCTTATTAGTGAACCAGGTTGCTAGGGAGCTTGGGGTGGAGGCGGGGGGAGGGGTGTGTGGGTGTCATGGGAGGAAGCAGCATCTGAGTGGGAAGAGAAGGAGCGAGGGCCAAAGAGAGGGCTGACTTTGGAGCCCTGTCCTGTAAAGTCACTTACAAGCATCAGGCCCTTTGCCAAACTCTTGTTTTGTCACGGGGGGGGGGGGGGGGTGGGGGTGGAGGTGGGGGGGGGTACTGCCAGGTGCTCCATTTTATAGATGGAAAAGAAGAGGCCCAGAGAGTTGGACAGACCTTCCTGGGGCTACTGTGCAAAGTGGGTGGTGGTATTAGGGTTCCAACCTAGGTGCGTGGGTTTCTAGCACCCACATGCTTCGTTTTGCTTGGCTGGCTCTCAGGGGCCAACAGGAAAGGGGCTGAGAGCCCACCCGGTCATGTGGGGCCACGAAGGCAGCAGCAGCAGTGGCCCCTGGAGGGCAGCGCCCTCCCTGCAGCCGGAAGGACAAGAAGGGGATGATAAGTGGGAGAAGGTGCAGGAGCAGTAGATGGATTGGAGCGGGTTCAGAGGCAGGCAATGAAAATGATTAAGGGAAGAGAGGGATTAATTTATAAAACGAGATTAGAAGAGCAAGTACTGCCCTGTTTGGCTAAGGGACAGCTCGCGGGCGGGCGGGCGGGCGAGCGGCTGCGGGGGTGGGGCACTGTGAAGGGTAGGGGAGCCACTGACTCAGAGAGGCCCACCAGTCCTGCAGCACGGGCTGGGAGCCCTCACTGGGCTGGGTCGTTGCCAGCCAGGATGACCGCGAGGGTCCTGAAGGGACCAGCAGCCTTAGCAAACAGGGCAGCCTTAGCTAGCCCCTGGGGCCCTTCCTCCCTCCTAAGCTGCAGAATGACAAGGGAGATTCATCCAGAAAGCCCGCAGGAGCCCATAAAGTTACCTCCCGGAAGCTTTGAGCCAGAGGGCGGTCGTCCTTCCACTGTCTGGATGAAGCACTGAATCACTAAGCGTGAGCGACACAAGATAGGGACCTGGGACTCTGGCCCAGCATGGTCCATGGCCATTTGCTCTCTGCCCCAGCCCCTCCTGCCATCTTCCTTACTCCAGCCCTCCTCTGACATATGCAACAGTCCAGTGGGAATTCATTTCTAGGCCTAACTGCTGGGCTTCTAGAAAGTTCTTTCTGGTGTCTATGCACACGCCTTTCTGCTGCCCTTCCACCTCCATTTCCTATTGGGTGGTGGGGGAGAGATAGAGAGAAGGAGAGGAGGGAGGAAGAAGGCAAAGGAAGTGACTCCTTCGGCCAGGGCACATTTACATCAGGGACCCTGCTGGGCATTGGTACCCATTTCAAGAGCACAGCACGGATCTCAAGGGCACTTACAATTCATGACAGCTTCATAACATAGCGCAGATCTTCTCATCCCTGTGTTCCAGACTGGAAACTGAGCTTCAGTGAAGGGGCAATGATGAGACCAGGACCCGGCCACTGAGTGAGAAGCCTGGCATTTCAGAGCCCTATGGCCCATGATCCACGAAGAGAGAAACCAGCAGCTTCAGTGATTTCAGCAGCAGTTAGAGGAGGGGACCTCTCCCAAATGCTCAGAGGTGATGACCCTGAGACCCAGGCCTGGGGTTTGGGGCTGGGTGACAGGGAGAGGCAAGGACCGCCCAGGAAGATATCTACGGGAGGGACATGACCAGGTGGCACCAGGTGTGGGGCCGAGGTGCTGGGTGAAGATGTTTCCAGGGGTCTGCTCAACCCTGGCAGGGCCCACCTTGTCCACCTACCATGAGAACTCCAGGTATGTTCTCCCTGGATCAGCCCTGCTGTCTGCTACCCCAGCTAAGACCCTGGGCATGGATACCTGTCACTGTCAGATTGTGGGGCCTATGATTCCTCCCATGACTCCCCAAGCTCTAACTCAAGAGATGACACTTGGGTGGGCTGTGCAGGCCCGCCTCACCCCTGCCTGGTGAGCAGAGGTGGGTGAGTCGGGGAAGAAAAGGCGAAGGTGGGGGAGGGGGAATGGGAGTGGTTTTCTTTCTTTCTTTCTTTCTTTTTTTTTTTTGCTTAGGCAGAAATGAGCTCATGTTTTGTCTAATCTAAATTCTGTCAAGCAAGCGAAAAGTAGAGAGACAGACACACACACACACACACATACACACACACACATGCACGCAGAGCAAGAGAGCTACAGAGTTAATAAAAAATCTGCCAAGCATATGTTCTTTCCAGCTCAGAGACAAACCAAAAAAAAAAAAAAAAAAAAAAAAAAAAAAAACCACCACCCTACCAGGAGACCTGAAAGGACAGAGCAGACACGGAATTGTTCTCAGCTCACACAACTTCCTCTGCTTCAACCAGGCAAAGTTCTACCTCCAGCCCATCGCGCTACTCACCCGGCTCTGCCCGCCTGCAGGAGAGCCTGGTCCCCAGGAGACATTCTACTGCCCCCTCCCAGCCTTCTTAGAGGTCGAGGTTGGGGACGAGGAGGGGGAATCAGGGCATGCCACAGAAATGCCATAGTGCTCAGGGGCCCTGGGATCGGGGGCCACCTTCCCTGCCCCCTCCCCTCCCCCTACCTCCCCTGGAAAGAACAGACAGGCCTCCCTGGAACAAGAGAAACAGGGAAATCACACCTGGTGACGAGCTAAGTTCTGTGGGACCACCTTGGCCCTCTAAGCAAAGGCAAGGCTTGGGAAAGGTGACTTCTCATCTGCAAGCCTCCTCCTCCTCCTTCAGCCCGCCCTGCCCCTGCCGCCTCCCCAGGGCTCAGCAGGGCTGGCTGTGCAGAGTTGGAATGTGGAGCTATTCCTAGGGGGAGACAGGGGAGTGAGAGAGCTGAATTGGCCATGCTGAGCAAGACGTTTAGCTACCCGAGCGAGCAATAATAGGGCTTTCATGGAGATGGCCAACCTTGAGTTCTGGAGCTATTTTCCACCCGCAACCCTCTTTCCTCCCGCCCTGAGTCGCCCGCCTGAGAATCCTCCTTTGTTGGGCTGAGCCCTGGGGGGAGAGGGGCCCCGGCTTTGTGGGAGGAGCACATCTGGGCAATGGAAGGGAACCAGGGCCAAGGCCAGGACCCTCCCTTTGCGGTCACCCCCAGGGCACAGGCCCTGCTTCTGCTCCTGGGTGCTGACTTGTGCTTTTGGGGTGGCTTTTCCCACGTCCCTCGGTGGCAGGCGCCTGGGCAGGCCACAAAGACGCATGTACACTCTTTGTCAAGCATCCTCAGGCCCCAGAAAGCCTACAGGAGCCATAGACGGACAGACATAGTGGGAGTGAGGCTAGGGGGAATCCCAGGCCCTGACTTCGAGGGTGTGGATGAGGCTGGGACTGGGGCTGGGGCTTGGCCTGGCCAGGCAGGGTAATGAGATCCAGCTGGGTGGGAGGAGGAGGGAGGGGAGGAGGAGGAGGAGAAGGTGGAGGAGGAGGAGGAGGAGGAGGAGGAGGAGGCGGCGGCAGCCTCGGCGGCAGCGGAGGAGGAGACTCCTTTATCTCTCGCTCCATGTTCTCAGGGCCCACGTTTTTTAATTTGTGTTGGATAAACAATATGGGATTGTGTACGCAAAGAAGCTCTAATTATCCCCCGAGGTTGTGTTTCCTTAGAGGAAATGAACTGGGCATGGCATTCGCGGTGGATCGCAGAAACGCACCAGCCCAATAGCTTCCAGATTGCTGCTCAGGCGTGCCATGCTCCGAGCCCCTCCAGTGGGGCTGCTCTCTCGCCATTCCCTGTCGGAGTCTGCAACTCCGCCTGCGCCCTGTCTGACCTGGCGCTGCAGCCTCTTCCCTTCCCTGTGCGCTGTATCTCCACCAGCCTCACCTCCGTCCTCCTGGTGACACAGAAGGCTCTGGAACATGAATGCGCCTGCGCACAGTGGTGGTGACCCATGGAAGCTGCCTCCGCGGGCAGGCGGGTGGAGGGGAAATCCTGCCTAGGAGCCAAGGGCTCTGGTGGGAAATCTTGGGTATCACCTCCCTTAGGATGGACCGCTTCTCTGTTCGCTGCCACACTCTCGCTTCGGAGAAAAATCGGGAGGCAGAAGGAGCAGTCTTAAGGTCACAGGCAGGTAGCATAGCTGAGAATAAAGCACGCAGGGTGACCCATGGGTCAAGCTGGAGTTGCGGAGAGAAACGTAGAACAAGCAGGCCTCAGGAGGCCCGGCTGGGGGCCCAGACAGACAGCAGCCCCTGGTCAGACCCAGGGATGGACGAGGTAGCCATGAGGGCGGAGGTGGGGAGGCAGCTGCCCCGCCCCCCCACTCTCCCCTCTCCCTCCGCCGCCTGCTCCCACTCCCATGGAAGTTTCGCCCCCATGTCTCCCTTTTATCTTTTCATTACATACAAATTAGGAGTGCGATTAACTTTATTAAAAGCAAACAAAGCTGGTCAGAGAATGGAGCCTCCAGACATAGCTGTGTGTGTGTTGGGGGGTGGGGTGCTTGGGGAGGAGAAGCCGGGCCGGGCCGAGCGGGGGAGGGGCTGCCCTGCAGGATTCTCCATCCCCAGGGAGCCCACCACTTTTATGGCCGTCTGCAGCCTTCTGAAGTGATGCCAGCTCGGCCCGGCCTCCAGACAGAATTCCAGACTTTTAAGAGCTGAAAGGAACCATAGAAACCGTGCAGTCTATCACTGCCCTCCCACCCCCAGAAGGGGAAACTGAGGCCCAGAGGCAGGGGAAAGGGGTCAGCTCCAGGCTCCATTGCCAAGGAGTGGTTGAGGGTGTGGTGGCCAGAGCGGAAGCTCTCTGCTCAAAGGACGCTCGGGAGAGGACCAGCACAGCGGAACTTCTGTCCTAACTCTCTCTTGCTGCAGATGAAGCCATTTTGTTTGTTTTGGGTCACTCCTTAAAGGAGCTACTGGACCCATGATAACCTTTTCTGGACTCCGAGGCAGCTACATCCTGTCCCCTTGGCCCCTGCCTCCTCTTCTTCTGTAGCCTTTGTGATTCTGAGGTCTCAGGTCCCAGCTGCTTTGGGAAGCCTGAACCGCCACCACCCCTGTGACATCCCTGGGCACTTGGGAAGGAACCTCCTGGGACCTCACTGTGTCTTCTTGGAAATCAGCACTGTTTGGCAAAACACAATGCACTTGCTTCCTGTTTCCATTCATTCATTCATTCATTCGTTCAATCATTCATTCAGGAAACATCTATTGAATGCTTGCTGGGAGCTTAGGGAGGAGAAGCTGTGCTGTTGAGGGAGCAGAGCAGAGCATTGATAACATTACACATAGCAGCAAAGGCCAGCCTCGTGGTGCAGTGGGTTAAGCTGCTGCCTGGGATGCTGCATCCTGCATCAGAGCATTGGCTGGGTCCCAGCTGCTCCGTTGGCCATCCAGCTCCCTGCTAATGTGCCTGGACAAGCAGCAGAAGATAACCCAAGTGTTCGGGTCCCTGCTGGCCAACATGACGGACCCAGATGCCATTCCTGGTTCCTGGCTTTACCCTTGGTCCAGCCCTGGCTGGTGCAACCATTTGGAAAGTGAAGCAGCAGAAGGAAGATCTCTTCTTTCTCTGGCTCTCTGCCTTTCAAATAAATACATTTAAAAAAATAGAAATAAAAGAGAAAGAAATAACAGCAATAGGTTAACAAGCAAGAAGCATCCACTCCCCACACAGTCACACACGCTTCTGCCCTGAGCCATTGTCCACTAATGTGTGGGCTGCCAAGGGGCACGGATGGCAGCGACTCTGGCCCTTTCACTTCTCCTCTGTGTCCTCAGGCCTGGCAAGTGTCCCAGGGTCTAAAATACCATCTCCAGTGACCCCTCATGCCGCCTCGCACCTCCACCACCACCATCAATGTTGTTGGTTACTCATCACTCATTTCCAGACTTCTCAGAAGAAAGGGTGTTTTTTTTTTTTTTTGAGGGGGGTGGTGGCGGGAGTGGTGGTGGTTGTTAAAAACCTTTCCTGGCTTCTGAGATCAAGGACTCTAATAGTGCAAAATTGGTTCCAGGAGGAATGTTTCAACTTTTCAAGGAAGTCTAGTTTGTAAGCACTTTAGAAGCACCTACTAGAAGTCAGCGATTTATTCTTTCTCAAAATGGATCGACTATGCTTAGCAACCCTCAACTGAGGAGGGAAGGAATGAGTAGAGGATGAAGTAGCCCTTATGCACCCCCCAAAATGAACTCTGCTGGTGGGTCCAATCATACGAGATTGCCATCTTTGTAAGTAAAAAATGGCCAAGTATTGTGAGCCGGCACTATGGCATAGCAGGTAAAGCTGCTGCCTGCAGTGGCAGTATCCCATATGAGCGCTGGTTCAAGTCCAGGCTGATCCAGCTCTCTGCTATGGCCTGGAAAGGTTAGTAGAAGATGGCCAAGTGCTTGGGCCCCTGCACCCACATGGGAGACCAGGAAGAAGCTCCTGGCTCGTGGCTTCAGATCCGCTCAGCTCTGGCCATTGCAACCATATGAGGAGTGAACCAGTGGATGGAGGACCTTTCTGTCTTGCCCTCTCTCTTTCCGTGACATTGTCTCTTAAATAAATGAAATCTTTTAAAGAATGGTCAAGTACTGGCAGTTTCATATGGTTTAACCTGACAGTGATGTTTTTCTAGGAGCATAGGTAAGGGAGCTCTTTCGAGAACTGCCCTGGAAATCGCCCTTTGTGTTGCATCAAACAGTGGGCAGGGTGGGTGCTTGGCCCAGTGGTTAAGACGCTGCCAGGAACCCCTGCGCCCCACATTGGAGTGCTGGGTTTGAGTCCCAGCTTCACTCCCAATGCCAGTTACCTGCTAACGCGCACCCTGGGAGGCAGCAGGCAGGGGCTCAAGTAGTTGAGTCCTTGCCACCCACATGGGAGACCTGTATTGAGTTCTTGGCTCCTGGCTTCAGCCAGCACCAACCCCAGCTATTGTGGGCATTTGAGGAGTGAGCCGATGCAAGGGAGATTTCTGCGTGTTGCTCTGTCTCCCTGCCTTTCAAATAAATAAAATAAATTAACAACAACAACAAAAATAGCGTGTGTACTCCAGGCCCTGCTGCTGGGCAATCTCAATTCTTATTGAACCATTACAGGTGTTCCCTGGGGCTTCCTACTGGGCACTTTTCCTCGCTGGGGTTCCTTGTGAAATGGAATAATGATGAGAGCCAACATTTACATGGCACTTCCCAGGTGCCAGATCCTGTTCTAAGCGCTTTGCAAGTATTAACCCACGTAATCCTTTTAACTATCCTATGGGGCAGGTGCTATGATCACCTCTAGTTTATAAGGTGGGAAACTGAGACAGGAGAATTAAGCAACTTGCCTACGGCCTCAGCACCAGTACATTATTAAGCTTGAATTTGAACCCTGGCTGGCTGAATCATTAGGCTGTGTCTGCACTTCCCACTTGCTCCTGCATCTGAGTCAGAGGCCTTGTTCCTTCCTGGGCCCAGGGCTACAGGCAGATCAAAGTCTGTTCTCACCTTCGGGGCAGCAGGGGTGGGGTTTGGTGGTGGCGGAGGTGTTTCTCAGGGACTGAGAAGGGAGAGCGAGGGACAGCCAAGCAGCAGGAGATGGGAGGGGAATGGAGAGGCCAGGGTGTCCGCCAGGTTGGGCAAGGTCTGAGATCCTCCGGACTCAGCAGCAGGCCATGCAAAGGCAAGGATCACCTCCTTTGATTCTTGCCAAAGACACTTGTCGGAAGCTGTGGGACGTGGTGGAAGTCCTGGGAGTTGGGTTCCATAGACTAGACCTCAGCCAAGAAGTCCGGCCGCACGTGGCACACTGTGGGGTGGCGAGGACAGAAGGAGAGCCACATGTTTGGCAACGTTCCCAGACTGTAGGTGGTGCCTGGTGGGCAGAACATGCCCCCATCCCTAGAGCAGAAGCCCAGCTGTGGCGCCCAGTCCCTGCCACTCCTTGTCCCGCTGCCCTTGGCCCACAGCCGCTCAGAGACCCCAGGGTCCAATGACCGGTTGGCTGGGAATGAACTCGCAATGAAGTGAGGTCCAGAAAGTTTTATGGACGCTCCCAATTTAACTTTACTCTCCAGTGATGGAGTGACTGATCTCCTTACCTCCCAGCTCTTCAGGTTGCCCGCCCTCCTGCCCTGAGCCCCAGGCCCCTAGAGAAAGCCCCTTACCCCTTACTCCTGCCATCTCTTTTTGCAAACGCGTAGAAATGTTGATGCGGCTTCTGCCGAGAATGTGAAAACCTGTTCTGTGTCCCTAGCTCTGCTCAGAAAGACATGATGGCAGTGGTAGTGAGGGAGGGGGAGGGGGAGAAGAAGAACCCAGAGGAAGAAACAAGAGGAGGGGAAAGAACCACTCCACGAATGCCTGCCCGTGGCCCTGGTCTGGAGCTGATGTTAAACGGTGTGGTTTCGCTGTCAACCCTAAGTTTATCCTTGTGTAATTTAGCGTAAGAAAAGCTAATACCAACGTGTCAGGTTTTCTTCCCTTTTTCTTTTTTTAGCTGAGCAAACACCCCTTTTCCTCCCGCCACCTCCATTCCGCAGTCTCCATCCTCATGGTGGCATCTCATCCAAGCGCCACACATGATGCTGCTGCGACCAGGGGACAAAGAGCTCCTTAGTGGTCCGCCTGTGTGTCCCCTGGCTCTGTGCTCGAGGCTGCCAACCCACAGCCCTGGCACGGCTTTCGTCTTTTGGGGAGACCTTGAGGGCGAGAGGTGTCCTGGTCACTTTGGTTCATGTGCTTCCGTTTGCCTGGGAAGCCTGCAGGCGTGACGCCTTCATGCCCCTCCTCTCCCTCACCCCCAGTAGAGTGCTTCCTGGCTGTGTGGCTCGGAGGCGGCCACGAAGGAGTGCACTGGATGACCTCAGTGGGCCCCGTGGCCTCGGATATCTTCTAGTTCTGGGGTTCTCAATGCAGAGGACTTGGCCAGAAGTCAGTGGCCACTGGGCCATGGTGTGGCAGCATGGTCTAGAAGCGGCAAGGTCCCTGTCACCTTCTCCAGTGCCCACAGTGTCATGCCACCAGTGCTCCTGAGGGAGGAAGGCTTGGTGCCTCCGGGGATGGGGGGGCTTTATCAGCCCTACTGTGGGACCAGGGTGACTACAAGGCACTCCAGAGAGCCAGCTGGCTGCGCTGGGCTGGGCAAAGAGCAAGCGAGGGTGCAGGGCAGCTAACAGAAGGCAGAGCCGAGAGAAGCTGGAAGGTGGAGAGGCGGACAGGGAGGAGGCAGGAGGATCGAGGAGATGGAGGCGGGAGGGCGTGAGCAGGAGGCAGGGAAGGGAAAGAATAAACACATAATCAGGGTGACTGAGTTTCCTGCGCAGCTGGACTCATCACTTGCTCTTCATAAACTCAGCTACAGCTCCTACCCGCTCTGAATGGGCAGCTGCTGCTCCCAACGCAGCGGGCCTGAGATTTGAATGGGGCAGGAGGTGGGGGCTCTCAGGCCTGCGTGGCTGAGACTCCGCACCCTTTCCCCATGCTTGCGCCCAAACAGGGTGGGGCAGGTCTCAGCTGGCCTCAAAGCCACCCCAACCCCTCACTCTGGGGGCAACCTGATGGGAGGAGGGCTTCAGGGCATTGGGGGCGGGGCGGGGTTGGGTTGCACTGCCTGCTCTGCTGCCTGGGGCTGGAGGCCCCTGCCCTTCTCCCTGTCTCTCCAAGGCTGCTTTCTCACCTGCTATGGGTCTGTTGTCCAGAAGATGGCTGTGGAGGCCCCAGCTTGGGCCGGACCATGGCTGTACCCTCTCCCGGCCTGTTCCCCTCGCTGTCCTGGCAGGCCTCTCCTGCGGGGTCTGTGACCTTCAGAAGGGAGGCAGAGAGAGGGCAGGAGCCAGAGAAGCTCACGATGCCAGTGGCTGAGGAGGTTGTGATGAGGGACCCCTGCCCTTGTTCCCAAGCCGCCTTGAACACCTCTTCCCAAACTGCCCACCCTCGGGGAAAGGGGTAGGCAGAGGGCAGGGCAAACACCGCCCTTCCTACTGCCATCTTCCCTTTCGTGGGGGCTGGGTCCAGACTCTTAAAGGTGGCATGCAGTCTTTAGTGGTTCCCCGAACTCCTGGCCTCACGTGACAAACTGGGCAGCTTGGTGCACTACTCTGGGGACATGGCCCAGAGCCTTTATTATGTTCTTAGAGAAGCTTCCTGAATGTCGGGCTACTGGCTAATTTTTTAAAAAGATTTTATTTATTTGAAAGACAGTAACAGAGAGAGGTAGAGACAGAGAGAGAGGTCCTCCATCTGCTGGTTCACTCCCCAGATGGCCTCAATGGCTGGAGCTGTGCCAATCTGAAGCCAGGAGCCAGGAGTCTCTTCCATGTCTCCCATACTGGTACAGGAGCCCAAGGACTTATGCCAAGGACGTGGGCCATATTCTACTGTTTTCCCAGGCCATAGCAAAGAGTTGGATCAGAAGAGAAGCAGCCGGGACTCGAACCAGTGCCCATATGGGATGCCGATGCTTCAGGCCAGAATTTTAACCAGCTATGCCACAGCACTGGCCCCAGGGCCACTGGCTATTAAGCACTTGCTCAGTACCAGTGACCATCACCAGCACTTTGTAGCTCTTGTCTAAACCCTTCTCCCAGCCCCGGGAGGCAGATGGGGGACCTAGGTGCTGAGAAGTTCACCTAGCTGGCATCTGAAGGTAGGCTGGCCTGACCCAAGTGCCTATGCTTGCTCTGCCGCCTTCCAAGAGCTACTGAGGTGGCTTGGCTCAATCTGTCACTCTCCAACTGAGTGCCCTGCTGCGTGCCAAGAACCGTTCTGGGTGTGGGAGTGGTGGGCATCCTTGGATCCTCCAAAGTGGCCCAGATGAGTTTGAGGAGGGAAAGGTACCAGGTGGGGCAGAGCCTGAAGGATCTCCTTTTCCCCAGACCTGTGACTCCCAACAGGCAATGGGGGAGTGGGGCATGTTTCTGCTCAAGGTGACAAACGTCAAACTTAAAAAGAGGGTAGATGATCCTTGGCCTTCTGGAAGCTCAGGAATCAAGACAATGCTCTGGCAGCACCCCTTCAAGACTGTGAGCTTGTGCAAGCGGTGGGTATTCAGGAAGCAATATAACATCATGCCTGGCATCAAATCCTAGCTCTGCCTCTCATTAGCTATGGAAGCTTGGGACAAGGGGGTCATCTCTCTGAGACTTAGCTTCACCATCTATCTGTATCATGGGGCTAATATTCGTGCCTACCCAAGGGATTGTTGGTGAGGACGAAACAAGGGACTGTGCAATGCTTGGGAGAGCACCCCTTCCTGGATGGCCACCTTGCTCATTGTTCCTCTTCTCCCATGAGCTCTTCTTCAAGGGGGAAATGATCACTGTAGGATCCGTCTTGTGGAACGGTCAGGAGAAAGGGTCCCCTAGGTTGAGCCAGCGACCCAGCCTCAGGGTCGTCATTCTATGCATCAGCTGCTCCCTCTTCTCACAGCCTTGCCAAATCCCCTATTGTCTGCAAGATACATACCAGCTTTGCAACAGCACCTCCGATAGCCACTCCCATCATCTGGGCCGTGCCCAGTTCTTTTTATTTTTTTTATCTCATCTTTTGCCACTTCCAATCTTAATGCCAAAGCTTTAGCCACATCCAACATTGTTGTTCAGACAACAGCTCCCCTTCCACCCTTCACCTGTCCTGGGGCCCATTCTGGAAGGGGCAGAGCAGCGCGCCTCAGCACCTCACCAGGGGTCCTTGGCAGGCAAAGCTCTCAGGGGTGGGGGATGGGGGGAGAGGGGATGATTGGAGACCCAGGATGGGGAAGCCTCATCATGAGACAAGAATAGCCACATTATCCAATAGTCTGCAACATGGAAGTGACACTCTAGGTCATGAACTGAGGGGGAGTGGGGGCCGTGGTGATATCACAGATGCCAGTCGATTGCTCTCCTTCAAACCAGGCATGCTTGCTAAGTATATTCTCTTGCAATTTTTTTTCTGAAATTTGTGCTTATGAAGAATCTTTACAAAGTTCGTGGAATGAATGTTATGGGGGAAAAAAGCCTGTGCATGAATTCCAAAACTTTTTGAAGCAAACTAAGCATATTTTATCTATTTGAAGAATTATTTACTTATTTGCAAGGCAGAGTGACATATCGAGAAGGAGAGGAAGAGAGAGGGAGGGAGGGAGGGAGGGGAAGAGAGAGAGAGAGAGAGAGAGAGAGAGAGATCATTCTTCCATCCATTGGTTCACTCTCCAAATGGCGGTAATAGCTTGGGCTAGGCCAGGTGGAAGTCAGAAGCCAGGAGCTTCTTCCAGGTCTCCCACATGGGTGCAGGGGGCCAAGCGCTTGGGCCATTTTTGGCTGCTTTCCCAGGCACATTAGCAGGGAGCTGGATTGGAAGTGGAGCAGCTGGGACTGGTACCGGTGCTCCAGTAGGGGACGCCAGTGTTGCAAGCTTAGCTCACTGCACCACGATGGTAGCCCCAGTAAACATCCTTTAATTCAATTCTGCCTGTGAACTTGAAGTGTCCTCATATCAAATTTTTTGTACATATATTTTGATAAATTAAAGGAATCTAGCACTGTCGTTAAACACAGAGGTTCCCAAACTTGTGGCTGTCTGGGTTGATTTGCAATCTATGTCACTTTCTAGATTCATGACCTTGGGTTGCATGTTGAACTTGGCTCTCCCTGAGTGTCCCTAGCTGTAAAATGGGATTCATCATTATGCTTACATCTGAGGTTTGTTGGGAAGAATAACTCTGTATGCATGTTAAGAACAGGACCTTGCATACAGTAGGCACAGAATAAGTGCTAGCTAGTGTCAGCATGCATGTTGTCCAATCTATTCAATGTGCTTGGGTGTGTTGGTATCAACATAGCTCCACAGGGCACAGAAAAACGACAGCAGGTGACAAAGAAAAATGCAAACAGGGTTAGATCTTGGAAGTGGGGCTGCAGAGTGTATGGGGGGCTTCGAAGAGTCCCTGGAGATGCGGAGTGAAAAGGTCCATTTATTTGGGTACTAAAACAGGTTTGATATTCAGGGTGGAGTTTTCTGAAGACCCCTCGTGTCTTTGTCTCCCTCCTACTTTTCTGTACCTCCCAAATGTTCTACAGTTGGGCTCGATGATCTTTCATGAACAGGAAAAAAATCTCAAAAATGCCATCTGTACATAGTGGCCTCCCGAATGCTAGCTCATGAAGGCGTAAATGCAGACACGCTACAAGCGGTGACAGGAGCTGCCTGTAGTCTCCGCACAGATCCGCGGAGGGAGGGCCCGAAGGGCGCCAGCCTCTTCCCCCCAACCCCCGCCCCACCTGGACAAACCCCTTTGCCATGCTTCCTCATCCTCCCTCTACTCAGAAGATGCCCCGCGTGTCTCAGTCCCCGCCCCTCTGTGAGGTGGCAGTTTCCTGGGGCAGCCCAGGGGAGGCGGCTGGTGGAGGAGGGGCTGAGCTAGGGGCCTCCGAAGAACCAAGCCACTCCGTTCCTCCCTGCTATCCTGTCAAGCCGCAGGAGATGGCATTAGTACCAGCTCACTGGAGCCCCAGCTGGCTCTGGGCTGCTGCCTTCCAGCTCGTGGCTAGAGGAGGGTGGCAGCCCCGGTTGCACCCAGAGTAGGAGGTGGGTGAGGCCGGGGAGCATCTACGAGGCGGGGTGGGGTGGAGTGGGGGGTGGAAACGAGGCGTGAGGGCTTGCCCAGGCTGGCTGCTGGCAAGTGGCTGGAGAGACTGGCGTGAAGGGAAGCAGAGATGGATTTCTGCCCAACCTGCGAATCAGAGCTAGGGAAGCAAGTAAGGCTGGGATGGGGGCTGGATTTGCGCCAGGGCCCCAGGACAGAAATAGGCCAGGCCACTGGGTTTCCAGATCAGTCTTGCTCTGCTTGCCTGGCTGGGCCGCTCACAAGCAGGGAGCCACGTGGACACACTGCGGGGGGCAGCTCCGTTGGGAAGATGGAGCAGACAGAGCCAGGGCGCCGCTGCCACAACACTCTGTCCCCTCATCTGACCTTGTCTATAGAGAGCTCATCACAATTTGATGCTGTACTAGAGGTTTCTTGCTTAGGGAGAATGGACACCCCTCAAAGACGGGGCCTGGGTTCTTCTGTTCACTGCAGCATCCCAAGAGCCCAGAGCAATGTCTGGCACATGGTGGGTGCCCGATAAAGCTTTGCAGGTTGGGTGAGTGAATGACACACACCCTGTCCGCGACTGGAGCTTGCGAGGTAGTAGCACAGGCAGCCTGGGGGAATTACCGTCATCTCGGCAGATGTGAAACTGAAGGCTCAGAGAGGTTAGAGGACTTCTTTAACGTCACACAGCTAGGGAATGGCGGATGTGAGACTGAAAGCCGAGGGCGATGAATGTGAAGGCTCGTTTTTTCCCATATGGCACTGGGTTTTTGAAAGAAACAAAGTGGGTGGTGGCAGGTGCCATTTGGGCACCTCCATACACATGCGTGCTGCAAAGACAAAGAGCTGACCTTGACCTGGCCATGCTTGCTTGAGCCCCGGCATGGGATCCGGGGACTCCTCCTCACTGCTGGAGACACGTATTCAGGAACAAACGGAAAGGCTTTGGTCATGTGGGACCTCAGTATTCCAAGTTAAGTAATGGGAATAGCATTTTGCTTTAGATTGGGTGACCAGACTGCAGCAGCGGCTGGAGGGGTGGGGGGGCTCCTTTTGCGATGGAGTTTACAGCTCAAATGGGGAAAAGAATGCCAGCCAAGGGCCCGACTGTGAGCTGGCAGGGGGAAGAAAGTATGGAGAAGATCTCAAATTTGGCAGAGAGGGTGGCACGGGTCACTGCCAGGCCGTTTTGCACCCAGTGGAACCTGCAACCCTTCTATGACACCCCTGAGTGACGGAAGCATTGGGCAGGATCACCAGGCCAGCCTCTGCAGGGCGTAGGGAATAGGGTGAGGTGGAAGAGAGGCCCCTGCATCCGTTTTCCTATGCCAGAAAGGACAGCCTGGGCTAGCTGCCCTCCCAGGCAGGGAGTCTAAGGGCTTCAGAGCCTGCCACCCGCACGCCAGAGCTATTTTGGCTGCGATGCAAAATGTTTTCCTCGGAAGCAGCTATTTCTCCTAACCAGGTCAAGTGCTGTCCTCAGGCCCTGTGGGAGCACAGCCTGTCACCTTCCTTCCCAAAGGAAAACTCATGGCTCTCTGGGAGTGTGCTACTGCCAGGATGTGGACACACACACACACACACACACACACACACACACACGCTTTAGCCTGAAGCCTCCAAATCCAGCCTCCCAAGTCCCATCAGTTAGAGCAGCTGGCGTAGGGCAAGGCTGCTGGCTGGGAGCAGTGTGGGCATTGCCCCTGCCTCGCGGTGGCCCCCAAGGAGGAGATGCAGCCTCAGGCTCCAGGATGGCTGAATGACATGAAGCAAGGGCGATGGCTGGGAGGGAGGCCCCCTGACACTGGTCTTTGCCTGGCCCGACCCTGCAGAGGAAGGCAGGGAGGCCATGTGGCCTGCCAGCCCTCGGCCAGCCCAGCCTGACCAAGTAGGGCTTGGATGGCGGGAAGAGGCTTTCTCAGTGCTCACAGGCCCCTGTGCTGGGCTTGGGCAGGTGGCTCCCATGAAGGCTTTGAACTCTTGCCCAGCAGTCTGGCTTCCTGCGGCCTAGCTGGCTGGGAAGAGGGGATTAGAACTCAGGGCCGGTGGCCAGGAAGGAGAAAGTGCATCAGGCGGGTGTGGGCCTCCGTGACGGTGAAGACAGCAAAGAGTGAGGTTAGCTGGGTCCAGGAAGACAGGAAAGAAACATCGCCAATTGCGCCTGGCACAGAAGGTAGTCTGTGGTGGGCCCCACCATGCCTTTGGGCCCTTTTCCCCACCGTGGTTCCTCCGCCCAGCTGGTGGGAGAGGCATGCTGGGACATAGATAAGGCACTGGAGAGCCGAGTTGCGGACTAGCGCTGGCCCCGTGCTGGGCTCCCCCTGAACGGTGCCATTTGGAGACAGAGCTTTGCCACTGTTGTCGCAAAATGAGTTGCGGGTGGCTTCCAGGCAGGTATAGTGAGACCTGAGGTGACACAAGCCTCCCAGGCCCACGCAGCCCCCTGGTGTGCCATGGATGTAGTATTGTTTCCCCTCTGTGAGGCCTGAATGAAAAATTGTTGGGGAGGAAGGGACAAAGGCAAGGGGGAGGGAGTGGAGCCCCGGGAGGTGGGCCCGCCACAGCTGGGCTGCCTCAGGCCTAGCTCCCTCCCACTCGGCCCCCAGCGCTACTCCCTCCTCTCTCCCTGGCCTTTACCTTTGCCCTGCTGGCCCTTGGCGTCGCCCCCACCCCCGCCCTGTCTCTCCCTCACTCTTTTGTTTTTGTTTTTGTCTCAATTTCTCTGTCTCTTTGCCTGTAGGCTTTTCTCTGTTTTTTTTTTCTTTTCTTTTTTTTTTTTGGGGGGGGGCTCCTGCTGTCTCTCTGATTCCTCCCCTCTCTCCCCCACCCCTTGTTCTCCCTGTCTTCCTAGCTCTAGTCTGCCTCTGTCTCTCCACACACCCCCCACTCTGTTCTCTCTGTCTATGGCTGCTCTTTCTGCGACTCTGTGTGTGTGACTTGCTCTGCACTGACGTCCCTTCCCAGATCTGCCGATCCACAGAGATCAAATAGAAGCCCCAACCGCAGGCTTCATGGGTCCAGCAGGGTCCCTTGGGCCCGCCCAGGAGCCAGGGCTTGGGGCCACGCCTGCCACACCCCTTAGGGGAATCAGTAGGGAAAGTGCCATCGCCACAGAGAGGCGTAACCCCCTACCCTGGCTGATCACTCCCCAGTGTTCCCAGGGCCTCCCCAGGCTGATTCTCTTGGTTCCCCTCATTCCCTCCAGGCCTGTGAGAGGCAGGCAGAGACTTCCAGCCCGAGGGCCAAGGCCCAGCTCAGAGAGGCTGCCAGCTGTGGCATGGAGCTGGCATCTGAATTCTGACTCCTAGTTCGGCCCGTGGACTATGTGCTGGCAACAGCGCCCCTCTGAACACTGGTTCCAGGCACCCTGGTGCTGAACTCAAAGGGTAGCTGGGGCAGGGCGGGGAGGGGGGAACTCCTCCCCCTCTCCCTCCCTCTCTTCCCCTTCCTGCCCACTAGGGGTGGTGAGATTAGAATTAGCTGGAGACTGGTGGGTGTCTGTGGACAGCGAGTGAGTCTGGCTGGGCCTCGGCTTTGTCCTCAGTTTTTCCCAAGACAAAAGGGGGTGGTGGCTGCGGTGGAGGCGACGACGACGGTGTGGCAGGGCCAGGGCAGGGTCCCCATGGGGCTCGAGCTGGGTGGGCAGCTGGGGGAGGCAGCAGTGGTGTTGGGCAATCCTGCCTCTGCCGCTGAGAACGTGTGATCTACCCCACACCCCCACCCCACCCCACCCCCACCCCATGAGGTTTGGAGTCACGGACAAACAGTTCTGCAGCGCTGCCTCCCTCACCCTCCAGCCACAGACACACTTGGAATTTCCAAGGCTTGCTTGCTGCTATTTTTCATTGCTCTGAGTTTCAGAAACAGCCGTGCCAGAGTCAGCCCAGGAAAAGGCCTTTTCTCTCTCCTGCAATTTGAGTTCCGTGCTGCTAGGCCATGGAAGTGTCGCTAGGCTGGGCCTCACCCTGCCCCCACGGCTTGACAAATAGCACTTGGAGACCTGAAAGTCAGCGTGACTGGCCACAGGGTTCCCTGCAAGTGAGTGGCAGAGTAGGCCTCTTTAAAATATTTTAAAAGATGTATTTGTTTATTTGAAAGGCAGAATTACAGAGAGGCAGAGGCAGAGAGTCAAAGAGGTCTTCCGTCTGCTGGTTCACTCCCCAGATGGCTGCAACAGCTGGATCTCGGTGGATCCGAAGCCAGGAGCCTGGAGCTTCTTCCAGGTCTCCCATGTGGGTGCAGGGGCACAAACACTTGGGCCAACTTCTACTGCTTTCCCAGGTCATAGCAGAGAGCTGGATCGGAAGTGGAGCAGCTGAGACTTGAACCGGCGCCCATATGGGATGCCGGCGCTGCAGGCGGCGTCTTTACCCACTATGCTACAGTGCCGGCCCTGAGTAGGCCTCTTCACTCCTGGCCTGAGTTCATCCAGCATGTTTCCCGCTTAGTCATTCACCCATTCCCTCTCTGTTTTCTCAGCATTCCTCTCTCTCTCTCTCTCTCTCTCTCTCCCCCCCCCTTCTACTTCATTATATAATGTATTCTTCATTCCCACATCAAGAGGCTGAGCAGTTGGAGTGGGCACTTGATCCAGCAGTCCAGATGCCACATCTCCAATTCCAGTGCCTGGGCTCGATGCTCGGCTCCAGCTCCTGACTCCAGCTTCCGGCTGATGCAGACCCTGGGATGCAGCAGCGAGAGTTCAAATACTTGAGTTCCCTGGGCCATTGGTGGGAGACCTGGACTGACTTTGCAACTCCTGACTCCAGCTCTAGGCACAGCCCTAGCTGTTGCAGGCATTTGGGGAATGAACCAGAAAATGGGAGATCTCTGTCTCTTTGTCTCTGTCTCGCAATTTCTCTCTCTCTCTCTCAGTCCCTGTCTGTTAAATAAAATAAAACAATTCAAAAGCAAAGAATCTGATGGAACTTCTTGCAGTGCCCCCTGCCCTGTGTTTCTGAAGACGAGCAGCATATTGGCCGGGCCCACATGTGGGGGCTCCATCTTCCGTGGAGTGGCCCATTGCTCACTATTCAGCCAGCCAGGGCCAGTGTCCAATAAGGCAAATAAGGCCACCAGGTAGGCAGGTCCCACTCCACATGGCCCTGGGATCCTTCCTAGATAAGACATCAAATTTCTCATCTCTTCCCATGGTTTTCTCATTTTATGTATTTTCCATGAACATTTCTTAGAATCAAGAGAGATTTCCCAGCTATTGGTTTCCTTCCTTTAATGCATGCAGTGAGCAGGACTGGAAGTGGGCCAAGGTGGGAGCTGAGAATACAAACCAGGTCTCCCAGATGGGTGGCAGGGACCCAGCCATTTAAGCCACCCCACCTTCTGCCTGCCAGTGTACTCATAAGCGGGAAGCTGGAATCTGGAGTGGAGCTGGGACTCAGACCTAGGAACTCTGTTATCGAGAAGCAGGCATCTTCATCAGCATTGTAACCGCTTGGCTGAATGCTCGCCCTGATTTCCGTGAACTTTTTGAAGGCTTCTCCTGCAATCGTGGCCTGGCTCCCAAGAATGCTCTCTGGCCTCCATCCCCAATCTGAGCACACCAGGCAGCTAGGCCTGGCCTGGGCTCCCTCCCAAACAAGCCCAACCCTGTTTCCGGAAGTCCCGCCGTAGCTGTCAAAGGCAGAGTCAGTGGGTTGGACAAAAAAAAGTCCATCTGGCCCCTGTGAAGGAGCCAGGTGGGAGCTCCTGCCTAGAGTCACACAGGTGGCATGTGCAACACTTGAGCAGGCATGCTGATGTCCCCTTGACCCAGATGCCTCGTGCCCCAGAAGATGGGGAAGGGTCCATTCCGGTGAGACTGCCCTGCCCTGGCATCGGGAGGGAGAGAGGCCTGAACAAAAGCCTAAGACTTGGAGTAGACAGATCTGTTTAAATCCAAGTGGCGCCGCCCTTGCTGGGCCTAGTTACTGAACTCCTCTAAGCCTCAGTTTCCTGATCTGTAAAATGCCTCGCTCCTCACCATCCCAGGTTCCAGGAAGACAGCATCTAACAAGCACGCACGATCAGAGGATGTGAGTGTGAGTGTGTGTGTGTGTGTGTGTGTGTGTGTGTATTGGGGGGTGGGGGATGAACGACAACAGAGTGGTGTGTAATGAGGTGGTGAGCAAGTGAGTGAGCAGTGAAGGGTTTGGGGTTAGCTGACTGGAAATTCTGTGTGAGTCAGCAGCGGGATGTGATGGCCCGGAGAACTCCCGCATTCATCTGAGGGTTTGTGGAGCCAAAAGGCCAAAGGCATTTTTCCTGCACACCAAGGAGGGACCCTTCAGAGGTGGGGAGCATGCGCCACTGCCAGCTCTATACTCGGTTTAGAAGAGAGAGAGAGAGAGAGAGCGAGCTGCAGGAGAGACCGACTCCTTGATTTCTGCTCTAACCCTCTCCCTGGCTGGGTGCCCTTGTGGCTGCTCTAAAGTCCCCAGCATTTGCCAATGCAAGATTTCATTCACTCATCCAACGCTATGGATGCTCGCTTTGAATAAGAGAGACTCACAGCATGTCCACAAAATTCTCTGACTGCAGGCTGGCCGGGCTTTTGCACAGAACCAAGCTTTAAATCAGCATGTATTGGGACCGGTGCTATGGCGTCGTAGGTAACGCCGCCCGCAGCTTGCAATGCCGGCATCCCATATCGGTGCTGATTTGAGTCCCAGCTGCTCCACTTCTGATACAGCTCTCTGCTGTAGCCTGGGAAAGCAACAGAACATGGCCCAGGTCCTTGGGCCCCTGCACCCACGTGGGAGACCCAGAAGAAGATTCTGGCTCCTGACTTCAGATCGGCGCAGCTCGAGCTGTTATGGACATCTAGGGAGTGAACCAGTGGATGGAAGTTTTCTCTCCCTCTCTCTCTCTCTTTCTCTCTCTCTCTCTTCTCTCCCTTTCTGTAACTCTGCCTTACAAGTGAATAAATAAATCTTTTAAAAAAATCAGCGCCAGTGCTGCCGCTCACTAGGCTAATCCTCCGCCTTGTGCCAGCACACTGGGTTCTAGTCTCGGTCGGGGCGCTGGATTCTGTCCCGGTTGCCCCTCTTCCAGGCCAGCTCTCTGCTGTGGCCAGGGAGTGCAGTGGAGGATGGCCCAAGTGCTTGGGCCCTGCACCCCATGGGAGACCAGGAGAAGCACCTGGCTCCTGCCATCAGATCAGCGCGGTGCGCCGGCCGCAGCGCTGGAGGGTGAACCATTGGAGGGTGGCCATTGGAGGGTGAACCAACAGCAAAAGGAAGACCTTTCTCGCTGTCTCTCTCTCTCACTGTCCACTCTGCCTGTCAAAAAGAAAAAAAAAAAAGGAAAAAAATCAGCATGTACTTACCCTCTGTCCACAGAAAGCCTACTCTGGGGTTGCCATTGACTGGCTACCTGCTTCCACATGAGTCCCTCTGCCTCTCTGGGCCTCAGTTTCTCCATCTGCAACTGCATGGTGACCTGGCAGAAAGGGAGCCAACAATGGTCCATGTAGTGCAGAGTGAGGGGCTGACCTAGAGAATCTCAGCTGCCTTTTCAGGCCCTAACTCAACCAGGCCCTCACCTTTCTTTCCATTCCTCCCAACAATCTTGCTCTGGCTGCACGGGTTTCACTCTAAGGTCCCATGCCTTTGCTCAGGTCATGTGCTGGGCCTAGGGTACCCTGTCCCATCTTTTCAGAACAAAATCCTACTTATCACAGATGCTGCAAGGGGAACTTATACAAAGGATGGGTGGAAGGAGGGACTGGGGCTAGAGGTCCTCTCTTTCTCTTTCTCTCTCTCTAGGCTCCAAGGTGTCTTGGATGTTCCAGAGAAGTCAAGGAAGGTATTGCAATCCAAGGGATTTTGGGGGCTGAGATCCACAGGGCCCAGGCACACAGCTCTGGGCCCTGGTGATCTTGCTGGTGCTACCACCCAGGGATTGTGTCCTCTAGGGTCCACATTTGGGGGCATTTCAGTGCGTGGGCTCTGCTAGGGTCTGTATATTCAGACCCGATTTCCAATGCACTGGCATTAAAGGGAAGGGGCTTTTAGGAGAGGTGATGAGATCATGAGGATCCCTCCTCACTATCTTCATTAATTGGACGAGAGTGCCCTGGTAAAAGAGGCTTGTGGGAAAACTTTCTGCTGCTCCGTCAAGTGAGGGCACAAGTAGAAGGCGCCGTCTCGGCGGCAGAGAGTGAGTGAGCCCTCACTGGAACACCAGCTCCTTTGCCGTTGGAGCCAGAGTTGTGAGAAACCGATTCCCGTCGCTTCTGAGAGCCGCTCAGTCTGTGACCCTTTGCTAGAGCAGCCCAGACGAAGTCAGGCTGGAAGCGGGTGGACTTGCGTTCACGATCCTGGCGGTTGCCCGTGTGGAGTTTCTCTGAACGTTCTCCCTGTCTAACTTGGCCCTCTGTGCTCTCCCTGGGCACTCTGTCATCTACATAACCCTGGGCCACTCGGCTCCATATAGCTAGCACCAGCAGAGTTTTCCCATGGCCAGTAAGCCCCGTGCCAGGCTAACTCGGAGCTCCCATGCTTGATGAGGCTGGGGGCAGATTGTTGGCCCAAGGCTACCACAATCTCTCCCAGGTCCTTGTGCCCCCTCCCCAGATGAGAGCTGACCCTCGTCGGGGCTTTCTTGCTCTTCCATCTTCATGCAGACAGCTAGCTGCTGTTGCTGTTTCCTGAGCAGAGTGCTCCCCTTTGGGGACACATGGCATAGGGCTGAAGGCTTTTCAGTCTGACGGGCCTGGGTGCCACTCTGAACTCTGCCATTTTCTACTCGGGAGAGCCTGGGCGTGTGGCATGGCTTCTCCTATCCTCACTTTATCCATCTGCAAAATGGGGCTGCTGGTCTAAGTTCCCCAGGTGGACTCTGAGAAGATGCAAATGGATTCTGCACAATGATAGCTTGCCACATGGCAAGTGCTTGGCTAATGGCAATTACCTCTGTAGCAAAAAAAAAAAAAAAAGTTTCTAAATGCTAGGTGCCGTGTGAATAACTGTTGAATTAAGGCTTGATTTGGAGCAAATGTCAAGACACAGACACCTTTGGTCAGAGGGCTTTGTGGCTGTTCTGCAGGACTCCAAAATCGCCTTCTTTGCCCATTCCATGGCAGCCTGCCCATCTTCCCGCTACCACCTGCCCCTCTTCCTAGAGGCCCAATAAGACTTGCTGAAAGGGTCTTATGGGTGAAAAGAGCAGATGTTGCTCAGGGAAAAGTCCCTGGGGGTGCTTGTAGCAACAGTGGCATTAAACGCAGGTATGGAGGTTAAGGGCCCTGGCCAGCATCTAGGGTCTAAAAGTTTAGGCTCAGCTTGATCGAAACCAAAGGACAATGCTTTAACATGAGGCTGGCTTGAGCTTGGGTCCCAGTGCTGCCATTTATGGGCTGGCTGACCACAGGCCGTGAAATATGGGGTAATAGTACCTGCTCTGCTCGCCACATGGGCTCATGGGGTGAGGACGCAATGTGTGGAAACACTGGAGGGTACATCTCAACTATTCTAGACAATTCAGGCAGGAGCTCGAAACACCTCCTGGAGAAGGCAGCAAGGTAAAGATGAGGGCACGGATGTGGCCTCAGACTCTGGGCTGTGTGATCTTGGGCAGGTCCCCAGATCTCTCTGAGTCTAGATTTCCTCATTTGTTGAATGATGCAGAAAGCAAAGCCGATGGTAGGGCCCACCTAGGAAGTCCCAGAGGCAAAGCTGGGAGGTGCCAAGGCAGACACAGAATGCTGAGCAGCCAACCAACACTGTCCAAGTCCCTTCTGTTGCCAGGCCCTGAGCTCGGTGCTGGCGATGCCTGGAAGACTCACCCCCCCACACGCCTGGGCTAAAGTCAGCCTCTGCTGTGCCCTGTGTCTCAGCAGCTGTCTCAGGCCTGTGTCCCCCTTCCCTGGGGGGCCTGAGCCCAGCCTTTTTTTTTTTTAAAGATTTATTTATTTATTTATTTATTTATGTGAAAGTCAGATTTACAGAGAGAGAGAGAGAGAGTCTTCCATCCACTGGTTCACTCCCCAGTAGGCCGCAATGGCCAGAGCTGTGCCGATCTGAACCCAGGAGCCAGGAGCTTCCTCCAGGTCTCTCATGTAGGCACAGGGGCCCAAGGACTTGGGCCATCTTCCACTGCTTTCCCAGGCCATAGCAGAGAGCTGGATCGGAAGTGGAGCAGCCAGGACGTGAACCAGTGCCCATATGAGATACCAGCACTGGAGGCGGTGGCTTTACCTGCTCTGCCTCAGAGCCGACCCCTCGAGCCCAGTCTTTTACACCCTGGAGCCTGGAACCCACCCCCAGTGTGCACTCCGTTCACATAGATCCAGATGTGTGTCCTTGGTCAGGCACCTGTTACCCCCCCCCCAGCCCTTACCCCACCCCCGCCAACAAGGATCAGCTCTGGAAACCCTTTGCCGTGTTCTGGATGCCCCAGGCTGCAGTGATGAGGAGGCGATGGCTTCGGTCATCATGGAGAGCGTACTCTTGTGCAGGACAGCTGGGGAACATGGCAGTGTGACACAGTCCACGAAGCAAAGAAGGGAAGGGAGAGAACGCCAGGTGGTAGGGAATTCTCATTTGACAGCTGGGGAGGCAGAGGACCAGATTGATCCAAGGTCTCCCCGCAAAGTTCTGGGTGCACAGCCCAGAGGTCCACAGAGGACCTCCCCTCACCCCCCACCCCCAACCCCCAACTCTCAGTCCTTTGCTTCCTTGGGCAGCAGAGGCTGCTGGGCTGGCCTGAACTCCAGCCAGCCAGGGCTCTCTGGGGTGTCTGAGCAGCTGGAGGGAGGTGGCTCAGGGTCCCTCCCCACAGTGGAAGTCTGTTTGGGGCCAGGACCTTGCAGGGGCAAAGAGTGTCCGTGAAAACATTGCCTGTTGACAGCTCCAGCCCCAGTCCAGATGCTGGCTTCGGCCACTTCCTCCTCTCCCATGGCAGATTTCCTAAGAACCTCACAGGCCACCTCTGAGAGCGACGCGAAGCTTGGAAGGGGGCCGGAAGGGGCCACCCAGTGCAAACCACGGAAGCTGGTGGGCTCAGTCTTCTTACCTCCAAGGTTGTCTGGACAGCAGGGGTCACTCCTGGGCCGAGAGTGTCCCAGGCAAGGTGGGGCTACAGCCTCCCTGGTCCAATGTCACAGATTTCTTGCCCAGGAACGAGAACTGAATCTCGCAGAGAAACCGGTGCTGTGACTCAAGTGTTCTCCCTGCAAGTGGGGAAGGAGGGCGTGTCCACCCAGAGCTGGTGACATGCATGCTGGATCAGGCATCCTGGTATTTGATAGGGCTGGGATAGGAGGCCTTCTTGCCCATTTCTACCAAGTGCCCAGAACTGGGCCTCAAAGCTTGACGGCTCTCCTTGCTCTATCTATGATGCAGGGTGCTCGGGTCCACTCCCACCTCCAGCATCATGAAGGTCTGAACCCTGCTTCCTCCAGCCTGCCCTGCTAACTCATAACTGAGTGGACCGCCCCTCCTGCCCCGCCCTGCCCCACCACACACACACACACACACACACACACACACACACCCGACACTTCTCCTAATGCATCCTTGCTGGCCAGCTGAGAACCGCAGACTGGCGCTGTGACATGTGGGGAGATAAGGGGGCTCTCACATTTCCCCCCGGCTGGGCTCCTGGGCCGCCAGCATTCACGCTGGCTGATTTCAACATGAAAGGGCCCCTTGAGAAGGAGAGGCCCCCTACCCCTGTCCCTCTGCTAAGCCCCACTCTGCAGTTAACCACTGTCTGAGCCACTCTCCCTCTAGAGCCCTCGAGAGCCAGCCTGCCTGCTTGCTAAGCCCTCCTCCAACTGCTTCAGCCTCACCTTGGTCACCTCTGCCCTCCAGGATGCAGATCCTGGCGTATAGCAGTGGACACAGGGAGATGCAAGGAGGCCCTGGGCTTTGGTCCAGAGGTACAGCCTGGTGCCAACGTAGTGGACCAAGTACAGGCCCCTTTGCTGCACAGGTCCTGGTGGAGGACTGTTGTGAGGACAGGCACTCTCCCGACCCCAAATCCAAACAGAAAGAACCTTCTTAGAAGCTCTCAGTCCCTGACTCGTGGGTCTGCTTCCCTGGCTGTTTTCCTTAATTTCCCAAGACGAGCAGTCTTCAAAAACCCACTGATACCTCTCATGTTTCTGCCACCAGAGGCCTTCCAGGACCTGCTCTGAATCTTTCCTTTCACAACCCTTAAACCCTTTTCTTTTGAACTCATTTTAGACTTCCAGACAAATTACAAAAAATAGAACAGATTGCAGGGGTACACCCCTCACCAAGTTTCACCTAATATTAGCATCTTGCATAACTGTAGCACCAGGATCAAAAGCAAGAAATCAACCCGGGATGTGGTGTGCAGGTGTCTAACTTCTAGGCTAAATGTGGCTTCCTTAATCGTAATATAATGTTCTACTTCCCTCCCTTTTTCTTCCTATAAGAGAAAGCCTATCTTCTTCCCCTAGTTACTTATTTATTCATTTTTTTTTACTTCTGCTACCATGGGCCAATGGACATTTAGTGTATTTGGTGGGCTAAAATGTCAAGGAGGTGGAATAGAATCCTGTGCCCTCGGCCAGAGCATTTGGCTTAGCAGTTAAGACACCCATGTCCTCCATCAGAGTACCTCCCTTTCATTCCCAGCTCCAGCTCCTGACTCCAGCTTCCTGCTCATACAGCCCCTGGGAGGCAATGGTGATGATTCAGGTAACCAAGTACTGCCCCCCACCTCCCCACCTTGGGAGACCTGGATTGCACCCTCCACTGCTGGCTTCAGCTGGCTAGTCCCACCTGTTGTGGGCATTCAGGGAGTGAACCCATGATGGGAGTTCTCTCCCTCCCTCCTTCTTTCTCAATTATTTAAATAAATCGATTAAAAAATAATAATTCTCTTTTCTTTAAGGATGGGTTGCAAGAGGGGAAAGTGTAACACAAGGTAACTGAACAAACAATGTGTCAGCTGGGTGATCAAACTTTGCAACAATGGATTCAGTGTGTGGAGCACTACAATTCACCTCTGCCGCCTTTCTCCCCAAACCCAGGTTTCCCCCTGAGAAAATCAATCGCCATGACTTTTTCAAATCCAAATCAAGGGACAGTCTTCAAAATGCTCAACCGATACTCCTCAAAACAGTCCAAGTTACCAAAAGCAGTGACGTCTGAGAAACTGTCACAGCTCAGAGACACCTAAGAAGACAGGATGACTAAAAGTAGTGCGCTGGCCTTTTTTTTTTTTTTGAAAAAATATTTTATTTATTTAAAAGGCAGAGAGAGAGAGAGAGAGAGAGAGAGAGAGAGAGAGAGAGAGAGAGATCTTCCATCCACTGGTTTTCTTCCCTAATGGCTGTATAATGGTTTGGGAATGGACCAGGCTGAAGCCAGGAGCCAGGAGCTTCATCTGGGTCTCCTATGTGGGTGCAGGGGCCCAAGCACTTGGGCCATCTTCCACTGCCATCCCAGGTGCATTAGCAGGCAGCTGCATCGGAAGTAGAGCAGCCAGGATTGGAACTGGCTCCCTGATATGTCCTAGTGTGGCAGGTGCAGGCTTGACCCACTGTGCCACGACGCCGACCCTGGTATGGTAGCTCTGCTGGGATGCCAAAAGAGACAAAGTTCATTAAAGCCACACTAGGACAATCTAAATAAAGTACAGACTTTAGTTAATATCAGTATTGGTTCATTAACCACACGAATGTGAGATGTTAACCCCAGGAGACACAGGATATGGGGCTATATGAGAAACCGCTGTGTGATCTTTGCACCTTTCCTGTAAGTCTAAAACTGCACTAAAATGAAAAGAAATGATTAAAAGGCCCAATGCCCTCATTCTTTACGGTCTGCTCAAATTGCTCCCACGTTGGCTGTCGGGGCCTTTCTCGGCTTGGCTCCTACGCGTTCAGACACGCCCCACTTCTTCTGTGAGCATTCCCTTACCTTTTCAAGATTTATTTATTTGAAAGACAGAGTTTTACACACACACACACACACACACACACACACAGATCATCCATCCATTGGCTCACTCCACAAATGACTGCAACAGCCAAGGCTGGGCCAGGCCAAAGCCAGGAGCCAGGGGCCCAAGCACTTTCCCAGGCGCATTAGCAGGGAGCTGGATCAGAAGTGGAGCAGCCAGGACTCAAACTGGTGCCGGTATGGGATGCTAGTGCTGCAGGTAGTGGTTTTACCTGTCATACCACAACACTAGAGCCCCCTTCCCTTGTCTTCTGACACCACAAGATTGGTCCTGCCCCAGCTCAGATACAACCATTTCTGCAAGGAGTCCTGTGTCCTTCTATCGGAGGAACATATTAGAAACCAAAGTCTGGGGCTGGTGCTGTGGGCTAGCTGCTATTGCCTGCAGTGCTGGCATCCCATACAGGTGCTGGTTCGAGTCCCGGATGCTCCATTTCCAGTCCAGCTCCCTGTTAATGTGCTGAGGAAAGCAGAAGATAGATTAAGTGCTTGGGGCCCTGGATGTACATGGGAGACCTGGAAGAAGCTCCAGGATCCTGGCTTCGGATTGGCCCAGCTCCAGCTGTTGCAGCCATTTGGGGGAGTGAACCAGTGGATGAAAGACCTCTCTCTCTCTCTCTCTCTCTCTCTCTCTCCCCCCCCCCCCGCCATGCTTCTCTCTACGTCTTTCAAATAAGTAAATATATCTTTAAAAAAAAGCCAGCAAGCAAGATGCGGGCGTTTGATGCACTGCTCGCTGTTGGGCTGTCATTCAATGCTAGGCTCTGTCAGGTGACAGCTGGGAAATACCCCTCTGGATACCAAGCTCGTTTTGCTGCAATCTAAAACACGTTATTCCCTCTCGGCTACCCTCAAGAGATCAACCTCATTGACTGGAACTGCCTGGCGACGCTCTTTAGCAGAGAGGAATGAAAATGTTATTTAACCAGTCCCTGATTGGGGACTACTCATAGCATCAACACATGTTCTTCTGTAGTATCAAAGTGCCCATGTGCTAGGTGTTTGTCCTGGGCAGACACCAAGATAGGAAACTGCCGTGCCCAAAGTTCTGGCCACCTGGAACCTGGACAGTAGCTGCCAATGTGCCCTCCAAGGTCGTGGTGCACCATCCAGATTTGCTCAGGCGCCATCAGGGCCCTAGCTTCCCCAACTCCCACCTGCCACCCATCTGCTCCCCCCACCCCCACTCAGTCTCAATGAACTACCTGCCATTTTCTCTCCTGCACCCAGGTCTCTGGCTCCACTGTTTCTTCCCAGGAAGTTCTTGCTCTCCTAGCAGCGTCATGAACTTCTACTCTCTCTACAAAGCCCATCTGAAAGAGCACCTCGTGCTGTGGAGTCTTCTGGAACTTATCATCCAGGCAGGCAGCTGCTGCCTCCTTCCTCAGCAGTCTCTCGGCTCCCACTTTGGCAGCTTGGGGGGAGACAGCTGCCTGAGCTTTCCACTCTTCTGCGATTTGGGGAGACTGATCTCGCCCAGGCCAGGTGTGGAAGACGCCCAGGAAGTGTCCACTGAAGGAAGACATGAGCTTCCCATTTGCACCAGATGGCACGTCTTCCACAAGGCTCCTTCTTGGCCTGAATTTTGACCGTACGTCTGGGCTGAGACCAAGACTTCTTAAAAAGTTCACATTTCAAGCTCCCGTCCTCTCTCCGCAGCGCAGTGCTGGGTGGGGCGTACACACACAGACAGGCACATGCGTGAGTTTGCACCCTTCCAAGTCCGCAGAGGGTGTGTAGGGGAGCGTCAGAGTCTCCAGTGCGAGGAAGAGGAGACGCAGCAGGGGAAGAGAGGAGAGGAGAGAGGAAGAGAGGGAGGGGAGGGAGAGCAAGAGGTAAGAGAGGAAACCAGACTATTAAGAGTGCGAATTTCCCAGGTTAGTGCTAAGAGGGCTCGAGAGTTCTTTTAAATGAAAGATTCTCTCTCTCTCTCTCTCTCTCTCTCTCTCTCTCTCTCTGTTTCCAACTTTCTCTCCCTCTCCTCCCTCTTTCTCTGTAACTCTTCTCGTCCAGTCCCTTGTGCCCTGCCCCAGCCTCCACGGTATGGTGCTTGGACTCCTCCAGGCAGATCTGGGGACTGTCCCGTCCGTTTCTCTCCCGGTCACCCCCTCAGCATTTGATCTCACCACCCAGTGAGTGCACCTCTTAACGCCGCGTGGGGCCTTTCCACCTGTCTCCACTGCTGCCACCCTCAGCTCTCAGCAGCCTGCTCCCTGAACCTTCCTGCCTCCCATTCTGCTGCTTTCGACTCAGCACACACAGTGCATGGGAGCGGCCATTCTACAAAGCCACACCACTGCTTGAAACCACGGGGGCTACAAGGTGATATTGAAAGGACACCCAGGGGCCGGCGCCGTGGTGCAGTAGGTTAATCCTCCACCTACAGAGCAAGCATCCCATATGGGTGCGGGTTCCAGTCCCGGCTGCTCCACTTCTGATCCAGCTCTCTGCTCTGGCCTGGGAAAGCAGAAGATGGCCCAAGTATTTGTGCCCCTGCACCAGCGTGGGAGACCTAGAGGAGGATCCTGGTTCCTGAAAGGAAAGGACACCCAAAGTGGCATTTACGATTTGGAAGTGAGTCAGTACACAGCCCTTGCATGCTAGCTTCCGGGTTCACAAGGGAGACTGCTATGGTTTCAGTCCTAGAGGCTGTTTGCCACAGCTGTCAGCCCAGCCAGCTTGCCTTCCCAAACCAGGCAGCTGTTAGCCCCTCCCTCCATGTGATACCATAGGACACGGTACCCAGACCTCAACCCTCTGTTGAACACTTCCGCCAAGTTTCCCAGTGTCTTTTTCTTTCCTGGGCTCATGGTGGGTCGCAGGGCAGTGCACAGCAGGGATCTCCAGCTGCAACAGCCAGGGCTGGGCCAGGCTAAAGCCAGGAGCCAGGAACTCCATCTGGGTCTCCCATGTGGCCGTCCCAAGCTGTGGCTTCACCCACTGCACCGCAATACCAGTCTCACTTTCTGACATTCTGAATTCCTTCATTCATTTTCAAAGTGTTTCCAGAGTACCCCCTTACCCCTGTGTGTGTGTGTGTGTGTGTGACTATAAAAGGCATAAGTAGGTGGTGAGGTCTCACAGGTGTGAGTTTGAATCTTGGTTCTGCCATTTGCTAACCTCATGACTTCCTGGTGCCTCAGTCTTCCTCATCTGTAAAATGGAGCTTCTAGGCACAGTTATTCTGCAGGCTAGCTGCAGGTGTTGACCGAGCCCATTGGATCACTTAGCACACTACCACCACACACACACTAACATGGAGTGCCTGCAATGGCCACAGGCCTAGAGTTGCAGGGGTGGGTCGAATCTGTGTGGTCCCTGCCTTCACACTCACAGAGGCACGTGAAAGGTGACAAACGTCACAGGGCTCAACCTATAGTCCCAGGAGGATGAATTGGATTTCGATGGAGTGGTGGACTGTGCCTGACCTTTCTGAGGAGGTGACATCTCTGCTGAGGCATAGAACATTCCAGGTGTGGGAAACAAAGGCAAGGGGCCGGAGGTGCAGTTGAGCCGGGGGGGGGGGGGTGTTCAAGCAGGGACAGGCAAGCAGACTGGAGCGGAGGAGGGGTAGCTGCGGCAGGGAACACGACGAGAAACACACGAGCCAGCTCTAGTGGGCCCTGGACTTCTCGTTCCGCTCCCTCGGAAGCCACTACAGGGTTTTAAGCAGGAAAGTGGCATAGCCTGGTTTGAATTTTCGAATAACTCTCTGGCTGCTGGGTGGCGGGGGTGGGGGTGGGGGTGGAGCTGCCAAGGAGCGAGGAGCCCCTTTGAGGAGGCCAGAGCAGCGTGGTGACAGCAGAGAGGGAGCCCCGGGGGGGGGGGGTCACCTAGGTGAGGGAGTCCTAGATGCCTTCCTTAATTCAACAGCCGCATCCCCATCTGTCACCAGATCCTCTTGTCTGCCTCTTCAGAGGCCCCTGAATCCCTGTGCTTCTTCCCGCCTCCCGGGCATCTCTGGCCCATTCTCGAACACCTCAAGGGGCCGAGTCGCAGGGCTCCCGTTCAACTCAAGGCCCATCTCTCATCCCCACCCACCCCCATTCCCGCTCCACCGGTCTCCTTGCTGTTTTCTCAACATGGCCCCCAGGCAACTCACCTGGGTGGGTTCTTCCCACAGCCCCCTGTCTGCCCCCTTCCTTGCATCCTCCAAACATCACCTTCTTGGCGTGACTATGACAACTAAAGGAACACCCTCTCCCCACCCCAGACACCCGAACCCTGTCTCCTCCTTCCTCAGCATCATTGTCCTGCCTCTGTTTCCTTTCTGCCCCTCCTCTCCGGAAGGAAAGGGGGTCTCCTGCATGGCGATTTTGTCCCCAGAGGCGTCTCCAGCCACAATCAGAACAGGACTTGGCACATAACAGGTGCTCCATAGATCTTGGCTCAACGCATTCGTCGCTGGGGGAAGTGAAGTGATAGACAGGGGAAAGTTCTGCATCTGCTCTGAAGCTAGACACAGACAAGAGCTGGCTACTCCGAGTTTGTATTATCACTCGTGTGTGTGTGTGCGCGCATGCATGCGCACGCATGTGTGTGAGGAGCTGTCAGTTTGCTCATGGTGTGGGGGGCTCATTTATCATTCCCACTAGCATCCCTCTCAGAAAATATCAACTTGTCAACCTCCTTCTGTGGTGGCTCGGGTGGGGGGCCTGCTTAAAGCTTGCCAGCCCACCCAGTGCTGCAGCAATCCGTGCCTCAGCCTACCCCTTAGTCCTGGCAGAGTGCGTGTATGACCAGATGTCCAGCCCGTTCCTGCACACCTTGCCCCCACTTCACGATCCCACAAGCACCTTCTGTGGGCATGCGCAGCTGGGCTGGAATGGGATCTTCCTACGATTCTGCCGGGGCAAGATAATGAAGGTTCAGTGAACGCAGACTGGGCTCTGGGGTCCTGGGTTCGCATCCCAGCACTACCTACTCTTGACTGAGTGATCTTGTGCAAATGACTGAACCTCGCTGAGCCCCAGCATGGGCACCTGCGCAGTGGGGATTATAGGAATCCCTCTCTTAGGGGCTTGCTTGAAGGTGGCACAAGCAAGCGGCAATGGACATATGATGGACCACTGGGCCTGATTTAGAACACCGAGTCTTTCCCACGTGAGCCGGTCTGTTCCCTTAAAGCTGTCCCAAGAGTATCAGGTGCCAAACTGCCTTCAGGGCTGAGCAGCAGGTGGCAGGGAAGGGGACTTACTGAATGATCCTCTTGCAAGCTCCTGTGTGAGATGTGTTACAGGTGTTAGCCCACCCCACTCACGAAGGTGCTGCGAGGTAAGTGCCATCACTACTACCCATTTTACAGATGACAAAACTGAGGCACAGAGAGGTGAACTAATTCGCAGAGCTCTTCACAGACAAGCAGGGACTTCTGTTCTGATCCCCGCTGCCTGCATTGTCGTCGATGTTGCTCTGCCACTCGGAATCAATCAGACTGGGGTGGGAGGAGGTAGGAGACTGTCAGGGAGAGAGGAGGCAGAGGGGTGTGGCCAGGCAGACTCCTCCTCCCACCAGAGCAGTGTCCCAGCAGGGATTCCACCAATACCGGAAACCCCAAAGCAATTTTCTAACCCTGGGAAAGTGACCTATTTGGGGCTGGCAGGCTTAGTGTGGAGGCTGCGGGAGGGTTGTGGGCAGGACCTTTCCCCTCCCCCAGCCCAAGGCACCCTGGATGGGTCAGAGAGCTTGAGCAGAAGTCAGGTTAGAGGCGCCTGGAGACACCCCAGCTCTCTAGGTCATTCTAACGCACACCTCACTCACCTAGCCCGCACGGAGCCATACGCCACATGTGCCATTTTCAAGTTGGAGATGAAGGGGCCCGTGGAGAGGCCAAGGCTCGCCTGTGGACGCACAGCCTAGAGCTCAGCCCTATGGGACAGGTGTCACTATGGGAGTGCTCTCCCCGAGGACCAGCGGAGGAGGTCCTCAGAGTGACAAGGTAGCAGGGACACATAGTTCTGGTCAGGTCCCAGTACTATGCCAGGTGTCCCCAATCCTGAGATAGGCTGCTCCTGCAGCTTCTCCCCCTTTCAAATAAATAAATAAAGTAAATCTTTTGAGAGATGGGCAGGGGAGAGGAGAGATCTGGGACTTCATCCTAAAGCTACATTCAACACATCTGAGCTCCACCTTCCCACTCTGTGGATGGGAAATCATCACTTTATGTTTCCCCTCTCCTAAACTGTGTAGGAACAGAGCGTGGGGAGCTGCCATTTAATCGAAGCTGAAGAGCCGATTCTCATTCCACCTGGCTGCTCCAGCCCACCGAGCCCCAGGCCAGTGTCATTCGGAGGTGAGGCTTTGGGGGTAAGTGGTTCCTGCCAGGGTCCAGGAAATCTTCTGCAGCCAGGTGCCATGTCACCATGTCAGATGGCCATCAGCAGGGGACTTGGCGCCTCCAGCCAGCTCCCTCTCTGCCTCGGGATCGTCTTTAGAGTTGTGCTCAGAGGCATCACTTGGACCGAGTCACGCACAGTCAGGGCAGTGGATTGTGCATTGGAACCTGGGCAGGCGACTCTTGAGCCTGTGTTTTTTCTATCCCCAGCCAAAGGCCTCCAATAACAAGAGCACTTACACAGTGCTTCCTAGGTGTCACCCACTGGTCCAGGTGTTTCGCATATATGAATGTGTGTGTGTGCATGCTTATTAAATGTGTACAACAATCCTATGCAGTGGCTCTGACAATGAGTTAGTGATGCAGAAATAAGTCCAGAGTCTTCAAGTACCCTGCTTGGAGAAGCACCAGCTACTACACAGTCAGGCCTCAGAGGCCAAGTTCATGCTCACTTCTGTCCAGAGCAGGCATTGTAGAAAGGTTAGACCTACAGAAAGAAGTTAGAGGTAGACACACACACTTTTCCCTGGGGGCCCCATGGCCTGCAGAGCTCTGTCTGGGCCCTCGCTCTCCCCTACCTGACCAAGGCAGAGCTGTGTGCCCTTGGGCGAATCTGTTGCTGCCTCCTGACTTCTCTGAGCCTTGATCTCACCCTAGACAATGGATGATTGGACGAGGTGGTCCTCCACCAGCTCTGCTATCCCGTTACCTCCTCCAGCTAGCCTCTCTCTCCTCCTACCTCCACCCTTCTCCTTTTAAAAAAAGACTTATTTATTTATTTATTTATTTGAAAGGCAGAGTTACAGAGAAGCAGAGAGAGAGAGAGAGAGAGAGAGAGAGAGAGGTTTTCCATCTGCTGGTTCACTCCCCAGATGGCCATAATGGGCAGAGCTGTGCTGATCCAAAGCCGGGGGCCTGGAGCTTCTTCCGGGTCTCCCACGTGGGTGCAGGGGCCCAAGGTCATCTTCTATTGCTCTCCCAGGCAATAGCAGAGAGCTGGATCTGAAGTAGAGCAGCTGGGACCTGAACCTGTGACCATATGGGATGCTGGCACTGTAGGCGGTGGCTTTATCCGCTATGCCACAGCTCTGGCTCCCTCCACTTCCTCTTCTTTCCCAAGACTCACTTAGTAGTGGCTGAGGCCCAGGCTTTTCAGGGGCCAAGGAAAATCAGTCCGGCCAGGGGTAGCCCAGGAAAGCTGTTTCTCATGACAGAGCACTGGACACTGTGGCCTAACAAAATGCTGCCCTCACCCTCCACCATTGACCTCTGCAACCCTAGTTCCATCTCCCGCTCTACAGATAGGTCTGCAATGCCATGTTTTAGTCTCTTAGCCTAGGACCCAGCTTCCTGAGCCTTTTCCTCCCCACCGCTATCTGCTGCTGTCACCCACTGTGACCCCTGGAGCCCGGAGCCCACTGCTGCCCTCACTGTCATCACTATTCCCTTCTTCTGAACTGCTAACCATGGCAGCAATCACTATCACACACCAGAGTGCTCACCGCCACACACTTGCTCTGCAGCTGAGCTATGGCAAGATACAGCCCTGGAGGCCACCAGCTTGGCCTCATCTTAGATACCAAGCTCTGGACAAGCTCCTCAACTTCTCTGAGCTTCCGCTTCGTCATCCCCAAGAGGGAAAATGCTCACCATCTCCCTGAGCTACTGGAAGGGTTCTGTGCTGTAGTAGACTGCCATCTTGGAACACAGTGCCTGGGACATGTTTACCAGGTCAGTAGACGTAGCTTTGGCTTCCACCAAGTGTGTGCTCTTCGGCAAGTCAGTGAATCTTGATTTTATGAGCTCAGAGACAGGTATGAAAATATTTCTCCAATGAGATTTTTGTCAGCAAGCAATGAGATAATGACTGTAAAATTCCTAGCATGGTGCCTGGCAAGACAGTAGATCAAAAAAAAAAAAAAAATCTTATCGGGCTCCACCTAGTTCTATGCACAGAGATGAAACTATTTGCCCCCCACACATGTCTAAGTGCATAAAACTCCATGTGTTTAATAACAACAATATCACACAAATTCTCCCAGAGAATAAAAAAGTGAAGGAACACTTTTCAATTCTTTATGAGGCTGGCCAGAGAAGCACATAAACCTTGATAGCAGAACTCAACAAGGGCATTATAAGAAGGGAACACTTCAGACCAATCTGTCTTGTAAATACAAAGACAGAATCCAACAGCAAAATATTAGGAAATGGAATTGGAAAATATATTAAAAGAATATAATTTATCATGACCAAGTGAGGTCTGTTCCAGGACTTCATGGTGGAAAATCAATAAAACAAAAGAGCTAGTTCTCTGAAAAAATCAATAAAATTGACAAATCTCTGGCAAGACTGACAAAGAAAAAAAGCGAGAAGACACAAATTACCGATACCAGGAATGAAACACGGGATATCAATATATACCCTGCAGACATCAAAAGAACAATAAGGAAATACTACGAATAACTCTACACACATGCATGTGACAAACTAGAGGAAGTGGATCAATTCCTCAAAAAGCACAAGCTAACTAACACAACTGACCCAGTATGAAATAGATAATTTGGATAGCCCGATAACTATCGACGAAATTGAGTTTGTAGTTAAAAACATCCCCTGAAATAAATCTCTAGGCCCAAATGGTTTCACTAGACAATTCTATCATGACTTTCAAGAACAATGAATACCAAGTCTGTATAATCTCTTCCCAAAAGTGGAAAAGGAGAGCAAAGTTCTCAACTTATGTTGAGAAGCTGGTGTTATGCTTACCCCAAAACTAGGCAAAGTAGTACACACAAAGAAAACTATATAGTGGGCTGGCGCTGTAGCGAAGCTGGCAAAGCTGCCTCCTACAGTGCCGGTATTCCATATGGGCATCATTTCTAGTGTCGGCTGCTCCACTTCTGATCCAGCTCTCTGCTATGGCCTGGGAAAGCAGCAGAAGATGGCCCAAGTCTTTGGGCCCCTGCACCTGTGTGGGAGACCTGGAGGAAGCTCCTGGCTCCTGGCTCCTGGTTTCAGATTGGCACAGCTCCGGCCATTGCAGCCATCTGGGGAGTGAACCAGCAGATGGAAGACCTCTCTCTCTCTCTGCCTCTCCTTCTCTCTCTGTGTAACTCTGATTTTCAAACAAATAAATAAGAAAAAAGAAAAAAAGAAAGAAAACTACATATTAATATCACTCAAGAAAATAGAGAAACTATCAACAAAATATTAACAACTATAATTCAGCTATATATAGAAATGGCCATACAATAATGGCCAAGAGTGGTTTCTTTCAGTAATGCAAGGCTGGTTCAACATGAAGCGATTGATCTATGTTATTGACTGGATTACCAGGTTGTCACAGAGAATCACATAATATAGGAAAAAAATTCAATGAAATCCAACACACTTCCATATGAAAACACCCAAGAGCCTAGGAGGAGCATGAAGTTCTTTAACTTGATAAAGACCATCTACAAAATCCTGTAGCTGACATTGTACATAATGGTGGAAGCAAAGCAAAAAAGCAGCAAACAGAATGAAAAGGAAGAAGTAAATCAATTCTTATTTGTAGAAAAAATAATTGCCTACATAGAAAAATTGCAAGGAATCCACAAGTAAACCTCACAAAACTAATTAATAAGATCAACAAGGTCACAGGATATGAGATAAACACTAAAATCAATTTTATTTCTCTATACCAGCAATAAACATGTGAACATCAAAATTAAAGACGCAATGCCACTTATAAGCTCCCCAAAAACACGCAAAAAAAGGGGATCATTAGGTGTTAATATAACAAAACATAAGCAAGACTTGTATGCTGGAAATAGACAAATGCTGCTGAAGAAAGCAGAGAAGACCTAAACAAATGGCGAGACAAACTCAGGTGTCCATGGATTGGAAGACTCTACATAATAAAGGTGTCAGTTCTCTCAAATTGATATAGCGGGCTAATGCTATTCCTACCAAAATTGCAACAAGCTCTTTTGTAGATATAGGCAAGATTATGCTAAAATTTATACGACAAGGCAAAGGAACTAGACTAGCTCAGACAGCGTTGAGAAAGAACACAGTGGGAGTAATCACTGTATCTGATTTGAAGACTTTACATAGCTAATCCAGACCGTAAAAGAGGCTGTGTGGTATTGGCAGGAAGAAGAGACGTAGACTGATGGAGCAGAATAGAGAACCCAGAAATGGATCCACACAAATATGCCCACACAGCTTTGATGAAGATGTAGAGCCATTGCAGTTGAGGAGAGAGAAGCTTTTTAGCAAATGAGGCTGTGGCAATTGGACATTTGCAGGCAAAAAAGATGAACCCTGGCCTCGACTTCACGTCTTCCACAAAAATTAACTGAAAACCCATCACAGATTCAAATTGGAAACCAAAAACTACAGGTCATTTAGAAGAAAATATAGGCGCCAATCTTCAGGATCGAAGCAGCTGAACACTTTGTTGGACAGGACATCAGAAACATTATCTATGAAAGTGGGGGAAAAAGGATACATTGGACTTGCACAAATGAATGCTTACACTCTGCAAGGAAAAAGGATGAAAAGACAAACTACAGACTGGGAGAAAATATTTGCAAACCATGTATCTGACATAGGAGTCATATCTAGAATATATAAAGAACTCTAAGACTCCACAGTAAAACCAAACCAAACCAGACCAAATCAGACAGGACAAAATAAAACAAATGATCTAATTTGAAAATGGGCAAAAGACATGAAGAGACATTTTACCAAAGAGGATATACAGATGGCAAATAAGCACATGAAAAGTTAGTCAACATCATTAATGCAAATTGATGCAAATTAAAACCACCATGAGATATCACTACAGAGCTACCCAACGGCTAATTTTAAAAAAATAGTGACAATAGCAAATGCTAGGGAGGATGCAGATAGACTGTATTACTCATACATTGTTGGAGATGTGAAATGGTACCATAACTGTGCCATACACTTCGGCAATTTCTTGTAAAATCAAGCATGCAACTACCAGGGCCGGCGCTGTGGCATAGCAGGTAAAGCTGCTGCCTGCAGTGCTGGTATCTTATATGGATGCTAGTTCGAGTCCAGGCTGCTCCACTTCCAATCCTGCTGATGTGTCTGGGAAGGCGCATCAGCCCAGCCGAAGTCCTTAGGCCCCTGCACCCACTTGGGAGACCAGGAGGAAGCTCCTGGCTCCTGGCTTCGGATCAGCCCAGTTCCAGCCATTGCAGCCATTTGGGGAGTGGACCAGCAGATGGAAGAGTGACTGGTGAAGCAAACAGAGGAATGGATAGAGCACAGAATACTACTCAGCAATTCAAAAGGAGAAAACTGACACACGCAACAGAACTGCCAAAGAATATGCTGAGTGAGAAAGCCAGGCCCAACTGGTTACACGGTGTATGATTCCATTACGTAAGATTCCTGAAGCGGCCAAACAGGGGTTGAGGAGGAGGTGGGAAGAAGAAGGGAAATGGGCATGGCTAAGCAGGGCACCAGGAGGGATCCTTGTGAGGATGGGGGAATTCTATAACTTGGCTGTATCAACACCAGTATCCTGGCTATGACACTGCACTGTAGTTCTGCAAGATAATATCATTGGGAGAAACTAGTGCACAGGATCCCGCTAGATTATTTCTTACAATGGCCTGTGACTCTACAATGATTATGGAATAAAGAACTTTAATGTAAAATATTCGGGGATGGAATCCAGCAATATATTAAAAGAGTAATCCGCCATGACCAAGCCAGTTTGAATCCAGGAATTCAAGGGTGTTGTACCTATCAGAAACTGATCAATGTAGTTCAATTCACAGAAGAAGAAGAAAAAAGGAGGAAAATCAGGTGAGATGCGTGAAAAGCACTTTACTAGATTCTACACCTATTCATGAGAAAAGCGTCAGTGCCCTAAGAATAGAGGGGAATTTCTTCAACTTGACAAAGGGCATCTATGAAACGCGTTCAGGAAATAACACACCTAGCAGTGAAATGTTGACAGCTTCTACACCATGAGACTGGCTATAAGTCAGGATGCCTGCTATGACCATTTTTATCCCACATTGTCCTGGAGGTCCTCTTCAGAGAAAGGAAGCAGTAAAATTACCATTACTTGTATATGACATGATTTTCACCTTAGAACAGCCAAGAAAAACCTCTATAAATCAATTATTAGAGTAAGAGAGTTTAAAAAGATCACTGGATAGAAGGCTACGAGGCAAAAAACAATTGTATTTCTATATACCAGCAAAAAAGAGAAAAAGAAGATTTTAAAAACCTGCTATTTGTTTTTTAAAGGTTTATTTATTTATTTGACAGACAGAGGCAAAGGCAGAAATAGAGAGAGGTCTTCTATCCACTGGTTCACTCCTCAAATGACCACAACGGCCAGAGCTGTGCCGATCTGAAGCCAGGAGCCAGGAGCTTCTTCCAGGTCTCCCAAATGGGTGCAGGGATCCAAGCACTTGGGTCATCTACTGCTTTCCAAGGCCACAGCAGAGAGCTGAATTGGAAGTGGAGCAGCCGGGTCTTGAACTGGCGCCCATATGGGATGCTGGAACTGTTGGCGGCGGCTTTACCTGCTGCACCACAGCACCGGCCCCAACCTGCTATTTGTAATAGCATAAATATGAACTACTTAGGGCAAACCTACAGAAGGGTGTGGAAAATTTCTACACTGCAAACTACAAAACATTATACAGATTAATTAAAAAGACATTTAAATAAATCAACCCACAGGTTCAATATGATCTCACTGAAAAATTCTGGGGTGCGCTTTATTTTTTTGTAGGGTGAAAATTGACAAATTGGTCCTAAAATTTAGATGCAGATGCAAATGCCAAGGACAAAGAGTTGCCCAGGTGATAGGAAAGGAGAAAAAACATAGATGGAGGAATCTCACTACCAGCTGTCAAGATGGACAAAGCTGTAATAATTAAGACATTGTGGTACTGGCACAAGCACGTGGAAACTGACAAATAGTAGGACTAGAAAACCAAAAATAAAAACAACAGCCATCCCTACGAGGGTATTTCAAAAAGTTCATTGCAAAGTGGAATTGGGGTCAGCTCTGTGGCATAGCAAGTTAAGCCACCACCTGCAGTGCCGGCATCCCATATGGGTGCCGGTTCTAGTCCCAGCTGCTCCTCTTCCGATCCAGCTCTCTGCTATGGCCTGGGAAAGCAGTGGAAGATGGCCCACGTCCTTGGACCCCTGAACCCACGTGGGAGACCCAGAAGAAGATCTTGGCTCTTGGCTTAGGATCAACGCAGCTCTGGCCGTTATGGCTATCTGGGGAGTGAACCAGTGGATGGAAGACCTCTCTCCCTCTGCTTCTCCTTCTCTCTCTGTGTAACTCTTTCAATTAAATAAACAAAATCTTAAAAAAAAAAAAAAAAGGAAAGTGGAATGAAAAGATGTGTTTATGTTGGTGTCAATTTTGGTTTGAAATCTATGCATAATTTTTTCATAATAGGCATTCTGGAGAACTTTCTGGAGCTCCTCTATGTGATCACTTAACTGAGGACAAAAAATTACACTGCCATATATGGAAACCTGAAAAAAAATGGTGTTGTATCAGTTTGAGAGCCAAGTGGAGTGAAAAAAAAAAAACTTATCTTGACCCTTCCCTTACGTCACACAGAGAAATCAGTTTTAGATTGCAGATATCAATGTGAAACGCAACACAAGTTAAGCTTTCAGAAGAAACTGTGTGTGTGGGGGGGGGGGGGTGGAGAGAGGTTGGTCCAGGACATGAAGTTAGGATGGGATGGGAGGAAGGCGTTCTAGTGTCTGATTACACCCTGAGGTCACCGGGGTCAGAAACAACCAGTTGTTGTCGATTTCCAAGGAGTTAGCGGAGACTGTAAATTGGAATGTCTTCTTGGAAAGCTGTGAGGTGGTTCGTACCTGCTGAAGCTGAACACGCTGTGCCCTTTTTACGTGACAAGTTCTGCAGCTGTGCATCGAATCAGCTGCTGACCAAAATTGTTTGGGAAAACTTTGCACCTGAACTGCACATGCACAGACTTTTTTCTCATCAGAAGTCCTTCCATGGCAGTAGAACAACTAGCTGGGTAGCACTGATATTGCATTAGGTATTACAGGTGATTGAGAGGCGATTTAAACTTCTCGCAAAGATGCGGGTAAGTCCCATCGCAAGTGCTACACCATTTTAGATAAGGGACTTGAGAGTCTCCCATGTCACAAGAGGGTAGTGGGCAAATGCCCTGATGAGAGGACAGGCGAGCTTAAAGATGGAGGGCACCTGGAACCCTGGAGAAGATCGGGACTGTGTGGGCATCAAGTGGGCTGCCAAGGAAACCGAACCACGGGTTGTATTCTATAGTCCCTTCTGCCTTTCCGTACCTCCCCATCCCAGCCCCAGTGCTGCTCCTTGGGTTCTCTGGCTTGGGTTTTGGTACTAGCAAGGGTGGATCTCTCCATCTCTCTCTTTCCCATAAGCCTTCACTGCTCAGGGAGCTGCTCACTGACCCCCGTCTCTCTACCTGCCCAGGCTGTGTGCTGTGGGGCCCTGCTCCGCACAGAGACAATCTGGCCCATCCCCTCCCTCCTACCCCTTGCCCAGAGTCAATACGGACAGGGTTTTGAGCTTTGATTTCAGTGATCACAGTAGTGCCCTCAGTGTACAAGTGGGGAAACTGAGGCCGGCTGATGGGAAAAGGACTTGTCAAAGTTGACTCCTAAGAGAGTTAATGGCAGAGGCTGAGCCAGACAGAACTCAGGCCTCCTAATGCCAGGGACCTTGATTTCTTCTCCTTTTGAAAACAAGAAAAGGAGAAATCGAGCGAGGAAGGAGAGAGCTGGCGGTACAAAAAGAATTACTCGACAGAAGAGATTATAGGGAGGCAGACGAGAGAAGGGGATGAACTTAGATTGGGGGAGAGAAGAATAGACGAAAGGAAAAGCAGAAACACAGGAAAACCTGGAAGGAAAGAAAACAGAGAGAATGGGGCCAGCAAGCAGAGCAGGCGGGCTTCCTGTTCCGCCAGGGGCTGGCAGGAGCCAAGCCCCCAGCCTTCTAGAAGGCTGAGATGGGTGGCCCCAGAAATGCTTACCTGCCAAACCCCATCAGCCCTCGGAGGCCCAAACCAGAACTGAGCAGTTGATCTAAACAGAAAACAAACAGAGCAAAATGAAAACACGCTGGCTGCCCCCAGCTGTGGCTCCGTGCATTCATTGGCCCCCGGGAGGCCACTGGGAAAGCAAGGCACAGCTTTTGTAACCCTCCTCTCTCTGTGGCCCCACTCTCCCCACCACCCCTCCTCTCCTCCCCCCCCCAACCAAGTCACCCCCCACCAAGAGCCATAGACTGAGCTCTGTTCAAGATGCCATGGCGGCAGCGAGGGGGCAGGGCTCTTGGGGCCTGGGGGGCTGGTGGGGGCTGTGTGTTCCCTGTCCTTGGCCTGGCAGAGACACAGCAAGGCTGGTGGGGGTCTGGCAGGGAGGGGAAGCCAGGGCTTGGGGAAGTGGGAGGTGGGGAGGGAATCCGTCCCTCCCCCATGCAAGGCCAGCTATTCCTAAACCAGCTCCGAGCCTGCCACTGGGCACTGGAGCTAGCAGGGCTGAAGAGCTTCCGTTTACATGGGCAATGATCGCTAGCAATCCTGGTGCAGAGGCTAACCGAGAGTGAACTTGCACCTTGCTGCAAACACGCACAGACAAACTCACGGCATCCTGGCCACCTTGCTGTGAGGAAGCTGATTTTCTAGAAAGAGGTGAAGCGACTTGGCACACAGCTGGGAGGCAGTGGAGCCTGGGCAGCTGAGATGATGTCGGTGCATTTTTGGTTGGGAGGAAAAGTGTGTCTCTAGAGCTCTCAAAACTTCTCATGCCAACCGAAGCAGCAGCGGAGGCAAGTGTGCGTGGAGGGGAGGCCAGAAGTGACAAAGGGTGGGTGGCAGTGTGTTCTGGGGAAGGGGCTACCCCAAGACCCAGGGAAGTGCTCGGGGACTGGCACCTTGCCCCCAACCACCACTAAGGATTAAAGTTGGGAATCATCAGACAAAGGCATATAGTCACCCAATACTTACCTATTAGGCATTAATAGCTATAGGGTTTGAGAATACCAGCTCTGCAGTCAGATCATCCAAGTTCAAATCCCTGCTTCACTGCTTACTGTGTGACCTTGATCTAGTGAAGTAACTTCTCTGTGCCCCAGTTTCCTCATCTGTAGAGTGGCGATAAGGATGGCTGCTACCTTGGAGAGTTTGCGAAGCTCAGATCTGTCATTCAAAGTCAAGCAGCTGGCACGTGGTAGGCCTGAATCCTTAGCTCCTGCTGTCCTTTATTACCATGGGGGTCATTTGCCAGCCCCTGTTCTGAGCACCAGACAGCAATGAGAAAAAGTCGCTGTGGTCCTTGGCAGAGGAGATGGCCATTCATCACCTGTTAACGGAACGGAAGTAAAATGGTAGCACCTATCTGAAACCAGGAGCCAGGAGCTTTCTCCGGGTCTCACACACAGGTGCAGGGGCCCAAGCAGTTAGGCCATGTTCCACTGTTTTCCCAGGCACATCAGCAGGGAGCCGGATCAGAAGTGGAGCACCCGGGACTCGAACTGGTGTCCATATGGGATGCTAGCACTGCAGGCGGCGGCGCCAGCCCCTGAATCCTAAATTGAGAAAGGTCTCCGGCTGGGAGGTGGGGAGAAAGAGCCCAGAGAATGGCATGACTGGCTAGTGACTGGGCTCTGCCTTGGCCCTGCCAAGGGCTCCCCTGGTGTAAGGCCCTGGGCAAGTCCCCCTCCAAGGGCTTCAGTTTCCATCTGTATTCCAAGTGGTCATTGTCAGTTCCTGGCTGCCCTTAAGAGAGAGAAGGCAGGGAAGAGAGAGCGAATGGCGAACAGTCCCTCACCTGCCTTCCACCCTCCGCCCTAAGCGCTGGCCCCCCCGCCCCCGCCCCTCCTCACCATTCCCCCCTGCCTGGAGCATCTGTGTCAGCCTGCGGACAGGATGGGATAGAGCCCACTCGAGTCTGGGCCAAGACGAGAGGCTCAGGGGACCCCCATGGTGGTTGCTGGTTGCCCCTGAGAGTCCTGAGCGTCAGGCAGCTGGGAGAGGCTGCCCCCACCAGGATGATGGAGTGGGTGTGACATAAATTTCTCAGGACAGGCAGCAAAAAACCATTTACAGCCCCTCCTTGCTGGGTCTGGTTCCAATCAGGTCCCTGGCCGGCCTGCTCCCTGCACCCGCCTCACTGGCCTGGCTGCTGCCAAAGCCCGAGCCATTGAGGGCTTTTGTCTTTCTCCCTCCTCTCCCTACTGTTTAAGAAACAGACAGACAGACAGACACACACACACACACACACACACACGTGGCCCCCTCCCTGACTGGGCCTCTGTGTCCCCACACACATACACAGACTAACAGACACAGACCACCAGAGGCCCCGGGTGGCCTAGAGCGGGGCTTAGCCTCAATCGGCCGCTGATATGCCTGGGACAGTGAGACGGCTCCCAGGTGAGGCACCAGAGGAGGCAGGCAGCACCTTCCTTCTGGAACGGCCCGCAAGCCACCCCTGCCCCCGGCTGCCCTGCTGACCTGCTCAGGCCCCCGCTACCGCAGCAACCGGCCCAGCGGCTCCACCATGGGAAGGCGCAGGAACAGCGCTGAGGGAGGCTGAGGCTGGCCAAGAAACCGCTTCTCCCTCGCGGGGCAGGAGCCCCGGGATGGGGGGGCTAGGCAAGGCCTCCACCTCCCGCTCAGTGTCGCCTTCTTTCCCAAGCAGCTTTGCTACTTCACCCTGTTCCTACCCTCAGCCTAGGCCACCAAATGCCTCACCCGGCCACCCAAGAAGTCTCTGTTGCTCTCGAGCTGAGCTGAACAAACTTTGCCTTTCATGGGCCTCTCTGGCTTTACCTGAATGCTCCAGCCATGGGCTTCATCCCAGAGACACCAGAGGGGGCCCTCTTGTTTACCCAGAGCGCCCGGATCCAGCCATTTCACACCAGGCCCCAGAAGTCAGGCCTTGGACTCACAGACATGGAAGCTGGGCGCCTGGAGCTGTACTGACAGCACAGCTCTAGGAGAATATGCGGGCCCGTGGCAAGAAAGAATACTGGATGCCATCAGCCCACAGAAAACAGTCAGCATGGAGGCTGTTAAGGAACCTTAAAGAGAAACTTCGGGGCCGACACTGTGCTGCAGCAGGTTAACGCCCTGGCCTGAAGCGCTGGCATCCTGTATGGGCGCCGGTTCGAAACCCAGCTGCTCCTCTTCTGATCCAGCTCTCTGCTATGGCCTGGAAAAGCAGTGGAACATGGCCCAAGTCCTTGGGCCTCTATGCCCACATGGGAGACCCGGAGGAGGCTTCTGGCTCCTGGCTTTGGATCAGTGCATCTCCGTGTGGCCATCTGGGGAGTGAACCAGCAGATGGAAGACCTCTCTCTCTCTCTCTCTCTCTCTCTGTGCCTCTCCTTCTCTCTCTGTATAGCTCTTTCAAATAAATAAATAAATCTTAAAAAAAAAAAAAAGAAGCAGCTGCCTTAGTGGGGGAAGAGCATCTTGTCTGCCTTGCCTGGGGATCTGATGAGAACATGGACTTGGGGATGCCGGAGTTGGCTTCAAATGCCTTAGCCCCCTTGTACCAGCTGTGTGCACTTGGGCAATCAAATTGAACTTGTGGATGGATTTAAAAATGTAAACCAAAAAACTGTGGGGCTGGTGCTGTGGTGCAGTGTGGATTAAGCTGCCTCCTGCAATGCCAGCATCCCATATGAGTATTGGTTCTAGTCCTAGCTGCTCCACTTCCGATCCAGCTCCCAGATAATGTGACTGAGAAAGCAGCGGAAGATGGCACAAGGACTTGGGCCACTGCTACTCATGTCAGAGACCCAGATGGAATTCTAGGCTCCTGGTTTTAGCTGGGCCCAGATCTGCCAGGTGCAACCATCTGGGGAGTGAACCAGCAGATGGAAGATCTCTCTCTCTCTCTCTCTTCCTTTACTCTGATGCTGCTTTTCAAATAAATAAATAAATCTTTTAATAATTGCTTATTCTGGGGCCAGTGCTGTGGCATAGCAAGCTAAGCCTCCACCTGCAGTGCCAGCATCCCATATGGGCACCCATTCCAATCTCAGCTGCTCTGGTTCTGATTTAGCTCTCTACTATGGCCTGGGAAAGCAGTGGAAGATGGCCCAAGTCCTTGGGCCCCTGCACCCACATGGGAAATCCAGAAGAAGCTCCTGGCTCCTGGCTTCGGATCAGCCCAGCTTTGGCCATTGCAGCTGTCTAGAGACTGAACTAGCAAATGGAACACCTTTCTTGCTCTCTCTCTCTTTCAAATAAACAAATAAAATCTTTTTTAAAAAAAGTTAAGAAAAACTAACAGATGTTCATTTTTAAAAAATTGCTTATTCTACTTGAAGGGGAGAGAGAGAGAGAAAGGAGAGAGAGAGAGAGAGAGAGAGAGAATCTGCTCTATTGGTTCACTCCCCAAATACCCGACGCAGCAGTGTCTGAGCCAAGCTGATGCTGGGAGGTGAGAGCTCATCCTGAGTCTCCCAGGTGGGCCGCAGGAATTCAAGTACTTGGGCCATCACCTGCTGTCTCCCAGCGGACAGGAAGCTGGAATTGGGAGCAGAGCTGGGCCTCGAACCCAGGCACTCTGCTATGGGATGCTGGCATCCCCAGCTGTGGCTCAATTGCTGTGCCACTCTCCTGTCCCTATTGATGGCTTTATTCTCCAGCTCGAACATGCACAGAGCAGACAGTAAATGCTCATGCTAGTTGCCTGCCATTAGGCAGAAGGGCAGCCCTTGGGAGAGGGGCAGAAGAAGGCAGGGAAGGGCATTTCATCCCATCTGCCCCTTTGGTGTAACACTGCTTGGGAAGGGACACGGTAGCTAGCATGGGGCTGCCTGACTTGGAACAGGCGTGGAGGCAGCCCCTCTGGTTGCAGCACCGTGAGCTGCCTGTCACCGTGGCTGTGGGGGCCTGGGGTCTCAAGCTAGAGGAGAGCTGAGACCCTTCGCGTGGGACAGGGATCCTTGTCCCTGGAGGCGGCCCGTGAAAGGCTTCGTGGCTTGCATCACGCTGGCAGAGGCTGGGCAACCCTAGCTTTCCGTGAGGAGGAAATGGAGCAGGGCTAGAACCCAGGGCTCCGGCAGGGGTCCCAGCCTGCATTTCCTTCCTGCCCTCCGCACAGCTCCCTACAGTGGGATCTCACAGCACTGCCCGCACCCACTGCCTGCTCTCCACCTTCCAGCAGTCCCCCTCGCCAGCCCGCCCTCCAGCCCCCACTGTATGCCCCTGGGATCTGGATTTGGCACAGCATGTAGGACAAGGCGTGGGGAAACCATGGGGAGAAAAAGCAGGGTGCCCGCCACTCCTGTTCTCCAGAAAGATAGGACACTCCTGTTCTCCATTTCTGCTGATCTGCATAAACGGTAGTCAAGCGGCAGCAAGGCGGAGCGAGGCCAGGAACAGAGGGGACATGGCCCCTGCTAAGCAGATAGGTCCAGGGCCAATGCAAGGAGTTCAGGGCTTTCTCTATTGGTGCTGTTAGAATTCAAATCCCTGGCCAAGCCAGCATGCAGCAGCCATGGGGCACTGGTTCTAGTGCACCCCCAGCCCTGCCACATAGACACCAGAATTGACAGACATTCCTGTGCCCTATAGACAAAGGGTGTTGCATTTGCATAGAACCTACACAATCCTCCGATATGCTTTAAGTCATCTCTAGATGTCTGCTACCCCATTCAGTGTAAATGCTGTGTGGACAGTTGTTCCACCCTACTGTTTCTGGGGAAAGAAAAAAAGTCTGCTCAGCACAGACGCAAGATTTTTTTCTGAATCTTGGCTCTTCCCCGTTGGCTGCAGCCCTGGACACGGAAGCCGCGGATATGGAGGCTGACTGTGTAGCTTTGCACGAGCCCCAGAGACAGCTGCCTGAGGACAAACAGCCCCCTCGGCCCCCTCTCCCCTCGGCTGTGTCCCTGCGATTGGGCTGATGGGCGGGAATAGGCAGTGGAGAGAAGCGTCCAGAAAGGAGCTAGCAACGTGGCCTTCCAGGCAAGCGCCCAAAGCTCATTGGCCATAGGCTTGTCAAGCAAGGGGGTATGGGCAGGCCCTGAGCTGTGGGCTGTGACCAGGCTGAATGGCGCTGCATCTCCCTGGGAAGCAAGAGAAGACCACAGAGACCTGAGCCCTGTCCCCCAAGACCTGGAGTGGCACAGTTAAAACAGGCTGCCCAGGGAGGCTCTGTCTTACTGGCCCAAGGGGCTTCTGGGAGCCGGCAGTGCAGTCTGGTTTTTTGTAACAAAGCTTTCAGCCTCAGAACAGACATGCACAGGGATCAACTTTGTATGCCTGCCAAGTTCCATGAAGGAGCTTACTGAGCGTGTGACCCTGAGCAAGTCACTTTGCCCTGTGTGCCTCGGTCTCCTCATCTGTAAAATGGGCATACTATGGCCTTTATCCTGTAAGGTGGTTTGAAGGAATAAATATATGTAAGTAGCTGAGAAAAATCACCTGGCCTAGCATGTGTGCCATGCAAGGGTTAGCTTTCAGTATTATAAACCACTATAATGCCCCACCTCCCAGAATCCTATGGTATTTACAACTGAGTAAGTTCCCTCTAGTCTTTTTATTTGAGTACTTAACAGTTTAAAAGAAATCAAGATCATGCTGGATCTATGGCTTAATATTATGTATATGGGGCCAGCGCCGTGGCTCACTTGGTTAATCTTCTGCCTGCGGCACCGGCATCCCATATGGGTGCCGGGTCTAGTTCTGGCTGTTCCACTTCCAGTCCAGCTCTCTGCTATGGCCTGGGAAAGCAGTGGAAGATGGCCCAGGTCCTTGGGCTCCTGCATCCACGTGGGAGACCTGAAAGAAGTTCCTGGCTCCTGGCTTTGGATCGGTGCAGCTCCAGCCATTGCGGCCATTTGGGGAGTGAACCAGCGGATGGAAGACCTCTCTCTCTCTCTCTCTCTCTCTCTCTCTCTCTCTCTCACTGTCTGTAACTCTACCTCTCAATTAAATAAATAAAATCTTTAAAATAAAGTGTTATAAAAATACTCTGTGTATATATATATATATATATATATGTGTGTGTGTGTGTTTAAAATTTTTTCATTCACTTATTTGAGAGAGAGAGAGGTCTTCCATCCGCTGGTTCACTCCTCCACTGGCTGCAATGGGCAGAGCTGTGCCTAACCAAAGCCAGGAGCCTGGAGCTTCTTCTGGGTCTCCCACGCGGATGCAGGGGCCCAAGGACTTGGGCCATCTTCTACGCTTTCCCAGGGCATAGCAGAGGGCTGGATCGGAAGTGGAGCATCCGGGACTTGAACCAGCACCCATACAGGATGCTGGCACTGCAGGCGGCACCGTTACCTGCTACGCTATGGCTTTACCTGCTACGGCCCCTTGACTACTATTTTTCACCTGTGCTAAATTGATGGATGCCAGTTTACCTGTTTTTGTGCCATTTGGCTGGAGTCTGGAATAGCATGGACTACCAGGATAAGGGCTACTAAGTGATTCAGCTCTGTGGGCCAGCTTCCTACCTGGGGAAGAAGCAAGAAGGAAAAGATGTGGTGCAAAAGTCACAGGGCACAGGGGTGGGGGTGTGGGTAGGGGTGGGGGTTAGGGGCTGGGGCAGAGGGGCAAGCCTGGGGAGCTGTAAGTGCCAAGCTTTGTAGTTGGCTACCAGGCCCCCCCCCCCCCATATGTATGGAGTCTCCCTGCCTGGCCTGGCCAGACAGGAATAATTAGAATGTAAATCGGCCTTTGGAAATGCAAATGCAGCCGCGGAGCTGGCTGGCTGGACGTGGCTTAGGAACACTGGAGGCCTGAGAAGCTGACTCAGGACCCTGGCTCAAAAGGAATCCCAGGAGCTTTCCCGGGAACCTAAGATGGGGGTGGGGGCGGGGAGGGAGCCTACTGCCCTGAGACCAGCTGGGCACCATGGAAGCGGGGCCTGGAAGGCGGGGAGGGACTGCTGCTCAGCCCAGGCACAGCTGGCGCTCCCTGGCAGGGCAGGGCGCGGTTCAGGCCGAGTCGTCTAGGCACTAGGCACTGGCACTGCGTAGGCACCTGCTGCAAATCCCGTGCCGGCCAATGGCATGTTCGTATTCTCACCAGGCTACCGTTCTGTGTACACTGTGTGCACTGACTGTTGGCCAGGCCCCAAGGTGGACACGAGGAGGGAGGCGGGGACAGGGGCCCCAGACCGGAGAAGTAGCAGGAACTGGAAGAGCCAGAAGAGCCCACTTAAGCAGTGAGTCTTGGTCTCTCTTGTTGATTTCCCACTCTTGGCTTGGGTATAGGAGCCTGGCTGCCTAAGACTCCTAGGGCTAAAGAGCAGTAAGAAGTTGATTGTGGAAGAGCCCAGGGACAACGAAGCTGGAAAGAATAGGCTTGGCTAGCAGCAAGCAGGACTTAGGCTAGACACCAGGAAGAACTTCCCAGTAAGCGTCTCAAGATACAATGGGTAACTGAGGAAGGCCAGGTGCAGCTCACAAGTTGGCCTTTCTCACGCCCTTCCCTCTCTGAGCATCCCGTCACCTCCAGAGGCCCCCATTGTTCACATTCAGCAAAGATAGTCCAGCCGCTTATTAGCAGGCTCTGAAATTCAAGATGACTTTGTGGGCTGCAGAACACCTAATATCCGGCTCAAAGGGCCAGCCGTTGTGCCGCGGCAGATTAAGATCCAGGCTCAAGGCAGGAATTGGTCAGGGTAGACAGGGATGGACAAGACAGGGAGGTGCAATGGAACGAGAAGGGACTTGCATCACACAGGTCATGTCCCAAGCCTGGTGCTACACTCCCTGTGTGGGGGGGGGGGGGGGGGGGGCACACGATGAACAGGAGATCCGGTTCCTGGCCTCCAGCACTCCAGGGGGCGCTAGTGTGTGCAGCCATGACCCCAGCGCAGGAGGCAGCTCAGAGCAAGGGCTCAGCAGTCCTTAGCTCCCAAGGCTGTCTCTTGCATGTGCAGTGTTTAGACCGGTAGCACCTCTCCCTGCACCCTCTCATGTCATAGCCACAACAGCCTTAGACAGTCTGGCTCAACAGCCCAGGCCCTCTGCGTTGCAAGGCCCAGCGGGGTGAAATGTCTCCCCCATGGTTGCACAGAGGGTGCGTGACAGGCAGGCCCCGGGCTCCCGGCGCTCCCCGTGGCCCTCTGGTCACCTCCTGGATCTCCTGCTCTCCTTAAGGGCAGCACTGGCCACGTCCAGGGCTCGCTAAGACCTCTGGCCAGCCATGTGGCCCCTTCTCTAACTTTCACTTGACAAAAAAGCAATCAGGAAATCCCACAGGAGCTGCAGGGTAGAATGGCCCAGGTATCAGCAGGGTTGGAGGAGGAAGGGGGACCAGTTGCCTCCACATAAACCTCTGTTATGGAGCCATCCGACTTCAATGCACATGGCAGCTGCTTATAGGAGATGAAATGTCTTAAACTCTCTGTGGCAGCACATTCTGGGCACACCTATAGCTATATATATTTAAGAAAAGTATACAAAATAGAAAACATATTTTATATTAAAATATTCAATAAATATATATTTAAGAAAACCCCGGTGGCACAATGGGAATGATCTGAGCCCATAGAAAACTGTGTAGGTGCGTAGGCGAGTGATAGGCCGACCGGAGCCAACGCGTGCGAATGAGGAGGGCTGTGGTTCAGGCATTGGCTAGGGGGTCTGTCAATCAGGCGCTGATATGCAAATTGAGGAGGGTGGAGCCGGGACTCAGGAAGGGGGTGGAGGAGGGCCTTTCTCCTCCTTGTCCTGGGAGGAGCTTGCTTTCAGTGTCTGGCTGTAGCAACTGGGGGCCAGCAGCGGAAGAGGAGCTGAGGGATGATGAGGATCGCGACAGGTGTTTTCACCTAGGTGACTTGGTTTTTCCCTTCTAGCCATTCAGCCGGGTTCTGGAGGTTAGGACACAAGAGAAGGCCAGGTGTGCCCGCCAGGTGCTTCCTCAATAACTCTGCCTGGGTTGGCTGTCTCTTCCTTTCATGGAGTTAGGCTGAGGATGTGCGTTTAGTTGGAACCCAAAGAGCGCTGGTGACCTTGGGGCAGAGGAAAGCCCCCTCCTGGAGCCAGTGTGGCCCTCCCGGCACCATCTCACAGCTTCTCTGGAGCCTTGGCCAAGTCTCTCCTGCCAGGGTTTTTCCAGAGGTCTGGGGGAAATTCCAGGAGTCCAGGATGTCCGTGTTTGTCGCACACACACTCCCAGCGTGCCGCAAGCATACCTGATGGGTCACACCAGCCACGGCCTCTCGCTGCCTCAGCCTTTGTGAGCGAGCCTGTGCGCACAGCCACGCACACCGGCCTGCTGCACGGGCTCAGCTGATGGCAGCCGCCAACCCCAGCAGCTCATAGGCTCTTGGTCCATTTTACCCTTCCATTGAGTC